>OU612067.1:19774161-20429161 GCA_914767715.1 Membranipora membranacea
AATAATGCCCTCAATAGATCATTTTTGTTGCAAGAACGGGCTTTACGCATTAACGCAAATGTGCATTACATCCCATATTATCTCATTCCAACCGAATCCATTACACAATCATTACAACTCCTACCTCTTCCTAAGCTTGTTTGTTATTTCACATCACTTTTTGCGCATAAGATAAACAATTTTTTAACACCACCATTTATATATAGAGGATATAGAGGACTACCAAGTTCAATTTTCGTGATAAACATTTACTTTTATATCATATAGACAATCTAAGATACAAAGTTTCTGCTACATACAAATTCTTTACCGCTACATTTGAGATCTAAAGAGAAGTTCAGTTCATTCAAAACTTTACTTTTCAACCATTTATATTATCGACTTGACCAACATCATTGATGAATTATTTCCTTTCTGTTTCTCTTTTTTTTGTTTTAAAAAATGTTTTTCTGGCACTGAGTGCAAAACATTTCGAGATGAGATGAGATGACTTTGGTTGCCAATAAAAGTATATATATGTCCTAACTTCTCAAAATTGTCTGCAGTCAAAACAACTATGTCACTTCTTGGTTATCAATCATCATTTAATAGACTTGATCTCCCTATACCACATCATGTTCAAAGGAGTGCCAGGAGAAATGGTGACAACCAGGCAGAGCTGATGAGATAATTATATTGATTTGAGTGTTGTTTTTTTGTTTTTTTATTGTATTAGGTTTCTGCAATAACTATAAATGGTAAATTGAAGAAATTATTTCAAAAATGATAAAAAAAAGGCAGCAGTTTTGTCTGTTAGTCCATGAATGAGAGCCATGACTGGAGTGACAACCACCCGATCGAAGAAGACTGAGACCAACGCAGTTTGTCCAGACACCTAGGGGAACCTAAACCACCGATGCCACCTACCCACCACTCTCCAACAAGGCCCCCACCAGCCAATCCCGAGACCAGAAGACCCTAGCCCCTCCTCTGACATAAGAAAGCTGTTGAATAACTGTACCTCTTTAGTCACCAGCGACCTTTCCCCTCTGCAGTTGTTTGCCCTAAGAAGTTGAAAATTGTCAGCAAGCCTACTTATGAAATTTCGAATTAATTTCCTTTGTTTATAAGCTATAAAAAATGGATTGTACAATCCAGATTTTGGATAAAAAATATCACTTAAATCATAATCAATACTCATAAATGATAAAATGTAGGCTCAAATGTTGTGACAGATTCAATATTTACTAGTCCTGGATATGTCTTATGTCTAAGAATTGTATCATTCGCTAATTTGATTTGTGCATGCCATAAGAATGAGTTTAGTTCAGGGTTCTGATAGAAATATTGGCCAGGGAATATGACACAGCCCCTGTATCATCTGACAAGCAACAAGTAACAGTAGAAGATATCTCTTTCTATCAATTCTGCACGCATTTGAAAGAGTAGCCACCAGAGAAGGCAGCGAATCAAATGACTTCCGAATTAGGGGAGTCTATTTTGGAGAGATCAGCTTGCACGCATCCAGAATGGAATAAAAAGTAGCCATTACTATCAATGAAAAGTTTACCGTCTGGCCCTCTCATCATGCTATAAATCACCACAGCTTACCAAAGATTAACGATGTGATAATTAACTAGGTTGCATTCAGCACATATTAAGTATGTTAGATCGCATCACCAAGCTGCGATGGCCGAGTGGTTAAGGCGATAGACTTGAAATCTATTGGGATCTTCCCGCGTAGGTTCGAACCCTACTCGCAGCGAAGCTTGCTTTTGAACCATAAATTTACTAAAATATCCACTGTTGTTTGAAAGGTGTTTATATACTGAGGTAACACATATTATCTTCCATTCTCCATTGTCAAACTTCTTTACTAAAATCTGTACTCACAGTTCTCACACCCAGTGTGATGTTCCAACAGTGCTAGTGTTTTTTTTTTTTAATATCAAAAAGATTCCATTCGCTTAGTTTGGAAAATGAGTAGGGAACAACTGTCAACGTCTCAATATAGATTGGCCTCAGCAAGTAACTAAGAAAGGGAAAATCAAGAGATTCCAATTAAAGGATAATCAACTAAATAGGACAGCAATTTTTTTAGGCATTATCATACCTTAAGGCGTATGTGTTTGGTAATAGGGTTACCGCTGATTTTAGTAGTATTCTTCTCAGGTCAAAACAAAGGACAACTGGAGTCCTGGAGCTGGGACACGAACCTGAGAACTTCTTTTTCGAGTCACATGATTTTTCAATAGCATAGCTTATCTCCAACTACCAAGAAAGAAACGTCAGTTTTTGGGTAACATTGGCAATCTCAAATTAAAGAATAAAACTCGCCTGCTTCTTTGCAAGGTTTAAAGGTCATGTACTAGGACACCAAATCCAGCACAGAGGTGTTCTTTTGGTGGAATTTTCCTCTATATTTTCTGATTTGTGTGATTTGTTTATAACTACATGTAATTACAACGAAAAATTATCATTCATTTTAAAATAAATTTGATTATAAGTCATCCAGACATATTGAGACAGAATCTGCAGATTGCAGAATGTTTTGTAACTGGCCACACTGCTCATGTTGGTTGGAAAGTGTCATCGCCTGAATTGTATACGGCATTTGTAAGATAAAAGCTTTCTTAAAAATGTTTGTTTGACCTAGAGTTTATTGCTGCAACGTTGATTGAATGAATCGATTTACAGAGGATAGGCCTGATCGACTCAAGAGAGCAGCATTTCCATGGCAATAAAATAATCATTGGGGATCGTCCATAAATGAGTCCATCATTACCAGGCAGCACTGATATATATATGTTATCATTAATATCAATGCCTTGCAGCAAAATGGCGTGGTAACTATTGAGAATAGCATTTTTCATTTCTTGGATTAGAAATTCAAACACAGTGTTTGAACTTGAATTTGAAACACAGATGAGCTGACCGATTTTTCATCCTGTTTCACTGTCTTCATAAATATGACGAGACAATTCATAATCAATCACTCTGAGGGACTAAGCGAAGAGAGAAGGCCCATGCTGCGCGATGTGGTGTGGGATAAGTCACCTGATTTTAATTTTAAATGCAAGCAAATGTGGGATTTATTTTTAATCTATTCTAAGCCACAGCAACTGACTGGATAATCAATCCGCAAAATAATATGGTGGCTTTGGAGTTTATACTGCTGTAAGATGGAACCCGTTCTCAACTTTATTTCAACGGAAGTGTTCTGAAAATATGAATTTATTGAAAGCTGCCATATTCAATGAATTATCAAAAGTTATGCAATCACGCAAAGTATCAAACCTTTCTCACACCTGGCTAGAATAAAGGCAAAAGTAATAAGTCATTTGTGCTGGTGATAATAATAGTATTCACATTTTCCTCCCTGCATAATAGATTTGATGGTATTCAAATCATCCATTATTGTATAACAATATTATTCTAGTTGAGATGAATGCCTTAGTACATTACATACATCCAATGCATGAATAAGCTCTCAAAGTATGTTACTTTCTTCATCCATAACTTATCACCATTACATTAAATTTAAGCAGGAAGGTTGGAACACCCTCCCTGTGCCCTCCACGATTCAAGGGATGATGTATTGTTGTTATACTTGATTGTCTTCCCATGATGAAAGAAGAGACAACTACCATTTCACAGTTAATATCATGTGTTTTAAAAAAAGGGCTCTTGTCGTTCATCCTCATTCGAACCCTATACTTTTGGAAAGTTTGTTTTCTTGGTTGCAAAAGAGTATTATGAATCTGTCTTATGTACGCTAAAGACCAATTTTGATTTGAGTTGAACATTTTTACTCAACATTTCTTCAACTATGTGGAAAATTTAAGAAGACGTGCCCAATCAAATCACGAGGGACCCTAAATGGCAGATCCTTTGGCTGTTTTAGTTCACATTTATTCCTTATATAATATCATCGATGAATGTTTTAATAAAATACATTGATTTTAATTTTTCTTGTTAAAAGCTCTTGATATTATTGGTATGTTATGTGAAAAGGAAAATAAAGATGTATCTATATTAATTGGCTTAATAAACTCGTACAAAATTTAAATTTTAGAATGTGTCAGTCTGTTTAATTTAAAGTTTTGCAGTCAAGGATTTCAATGGTTACAAAGGTATGCAATGTTTATGATTTATAACATTTCAAATTTCAATGCTTTTACAAAAAATGTTCTTGTAATTATATTCATAGCTTCAACAGCAGCAGTAGCCAGTGAGTTTGTAGCAGTTTTTCCCTTGTGGTGTAGGTTTATGCCAGTAGTTCTTTGGGCACTCCATATCTCCGTAGCCTGGGGGTCTTGTTGGAGCAGGTGTTGGTTTTAATTTGGGTGCGGGCCAGCTGCCGCCACCTCCTTCACTGCCTGAAAAAAGCATAATCTCATGGTTTAGTCAGATACCCATCTTGAGGGCTACTTGGGTAACATTTTTAAGCAGTAAATGAACATTCATATAACTTTTTTGTATAGAGATAATAATATAATCTAATCATCAATGGTAAAAATGGACACCTATAGGTTAAATGAATTGCTTTGTTTCACAGGACATTACATTTCGGTAATTATTTACGGTATAGGCCCATTACGCAAAAATAAATAAACAATTTATTATGAAGCACAAAGTATGGAAATGTGAAGCAAAGTTTGTGGATAAGAAAAATCAAGAAAATGTGGAAAGGTGTGATCAAATGCAAATATCAAAACTTGGAATGAAACTGTTTTGTGTCACAACTCACATCTTTTCTGGCGCCCCCCTTTATCTGAGTCTTTATAAACACATAACTGGCTGGCTGAAATGAGGCTGCAGCATAGAATGACTGCAACAAGCAAAATAATGCCAATAAACAGCTATTTTTAGGGACTTTTGAGATGTTTATAGGGACTTTTGAGCTATTTTTTGGCATCCTTTTGCGTTAAATTCAAGATAAATGAAGATGCAATGAAAAATTCTGTTGGCATTTCCTGTGTGCACCATAGTTAATGAAAGCGGCTTCGTATGTGAGAACTTTCAAAAAAACTTTGTTTGGCCACAACAATGGTTATTTGGACAGCATGTTTGACGTTATGCAATGGTGGCGAAAATATTAGCTGTATTTGAGAGTCCACTGTCATTGCAATATGCAAGCTATTTTGTTGAAAGTCAATGTGTATGACATTTGAAGAGTACTCTAAGTGAAAATCATAATTAATTTTGTTTCAAGCCTAAGTTCTAATGTGAAATAACGATTGAAATTTCACATATTTTCACGGCTTCACAAAAAAAATGTACCATATGGCGTGGCGTGGCGTGGCGTGGCGTGGCGTGGCGTGGCGTGGCGTGGCGTGGCGTGGCGTGGCGTGGCGTGGCGTGGCGTGGCGTGACGTAAGTCAATTTAAACTAGTCATATATATAAAAAAAAGATTTTTTTTATGATGAACGCAATCTCTAACTATATATTCCACCTGTTTTGAAATTTCTTGCAATTAATTTGACTCCTCCATCTGCATCGACAAAAACAGCGTTTTCTGCCTCATTTCCTCCCTAAAATGACACAATGTCATCGTATCAAGTTTTTGTTCAGGTATTCATTTTCAGTAGCTCGGCAGCTTTCCAACGGTATATGATGTGTTGATATTCGGATCGGTCTTTGACATTACCTTAACAAAATGTATTGGAACTTTTTCATACAGCTCAAGAATAATACAATGGACCCGCCCTCCATGTCATTGATAATTAATTATATACAAAATACATAATATATATTTCATTATTATTTTATATATATATGTATTTCTTTTTACTAAAGGGAAACAACTCCGACTGATCTTTTCTAGCAGATAATATACTAACATACCACATCTAAAATATTTATCCTAATATTTTGTCTTTGATGTCAACAAGTATTTAGCAGTACTACCGCTAGATGCATATTTTCAGGAAACCTCAATATCTGAATAAATAACATAAGCTCAGTCCGATAAGTCAAAGGATATCAATCAATGGTTATAGCATACTTATGGCAGACAGTTTCTATAAATCCGTAAAAATGTCCAATAATTAGTTTACCAGTGCCTTTATCTGCCAGCCTTTCTGGGACCTTTCTGTATATACAAATTAACAACTACATGCGTGCCATGAATTCACAATCAATCGCACAGATTGATAAATCATGTGAGTCTCAGATATGGGATTAGCCTTTCACTATCAAGAAGTGTGGTCTGTGGAGCGCCAAGCATTTAACCAAATTTGCATATTTACCCTCTGATGGCAAGAAAAATTTGTGACTCCTTTCATAACGGCAGGTCACGGCAAGGCTCCTGTACCTTTTGGTAACATTTTGTCTATCAGTCAGGGTGCACAGACCAGTGTGATTTCTGCTTGCATGGGTATTAAAAAATTGCAAAAAAATTGAAAATTCAATGCAGATACTGGTTGGTTCAGATTATTGAAGAAACTAGAAACTAGATGAGGATGACCTTTTGTATACCAGCCACGACAAGGCAGTGAATTTCCTTGTTGACAGGTATAAAAGATTACGCAAAAGAGATAAAAACCACAAGCAACAAGCTCTACTTCGAGAAATATACAGATTTAAAGAGACCACCAAACCATCACCATAGCAAGGTAATAAACATCTTAAATGATGATTAAAATTACTTGAAGGAATTAACCAATAAGTGGCCTCAAATGCATCACTCTGGAATTTCCAAGTGGATCAGGTCAAGCATAGTTTATCAGTTCATAGACTTTACCTGATCTCTCTAAGTATGTCAAACTTTAATTAAAGTGGTGATGCCAGGCAAAAATCTACTGATTCCGCCACACAAATGATTGATTTTTATTGATAAGAGCTCAATTTATCACTGATTAATACAATCAAAATCAAGATCAAGTTGGATCGCATGTTTTTAGAAAAAAATAAACATAAAAGTTTTAAAAAAAGAAAACTTTCCTGGTACTAAGGAGATTCTAAGAATCTTTTGAAGGCGTGACACTTCAGAATGATTTTTTTAATAGTGTCCTTCTGTGGTGATGTTTTATGTATATGTATGAGTCGAAATCAAGTTCCTATCACAGGAAATTCAGCAAACTTTTAAATTTTCTATACCCATTACTTATGAATGAACTTATTAAATTCACATCTCATTCCTATATGTTTTCTTTTTTCTTCAGATTGTTTTTATTGGCGCTAGTTGCAGTCATTGTATCCAGCAGTCTTGCAATAGCTCAACTGTCTCTAAATAAGTCATAGAAATATTAATATTCAAGATTGCATTTATTTCATTGCTGTCACAGCAACACAAAATGACATGAAAATAAAAGCTTTGCCAGCATTGAGTAAAGGGTTAACATTGGCATAGAAAGCCATTGGTCTTGGTGAAATATATTTAAGTTATTTTCGTTGTTTGACATGCTACATTGTGTTCACGAGGTATAATTTTATATAAAGGTGCTTTGGATGGCAATTTGGAATAATAGCTGAGATCTGTCCGATCAAGACTAACCATGTTGGCCTTCAAACACAGTGGACATACGCTGACAAAACTTACAACTTGACATTGAGCATTACAACATAACCATACAGAGATTTTCAATCAATCTTTGTTCTTTCATCACCTCCATTGACATACATTCCATGACGGTTCTCGGTTTGAGTTTGGTTTTGCACAACAAAAGAATCAGTTTTCCATGATCTTCACTTTTTTCAGGTAAACTTGCCTTGCCAATCAGACCAGTAATTCAAGTAAGACCCCCTGGCTATGGAGATATGGAGTGCCCAAAGAACTACTGGCATAAACCTACAACGCAAGGGAAAAACTGCTACAAACTCACTGGCTACTGCTGCTGTTAGAGTGTATACTATGGTGTAAACTGAAATAGATTGATGTGTTATTATAATGAATTATAACGGTTTTTATTTGTTTGTTTGTATGCAGCTTATAAAAATTATCCGCCAATGAAAGAAATACAATGGTTGTTTTGATGTCTCATAAATTACTTTGAAGTATGTATACATGTCATGATATGTGTATGGAATATGTAGCAGTCAGTCACTAGCTATGTACAGGGTAAGCACCTGCCAGGCATTAACTGGGCATAATCTTGATATTAACGGAGTATAAGCCTGATATGACAGGCTTTACCTAGGTCCTCACCTCACTTGTTCCATCAGGCTGGATTAAAAGCCTTGTCTATAGTGTCTTTAATGCTGATATGGCTGACTGGTTAAGTAGCTGACCAAATTTATTGAGCAACCAGTCTAGAATATGAAAGTGAGACTCTCTAATGCCATTAATTACCACAGCTTAGCAATGATTGATGGAGCAATAAATAGTTAGGCGGCAAACCTTGAGATTAATCCTCATTCTGCATCACCAAGCTGCGATGGCCGAGTGGTTAAGGCGATAGACTTGAAATCTATTGGGATCTTCCCGCGTAGGTTCGAACCCTACTCGCAGCGAAGCGGATGCTTTTGAACCAGTAAATTTACTGGAAAATCGGCTGTTGTTTGAAGGGTGTCTATACTATGCTAACTCATATTCTCTTCCATCCTAATACAACTGTGGAAAAGTTAATCTTTTTAAATACAAAGACGTGTCATTTGCTTAGTTGAGAAAAAGAGTAGGGAATAACTTCGATGTCTCAACAGATGGAAGGCAAAATTGAAAGATGAAAGGTAAAATTGAAAGATGCAATATTAAGGACAATTACTCATCTGTATTTTGTGACCTGAGAACTTACTTTTCGATTCATCTGATTTATCATTCTTATAGTTTATCTCCAACTATCAAATAACAAAATGTTAGCTTTAGAGTAACATTGGCAATCTAAAGAATAAGACTTACCTGATTCTATGATAGTTAATGGTAGGGGTAAACCATCGCTAGCATCTGGTCCTGCGGCCTCACCAAACTCGATTAGTGTCAACACTTGCAACTATGCAACAAAGTAGTTGATTTAAATTGAAGTGTTAATAATCAGCAGTAAGTTATTATTTGCTATGCTGAATTGTAGGGAAATGTATGTTGTAGTTCAAGTTTCATAAAAGAAGTTTGTTCACAGTTATATTATGTTTACATTCAATGTAAACCTCTTAAACCACTGCTGCCGCTCAGACAAATTTGTGCCTAATGAATTCTGTATGGCTCCAAGATAACGAATTTAGCCTTTAATATCAGAATTGTCACCTAAATTTTCACAAGCTGATCTTCAAAATCAGGGCATGAAATTTACGCACTAGCTGATAGCGTCATTAATTTCCACTACGTAATATTGGTAATGATATATGGTTGATAATTATTTTCATATCCAGATTCTGCCGATCAGTTTGTACAAATTATTTGCTCATTGACAATTATTTTTGAATAGGCTTGGGAAAAATTCCATTTATAGGATTAACGCGATTAATCCATGTTGCAATTAATCTGATTGACTCAAAGATTAATTTTAATTTAAATTAAATTAAACTTTTTATTTAATTTGATTTTATTGGCTGTTGAGGCCACTGAGAACATGCAATATCGAGATGAAAAGAATAGGAATATGCTGATTGTAAGATGACTCAATCACTCAATAAAAGTTTCATATTTAGGAGGAAAGCCTTCATAAGTCCATATCTATAAAAAAGATATTGTTATTGCTTGATTTCTTCTTCGGTGAGTGGTCCTGTAATCAACCAGATGGGAAGATTAAAAGTAAGAGTAATTACAGGCTATATGACCCCAACACAAATTCGGTAGTAGTCCGCCGTGACATTATTTTTGATGAGTCTAGGCTAGGACTGCCCAATCAGAATGAGCAATCCAGTCAATCAGAATCATGTGAAGTTGACGTTAATCCGTCAAGTCCCACAACAGTGACATCACAGGGTCATGACACAAATCAGCGGCGTTCCAATCGCGCTCACAATCCCCCGATCAAATTTGGCATTGATAAGTTTACCGGCCTGGAACACACAGCTATGCATGCTTGCAGTATAGATGAGCCTCGTAGTTATTCTGAAGCTATCTCAGGTCCTCAGTCTAAGAATTGGCAAGCAGCAGCGGCCTCTGAATACAAATCATTGATGGAAAAACAGACATGGGATTTGGTAGAGTTGCCAGTGGGTAAGTAAGTGGGTCTTCAAGGTGAAATATTACATTGATGGGAGGGTAGACAGGTTTAAGGGTAGAGTAGTGGCCAAAGGTTTTGAGCAAAAACATGGCGTTGACTATGATGAAACCTATGCCCCAGTTGTAAACTATCCCTCCCTTAGAGCACTAGTGTCATATGCAGCCTCAAACAAGATGCTTATACATCAAATGGATGTGGTGACAGCGTTTCCCAACGGCGAGCTTGAAGAGGAAATTTATATGAAGCAACCTGAAGGGCATGCTAAAAGGGGCTCTGAAAATTTTGTTTGTAGATTAAGGAAGAGCATTTATGGGCTTAAGCAGGCGCCCAGATGTTGGAATGCGGATTTTGATGACTTTCTGAAACAACAGGGTTTCCTCCAGTCAGGTGGTGACCAGTGCATTTATATTCGGGATAAAAGCGATGTCAAAACTATCATAGCTGTGTATGTTGATGACTTGGTACTAGTAAAAAACCTACTCGCTTGAAGATTTAAAATGAAAGACTTGGGCAGTCTGCAGTACAATCTTGGTATTCATGTATTTTGTAATGATACTAGACAAGAGGTAGCACAACTCCTTGTTATTCACAATTCCACCAGACGAATTATGTAATTTCTGGAGAACTTAACTGATTAAATCTATTTTCAGACTCAGAGAAAATACCGAGTAAAATATTATTATTATATAATTTTCACCGGTTACCAACGGTGCTGGAAAACATGCAATCTACTCTGCAACGGATTGCAAGTGCATGCCAGACCGTCCATAAACAATTTCACTCTAATGTATGTTTGCCTCATTTGCCATTTATGAAAATGAATTGTTCTGTTGCCCTGTCCCCGTATTATATGCCCGGTCTGACTGATGTACCGCCCTCGGCCTTAGTTAGAATATATATATTATACTTTTTATATGTTAATCATGCCGTATATAAACCGATGCACGTACTGTTTGAGAGATTCCGGAGTGCGCTGGTTATTATTAACCATTTTAAATTGAGTAAATAGACCGTTTTTATTTCTAGATTAAATACTTTTTATTGGGTACATTTTTAGGTGTTAGGACTCTGTCTCTTATTATACAAATAATTAAACTGGAATCATCGCTGCAATTCAACTTGAGTATTTAATTTAGTTAGGAGTATCAATAATGAGAAACATGTAAGAAATCACCATAACTCAATACTTGGTGCGCCCTGCGCCGGCCGTGCTACTTGATTAAAGGTGGAACGGTCCCACCATCATTAAGGGTGCCTACCCACTACATATTTGAAGATACAGAGGCTGTATACCTAAATCAAGGAGCAAATATAGATCAAATTCTGAAACGGTTTGGGATGGAAATTGTAAACCCATGTCCACACCAGTGGCCGTAGACTTATAGCTAATCCAAGAAGGCGGCAGCAAACCGGTAAGCCAGACAGATTATCAATCTATGATATGCAGTTAGCTATATCTGGCTATCTCCACAATGCCAGACATATCATATTCAGTGGGAGCTCTATCCAAGTTCAACGCCTTTCCGACAGAAACCCATTTAACAGCAGTAAAACGAGTGTTTCGTTATTTGCAGGGTACAAGACAACTCATGCTAAAGTATTCAAAGGTTGATTCTGAGGTTGTCGGCTACTGTGATGCCAGTTGGGGGGACAATAAAGAAAGGCATTCAACCACTGGAGTTGTATTTTTATGCGCAAATAGCCCAATAGTTTGGTTTAGCAAGCGGCAGCCCACTGTTGCAATATCTACTGCAGAAGCAGAGTACATAGTGCTCTTTGCAGCAACCAAAGAGGCAATCTGGCTAAGACAGCTAGAACAAAATAAATCAGTCAGCTTGTAAACGCCAATCGATCATAACCTGATCTAAATTACAACAAGGGAGAGGTAGTGTAGTGGTATGAGTCACAGTAAACATTTGTGTTTTTGTATTTCTATTAGCAACTATATTATTTCTTATTGACATTTACCATACAAGGAGAAAAATGAAAAAGAAGGAAAATCAGATTAAATATAGAAAAGTACTTTTTGTGTTGGCTTGGTTATTCAATGAATGGACATCAGTAAGGCATCAAAGAAATTGTAATAAGTGGATTGTCTTTTCTAGTGTATCTATGATAGATGATTTAAAGGATAAAAAATAAGTGATTTGCATAAAGTAAAAAATGTGTGACAGTCGAGGGCACTAGCAAATTAATAAATGAGAAATAAAAGAAATAAACAGAAATACAGAAATAAATGAGTTTTCCTCTTTTCAAACATGGGGACCAAACTCGAAATGGTTCACAACTCGATCAACTCATTTGATATTATGAATCTCAACTGGTGTTATTTCCGAGGTCTTTTGTTGGTCGTGCTGACCAAAATTCTCACTCCAAATGTTGTTGTAAATTATAAGCAAGACCAGAAAATGGGACACATAGAGTGCGAGATCCCACAAGGTTTTTCAATTCCGAAGATATTTTTTCTTTCTTTTCAATATTTATCGTTAACTCTGAGATAATGTGCTGTGCTGAAAGCTTGAGTGCGAAAAAAATGTGTTCAGATTGATATCAATCATTGCCGGAAATTGAAATACACTTTTTTTGCCATCAACCCAGCATACATGTTTTCAGTACAAGGGACAGTTACTTTAGTGAATTTGTTATTTTTATATCACTCAAGATGGGTTGCATATTTTTCACAAAGGAAGTAAGTGTCTGTTGATTCACAGCTCTGATCATTCCAATTCCCGAAGTAGGCTAGTCTGTTCACATCACTGTTTCTGATCTCCATACATTTTTCATTCTGATTATCATTATTGGGCTCACCATCAGCCCAGCGATCAATGCTGATTGGTCCAGTTCGAAGGCCTTGCCATATCCATTGATCCCCATATTTTCTTCCTCCAATCCAGTATGATCGGTTATCATACAAGCCTTGAAAAATAAGTTATAAGGATACGCCGACTTAATTTATACAATCTTGTTTTTATCAACAATGTTGTAGGTATTTAGCCTTCCCTTAGAAGTCACAGAAATTTGTCAAAAAGGTAAACACGATACAGTCTAGAACAAATTTGTTCCCTCTGTGGCGGGGGGGATAATACAAATATTTGGTAGCGAGGGGCCTTGATATCAAACATTAGCAACATCCCTCCGCCGCAACAGACGGAACAGACTTGTAATAACGACAGAAAGTAATGAAATATAGTTCCAACACAACTCGTGTTGAGAATCTGGTAGAATGACACAACAGGGCAGGTGAGTTGTCTTTAAGCAGCAAGATGGATAACTAGCATAGGCATCCTATTATCCGCTATTTGTGCAACAGTATTTTAGCTACATCAGCACGATTGCCATCGGGTCAAATAACCATACCAGAAACAGTATTCAATGAAGTAAGGATTCATACATACCTCCATATCTACTTTGGTAATTTACCCATTCAATGGATGCTACTGAATCAAATGTTGCCAGAGAAGCACCCTCCACTGCACATGTTGTATCCGCTGTGTCCCAATCAGTCGGAGACAAGCCCTCTTTAAAACAAGTCTGGGAAAAAGGGTTGAGACTGTAACCTTGAGGGCAACCTAAAATTGAATAAAAAGAAATTTCATTTTGTTTGCATGAAAAATAATTTCATTCTGTTCACAACAAGGAGAGGTGTGAGTATTGAAGTTATTTTTTATAATCTGTTGTTTAGCTGGCCCCTGAGAGACTTTGCAAGCGTCAAACGTTGCAATCTAGCATTCCACCAATGTTGCAATCCCAAAAGAGTTCCATGAAGGTTTATATAACCCACATATGTTTAAATTTTTTGAGCGCCGCAAACCCTTAAACCCACTAGCGTTGAAAATGTTGCAAATGAACAGAAAAGAGTTGTCTTCTCATTTGATCTGAATTGATGATTATGATGTGCTGCGAGTACTTAATAGGAGCATATGTGAGCACCGTATGAGTGTCAGGAATGGTCTATAGGGGAGTGTTCGTTTTATTGATCAAAATCAAAAATATAAAATGTTTTTTTGCACACACCCAGTCTTAGCTGATTGGAAATGTTCAGCGATGCCATCTCCAATAATGAGTTAACTTTCAATTCCAAATCAGCAATCTCCAGTTTGAGGTTGTTAACATCTTCTGTTATGTTCACAGAAGCTTTTTGACTTTTCAGCTCTGATATTAAATTGCATAATAGATGAAGGCAGCCAAAGAAAATAGTGTAAGTACACCATTCAACCAAAGAATAGGTTGGTACCCCTTTATTCTTCTCCCTTCTTTTTCAGTATGCAGACTCTCGTAGTTTGATTGAACTTCACCGTTTTCATGTCCAGTTCGAGGCTCTTTGTATGCGTTTCCAGGTACTGGTTGAGTATCAGCCATTTTGTCACTTCTTTAAACTGCTAAAAATTGAACACCAGAATTGCCAACATCAACTAAATTATTCAGGGTGCCTGGACTGCCTGCCTCAAAGTAGGATGCTACTCAACTGCTATAGACCTTCACAGCTCGCTGTTTTATATACAAATTTTTCAATGAATAGTTATACGGAATTTTTGCAGACGCATGAAGACTAACTTCTGATACCCATGAAGCTCTCATTTATTATCATGAGAAAATGCATCACGGAATATCTCACTTTGAAATAACGATGAATAATGGCCAAATAACAACCTACAAACAGTATGGCTTTGTAATCCATTGCTAGCACCACTCAAATTGTAATAAATGTCACTGTAATCTCTAACAAGACTCGAGGAAATTAAAAGAATTTCTTGAACATGTGCAGCGCAGCGACCCTGTGCAGGCTGTGGTTATAGTAGTACATGACTGTATTAGCCTGCATCAACCCAGCAGTTATCAGACAATAACACAATTTTTCACTATTATACCTGCTCAGCGAATTTGGCTGCATTTTCATGCCATCAATTATCTGACTGTTTAAACTCCAGCAATTTTAACTCCCAGCTTATTACAACCACCCAAGCATATGACACATATTTGTATTCAAAAAAGAAAAGTCTGACAACTGAGTGCCAACGATAGAGTATGGGAGTTTAAAAGAGGAACCCCAACTGACAGAGCTCATCAAGACAGCCTACTGAGAACAGTAAAATGACACTAATGGATCTTATCGGTAAGAAAGTGAGTAAGTAAGTTAAAAGCATCCGTGGCGCTGCGAGTAGGGTTCGAACCTACGCGGGAAGATCCCAATAGATTTCAAGTCTATCGCCTTAACCACTCGGCCATCGCAGCTTGGTGATTGCAGCTTGGTAATGTTGATGTATGATTGAGCCACCAGATTTGCCACCTTATTGATCATTGCGCTATTAACCTCTTCTAAGCTGTGGTAATTTTCGCATTAAAGAGTCTCACTTTCGCGTGTCATTGCAGCTATTGAAAACTATCGCATTGCCATAATTTCAGCCATTATTCTCACGAGTACCAAAAGGATACATAGGCTATGAGTATAAGCCAGGTTTTTAAAGCGAGTTTATTCATATAAATTTACATGTGACAATTGATGGGTGGCTGGTCATCAAAATTAGGAAATGTCTGTGTATAACTAACCCAATCCGCTTGATAATATCTATTATAATATAACTCATTAATTACCCACATAACTCATAGCCTATGTATCCTAGCAAAAAATGACAGCAATATAGTGTATAGCTTGAAGGTTGGACATTTCAAAAAGTTGGAAATCAGTCTTTAGGATAAATAGAGAATGTATTATGACCTACCAAAGGTAGGTATGTCTGCATCAAATTTTACATTGTAACTTAATAATTATTGAAATTTGCAGGTGGCCAGATTGATGATTTTCTCCCACTGGGTCAAAACCGCAGGCACTATAATGATAATTGAAGTGTCTCCTCTGTATATCCTTAAGGACAGGCCACACGATTTGTTTAAATTTTCACGAAAACTTTCGTACGAATAGGGATTCCCACAGTTTTGTGAAACGTTGTATGTTCACGGTGTTCAATCCGAATCGTATAAATTTCACGAATTCTGATTTGATTGATTGGCTGCCTGTTTTGATTGATGAGTCAAGGTCATATCTATGTAAACTACTTTGGATAAAAAGATGGAATGGATGGTCAATATGTGGAGCCTCTCATTGATTTGGACCTGGAGCAAGAGGAAGAAGGGGTACAATGACTAATGAGGTATCAAATTGAATAAATATAAGGAGATAGTTGAGCCTAATCACTGGACTGGTTAGTAAAAACAAGAACAAACTCACAGCTTCTCCTTCTGTGTTAATTTTTTTATTTATCACTGTTAGGCCTATGGTTTAGATTAGCTGAGGAGGATAACATGGGGATTACAGCCACAAATCATTAGTACGAATTTGGGAGATAACAATCATATGTGGCAGGCTGGTATTCGTATGAAATTTAATTTGCAAGAATTATTGAAATTTGCATGTTGCCTTAGCTTTACTCTGTGAACATATACTGGATTATAAGTCAAAATTAAGTTCAGAACAACTTTTGTTTTCATTTTCACAACTTTTTACATTTTTTATAATTAATTTATAAAGAAACATTAGAATAAAAACTATCAATTTCAGTAATAACAAACTATTCTTATGTACACAATAGCAGTAATATTACAGAGTCAGAAATTTTAGTAACAGCATCAAAAATCACACAATTCAAAACTTGATTTTAAATTCAAAACACTTTAACAGCAGCAGTAACCGGTGAGTTTGTAGCAATTCTTTCCTTGTGGTGTAGGTTTATGCCAATAGTTCTGTGGGCAGACCATTTTTTTATAGCCTGGGGGTCTTGTTGGAGCAGGTGTGGGTTTGGGGACGTAAGGCTTGCCGCCTCCACCTCCACCTACGCTCACATCCACTAAAAAATCAATATCACGTATTAATTAATGTTTGCTTGAACTCAAATTTAAACTGATATGATGATGGGACAAAATATTGATCGTAATGGCCCTTCACCCATCAGAGCTTGAAGGTGATTGGTATTATGTAGGTTCAAATTTGCAAAAATGGAGAGAAATCTTCACATTTTGCATAGCACAACAAGACAAGTAATGTTTCAAGATCAGTGTTGACGAGAACTGGCGGACCCATGGAAGTTACTCTAAACTCTCCATCTCAAAAATTGTTTATATTAAATTGTACGACATGAAATGGTAAAATATTATCTCATGAAAATGCCCCATATAAGATAAATAAAGGAAATCGCAATCACATTATATAACTGATACAGTTGATCGTACCAATATTTTTCCTTTTCTAAACGCTGTCAAAGCCTTTATTTTACAAAAAATGTTGCCGAGACGCCAGTTCACATCACTAAAGCATTCTTAAATATCACTGTTTCTATGACTTACCACGTGACAGCTGAGCTTGAAGCTGGGCAGAAACTAAGCTGCTGGATAGAAGGACAGCAGCAAGTACCAACAAAAGAAATCTGGAAAAAAGAAACGAAATGAATAAAATAAGAGTTTTAAAAAAATAGCATTACAGTTGACTCGGTTGCATCGATTGAATTCGTCCTCAAGTTATATGATATTGACATGTTTCACCATGACATAAAAACAGTGGGCTCAATCTGGAATAATTTGAAAAATAACACTATGAACTGATATACCACCAAACTAATCTATCTAGAAAATCTAGGGTGGTGCATTATGGGTCAGTTTCTAATTATCCTTTTCAAGAAATGTCAATATTTGTAGTAAGAATTTTTGTTTCTAAATACCTTGCCATGATGATAGTTTGGTCTGTCTGGTAAATAACTGATGAAAGAGCTGGATCGTTTGTGCTTTATATTCTCATCATCCCAAACTTTTATACCTGGCAACAAGGAAATGCATTTCCTTGAGACAACTGGTGGCTACAGATCTGGAACTCCTAAGTCTTCCTAATCTTGCTAACACCTCTCATTTTACGATTATGATATCAAATTGATATTTAATTAAATTGAACCAACCAGTATTTACGGTTAATTTCATATAATTATTTTTTATGGTTATACAAACAGGATTATACTGATCTGTTCCATACTGGCTGCTATAGAGGAAACAACACTGAATAGTACAGGTACCCATAGGTGCCTGGCAGTGCTTCCTGTTACCTTGCAGTGACATTTCGATAAAAGAGAAGTTTGATATTTTTCTTTCCATAAGAAGGTGACGCTGCACATTCTCTTGAGTCAATCAGACTTATCGTCTGCATATCTGTTCATAAATCAACTTTGTAGAAATATACTCTAGGTCATTGTTTGATGTGTCGATGGGGCAGTGTTGTGGAAGTAGGACAGCCATACTTGCCAAGTAATTTAAATTCAAAAATGGGAGATTTCAATTTGCAGCGATACTGCACTGCATCATGATGCTTCGAGGGTGCGAAGCACCCAAGTGGTCCACCTAGGGGATTGGGGGGGGGGGGCGTATTTTACCCCTAATAGTTTCATGTTTGTACTAGTGCTAAATTATAAAACTGAAGTAAAATACACATTAAACACAATCATGACCTTATTTTAACCAATGCCTAGTACAGTATCAATCAACCCATTGACAATATAATAGTCTGAATTTTAATACAACAGGTAAATTTGTTAACATTATTGAATAGCACAATTCCTTTAAATTCTGTGTGCAAAGACCTTACCAGTAACTTATCAACAGAGTACTAGGATTGTTACTGAAAAATTGCGGTAGGGCTGTGAAAATCTGAAGGGTTCAACCTAAACAGGGAGACTTGGCAAGTTCGAGGACAACTCTTTTATAGTGTAGAGCCTAATTTTCTGGGTATAACTGCTCTTTTCTTCTGAGTTTACCAAAATCGATTATTCACAGGGATATGATTTTGAACATCCAAATGTCACAGTGTTCTTACAATAGCCCCGCAAACTGGTGGGAGGGATTGGGTGTTTGTTAGAGAGTCTCACTTTCATAATCTAGGCTGGTTGCTCAATAAGTTTGGTCAGCTACTATATGGAAGCAGGTTTTGATCCAGCCTGATGGAACAGCGGGCTGAGGTCCTAAAGTAGAGCTTGTCAGGCTTAGGCTCAGTTAACATCAAGATTATGCCCAGTTAATGCCTGGAAGGTGCTTATCAAGTACATAATTAGCGCCTGACTGCTAGAAATTCCATACACATATCATGACATGTATTTTTACTTCAATTTAATTTATCAGACATCAAAACAACCATTGTGTTTTTTTTCGATGGCGGATATATTTTATTAGTTTCATACAAACAAACAAATAAAAACCGTTATAATTCATTATAATAACACATCAAACTATTTCAGTTTACACCATAGTATACACTCTAACAGCAGCAGTAGCCAGTTAGCTTGTAGCAGTTTTTCCCTTGTGGTGTAGGTTTATGCCAGTAGTTCTTTGGACACTCCATATCTCCATAGCCTGGGGGTCTTACTTGAATTACTGGTCTGACTGGGAGGGCGATTTTACCTGAAAAATAGTGAATATCATATAACAATTAATCTTTTGTTTAAGTTGAATCAAACTGAGAACCATCTTGGAATGTATGTCAATAAAATAAGTAAAATAAAAGAACAAAGATCGATTGAAAATCTGTGCTTGGTTATTTCTGTTTCGTTTCAAGGTCAACCCATGTTTGATGATGTCCACCAATAAATCCTTGTCTTTTATCCTTCATCAATATTGTTTTTTTTTGGTTAAATTGACGCACTTAAAAGAATTTATGTCAATATGAGTGCGAAAAAACCTATGGTGCATCTTGATCTGACAGATCTAGGCTAGTGTTCAAAATTGCTCTCCAAAACCAGATTTTTTATAAAACCATAGCTCATAACACAATGCAACATTTAAAACAGTAACAAGAACATGTATTATATATTTCACCAAAAGATGTTAACCCTTTACTCAATGCTGGCAAAGCTTTTATTTTCATGTCATTCCATGTTGCTGTGACAGCAATGAAATAGATGCAATCCTGAATAATAATATTTCTATGACTTACTTATAGACAGTTGAGCTATTGCGAGACTGCTGGATACGATGACTGCAACTAGTGCCAATAAAAATAGTCTGAAAAGAAAGAAAACATATAGGAATGAGGTGTGAGTTTAATAAGTTCAGTCATAATTGATGGGTATAGAAAATTTAAACTTGTCTGAATTTCCTGTGATAGGAACTTGATTTCGACTCATACGCTTACATAAAACATCACCACAGATGGACACTATTAAAAAAAATCATTCTGAAGTGTCACGCCTTCAAAAGATTCTTAGAATCTCCTTAATACCAGGAAAGTTTTCTTTTTCAAATACTTTTATGTTTTTTTTTTTAAAAACACGCAATCCAACTTGATGTTGATTTTTATTGTATTGGTCAGTGATAAATTTAAGAAAAACTTGACATACCTAGAGAGATCAGGTAAAGTCTATGAACTGATAAACTATGATTGACCTGATCCACTTGGAAATCCCAGAGTGATGCATTTGAGGCCACTTACTGGTTAATTATTTCAAGTAATTTTAATCATCAAGATGTTTATTACCTTGCCATGGTGATGGTTTGGTCCCTTTAAGTCTGTATATTTCTCGAAGAAGAGCTTGATTGCTTGTAGTTTTTATCTTGTCAGCGCAAACTTTTATACCTGTCGACAAGGAAATTCACTGCCTTGTCGTGGCTGGTATACACAAGGTCATCCTCATCTAGTTTCCTTCTTCAATAATCTGAACCAACCAGTATCTGCATTGAAGTTGCAGTAATTATTTTTTAATATCCATGCAAGCGGAAATCACACTGGTCTGCGCACCCTGGGCCTGACTGATAGGCAAAATGATAGCAAAAGGTACTGAAATTTTTCTTACCATCAGAGGGTTAATATGCAAATTTGGTTAAATGCTTGGTGCTCCACAGACCACATCTTCATGATAGTGAAAGGCTAATCCCATATCTGAGACTCACATGATTTCTTAATCTGTGCGATTGATTGTGAATTCATGACACGCTTATAATTGTTAATTTTTATATAGTGTCAGTAAATCACATCAGCTATAATCTTTGTCTTTGTGTGTGGGAGACAAAGCTAATCCTAGTAGAACCCACATCACCTTGGTCCCAGAAAGGCTGGCAGATAATGGCACTGGTAAACTCATTATTGGACATTCTTACAGATTTATAGAATCTGCCATTATAAGTATGCTATAACCATTGATATCCAGATCCCTATATCTTATTGGACTTATCAGAGCTTATTCAGACATTGAGGCTCTCTGAATATATACAGCTATCAGAAGGACAAAATATTAGGATAATATATTAATTTAGGTACGCTATCTGGTAGAATAATATCAGTTGGAGTTGTTTCCCTTTAGTAGACAGAAATCACAGCAAATTTAAAGTGACAGTCCTACTAGGTCATGTTTGGTATGGATTTAAAGACCTCAGGCTGAAAAGTCATTAGGGCATATGAAATAAAACAGCCTGTGAACCAGATTGCAGTAAAAATGCTGTTAAGTCTGTAATTTGGGATCATAGTGGATCATAGCGATTTATTGCCTCCCCCTGACCACTATGGTCAGCTATGGTTCTTGCTAAAATTATTGAAATAAAACCATTGCTATTTTCTACAATTTTCTTTTATTAATTATTTTTATTTGCCCTGTGAACTTACAATATTTGATTTACTAGAGTAATATATCCATTTTTCTAATAGGACTGACCCTTTAAGATTAATGCGATATGATACAATACAGTGCGATGCTATGCGATGCTTTGCGATGCTATGCGATGCTATGCGAAGCAATGCTATGCGCTGCGATGCGATGCGATGCTATACGCTGCAATGAAATAAACTTTGGGGCTTGATGATGTTAGTTAGGTTATTTCTTCAAAATAAAACCATATATTATACCGCAAGTCAGTTGGCAATTTAGTATGGACACATACTAAACTATACTAGAATAGACACTATACTAAGACACTGTGATGAGTTGCTGTTATTTGTTTATTGAGAACCAAGGTCTTTATTTTAGTATGAAAATGATAATATTGTCATGAGTACCATTATCTTGGATGGATTATCTGCATATCATCAACTTTGAGAAAGTGTTGATGCATTTTGTAACTCTTGGCCATTTTAACTGGTAGTTGAGGCAGTTCTCTCCTTTACATAGTCTTTCAGAACTTGAAAAAAATATAACTTGTTGCTTCGAATGTAAGCTAATTGTAATTGTAGCGTTGCGATGCGGTGGAGAGAGATACTTATCTCTGTATATCTCTTTTATGCTTGGATAAATTCAGTGTTACTAGACCCCCCCCCCTCCTGAAACTCTGTAAATAGGTTGGGAATGTAGTGGTATTAATTACAAAGCTACATTTTAGCACACTAACACAGTCAGATGCTCATTGGCAAATGCAGATACAAGGACATAACGTTTTAGCTTCAACTTTAATTGAACTAAATCTGATTGGTGGTCTGATAACCCAATAGTAAGGCACGATATATTACAATAACACAATTTCATTTTAATCCAGTACAGCAGTTCTTATATCCTGTCCTTATTTGGCGGATCTCCATACGACATACTACTGGAGATATATATAACAATGTTCCACAAAGTTGCGGAATAACAAGAAGACGATTGTCACCTCTTCATTCATCAAGTGGGAAACATGCAGTATACCAAGCTATAACTGAGCATTTCCTGATATCAATAGGGATTACCGTATCAGTCGAGAAGATTAATACCTTTGTGTATCATACTCATTTTGCCTTTTAATGATGATTGATTTTGTATAGAAATTTTGCTGAATAATGTTTTGTCCCTTTGTTTCCTCCAATTTGAAGTGGCGTCATGTGAGATAACTTGGATTTTGGTAAGGAACGGCCACACAATCATGAGAAATTTGTTTTACCATTCCAGGAACATTTCATGGAGCCACAAACTTACTTTGTTCTTAGTAATATTTACGCTGTCTAAAATATGTAGTTACTCTTTTCATTGCTTTTAAAAATTTTGAGATAAAATGGTTGACATCTATTTGGTTGGGGCAGAGAAACCCTGCTCTGCAAGCATCTTGCTTTTCAAACCTCAAATCAGCATTTTCTATTCACCAAGGTTATAAATTTGTTGCTCACATGTGTTGAACTGTACTCATACAAACCAAACACCAATACATAGTCAGGCTATCATAGGCCCACATACAAGACTATAGGTGAAAGTCCGGACAGAGAGATATCAAAATTATTCTAGGTGCTTAGAGTATCTCTTAATTCTCTTGCATGATCCAATTATGAGTAATGTTATTTTGCTGTCGGCCTGGCTTGGGCCCATTTCCTACTCATTACAATAAAAACACATAAAAGGAGTGTGAAATCCAATAATTGACATGACTTCTTGTATGAAGTGAACAGATAATATTTCTGCTAAATCACTATGGAGTTTATTTAGAGCAAAAAATATCTTATTTGGTCAGTTAATGCTCCTAATTTAGCTGGTTTTCACAATTCCCTAGATACTCAACATTGAGGTTGAAAACCATTCGCATGTCGCTGCAAATTTATATCTGGGGCGTTCATCAAGTTGCTCTTTATAAAAACTATTGTCAGCTGTAAAAAATCAATAAGGCCCCTCCAAATTAATATCTTGATCTAGATGACAATTTGAAGGTGGAGGGAGGTGTTTTATTATTTTATGTTTTAGCCCTATAAAACAGCTGGAGTTGAAATATTTTTTAATTTTATCTATATACCCTGAACTCAAATAGCTGCAAATTGTTTTTATTTTCTCTCACATACGCAAATCTTGAATGGTTGATTGACCCTGCCATCTCATGAGTGTTTGATAATGTAATTACACTAACTCTCATTGCAAGCTATGTGCTTTTACAATGTTTGTATACAAATAAGTAGCCAATGACACAAGAGTAGCAAGCCACGCCTCCTACCCTGCTCTGAGTCCATTTTGATTATTTTAAAAGATTTTAGGTTGCGTCTCATTGGTCAAGCACGCTACTAATTGGCCAATCAGTATCATATTATAAAAATCAACGATGGACAATGAAGAAGAAGAAAGACAGAGTTTTAGTTTCATGTTATATTTTTTGACTAATCTATCACCATGGCAAGGTAATATTCGTAAAATAAAACTCACACAATTTAATATAGTCGTAACATAATGGGTTTGATAACTAGTGCCAAAAAATATATTGCTCTTGAATTTCTGGATTGATCAGACGAGCGATCGTATCAGTTAATTCAAAGAGTTATTTGACGTTATGTTATAATGCCAAGATGCAAAACTGCCGAATATCTTATAACTGGAGGACAATTTCCGTTTGCATGCAGTCCAGACAGTTGCAATCTTACATCTACAACATAGCACTAAACTAAATTTAACTCTCACTTGACTCACTCATTCTTATATTATTCCAGATTAATTTTGTTGGTGCTTGCTGCAGCTATTCTATTCTGCGGCCTCATTTCAGCCCGCCAGGTAGCATATCAGGAGATCTGTCCTTCCTATTGAAGGAAGGTGCTATAAAAGATGTAACTTGAGACACCTTTCTATTCCAACATTCTATTTTCGTTACAATGGGACACTTTTATATGATAATCACCGCATAGAAAAGTTTGTTTCCTTCATTCTTTTGTCCACCAAAAACAACGTTTGTTGTACCACCAGTACAGTATATAAATTACTGTCTAGGTCAAATTACAAATCATTGAAATTACTCCTGTGAAAGACGAGCAATTAAACATATTTCCACACGATACATAATAATCAAATTGTCCTCAAATTTGTAAATTTTCGCAAATTTGCCTGCATGGTTAAAAAAGTTCACAACTCCTCCATTCTCACTTTTCCCTCATGATGAGAACTTTAACCATGTCATTTTTTATTTTTCTCATTAGCAATATCGTACACAAGATTTGCCCCTACCATAAAAATCTGTGTGTTGGTTTTAAGGTTATGATACCAGCGTTGACCGATTTGGACATTTTATATACCGTTGGAAAGCTGCTGAGCTACTGATCGTTAAATGCTCATCAAAAACTTGATTGGATTACGTTGCGTCATTTTATCGGAGAAATGAGGCCGAAAAGGCTTAGCAAGGTGGATGGCTGCGCTACATTGATTACTAGAAAGTTCAAAACAGGTTACATTCATTCTTAGAGACATAGTTCATTCTAATTTTAGGTTGAAAATAATATTTGATGAGCCCAAAGTGGCTTTTCACGTCACGTCATAATGCGTGTTGTTTTTTAACTTTGTGATGAAATAATGCAAAATTTTAAGCAACGATTTGAGACAGTTCGAATAAAAAAGAGCCAAATTTTTTTATTTTACCACTATATTGTTGTTTAAATGACACACACCACAGATTTCAGCAGTATATCAAATGTATCAATATCAGCATAGTCCATCAAAGGTAGATACGTTTTGCGCCATTTATCAATAACGTCAACATGCTGTCAAAAGGTCCAGCACTAAAAATTCTCATGTACGAAGCCGCTTTGATTAAGCATGGTACAAACAGGAAATGCCAACAGAATATGGCACTATGTTTTAGTCTTCCTCGAATTATACCACACAGAATGCCCAAAAAAAACACCTTGAAAAGCCCCTTAAATTGGCTGTTTTGGGCATTCTGTGTGATATAATTCGAGGAAGACAAATACATAGTGCCATATTCTGTTGGCATTTCCTGTTTGTACCATGCTTAATCAAAGCGGCTTCGTACGTGAGAATTTTTAGTGCTGGACCTTTTGACAGCATGTTTGACGTTATTGATAAATGGCGCAAAACGTATCTCCCTTTGATGGACTATGCTGATATTGATACGTTTGATATACTGCTGAAATCTGTGGTGTGTGTCATTTAAACAGCAATATAGTGGTAAAAAAAAATTTGGTTCTTTTGTATTCGAACTGTCTCAAATCGTTGCTTAAAATTTAGCATTATATCATCAAAGTTAAAAAACAACACGCATTATGACGTGACGTAAAAAGCCATTTTGGGCTCATCAAATGTTATTTTTAACCTAAAATTAGGATGAACTATGTCTCTAAGAAGGAATGTAACCTGTTTAGAAATTTGTAGCAATCAATGTAGCGCAGCCATCCACTTTGCTAAAAACAGCCTTTTCGGCCTCGTTTCTCCGGTAAAATGACGCAACGTCATCCAATCATGTTTTTGATGAGCTATTAGCAATCAGTAGCTCAGCAGCTTTCCAACGGTATATAAAATGTCCAAATCGGTCAACGCTGGTATCATAACCTTAAAGCCACAAATGAAAGACAAACGGTTCCAACTTCAAGCTGGGAGTTGTCCCTTATTTACGCTTGAGACAACAAGCAATGATAACAAAAATTAAACATCACAACTCTCGATATCTACAGGAACATTGGCAACCCCCTGAAATCTAGACATTCCACACAATTGATTATATGGTCGTAATAAATTCTTACAACTCAAATGGGCCTGACATCACTATCATTGGTGTTATCTCCGTCCAAATTTCTTGCCACCAGTTCCTTGACACGTTGAATTCCTATTTTCCCAAACAAGACTTCTCCTTGCATTAAAAGGAAGAGAAATATGTTTACGGTTGTCGAACTTTGCTGGGTTTGAAAACAGTTCAAGCAATGATTGATTTGATCAATCCATTGTGGCCACTGATATAAAATATATTATGGATTAGGGCAACATCTCTGATCCTGAACATAACGTGTATAATGTGAAAGCTGCAAGATATTTACCTTTTTTTTAGATTCTGACAGAAAGTCTTTATACTGATGATGGCGTATCTTCACAAATAGCCATGCCATGTATTTAACCACTGATTCATAAAATCATATCAATGATCGTGACCAGAACTGCCCTGAAACTTAATCGATTGGTTGAGAACAGAATATTACATCATGATTAAGATATGAAAGCCACCAAATTAAATGCTCATTGAACCACCAGTCACCTGTTATTTACAGGTCAAATAGAGGCAAATTACGATCTCATTTCTTCTGCATTTCTCTCTGTATCAATTTCAATTGGTTGTTAGGTCATCCAATGGTAAGACACACTGTGTTGCAATAACTGCCGGTTTCCATACCACTGTGGTTATGAATATGGATAGTGGTGGGATAACTGAAAAATTAATGCTCACCTTTTGATCTATCAGGTGGGAGCCTTCAGGGTGGCAATCTATATATTTGCCACAGGATTTCCTGATGTCAATAGGGATTACTTGTAGTATAACAGATTATCTAGGGATTAAAGTGTCAGTCTATCAGGCGTAATACCTTTGACTAAATACTCACTTTGCATTTTAATGATGATGGATTTTGATTACCAAAAATTGATGAATAATGTTTTGTCTCCACTGCTTCCTCAACTCTGATGAGGCGTGATGTGATTCCTTGTTTCCTGGTGTCAAATGATGGTCACAGAATCATCAGAAATTTTGTAAAACCTGACCATGCAATTATTTAGAACATTATCTTATTTTAGATATTATAATTGATGATATTAAATTGCAGGATGGCGTGATAGCAGTATAGTTACTACATATCAGGTTAGCCTAGTGGTTAGCGGGTTGGATCATCGATCTGACGACCGACCGGGGTTCGATTCCCGTGCATGTCCACTGGTGTTACCTGAGAAGCCGAGTTCGGTAGGGTGTTCCAATGAGTACCAGCGCTTCATGCGATGTAGGTTCTCATTAGTCAGGGTTGGCTATGGAGTGCTTGGACCCAGTGACCGGGCGGTAATGATGCAATGTTCACCACTTAGAAGTACCCATTGTGGCTTACATTAAGCGGTATATAAAAAAAACTCATTATTATTATTATTATAATCCAATGTTGTAACTTCACCCACAATTAAGTGCCTCACTATAGCTGTAGATGGTATCCTGTCTAGGTTAATGATAAAGTCTACAACTTCTTTCAGGTTTTTAGTTATTTTTATATCCATAGGAAAAAAAGACTTTGTAATGTGACTTAGAGTCAAGCCGAGTCACGAGTCAAATTAAGTCATGGTTGAAGCGAATCCGGTCAATTCATAAAACTCATTGGGCTAAGTCAAGACATTGAAAACCTCAAGCCAAGTCATCCATACATGTGTGCTATCTCATTCCATTCCATTTTCATTCTGCATCAGCTTTGCGCTGGTACAGCCTTAGGTTTTTCTACCTCATAGGTGCCAATAATGAAAGAGGGGGTAATTTCTAGCCCTAAACATAAATTTTACCCAGAAGTTCTATGAATTTTTCCAATATCAAATATTGCATAACTACTGCAGTCCTAGCTGCCGAACTTTATTTTGCTTTGGTCCTTCTGTTGTAATTAATTCCGGGTAACAATCTCGTCTCCAACACAGGAATCCATGACACTCTGCCTGTGTGTCTCTGTTTCACAATTATTGTATTAGGTCATAGTTTTGTAATCAACCAAACTCATAAGGAAGTCTCAGGCAACCAAGCATTTTTTAACACCGTCACCTCAAGGAAATGCATTTCCTTGTTGACAGGGTATAAAAATCTAGGTGAATGAGAACAAAAATCACAAGCAATCCAGATCTTCACCACTACAGACAACTTACCGAGAGAGAGTACTAAACTATCGTAATGGCAAGGTAATATTCACAAATAAATACTAATAATTGTGTTTAATTTATTCATAATTGATAAATCATAAGCAGCAGCAGCATCGGGCTCCTCAATATGAACGCTCTAGAATTTCCAAGTAGATCAGTCATTGAAAGAGTATTTCTAGGCATCAGTCGATGTTTCTATGCTATTCTATACCATCCATTCATATTGTTTTATGTTTATAGTTTATAAATCTTCTGATATGAAATACTGAGCAAATTTTCCTCTCACTTGATTCATACATGCTTTCAGAATATTGTTGTTGGTGCTTGCTGCAGTCATTTTATCATGCAGCCTCACTGCAGCTCGTCAGTTATGTGCTTATGATGGTGGGGAAGGGGCGCGCTACAAAAGATGTAAGTTGTGGCAGAAAACATTTCCATTCCAAGATTCGATTTTTGATATTAGTAGACTGATCCAACTTTCAATAAATGCTTTAATTTTTCTCATACATCAAGTTTGTTGCACTTGACATACTTTGTGTTTCATAATAGACATATAGTGTACACTGTTTATTGATTTTTGACTAGTAAGCCTAACCTAAAAAAATTACCAAAATGAATTGCCTGTGAAACAAAGCAGTTCAATAAATCTCCAGGTGTACTTTCTTACCTTTGTCAATACATTATTATGTTCTCTATATACAGAATTAAAAGTTCACATTGACTCCAAATTCATACATTTTTTCAAATGTCCATCAACTGCTTAATAATGCTAGCCATGAATTTTATCCCTCAAGATCGGTACATGAACCATGAGATTCTATTTTTTGCAGGCAGTGGAGGAGGCGGCATCAGCTGGCCAGCACCCAAACCAAAACCAACACCTGCTCCAACAAGACCCCCAGGTTACGGAGATATGAAGTGCCCAAAGAACTACTGGCATAAACCTACACCACAAGGAAAAAACTGCTACAAACTCACTGGCTACTGCTGCTGCTGAAGCTAGGAATATAAATACAAGAACATTGTATTTCAGTCGCATCGAAATTAAATTTGAATAAAATAGAATAACCATAAACATTGTACCTTTGTATGTAACAATTAAAATCCTTGACTGCAAAACTTCAATTCAAATAAACTGACATATTCTAAACCAATTTATGAATTTGAAAATATTAATTTTCTAATAACATGACATAACAATGGTATCTAAAATTTTAATAAAGATGAATAAAATAAATACATTGTATCAAAAACATTATCTCATAAATGCAATATAATAATAATATGAACATAATAATATGAGCTTTATTTCCTATTCATGATACGTGATACGTGATGCGTGATACGTGATACGTGATACGTGATACATGATAAATAATACATAATACGACTCATCTAATTAACGCACCCTTGTACAATGTAAGGTTTGGCAAGCTAGGCCATTGATCGGAGAGCTCACCTCCTTCAGCAGAATGGGTAGCAACCGGGATTCGAACCTGCAACTCTCAGATTGAGAAGCTCTAATCCTAACCGCTACGCCACCCTGCCTGTCATATAATTTTATGAGCTACCAGACCGCGGGAACAAGCTTGAAATGGATCGATGCTCATTCCTTACAACTAAGTTAGATTTATCAGCGTTTTCCAGATCTCCCTCTCTTTAAGTGTTGGACAACAGCAAAAATAACAAAGATCCAAAAATTTTATTCTAGAAAATCATATAAACTTCTCGAATTGTCCATTATAATAAGTCCTATGGTACAATGATAGACTTATCATTACTGATACTGATAATATTGTACTTTCCATGAATCAGGCCATAACAAAACACTAACGTTGTGATCATGAGATAAGAAGATCTTCCTTATAAACTTTTCTACCATAGAAAGAGAAATAAGCAGTACCTTAACAAGAAACACAATTTTAATAATAAATAAATAAATGAATAAATTGGAAACATAAAAAGAAGCATGGAATAAACAACCCTTCTATATTCATACATTGTGTATAATAACATTTATTATTGAGAAGCAATACAATTTGTACTATTGAAAATTTTGCATTACACCCTTCATCTCAGTGTTCATTGATAATATTATAGCTATTCAACATCGATTCCCACATTACTTATCACTAGATTTAAGGAATAAATGTGAAATAAAACAACCAAAGAATTTGCAATTTGGGTTCCCGCGTGATTGGATTGGGCATATTTTGCTACATTTTCCACAAGTGGGACAGAATAATTACACTCTTTTGCAACCAAGAAAAGAAATTTTCCAAAAGTATAGGGTTTGAATAAGGATGAACGACAAGAGCCCTTCTTTGAAAACACATGATGTTAACTGCAAGATGGTAGGTGTCTCTTCTTTCCACATGGGAAGACAACCAATTATAACAACAATACATCATCCCCCGAATCAGGGAGGGTAGAGGGAAGGTGTTCCAACCTTTCTGCTTGAATTTTATGCAATAGTGATAAATTCTGGATGAAGAAAGTAACATATTTTGAGAGTTTACTTTAAAAGTCTATTTGTAAGATTCTCTTGATTCTCTTTCCATTGTTATCTTTAAATGGCATGGTTTTATTTGTCCCCTGTGTGACTTTGTTGGCTAAAAATAAACTGTAAAGTTTAAAAAAAAAATCTATTCATGTTTTAAATGTCTGTAAGGTAATAAGGCTTTCATCTTATTCTAGAATATTATTGTTAACAATAATGGATGATTTGTATACCATCAAATCTCTTATGAGGGACGGTAAATGTGTTTACGTTTATTATCACCGAAACAAATGACTTATCACTATGATCTCCTGAATCAAATCAGGATGAGTCATCCTGAAAGATCTATGAGTAGACCTTTCTGTAGAGTAGATATTGGGTTCAAAATGCCTCTGGCAGCGGTATAAACTACAAAGCTTCCATATTATTTTCTGAGTGATTATCCAAGTCAGCTGCTGCAGCTAGAAAAAAAAAAAATTAGTCCCACTTTCGCTTGCATTTTAAAATTAAAAAAAATTAAATCAGGTGACTTATAAAACACCACATCCCAAAGCAAAGGGGCCAAATTTCAATTGTCTCAGGGCTAGGACGCATTGTTTGCGCCAGTAAGTTTTCTGCTTACAGGCAGGACGGAGCACACATGGAGGCCAACCAGACCCCAGTAGTTGATGGAATGAAATTTGCATGCTAAAGTATCGGCGCTCTAACCAACTGAGCCACCTCCTGTATATCATATCTGTTTGGATGTTCGATAACCCAATGGTAAGGCAAGGTGGGTGGTCAGTTTTCTTAATTTTCATCAATCAATTACCTCCTCGTTATCTGACAGACACCAATACCACAGAGGCTACATACAATCATTGAATAATGGATAAGATGATTTTCATCAGGTGGGAACCTGCAGGGTGCCAAACCATGACACAAGATTTCCTGATGCTTTACCCACTATGGATTACTCGATCAATGATGAGACTAACACATTTCTGTATAATACTCACTTCACATTTTAATGATGATGGATTTTTGATAGAAAACTTTGCTGAATAATGTTTTGTCTCCACTGCTTCCTTGACTCTGATGAGGCGTGATGTGATTCCTTGGGTCATGATGTCGAAAAGTTGTTTCACCATACCAGGGAACTTTTTATCAAGCATTTACATATTTTTGTTGATGATATTAAATAATAGCATGATATTACTGCCAGTCTTCTTATCATTTATGTTGATTGAATAAAGTATAAAATAAAATTGAAAAGAATGAAAAAAATGGCTAACATCATATTGGATGATTGGTTTAAAGTTTGGTGGGTCCTGTGCTGACATCATTTTTGCTGCTGAACTTGATTTATTCACAAGAATATCAATTTGCATTCATTTGTGTTGCACTGGCCTAAACTAAACGGGCCCTTATACCTTTTCACGCTATATACATACTATGCAAATACATGATAGAGGAGTTAATAAAGGAATAAACTGAAGCGAAAATTTAGTCTAGGTGCAAATTTTACTTTACCATTATGGCTGTGTTTATATCCAGAATGATAATGTATTGAATAAATAGCGTAGAGTCAAATTGAATCATAAATCTTGCAAAGTCATGGCTGTTTTCTAATCTGAGGCAAATTTGGGCAATATACATAATTCCTTGAGTCAAGTCATGTCAAGCCATACGTGACAAACAAGTCAAAGCTAAGTCATGTGAATTTTTAGGCATCAGCTTGCAAATCTGATTAAAACGATGCACAAGTTCGGGTATCATACTAGTCTTTTCCCCAACACAGGATTCGTTCTCTCCGTGACCCTCCGCCATAGATAAAGTAGTCTGTGTGTCCCTGCCTCATAATCAATGGAATGCAAATCAATCCTGTTAAGAATAAGCTAATCACTTTGTCCCCGCATCATCAGCCAGAATAAGTAACTGTGCAGGATATCAAACCCCAGGCTACGATGTGATTCACCAAAATTTGTCCTAAACAACATTATAATAGTGAAATGTATATGACACACTGAATTAAATCTTCTCATGGAATGGAAACATCAGCATAACCTTATACAGTTAGAACACTCAACAAGGGAAGTGATCTGTCATTGATATGATTGGCTATCCCTACTAGCATGAATAATATAGCCTGGGGAATAGTATCGTTCACAAAACTTAAAACAGTTATGAATTGCCTTTGATGTCATTGATTTGGGCTTTCCTAGAATGCGACTAGGAACTGGCTAATTTTGCAAACCCATTGTTTGGCAAAAGAAAGCTAATGATGCTATCCCAGATATGGAATTGAATGATATGACGCAATCAGGTTAGCCTAGTGGTTAGCAGGTTGGATCATTGATCTGACGACAGGGGTTCGATTCCTGTGCATGTCCACTGGTGTTACCTGAGAAGCCGAGTTCGGTAGGGTGTTCCAATGAGTACCAACACTTCATGCGATGTAGGTTCTAATTAGTCAGGGTTGGCTATGGAGTGCTTGGACCCAGTGACTGGGCGGTAATTATGTAGTGTTCACCACTTAGAAGTACCCATTATGGCTTACATTAAGCGGTATATTAACTAGAACTGATACAATCAGAAACCCCACCGAAAAGACGCATAGCTGTTCAGCTCAGGTGGTCAGATCAATGTAGTTGAATTAGTTAATTTGTCAGAGTAATGTGAGACATTTGTGTAATTCCAAAAGATATGAAGTTACGTTGACGATTGATGACGGTTGTAACAGCCCCTCACTCATTCGTTCGCGCCTAGGGTAAAAGATAAACAATGTGAAAATGTAATACATGTGCTGGCAAATTAGAGTAGGATAGAGAATTGCCTGGTTCTTTCTAAGACTCTTATGAAGAGAAAAAAAAGGGGGGGGGCGGTGGTTTATATAAGCCGAAACTGTGTGAGACTCATAGATTATGATGAATACAATGGGTATAAACTATGAGGGTAATTGAGGACCATTAAGTGATAATGTTGCGATGAAAACCGTTAGTAAAATATAGCAGTGCCTATGGTAGATGATAAGACAATTGAAAATGTAAAACATGCGCTGGCAAATTAGAGTAGGATAGAGAATTGACTGGTTCGTTTCGAAACCCTCTGATATTATAATTGGAAAAGTGCACTCCCAACTGATTGTTTATTTATAATCAAAATTATTGTATTGTCCTATGCCTTGGTTCTACTTGATGTTCAATAATAGAGATTAGCAGTGTACAGTTTTTAAACATGACAAACGCAACTGATATCTGAGTTTTAAACCCTGTGAGATCTGGGAATTAAAATCTTGATAGCTGCTTTCCAAAAAAAAGGTGCAGCAAACCTGAGATATTCGAACCCACAGCTTACTATGCAGATTAATAGGTCATTCTTACTGAGACATGATAACAGAGGTAAAAGTCTGCCATGATGAAATGCTGCCTGATAAATAAAAAAAAGGTTTGCGGCAAGCTTCTAGCTTTGAGATCTGATATCACAATGTCGATAGTACTGAGACAAAGAGCTACCTGGAAATAAAAAAATATTGTGGCAAGCTTCTAACGATGAGATCTGAGGTAACAATTAATGTCCACTGCCGCTTTCTTTCCAGTGCAGAAAACCTGATGAGAAACAAAAGGGGGGTGGGTGGTTTATATAAGCCGAAGCTAGGTGACACTCATAGATTATTATGAATACAATGCGTATTAACTATGAGGCATTCAGTGATAATGTTGCGATGAAAAAGATAAGTAAAATATAGCAGTGCCTAATGGGAAATGATAAGCACTTGATTATTGACATAATAGCTTACTTGAGATATCAATTTGGTTTATTAGCATAGTGTGTAGACAAATAAACATAGACAGGTCATACATAATTTGTCGCATTCTTGTAAACATTCCTAAGTATAGTCATAACAAGGAATATACAATAGGGTTTCCCAGTGAGATTTCTTTGTAGTATTTAGGAGGGAATTCCCTAAGTTAATCTGTCTTGAGTAACTACAGTTGAATAGTATTAGTTGATCATAGAATTTAACGCTTATTATTGCATTGTATTTTGAGATTTATTACCCCTGCTAGGAACTTGAGAAAATCAGTATTTACTAACGACGTAAAACCAAAAGCCCACCTTACCAGCCTGAAAGCCATAACTCTCACATTTTGTTTGCATAATTTTAGTTCTCATATCAGGGTTTTCAAAGTCCTTCTTGATAGTCCTTATGTAGGCTGAAAGGCCAATGAAATTGTTTTATCATTGTCACTTTGTTATTGATATATATCAATCAATGATACCTTTTGATTACGAGCCTGTGAACAAGTCTTGACCAACTTTACATTTGATTAAAATACCAAATGAGTCTTTAGTTTTACTGATAAAATTTTGGCCCAGACCTGAGTAGCGACATTTGAGTGATTGATTAATTATTGGGTCATGTTATCAGAGTAACTTCCTTTGATAGTTTACAAAATTCAGAAAATTTCCCCTTTAATCTCCCAAAATAAACTTATCTAAATAATCTGATTTCTAATACAAATAAAATTAGACTTTCATTGAATAGTTCCAATGAAACTTAGTCTCAGAAAGGAGGGTGTTATTAAATTGGTATTCAATTTTTCTTAACAAAAGACTTCTCTATTTACTAGAATGACAAGCAGAATTATTTGTATATTTACATAATTAAATAATCATGGTATTCTGTGAATTTTTTCTGAAATCAATGATTTGATATAGTATTTGTATAACATGCAAGCCAATATCCAGGCTAAATCATCAAAATCTTTCTTTATTTAAGTGATATGTATTATTAAAAATATTTTTATAACATAATAACCTTCAAAAATAATTTTCTGTTATATTTTACATTATAACATAGGTCAGCATGAGACGCTTTAGAATTACTTTGGTGTTTTTTGTCTAGCCCATCTATCATAATATTATATTAACATGGCAGATCCATGGTCACATTTGTGGATAGCCCTCTATAATTAGGGACAAAATATGACACTTCCCCATCTTATTCCCTTTTAACAGAGTGCCCCTACTAGCAAGACAATTAATTTTGAGCTCTTAAACAAAGAATGTCAAGTCTATTCTCAGACATAACATAATTTATCCAGTTGTGCCGAATCTATGGTAAGCCTGGTATGTTATCAATGTTACAGGATTAAAGACTCATGAGGTATTTGATTTCAGGCATGAGAAAAATGTAGATAAAGTCTTCAAGGATGGAAAATATCCAATCTAATTTAAATCTCACTACCCCTTTATAAAGTCTCACAATGAGGGAGATGGGTACATCCATGAACACGCTGAGAGAGTTATTGTGGTGGTTCGAAATCCACTAGACACTGCAGTCTCAGACTTCATCAGGTACGCTCAGGGTAGAAAATTTTAAGCAGAATTGCATCTCAGTAAACCCATTGAAGTAATATCTTCACTGTCCCTGCTCACCAACAACAAATCAATCGACCAATCAATCAATCAAACAGTCAATCAATCAATCAATCGATCAATCAATCAATCAATCAATCTATCTATCTATCTATCTATCAATCAATCAATAAATCTACAGGCAAAAAATGGAGCGGAGGCGAGGAAGAGATCCAGATAAATACTCCCAGGTGGAGTCAACTATGGTCCGAAAAGACTTCCTCAGAAACACAACCAGCGGGCAGTCCCCTTCCTCAAGTAAGAACCTTCCTATATCAAACAATAAGTATACGTACATAAGCCATAGCTTTTGATAATTATAATCGTTAACCCAATATTTCCCCGACTTCAGATTCCATACCTCCATTGCCAATCATTAAGACCTTCTCATAAGAAGGAACCGCCTCTGACTTTGCACTATATATAGCATCAATATTATAATTATCAATCTTTGTGCAATCTTCCAGGATTTGATAAGTATCTGGACAACTATCTGGAACTCTGGCGACAGCATCACCAGTACTGGTAAGAAGACTATACAGGAGAGCTTGGTGAGAGAACAAGTTCTTACCAATGGTTGAATTCTTCGGATATGATAGTCAGGCTAATGATGACAGGTGAGCTTATTTTGCTCTTAGCTATAAATAAGTCTAGGGGTTAATAGGGTTCATCTTGGTTTAGTACACTGTATGTCCCTGCTTGTTGAGATATCCCAGGCTAATGTGAGGATAACCCCATTCTCTATGCTTATGAATTATAGCAGTACGAAGCAAAATTCGACTGGCGGCTGGCGCTTATCTTAAAATGCTTTTGCTTTCCAGGAGGAATCATTGTTTTCAAGAAAAGGAGATGAAAAAACCACGTGTAGCTCTTATAGAGGATAGTAAAGACAAACTTAGGTTATTAAATCTGAGAGAATAGAGGAAAGCATATCTTATGTGAAAAGTCTCTACTACAATAAATGCAAAACAATCCTTAATCTACATTGATACAATTACTTGCAACACATGCATGTTATGGATGCAACATGAGTAGTGCGCATATCACTCCATTGCATTTGTTCTACTTGCTGTTATTACAGAATAAGTGGTTGTTATTTTTTTCTTTCTTGTAATGTAACATATTATAGGGGAAAATATGGGGCGCTTCAGGCATTTCTAACCCAAAGTGACGATCAACGCCACTGTATATGTTGTTTGGCAGACAGGGTACTTGCCATAGTATTAGATGTTGTTAGATTAAATCCGGCGTTAGGGATGGCTCAATGTTAGAGGCTTCGGATTCTGGGCTCGATCCCCACAGGATGCACTGTTTGTCTAGTACTACCTGACTTGGCTGCTGCGGGCCATTCACCCTAGCCGACCTGGAATGACTAATGGATAATGAGCTGCTATATTGCCAGGACCTTTAACCATGAATTCCATTAACAATAATTCTTTGCCATTAACCATGGATGTTATTTAAATTATTTATTTCTGTGCTGACACCTTTTTAGTTATATTGTAGAACTTTGGTCCTTTCATGAAAAAGAGCAACTATTTTGACGCTGGCTGTTTTGCTGACCTGAGCATTTTTAATTCAGCTCAACATTTTATCGCTGTCATATCACAGTCATGTCATGTCACATATATATCGGAGAGCACACAGCGAGTCAGGAGTCTCATCTAATAAAGGGATGCAGATGTCACATATATATCAGGGAGCAGACAAGGAGTCAGGAGTCTCCTCTAATAAAGGGATGCAGATGTCACATATATATCAGGGACAGACAAGGAGTCAGGAGACTCCTCTAATAAAGGGATGCAGATGTCACATATATATCAGGGACAGACAACGAGTCAGGAGTCTCATCTAATAAAGGGATGCAGATGTCACATATATATCAGGGAGCAAGCAGAGAGCCAGGAGACTCGTCTAATAAAAGGATGCAGATGTACCTCTAATCCACTTACCTTAACTTACAACTTACCATCAAGATGTTGATACATGATACCTGTACTTAAAGGCTCCCTAGAGACCAAACAGGTGTTATCACCAGCATGTTTTGTTAGATGTGAAAAGAAATCTGAGATGGTTCAAATTCATTGTAATGTTGTGAGTTACCCGCCCTTCAATGCCACAGTGCAAACAAAAATCCAGGGCGAAACACCTTACAAATAACATGTTTTTAAGTCATAAAAAACATCGAACGGTTGAAAAAAAGTTGAAAATGAAATAAATCAACTGAAAAATTATCCACAATGATTGCAGATGGCCCCTTTTGATATATAGCTGACTCCTTTTGTCTTTCGGAGAAAAAAAATGTTACTACTATCCTCCATTCAATGAGAGACATAAGATAATCTTAGAAATATTGCTGAGAGGCTTCGGGGTCAAGATTTCCTACAGGGCTGACTAACTCAAACTTTGCTCTGTGTGATTTAATACTTTTTACCAAAATTACAACTACGACAAGGACTACTTTCTGGACGCCTCACAGAAGATACTGACATATTACCATTTGGCTTGAGCTCTAACACAGAGTACCAAAGAAGGCTTCATATGATATGAGATGGACTCAAGGGAGTGGAGGACATAGCGGATGACATTCTGATATTTGGAGTTGGAGATGAGCGTGGAACAGAGTGACGGGATCATGACAACAACCAGGTTGACCTACTAGACCAAGAAAGTGGGTATGAAGATTAACAACCATTAGATGAAACTAGTGATTCATGCATGTATAGAACATCCTCCCTGTATTGTAACAGAATGCATTGTAAACTTGTGAGTTGCCCTCCCTTCAATGCTGCACTGCAAAAAAATCCAGGGCAGTGTTCCATCTGTGAAACACCTAAAAAATGTTTTTTTTTAAGTCATAGAAGACACAGAACGGATGAAAAAAAAATCAAAAAACCAATTGAAAAAATTGTCCACAACGATTGCAGATGGCCCCTTTTGATCTGTACATAAATCCCTCCTTTTTTCTTTCGGAGAAAAAAAAATGTTATTACTCTTCTAATTAAGGGATGCAGATGTCACATATACATGAATTTTATTTTTGGATTATACTCATTTGTTAAGAATTTTTTCACAGAATACCCTAACAAACATTTCAAGAAATAATAAAGTCATAAAGATGTTAGTGCATAATTGATGAGAAATATAATGTGGAAGATCTCTTAAAATACGATATGGATGGACTTGATTGCAGGGCTGTATCCATGGGTTTTGCAGTGGTAGGGCCAGGCGGGAAGGGTGTGAGAAATTTTCTAAAATCAGAGGCTGTTTTAAGGCATTTCAGCCCTTTTTGAGACAAAACTTGACAAGAAATTGGCGCCGGGGTTTTAGTGTACAGAAAGGGACTTCATCTTAGCCCTACTGTGATTGATGCTAAAAATTGAAAAAATCGGTGAACACAATTATTATGGAGAGAAGATGAACGGTAAAATTGTGTCAAGTTTTAAGGTGGTTGATTAAAACACAAGGGAGCCCTGACCGGTATTCATTAGTTTCCCTCTTTCCCCTCAGCACGTGGCACATTATCCCCCAGCTTGAGTCCTAGGAGGTAGGTATTGTACCAGATGTTTAATTACTCAATAGTCAGTAAAATATGTGATATTGTCCATGAATAGATCAAGGAGTTAACTCCTTGGATAGATTAAATAATCATTTTTGTGTCAGAAATTTTCATCAAAATTCTGAATCCATTGACCACTAGAGAGTAGGTTGTTGGGATAAGATGCCATAAACTTGCCAATTTATTGAACTTTGACATGCTCAATCCCTCTCTGCAACTAATTTAGAACATGCAATGTTCCGACACTTTTTGTTCAAGTTTTGCCCAAAGATATTTTTTGAGGGGGCCATGGCGCAGAAGAATAGCTCACATTATTCAGTTTTAGATTTATTGATGAAGCAGAAATTTGCCATGCTATTGCTTCATAATCCCTATGTATAACACAAGGGGCCCCCATGAGCACCTGTTATTGACAAACATAACTGTGGTCAATGTGTACTCAGAACACTTGCGGCAACTATAGGGGTTTTTTCAAAGTTGACCTCCTGAAAAAGTGGTAGGGCCATGGCCCCCTGGCCCTACCAATGGATACACCCCTGCTTGATTGTATATGATAACGTGAATTGAAAATAATATTATCACTTTGTATGCAGTAAGAATCTTTTAAATAAGCAGTGCATTGCCCCCCTATAAACTGAAATTAAATTTTAATGATGCTATGCATTTGACTATTTATGTCTGATCTCATCCTTAAAGACCCACTGGGAGCTAACAATAACAAATGATTTTAGGATATTATCACAGAGTATCCTTACTCTGTGATATTATAGCCTCTCCTTCCCTGCACTTATACTACAATCAAGGTGTAGGCGTGTATTATTATGTGATTAAATTACTATTATTATGGCTTTTAAAATCTGATTGAAATGATAAATCATTCAACATCAAGCAAGCTTTGACACGCAAAAATTCACATGATGACATGATACAGTCATTAAAGTTTATAGGAGTCTGGTTTTGACCTATAATCTTGTAATCTAGTGTCTAGCCGATTAGCCGATTAGAAGTTACCGCACACAAAACTAATTTCAGTGAGGCATAGATGAACTGTGTATAACTTTTTATTTTAAAATTATGTTAGGACTGATGTTGATTTGCAGGCACTGCTGGCTATCTACTAACACTCAGCTGGAGGATTGGAGAGAAAAGGTCGAGAATGTAAGCTTCCCCGATCCCTGGTCTACTATAAACAAATATAACTCCAGAAGCAAACCTTTAAGGTTCACCTGATGTGATCGTAATATGCCCCTTACCATCGATGTCACATACATATCAGGGACAGACAACGAGTCAGGAGACTCATCAAATAAAGGGATGCAGGTGTCAAATATATATCAGGGAGCAGACAACGAGTCAGGAGACTCCTCTAATAAAGGGGTGCAGATGTCACATATATCTCAGGGACAGACAACGAGTCAGGAGTCTCATCTAACGAAGGGGTGCAGATGTCACATATATATCAGGGATAGACAACGAGTCAGGAGTCTCATCTAACAAAGGGGTGCAGATGTCACATATATATCAGGGAGCAGACAACGAGTCAGGAGACTCCTCTAATAAAGGGATGCAGATGTCACATATATATCAGGGACAGACAACGAGTCAGGAGTCTCATCTAACAAAGGGGTGCAGATGTCACATATATATCTGGGAGCAGACAGTGAGTCAGGAGACTCCTCTAATAAAGGGATGCAGATGTCACATATATATCTGGGAGCAGACAGCGAGTCTGGAGACTCCTCTAATAAAGGGATGCAGATGTCGCATATATATCAGGGAGCAGACAACGAGTCAGGAGACTCCTCTAATAAAGGGATGCAGATGTCGCATATATATCAGGGAGCAGACAACGAGTCAGGAGACTCCTCTAATAAAGGGATGCAGATGTCAAATATATATCAGGGAGCAGACAGCGAGTCAGGAGACTCCTCTAATAAAGGGATGCAGATGTCACATATATATCTGGGAGCAGACAGCGAGTCAGGAGACTCCTCTAATAAAGGGATGCAGATGTCACATATATATCTGGGAACAGACAGCGAGTCAGGAGACTCCTCTAATAAAGGGATGCAGATGTCGCATATATATCTGGGAGCAGACAGCGAGTCAGGAGACTCCTCTAATAAAGGGATGCAGATGTCACATATATATCTGGGAGCAGACAGCGAGTCAGGAGACTCCTCTAATAAAGGGATGCAGATGTCACATATATATCAGGGAGCAGACAGCGAGTCAGGAGACTCCTCTAATAAAGGGATGCAGATGTCGCATATATATCTGGGAGCAGACAGCGAGTCAGGAGACTCCTCTAATAAAGGGATGCAGATGTCACATATATATCTGGGAGCAGCCAGCGAGTCAGGAGACTCCTCTAATAAAGGGATGCAGATGTCACATATATATAAGGGAGCAGACAGCGAGTCAGGAGACTCCTCTAATAAAGGGATGCAGATGTCACATATATATCAGGGAGCAGACAGCGAGTCAGGAGACTCCTCTAATAAAGGGATGCAGATGTCACATATATATCTGGGAGCAGACAGCGAGTCAGGAGACTCCTCTAATAAAGGGATGCAGATGTCACATATATATCAGGGAGCAGACAGCGAGTCAGGAGACTCCTCTAATAAAGGAATGCAGATGTCATATATATATCTGGGAGCAGACAGCGAGTCAGGAGACTCCTCTAACAGAGCTGGATGCAGATGTCATATTTTTTGCCAATTTAATTACCATCTTGATGCTAGGTTGCCTCAAAGATTATTCGACCATCAAATGACTATCATGTCCTGTATGTATTTTCACCACCTATTTATACTGTTCAGTGTGAAGAACAGAAGTGTGTTTGCTTGATATGATCAGTTACAAGTTGCCGCCTAAACTACCATCTTGAGTCATTCTAAATAATCTCAGTGTTGCCTGGGGTATTTGCCCCTGGAATAGTTCAGCAATACATATCTAACTGCCAAGAAAAAAACATTCGTATTACACAGTGATCTGATCTGAGCTTTGCATGTGAATATGTCACGATTAAAACCTCATGATCTGACATAACTAGCCAGGAGACTTGTCAACCATAAGGGTACGAATGTCAGACAGAACTAACAATATTCAACAACTATGACAGTCCATCTTCAATAGTACACTTAACCTAGACTTGAGGACACACATTTAACAGCCAGTACATCATCAGCAGTACATTTAACCTAAAATTCTAATTTTAGTACCACGACCACCCGGACACCACACTCGTGACAACGCAGTAGTGGTGCCAAAAGGAACAATGCAAAATTACCATATTATGCCATCGGGTGACGTACACCGACCCACCATCTTGCTCAACACTTCTTTTGCGGTGAAAGAAAATGATATTGAATCATGTTTTGTGCTTACACGTACGTCAGCAGTATTTAATGTGTATTGAACCGTGCTACATAAGAGCATGGTTTGTCAAAGGCTCCTTCTTTTGGACCATGGACTTGGCAGGAAGTTTTTCTATAACATTTTTTTTATATGTTGTATTGTAGTCTGGTAACTGTAAATTGTTGAACAGGCTGAACAGACTGAAAAGCTGAACAGAATTTCTGAGACTAAAATTTTTTTTGTATTCTTTTCTGTGGCTGACTATCACTTCTCAAACACATTCCTCCCAGCCAAATGATTTAATGAGTATAATGAGTCACTAAGTTCCTGTTGGCACCTAATATATTTGTTTTAGGGCAATCACTGATATATATTATATGAATGTGGGTACGTATCTAACCCTGAGCAGGCGTATGGCTATTCATGTATGGTTGCTGGACCGCATTTCTCATTTTTGATTGGTCCACAAGTTCAGAATCTGTTAAAGCACCCTCGTGAACTTTTGTCAAGCAGCGTATGCCTGAGTTTTTGAAGGTCGTTACTGGTACGTCAATCATAGTCACGTAATGTAAACGCTGCAACATTTATAGTTTTATTTATATCCTGACACAAAGCTTTATACTGATGGCATATCTTCACAAATAGCCACGCTATGTGTTTTACCACTGATGCATAAATCCATACCAATGAGGGCAAGCAAATAAAGCAATCAATATACCGAATCTGACCAAATCTAATGGTGTTTAGGAAACCAATTATTCAGCACAATGCCATCCTTTCATCTAGCCAGTCTTGACAAGCTCTGTTTGGGGGAGGGGTTGGGGGTTCCTTCCATCCATTCACTAAGTTTAATACCGAAAAGCTTATTATGGATAAAATAATAGAAAGAAACAAAGGCAATTGCAAACTTAGTATAAGCAGGAATAAGTAAAGTATCCATCAGAATATGAGGAGTTGTCATGGCTTGTGCAAAATTGGCCAATCATGTATAGAATAAAAAAAAATAGAGGTCTGAGAAATTCTGTTCAGCTATTCAGCTGTTCAGCCTGTTCAGGCTGTTCAGGCTGTTCAGCAATTTACAGTTACCGATTGTAGTCAATTCTCTAGAAAAATGAGAACCTGCTTTATCATTGCACACTTTACAATATGGTTGGATTATTTGTATCACCAAGTGATTAAATTAAATGAAATCAAACTCAACACTCAGACAAGGAGCATTGAATTGAGCAGCATAGAATCTTTTCATAGATAACATAACTTGTTAAAAGACATGCATTGTTGAGTTGAATTGCAAAATGACTCGGAATTATGCGATAAGAAATAAAAAACATGCACTCTTGAGTTGAATTTGCGCTTGAATTGAAATAAATTCTGTCTGAACAATTGGAAAACAGTGTCAGCAAGTGGAGAATTATCTATCCAAGCTTGTGATCACATAACTCAGTAATGGAGAGGTAATTTAGTGACTACCTAACTCTGGAATCCCACACCTAAGCTATAAGCAATGAACTAAACAAGTTCATTGCTATAAGTATGGTAAGGATTACGCAAATAAGTATTGCATCTAATTCTTGCAAGCTGAAGTAATACCACGATCACAGTATGTGCAGTGGATATATCAAATTCAATGGCTTGAAGTGTTTCTAACAATTACAGCAGGTAGTTACTTGACATCTTGAAACCGTAACAGGAGAAGACTACTCTCATATTCAGTGGAGATATTCTACTAAAACTAAGGGACTGAATTCCCGGCTTTGTAGTGATCAGGAAAAAAAGACACAGGTGCATTCAATTCAGCAGAGTGGGATCTTTTTTATGATGATGAAGATGTCAGGAGTGGTCTGGCATTTTAGGGTAAGGACTTGTGTTCTTAAGATCCAAGTCTGATTTGGCACTGGTAAGCCATTCATCCTAGCCAGGTCAGTTCGAATCAGGACCATAAATACAGGAGAGGAGGTCTACCATGTGCTTGCTTCTAAAGAGAATATCGGGCATTGGCGGACAAGGGTATAGGGTCACTACACCACACATCCCACTAAATAAGGCGGTCAGATGAGACTTACAGTAAAGAAAATCTTTTTTACTGAAATACAATCACTGATAAATCAATCACAAGTAACAACCAACAACACAACCAAACAGATCTATACGAACAACAACCAACGTCCATAGATGACCAGAGAGAAAAAAAAAGGCAACTATTCAACCAAAAAAGATTGGCCACAAAATTAAGAGAATAAAAAAGAGCGATAAAGGTATTAGGAACATATTTAGCAGATATACAAGTCGTTCCTTAGAGGCGTTGACTGGTAATGTGATCATGTTCAAACTTTAGTAGGACAATGTGCATCTGTCAAACTTTTTATAAATGTCAGTAAAACCATCAAAGAGATGGTCTTGAGTTTGAGCAGAACATATCGACTAAATGATGATATTATTATACAAATGTGTGGATTCTCAAATTTACTAATCTCAATTGTAATATCTTATATGCATAATACTGATAACATATATTTATATAACATATATAATATGATGCAATCAAATGTCGCATCCACACATCAGATCATAGGATGGTCATAACAATCGAGGACGATTGCAACCAGGGGGGTGCATATGTCGCATTTACAGCAGCAAACAGGATAATTTCTATATCAACATCAGACGCAATAAGAACATCCAATATTATAGCTAGCATCATCATCAGTACACTCAACCTCGACTCGAGGACACGCAGTTACCAGCCAGTGCATATTACCTCGAATCGGGGACATGCAAATATATGCAAATATAAATTCTATTCTTAATACCGGTGCCACCCTAACGCCAGAACCGTGACAACCATGACAATGCAGTAAAGGTGGCACCAACAGAGACAATTCAGAATTAGCATGATGTCTGACTTACACCAACCAACTCTTGTGGCAGATCAACCTACACTTGCGGCCGATCAACCCTGGATCATCCCACTCTTGCGGCCGATCAACCCTCTTTTTGCGGTAATTGAAAATTGTGTTTAAATCTTGGTTTTTTTGCTTATTGACGTCAGCAGTTTTTTAATGTGTCTGGAACCATGCTATATAAGAGCATGGTTCACCAATGGAAAGCATGAATGATTGGATCTGTTTGGCGACCCTCTGGTCGACAAGCAGCGCTGTTTGTTTGCAACTTAATTTTGGAGACAGGTCAGTTTTTTAAACATGAAAGTTTTACAGTTTTTATCATAATATTTTCTTTTATTGTACATTAGTGATATTTATAGGGAAATAGAACTTGCCTTATTATTTGATAATGGCACAGTATAACATTATTGGTTGGATTATCTATACCATCAACTAATTGAGTTAAATGAATTAAATCCAGCATGCATGGCATCATTGACTAGAAAGTATGACTTGTAGAAATAAGACATGCATTGTTTAAGTTGAATTGCATTTGATGTTAAACTTGATAAGAATTAAAAGGCATGCTCTTGAGAGATCGCATGTAAATAAGTCAGTGTCACAGAGTGAGAATCATCATACCGAGCTCGTGAGCACAGATCTCAGTAGCGGAGAGTTAATGTGGTGACTCCATAACCCGGAATCCCACACAAATACTGATAATAATATATATTGCTAAAGCTAAAGCAGAGATTTTATGCCTTTTCACCTTTTTAAACTTTTTAAACAAAGGTTTCAGTATCTCCTTACCTTAGACTGGGATGGAAGGTAACGCTAACATAGCAGTCAGGTTCTATGACACGAGACTTTCCTGCAGGCGGTGCTGATTGACTCTGCCCCCAAACGAATAAAAGAAGATCACTGACTTGAAAGGGTGCGCGTCTCTTACAAGCTGTGGTGGGTATTTGCAATCACTTATTGGAAGTACCAAGCTACTTTGTTGCCACTTATTAACTGTTTTATCAGATACGAAAAATTCTTATATAATTATATGAGACATAAAAATCTAAGCCAATCGTAATGCAGCAGTTCATATAAATTATATGAACTGCTGCATTACGATTGGTTTAGATTTTTATGTCTCATATAGTTATATAAGATTATGTGTCATATAATTATATGTCTCATATGATTATATATTTGTTACCATTAAATGGTAACAAAAGGTAGTCAGGATACAGCGAGCAAATGAATATTTAATCAAATAATTTCGATGACAGCACAATCAATTATGAATTTTGGCGCATTCTCTAAACATAATGACATGTTATATATATAATATATATACATGAATTTTATTTTTGGATTATACTCATTTGTTAAGAATTTTTCACAGAATACCCTAACAAACATTTCAAGAAATAATAAAGTCATAAAGATGTTAGTGCATAATTGATGAGAAATATAATGTGGAAGATCTCTTAAAATACATTATGGATGGACTTGATTGCAGGGCTGTATCCATGGGTTTTGCAGTGGTAGGGCCAGGCGGGGAGGTGTGAGAAATTTTCTAAAATCAGAGGCTGTTTTAAGGCATTTCAGCCCTTTTTGAGACGAAACTTGACAAGAAATTGGCCCCGGGGTTTTAGTGTACAGAAAGGGACATCATCTTAGCCCTACTGTGATTGATGCTAAAAATTGAAAAAATCGGTGAACATATTATGGAGAGAAGATGAACGGTAAAATTGTGTCAAGTTTTAAGGTGGTTGATAAAAACACAAGGGAGTTGTAGGAGGTAGATATTGTACCAGATGGTCTACTATAAACAAATATAACTCCAGAGGCAAACCTTTAAGGTTCACCTGATGTGATCGTAATATGCCCCTCACATAACGTGTGTCTACCATCGATTAGAAACAACTAAATAATAACAAAGACAGCAATAAAATAGTCCTGTGGAAGCCCCCCTCCTATCTTATCTTATCGCTTCCATATTTTTTTCCGATATTGGCCGGATAAGGTTTGATAGTTGTTTCTGGTATAGTTTTTCATGCTTATCACTTAATTCCACAATAGGCGGCTTATTGCCAAAAACGCTGCCAGCAAAAGGGAAAGTGATCAAAAACGTGTTTTAAAAGTGATCAAAAAAGTGATCAAAAAGTGATCAAAAACGTGTTTTAAAACATCAAAAATTGGAAAGAGCATGTGAGAATTAATGGACTGCATGGCTAGATTATGCTATCAAGTTTTACCCCAAGGATTGATTTGTCAGGAATGACAGTGGAGACACTAAAGTTCAAATCTCAGTCTTTGCCTTCTATATTAAGTTACCAAATGTTTTCATGAAATAACATTATTTCATCAGAACAAAAACGGCCATGACATTCAAAATTGACATACCATTTTATCATATGGTAGTATTTATAGAAGCCAGGAGGAGATAATCACTAACAGGCAAATTTTGATTTATGTCACTGAGTACACCACATATGTATGCGAGTATGCTGGTATTGTGCTGTGATAATTGCTGCTAATTGACAATCTTTAAACAAACGATTACTTTTACCCACAGAGGTTTTTGACAACAGTGCTTACACGTACCTGTATCTGACAGGTGGGACTGAAATGCATCTACAGGGAAGTGATTATTATTGTACAGGTCCATAGTTCTAGGGGAGGCAGGGACGCCCTAAAATGCTTATTAGAGTGGCCTTATAATGCTATAATTAAATATTTCATGTCAGAATCAGTTCATTTGGGTCTTCCATTTGCCATTTATAATATTAAAAAACGTTTTGTAGACTGGGGATTAACCCCAGGCTCCACAGGAGGAGTTTACAATACCCACCTGGTGCTGCTTCACACTCCCAAGAATTTTTGCCTCCCCTACCATTTTTCCTAAACTACGCCCCTGTTTGTAAACTGAGCTAGATCTTGATATATGCAAGTACCTTACTCATTAGTTCTTTCAGGCACGTTTTTCTAACAAATCGCTGTGTCTATGTAGTCTCCAAGAAACTAGTCTTTGGCATGCACTGTATGTATTCATATTTGATCATCTTTTTCCCATTCTTGGTTGCTTTTTACTGCCTGTTATTCTAGTGATATTTGATTCCAGTGATTTTCTTTTAACCCGCTTAGAGGTAAATTTATAGTCTTTGGATATTTATTTATTCTGCTCAAATATGCTATAAAAATAATCTCATATAACAGATATTTCAATTGTGTATAAATGTTAGCTTACCCCAACGGTGACTGATGGGGATACAGAAAACAAACTTCAAGTAAAACAAAAGCTGGAATCAGACAGTGCACAAAGCTGTGAGTATTGTAAATATAGGATAAATTTTAATAAACCCAAAAACTGCACAATAAAGTGATGTAGCCTATATAAAATGCACAAAATCATTATTTAGACATTTAACGGGGTTTATGGTTTTTTCCCTTGACTTTTATAACTTTTTTAACAAGTTAGCAACCTGAAAACCAGATGTTGGATACAATCATCCTTTTAAAACTAGAACAACATGTTGTTGCAGGTCGGCCTTCCTCTAATGTTCCAAAAATCATTCACAACCAAACAAAACAACACCTGAACTCTTCAATTGATTTCTTTCATCATCTCTCCGATGACTGCGGAGATGATTTGGTCGACATCAGATTTAGATGTGGCATGTCGATCAACAAGCGACTCGATCTGCGAATTCATCTTAAATCCCATCTTTTTCAACTTGGACTTGACTCTTTCTCTGACATGAACACTTGTGACAGTCGCAACCAAGTCTTCTTCTAAAATAATATGATGAAACATGTTTCACATGATGTTTGTCTGAAATTTAATTCTTACTGCCATTGGGTGAACTCTCTCAGCAAAATAAGTTTCTTATGGTGTCCAAAATAGCTGGAAGGAAGTCTGCATCTATATTGTAGAACCACAAAATTTGAGTAAGGACATGGGAGAGGTCAACTTTAAATCGGCAAAGAGGTAAAACACAACCCACCACTTCCTTTCCAGCGTGCACACACTGGATGATATCATAGTTTGCCTTCATCATTTATACCAGAATGTTTACGCAAGAGAAACACACTGATGGCCTGATATACTATTGCATGTATATCTCTGATCGATAGAGTGTGAATTAACTCACTTAGCATGAGTACCATCACAAGGAATCTGGTGTTACGTCCCTAGTCCAAATTTATAATTAGGGGCAGGTACATGTTAGGTGCTCATACTAAATCGACTCTAACAATCAAAGATAGACATGATAATAGTGTAGTCTCGATGTCCGTGTGCAAGAAAAATTTGAACATCAGTTCTAGATAATTTTATGCTGCTATCTTATAGGTCATAGGCCATATAAGTCATAGGTCATGGAGGTCATATAGGTCATACGCATGTCACTGACCTCTCTGCGCAGGTTTCCACTGGCTAAGTTTTAACACATAATCATCAGATTTGGGTTTCCAGCCTTGTCGGTCTGAAGGGGGAGTCCAGCTGGTTGGTTTAGGAATGTAGTCCTTATTAGGAAGATCATATCCTGTATCTGTGTCAGCCTCTTTCGGCTGCCAATCACTTGTCTTGGGCTGCCATTCTGCCTGAGGGGGCTGGTACTAAAACAACAAATCACATCAAGAACTTATTACCGAATACTTTTAAACATGAAGAATAATATTGAGTGACTTTATAGTATGAAGAAGGATTAATGACAATCACCCATGCCAACATCGATCCTTTAATAGAACTGCCCTCCTTGATAACAATACCTTCAACAAATTCACCTGATGCATTACGATATTTGTTTTATGCATGGTCTTATGTGCAATTTATGACTCGGTGAGCAAATAAAAATGAATTCATTATTATTACTATCATTATGGATAGTAACACAGCAGTAACATTCTATTTGAATAAAAAACTTAAAAGACACCAAAGGAATGATCCTAAACTCCACACTGACATTGAGACTATATTATTATCATGTGTATCACTGATAGTTAGAGTCAATTTAGTATCAGTACCTAACATGTACCCACCCTAAATTAATCAAATTGAACACGGGTTGTCACACCAAATTTCTTGTGAAGGTACTCATGCTAAGTGAATTATTGATCAGAGATATAAATGCAATAGTATATAGAGTGATCAGTGTGTCTGAACTAACCTCTTCAAGTTCTCTGAGGAAGTTCATCACATTTTTAGCCACGCCTGACCCGGCTTCTATAACCTTAGCCAGAGCAAACTCAGCGACATCTTCTATCGTGTCGGGCAGCACACCTACCTCCTGTAACCATAATAATAAAATAATGGTAATAAAATTGGTCCTGTAATAAAAATTTGTAAATAATAATGATAAGTAAAATAGTGTATAATAATCACCACAGGTTTAAGAAATAAGGTCCAAAACAAAGTGACAATCATCAGAAATGTTTCTTACCAATTTTAGTAACAACAAAGTTTTGAGTTGAGGACACCAGGGGCTGCCCTTTCTCCTATCAAGAGTGCATAATCCTTGATGTTATCAGGCCTTGCCTTATTGGTCTTATAAGTTTTGTTTCATTATTATATTTCAAGATACAAACAAACTCACAACACATTTCGGCAAAATTTTGCCATTGACTCATACAAATCTATCATCCTATGATAATTTGAATGTTTTTAATGTTTAGTCATGTTTGAATTCATGTTTATAGTTTGAAAGAAACCATACCTGTTCGTCAGCTGACGCGCCAGCCTCTTGATCTGTCCCTAAAATAGTAACACATTATATGAAAGAATAAGATATCTTTTTTGTTCTCAACTTTTCATCAGATAATAAAAGGTGAGAGCTTGGGTTGACTAAAATGGTCAGGGATATTTGTATGCAAAGCATTGAGTTAAGTTTGATATCTGGGACAGGAAATTATTCTGATTCGGAACTGGCGAGCCAATTGTGTTATCCAGGTCTGTTTCGAACCATTAAAAGGGGACAGTGGCACTACCAGACTCGAGCTACATAACTCTAAGGGGTTTCATAAAAAAGGTCAGTCAAAGAAGTATGTTGAACAAACAAAGGAAAAACATAAATGCGGTAATACAGGTTCATAGCCAAGCTTAGAAACATGTATGCATTATAGACCATATTAAAAACAAGAGAGAAATTGTATCATTGCTCTTGATTGAGAAGAAATTCTATCTAAGTCAACTGGTTACATAATCATTGACCAAGGGAAAATTGGCCAAAAAACTAATTAGAAGCAGACAATCTGTCATTATTAAATCAATCAATACATCAAACAAATCAATCAATTAAGTTATCAAACAATCAATCAATCATTCGAACAATCGATAAAACAACAATCAATAAATCAACAATCAGTCAGTCAATCAAACAACAATCAGTCAGTCAAGCAACAATCAGTCAGTCATGCAACAATCAGTTAATAAAATAACAATCAAAAAAACAACAATCAGTCAGTCAATAAATCAACAATGAGTCAGTCAATAAATCCACAATCAGTCAGTCGATCAAACAAACAATCTACAGACCTGTATCTCCAGGTTGATCTGAGTGAGTGTTAGTTCTTGTAGTCACTATCCCAGTGTGTGCCTGACTCTGTGACACAGTCACTGTCTCTATATAAGGTTTAGTCACTGCTGCTGGTAGTGGTGTAGCATGCTGTGTCGTTACGTCACCGATTGAACATATCAGAGCTGTGCTCGGCTCAATGATTCCATCACCTGATTCTATGAATAATAAGGTCGATAATCTCACTCGAAGTCATGACAGTGATGATGGATGGATTTATTACAATGACTGACAAACAAGCTGTGAAATTCGATGGTAATAGACCAAAACATAGAAAACTTAGGTCCCTGTGGTAAAGGTTCAAAAATAATATAGTTTAGTGTGAGAATCAGGTGTCGTTAAAAGCAGAAGTAATATGGCTGTAATTGACATATAATTTCGTAACATATGATAATCTGGTGTTGTTAATTGTCTTTTCGCTGTTCTCACAAAATACTGGATATATTGGAGAATGATAAAGCGACTAGGTAATTCATATTATAATCAACACCAACTTTTATTTCAAAATGGTTCTTTAATTAAGAAAAAAATTATCTTGGGATTGAATTTCACATACCGTTGTCGCTTATGATCTGATCAAGCACACTCTGGGTGTTAGCAGGCACAAATCTGCTACTGGATATCATAGACTGCTCAACAGGTGCCTCTCTGGTGGTCTGACATGTATAATCTCCATGTGTGGTCCTGTCAGGCTGATCACCATGTGTGGTCTGCTCATCTTGTGTGGTCTCACTAGAGATGCTACTTGTTCTAGTAAACACTTTCATCTCAATCAAAGATTCATCCAGAGGGGCTTTGACATCGAAGCAACTGGGGACGGGCACCATGAAGAATTCTTCATCATCACTATTCTCAGGACCTTTGGCTATGTCGTCATTATTACAGTCTGAGTAGACTGAGGCTCCATCATCAAAATCATCATCATCCGGGCTTGTGGCAGAGCTGAGGCTTATTACATCAAAGTCTAATAAATAAGATAAAAAGGCAAATAACTGTACAATTTATACACAGCCTCAATGTGCTTGCAACTATATATAGTAGGAAAAAAATGAACTTCAACGTAGCAACCTATTTCCACATTGAGAAAATTGTTGAGGACATTGTGATCTATTAAGTCCGTGAGAACTTATAAAAATGAGTCATGAACACATTGTGAAATGAACCACTAGTTACATTTGTAACCCTGGCCTGTCTGGCAATAGTTATGGCCCCCAGACTCTTTCCCCCCCCCCCCCGTCTTTGTTGGTGGTGACTTATCGACACAGCATGCTTCACCATTACCAACAATGCTAATCAAGACAGGCTATTGTTGTAACCCATGACCAACAAATCGATAATTACCATTAGTGACAGATCTTTTGATGTTACCGCGCCCTCCTATCAGGCATAGATCCTCTATATCTGAATCCTCCTCACTCAGGATATCCAGATAGTTATACTGTTTGCTAAGCACGCTATCCGAAGGCTCGGGAGATTTCGGGGGAGACAACACTACAATGAACATAAACATGCATGATGACATTATCTGTTAAGTTAGAAGAGGCAGTTCCTGAATAGCCGATGTGTTGGTTCTGATTGGCTGTTGGGAGTGAACAACAGCCAATCAGATCAGACCTAACATATTGGCAAGTTTTTGACTTTTGTGCAGGTATCTCTTAAGTATCAGCATGGTGTTGCAGTAATGTAGTTTGAAAAATAAGGCTGAGTTACAGAATATTGCTAGGATTTTGAGATATTCAGGTTAGAGTGTTCCAATCTTTTGTTTCAGACATTGCTAGTATTAAAAACTAACCGAGGGGTGTGTTGTGAGGTGTGGCAGTCTGTGAGACAAGAGGAGTTATCCTGATAGGGGTGCCATCACCAGACCCTCCATCCGGCAGCGTCCCGGCTAAAGTCAGCAGTGGAGTATGGTCATCATCCTCTACACCTCCGGTAGGATATATTATCTTAACTGGACTACTGGCTATAGGATCTGTAATAATTCAAAAACGGGTTAAAACTCAAAACATATGAAGGTTACATCATACTGCCTATGCCTCAACAGTTAAAGTGTTTAGGAAAAGAAAAAAAACAACCACTGTTCATATCAAAGTAATCTCATAGCAAAGGACAAAAATAATAAACATGCTTGATGAAGATTGAAACAGTTGAAATTCGTATACATAAATGTTAACTTATTTACTGGTAGCTGTCAAGTACAAGTGTATACCATTCAACTCAAAGTGTGTTTATGGCTACCCATTGAACATATTACACTTTATAATGTAACCGTGGGTAATTGTAGATCAAGCATGATCCAACTTGCCAGCATTTAGAGTTTCGAACCGCTAGCACTGGGTCACCAGTATAATGTGAGTGACTTACCGCTAGCACTGGGTCACCAGTATAATGTGAGTGACTTACCGCTAGCACTGGGTCACCAGTATAATGTGAGTGACTTACCGCTAGCACTGGGTCACACTCACCGGTATAATGTGAGTGACTTACCGCTAGCACTGGGTCACCAGTATAATGTGAGTGACTTACCGCTAGCACTGGGTCACCAGTATAATGTGAGTGACTTGAATACGGGCAAATTGGATTATACTTTATCTAGGGTAATGTACCATGTCAGTAAGAACACAACCAGCTATTATGAGGGGGGGGGCATTCCATCAATTATTCTACGGGGCGGATGTGTAATGCAAAACAATGTTTCACTACGATTTCTCTCCATATCCTGGTATAGTTTGGATTGATAAGGTACCCCTACATCTTCAGCCTCATCATAAAAGCAAGTGCACTTCATCTCACCTTCAGAATTATTAATGAGCTTATATAACTTAGGAAATGTAAGAGTTAGTTCAAGAACACTTGACTTAAATACCTGAGATGATTTGATCGTATGGTTTGAGTTTATGCAGGGACTCTATCAAGGTCTCACATAGTGGTGATCCACCTTCCGTCCGATTGGTCGATTCATGTTCACGGCGAGAGGACTGGAACTTATCACGAGCCTAGAAGTAGAGAAGTTATAATTTGGTAACGTAGGAAAGGAACAAACTTGTGGAATCTTGAAGGCTTGTGTTGCCTTGTTGGTATAATAATATAAAAGACACCTTTTAGTTCAAACTGATTTGTTGAATGTAATGGCAGGTTCAGATAGTTGCCAGCAACCTAAATAAACAAGCAACCTTTGGTGTTGGCCTTATAGGCAACCTCACTTGCTCTTGAGTTAGTCTGCAAGTACATTGGGTGAACCTGAGAGTGTTTCAATTAGAAACAGCCAAAATCGCAGCAATCTAATCGCTTACACAGTGAGTGAGCGATACCTACTAGGCTCTCGCTTTCAGATCGCTCAGTCAACGATGGAACTATATACGTTCTGAGTGAGCGATTTGGAACGAATTCGTCTAATTGAAAGACCAAGTGAGTGATAATTTTGAGCAATGTGATAGTGATTAATTGCTTTAGTAAAGTATCGCTCTTTCTAATTGAAAGACCCCCCCCCCCTAGATCTTTGTGAATGACCCAAACTTATGTCCATACCTGCATGGCATCTCTTCCCTTTGTATGGGACACCTCCACGACACACTCCAGCCTGCGAGCGAAAACTTCACCGTTGTGACTCAGCTTATATACACCCTTGTGCAAACCTGCAAACAGCGAGAATCAATGTGGAATAACAAAAACAATCAAATCAAATTAAATCAAATAAGTATATAAATTAAGTCAAATATCAAATTAAATAAATAAGGTGCCAATAAAATTATAATAATAAAAAGGACATTCTATTCAAATTTTCATATTCCTACATTATTTATAAACCAGGTAGATAAAGCCATTAAATTTAACTTCAAACACATGCTCCAACTTTGGGCAAAAAACTATTGTCTTGTCTAAGTGTAAGAGGGATGATAGGACTAATAGAAAATGTGATTTCACTCAGTCAGAAGACAGGTGTGGATTCACATGGTATTCAAAGCCCCAAAACAATTCTGAATTGGCGCCTGTTGATTGATGCACAAGTGACTTAGATGATCAAGAACTCCAATTTGAGTATTTGTTTTATGATTATTGTGCAGGAATGACATTCAACGATTAAGTTGATAATCCACAAAGGCCTCATCAATTAATATTGTTTTCCATATCTGCAGAAGTCTCTCAAAGTTAACATGCATGTTGGAAACTGGTGGGAGAAACACTCAATGGTAAGTTGACAGCGATCGGGTTAAAACCCAAACTTCCGACTACTCTGACATTCTTTGCTGTGTTGTATTCATAAAGCTGCATTTACACTGTTGGTTTTCCATCCGATTATTTGGTCCGAGTGTTGCCTTTATATTATTAGCTATCATTCGGAGCAATTTGATTGTAAAAAATCTGACTTTTGTGACATGCCACAAAACACAGATTTTTTGTTGCTCTCAATGATAGCTTGCAAATACGAAAAATCTGATGGAAAATCTTACGGAAAAATATGTCCGAAGATTATGCAGTGTAAATGCAGTATTTATTGTCACATAAGATTATGTTAATAGCAGAATCCAGCACAACAATATTTAGCAGTTGTAAATATCATATCTAATAGAATAAGAGCGATAACAGGAGGGCAATATGAAGCCATGCCCTGTTTACTTGGATAAAGGACTCCATCACATGATGATAAACTGATAAAGTACATATGATGCTTGGTTAACGCTGTGAAACTTAGGGAAACTTATATTGTGAGATCAAAGAGTTAGGGGAAAGGAGATGCAACTAAAATAGCCTCAGTCTCTTTCATAATAAATTGTAGAATGCCACAGCATATCCCCATTCAAAGTTTTAATGGGGAAGTGAGGCTATATGAATTTTGTGTTCCTCCTTGGTGACAATTTTTTTTTAATACTTTATTGATTGAAGAATTTTGTTCTCGAAAGAGCTTACCAGTCTGTTTGGGAGTTTCCAACTCCAAAGCGATAATGCCAACCTCACCAGTCTCTAACTTTGGTATCTTGACAGTTTTTAAAGAATGTGCGCTAGCTGGCATCAGTGTTCCCTTCATGAAGACAACCTGCAAGACAGTTAACAGAATGATTTGTGGTTGTAGGAGGAGAAAGGCTTTACTCCTCACCACCTAAACATAAAGTTTGCCAGGATGTGCTCTGGCGGCCACACTGATCATGTTGCATGTGTATCTCCAATCAAAAGAGTCAAAGACAAAGTTAGCCTTATCACCTGACCAAATGTTTTGTTTCAGTTCAGAACAAAAAAGTAGGGAATACAATGTGACCGCCCAACGGCGATGGATTGGTAAATGTCAGGTACTTATGTTAAATTTACTCTTTTAAGTATAATCTCGAAGCCGGGGTGGTTGCTTAATAGTCTTTACAATCTACTTACCTCCATATCATTTGACCATTTCCTATCTCCTGTGTTCCTAACATGCCACTTCTTTAGAAATTTCAGTCCAGGGGCGAGTTTATTCTGTCCAGGGGTATCTTCAGTTCTAGGAGGATAGTTCTCCTGAATCACAGTACAAGCATACCTACAACAAAAGTAAACAACCGGTTATTGTCTTCTCATTGACTTGTGCATGAATTATACATTTTTTTTCAGTTATCTATTTTATTTTATCATTCGACAAAATAAAAACAACTACGCCTCTTTTTGCAGGCAAAATGTATGTACAATCATGTTTTCAAACGATATAGCTTGGACTTGGAGGATAGTTAGGTTCTTTTTGGATATATAGGGATAGTGAAAATTTTACATAATATTATATACCAATGTTTTTGAAATATATAGTGCAATGATATAGTAAATATAATATTGCTTGTGATAAGCATCCAGATTCTTGAAATCATCGAATAACTATGGCAAATCTTGTAGGACAAGTTTCGTCATAATGTGCCAGAAATGTGATCAGCGAGTAATCATGGATTGTATGTTGGTCTGTTCAATTTACTACAGCAATCAAAAGAGCACAAACAATACGGATCATACTAGTTCTAATTGTTACTGGGTATCATTGGTTTACCAAGTTAGCTCTGATAGGGTGGGGGGTTTCTCCCCCTCCCCAAGAAAGAAAAATCAGATCCAACTCATTGGCTTGTCATACCTTCGAGATTTGTTAGGTAGTCTAGTCGAGCCAGAGTTATGTACCCTGCTTCCAGTCAGCTGACGCTGTACTTTCTCCTCCTGTCTCTTTAGCTTATGAGCTTTACGTTTCAGCTTTTCCTTTTTACGTACGAGCTTCTCCATTGCTTTGGCAGGATTTGTGACATGTTCCCTAAACGAAACCACCACACAATGAGGCCCTCATGCATCATCACAACTAGGAACTTGGTTTAACAGACTTATTGCAGTACTTTTTTTTGTCAAAGTTGTTAAAGTGTTTGGATTGATACACCATGTGTAGAATGTGAATGATATGACACGTTGAAGCAAAAGGGCCACTTTCAAATTGACCAAACAAAGTTTTTTAGCCCGAGTCCTCGCTCTTTGGTCTTCAAAACGGCAAATCCCTTCCCAGATATTTCTCTCCGAAGACATAGTTAAAAGAAGAGAGGAAATTATGAGCAAGTCTTTTGACAGGCCTCCCTCATCTCAAAGAGGAGCAGTCAGATCGCAATAATTGGCCGTCTTAAAAATTGAATGGATGGGGGAAAAGCTTGTACTTGGCCAATCAAAAGCATATCATTCTGATCAACCTGGATGTTCCTTTCCCTGTTTCCTGGACAACTTCTAATTTTTTGTGGGATAACTTCATCTAGCTCACTTTAGCCATAAGGAACTATCAATTAGGGAACTATATACATTCACTATGTCGCTCCACATGTGATCACACTTCCCTCTTCTTGTGCTGTTAGCAAAATGGTAATCAAGCAGAGAGCAATTGTCCTTTCAAGTACTATTGAACCCTGGGTGAACATCTGAGTACATGTATGAATATGCTACCTTAACCAATAACAAAGGCTATCTTGAAGCCAGTAGAAAAATAACAACAAAGGATTTTCTTCAAGCACCATTCAGAACACAATGATATGGAAAGTTGATCAGCACAGAATCGGGGATAATGTTAATTCCACTTACACATTACAATTGTCGCAGTTTGTTTTGTTACTGTTTGGGTCAATCTCTGCTATCAAGTTTGGAGTTGCATACTTCTTGTATATATTGAAGCTAATCAAGGGCAAGCGAGTTCCATCACTGAATTTGCCTGCATTGCTTGCGGGGCGTCTTATCTTTACGAAGACGTGTTCTGTATCGTGGAATTCTTCTGCCTTAGGTTCACAGGCAGAGCACAAGTCATAATCCAAACAGTTTCTGTTTAAAGAAAATCAATAAAACTGTAGTGATGATGACTCAATTATAACATGGACAACTTGACAGTCATGGCAGTAAGCATTATAAATAAAACTGGCAAATGAATGATGAAACTCTTGATTACATGGAAAAGTATAGGAAAAAACATCTTAGTTTAGCTCATTGAGTACAAAACTTGCGACACATCTGGGTTACAACTAGCACAAAGAGGCAGTACTAGCCTGCAAACAGTAGATAGGCCTATGTGGGATCAAAAATAAATATAACCCTTATTTAGAACATACATGTATATCATTTTTCACGGCATTATGAGTGACATAGATCTTATTCTTTATGCCGGCTGTATAGTCACAGCTGACAGGGCTATTCAATTGAAACGTGTCTCTTTTCGGTTCGGTAGTCTACATGTAAGTATGTGAGCAATTTCAAGTCCAAGATAGTCCAGATCAGTTTTTTCCTCCAACCAATGGTTGATTATTGTACATAATATGCTATGATAGCATATTATGTACGATTATCAATCATTGGTTAACTTCAACCAATAACCAGTTGAGATGGAAAAAAACTTTGTTAGGCTTAGTATGATTGGTCATTGTAATGTCCTCGCAGTTTAATGCATTCAAAGAAGATGCAGATGATCTGGGACATGATAAGATTATTAATCAAACTTACCCACACTTGTATCTAACCCCTCTTACAGGGCTATCGCAATGATCACAAATTATGTTTTTGTGTTCAACATCATTTTCTATGTCAGACAAGGGAGGTAAATCTGAGTCACATGTGACATCATCAGCTGTCACTGATGAGGTCATCAACTGACTGGACTGCCACTCCTTACTGGACATCATCTGTTTAACTTCACAGGAGATTTCTTTCTTCATCTGTAATTATTAGAGGATAGAAATCAGGTCTGCAAAATGGCGTTCGCATCATTGTATCAGTAAAAACGAAAAAAGGCACATAGCCCTAGCTGTGTTATAAAAAAATATTAATGGCTATGAAAAGATGAATCATCTGATGATGGGAAGACAGTGTTGAAGATATATTTGATAATTGAGCTTTTTGTCTATGGTTACTGTTCTACACGTTGAAGAAACTTAACACCGGTTAGTGGGTTCGGAATAGTCGCGCCTTGAAAGGATCTTTTTTAAGAAAACAAAAACCAGCCTATGGTCTTGGAGTTGAGGGTGGAATATGCTAAGGCCTACAATTCTTTAACAATTGACATCTTTAGATGACTTTATAAAAGATGTAGGAGGAGTAAGTTAGGGAGCAGAGCTGCAGGGTGACAGTTTGGGCTCCGTATCCCACAGCTGTTGACTGCTAAACATACTTACTCATTGCTCATTCTTCAGAAAGCGCAAGTAAGATGATCCTTGCAACATTTAAAGTAGAGTGATAAAGTATTCCCACTAAGTGATAGGAGCGACAATTTGTTAGTCTTATTCCTACTCTTGTTTGCAAGTAAGACTATCTTGTATACACTAGGCTCTAGATTGATCGAAACAGATTCGGACGACGTTGAGCAAGTTATGTTCAAAGCCATAAGGAAAATGAAAAGTTCAACAGTGAAAATCTTGTGCATGGAACAATTCACATCTAAGGATATAAATAGATCTCTCTAACTCTATCAGAAGATATCAACAATAGCTACCTCATGTATGAGATTCTGAAACCATGACGGTGCTTGTGACGGAGAGGCTGGAGGATCAGCAAGATACTCTGTCTTTCCTTCCATTCTAAAATAGATAGATACAATCGATCAACATGGTTCTGAAGATGGAGCTTTAAAGTGGATACCCAATGAAGTTCTACCTTACTGTATGTTTTGGACAAAACTCTACATCTACCACAGGCAGATCTGTTGATGCTCATAGCTGATGCTTCATGAAAACAGTCATGGTCTTGATTGCTGTAGGTTAAGCAATGAACTACCTCATTGGGTTAAGTTGGTACCACAAGAGCTACAAACTCTTTCATAGTCTGAGCAAGGAGTTAGACTCTTACTCCTTGGCCTGAGCCTCCCCCCCCCCCAAATAACTAGACTGACTTGACTGGCGTTCAGTGAATCAGACATAAGCACACAAGCAGGCCAGTTAAGTTAAAAGCACTTACAAGATTCAGCTGTTCCAGTTTCATAAAAAGCAAGTTGGTAGTAAGAAAGTACCTGTAAGTCTGGAGTAGTGAAGCTCAAACTATGGTTCTTAGAGTATATACAGTGTTTTCAGATTCTCAATGTTCAATACAAGCAACTCAGTCAACTCGTCAGACCAAAGAATGACAGATTTCCTAAGAAATTTAGGGAAATTCCATAATAACAGCTTGCATCAGGGTTGGTCATCAGGTGGTTGCTGGAATCATAACAAACCTATTCACATTTATAACCTTCCACACGTAAATATGTTATCTAATTTCTTAGATGGTAGCTCCCCAGCATATGAGAAGCAAAATAACAATATAAATATCAGCAGAAAAACAAATTTTTATTTCCAATAATGGATGTAGAGTGTATACCAACTAGCTCAAACAATTCATAATTGGAACGGGAACAGCAGGTAGTGATACAATAATATTATTATCATGACGTATTGTCCGCCTAGTAGGATGTAAACAAAGAATTAGATAATCTAGGAGGTGACAACTTCGTGTACCATTTTAATTGAGTAGTCAAACCATGGATTAGTGGTAAAATACACACAGTATCACTATTTGTTAGCCTGGGCAGGCTGTATGGTCGGGTGTGGGTGGGGGACTGCCCACCCATCCCGACTATACAGCCTGTAGAGAAATTTTATCAGTACACAACTTTGTGTCAGTAATTGAAATCTAGCTACCAAAATTCTGGCCTCACTTGCATCGACTTACTTCCCAGCAACGACCATTTAAAACTTAGGCAATTGCTACTTGACAAATGCTTACAAGGAGTCGGTTGTTGCATTACTGAACTTTTGGGCCAATCAAAGATGAGAAATTGTTACCAGCAATCATACATAAATTGCCATATGCTTGTTCAAGGTCAGACATGTTCCCCTAATCCATGAATATTTATCAGTGAGTCAAACCAACCACCCTTCCAGGTCATTCCAAGTACCACCGCATTTGGGATCAGCCGCAACTTGAACCAAGGTCTGCTAAATAATTATGAGTGAGATATCATGTAAACATCACCCGAAACACGCAGAGGACCAGAGCTCTATTGGAATAACCAATGGCCAACATCCACAAAAGTCCCTCATTCAAGTGAATTGAGGTCGAAACAAAACATTTACTTAATTTTATCAGGCCCACTGTGAGTATTAGATAGAGTTTCGTTAGCGCCCATCCCTATGATCTCGGTTGATCTATCTGGCTATGTAGTAAGTAATTAACTAGATAATGAATGGAGAATAATCAATAATAGGAGCATTCAGTATTTAGAAAGTTCAAGTTTGGTCAAGGCAAGAGTTATAGTATAAGGGAGTCATACTGTCACATTATAACTCATTGGTATCATCTAGTCTGGGCAGGCTGTCGGGCGTGGGTGAGTAAGGCCGTGTGCAGTGAATAAACAATTCAGGAAACAGCATCCTGCTGACGATACTTGGTGAAAATATGGCGGTGAACGTTGATGAAAAGTAGTAACCCAGCAAAAAAACACTGTATTGCTTCATAACAACTAACTCCTTGCACTGTGTTGCTATTTTTGGTAGGTTGAATATTGACAATAGTTGAAGTCTCCATCTCATGGAAATGAATATGTATCATGTAATAATAAGGCCCCTTGTAATCCATGGGTTTGCCATTCCAATCCTCTAAAACAATCACATAACATTTTTTTAACTATGTTAGGGGGGGGGGACATTTTAAAGTAAGCGGCCAATGTCAAACACTGGACGACATGGGATTTTATTTCAAAAATAATAAATATAAAAAAATTAAATACTTTAATCTGCCACAATATATCCGACACAGTTGTCTGAAAATGTGGACTCATAGTAGTACTCATCTTACTGGGCGATAAATGATTGAAACTCTAATTAAGTGCTGCATGAGCAGTGAATGTATTTCACCAGTATCTCCCATCCTTGGCTTTGGGCCATTTGCTAACAATCTCGATAATATGGGCTGCCAAGAGGTGAGACAAACTCTGATAGCAAGTACAGATCAGACTGAGTATGCCTCTTAGAACTAGAGTCTAGAACTTAGGCGATATATGTTGGAGAAGCAGGCTATGTTCACCAATCACATGTCATAACCTTAATTCTTCTACTGCCAATTGAACGGTGCCATCGAAATCAACCATAATCCAAATAGTCCTTGCTAAGACCTTACACCTCTTCATTGCTCGCTTCCCAGCAGGGGGAGGGAAGAGTCTGGGGGGCTCCGACTACATCAGTCGAGGTTGATTGATTCGTCACATCTCATAGTCTGGATGATGCCACATTGTAGCGGATTGTTCGATAGAACAGTTATAGGTAAATCCCAGTACATAGTTTCCGTAGAGAGATCTGACGTACCGTGCCACAGTACACCTGTGTTGTCACTGTGCGGTTGTACCTGATCCGGTACAGACTTAGATAATGTCACAAACTCTATGTGCATCTTCCACTTTAGGGATACTACAAATCAAAGAAAAAAATTGAATTCATTATTACATAAAAGAGTTTGTTTTATTGTTTACTTTAGCAGCCTAATAATATTGGTCAATTTTTTTTCTTGCTCTGGTGGGACCATTATATGATACAGGACAATAACGTTTTGAATTGGGGCAACGAATTTTGATCCGCTTCTTCTGTGTGTAATTGATCAGCCCAATAAAAATCCCGCAAAATTTCACAGGTACATAGAGAATTAACTTTGTTTGGCATTCAATGAGAATACTCTACAAATGAGAATGTCTGCTGTAATATTTTTCCTGTAACCAACTCGTTGTGCTCAATCAAACAATCGCTACAGATGCCCTAGATGAGTAAAAACTAGCTAGAGTTAAGTTAAGCTAGTGTGGGGATCACTGTATGTTAGCTAGCACTTAGCTTAGTTAGCTAATGCGGGAGCGTATATCAAGTATTTATGGTCAGAGAATGTTAGCTGGTAAGCAATCCTACCAGTTCAAGCATGGGTGAAAAGGAGCACATGTTATTCTGCGAATACATTACTTGTCTAGGGTAGAGTCAACTTTGGAAGTTCAAATGATCAGAATTACATGAAGGTTGATAGCAAAACAAAAGAGCTAAAATGAGGTTATTCAGACAATATTAACCTACCATATTCTGACTTGAAGCTGGGTGTTATATGAAGAGGAATGGGTAGTGAGATATTAGCCTTAGTCATGTGTAGACAGAATTCCTGATGGTTGGTATGATTTATTGTGTTGGTTTGCCGCCCACCCTCACTCCGATGGGCTTCATTGAGATCTTCAACACTCTGTAGAGTAACTGTTATCTGCAAAACATAATTTAATACTATAAACACAATGTGGAGACAGCAATTTTTAATCTCAGAGACATAATATGGACTATATTGGGACAAAAAAAAAGGAAAAACTTGTTATCAAAGGAGTCAGCTCTCACCACAAGCTTAGAGAACCCATTTAATCAACAGTATTTCAGCGAGTAATGGAGTTTATTTGGATTAATGATTATGGATTAATTAATGAAGCCATGAATTCATTTTTATGGAATATGTGGATTTTGCACATGATTTACATATTGCAAGGCACAACAGTATTCTCTATGGTAACAACCTGGCAAACAACCATAAATGGCAAACAATTATGAAACTATTGTCAATTTATTACCTGTAGACATTGCACTGTAGCATCCGAGAAATCAAAAGTACAGTAAAGATCCTCTCCTATCTTAAAGCTTGTCTTTGACATTATGATTTTCGCCACCTTTCCATTGATATTTGATATGTTGTAACAATCTTCAAACATAGAAAAGAGACCACTGATATTACTTTTTTTTCACAGTAACTGTGTTGAAATTAACATTGACCTGGCATTTGCCAGTTCATAATATGGATAATATTGCATCAGGAAGTCTGGTACATTACTACCTGATGGTAATCAGCTAACCTTTAAACCTCGTAATAAAGTCACTTAACTTATAAATGAAGGCGATTTATTAATTGATATGTAGACATGGCTTACATCTGAATCTAGTTTGTAAGTGTATAGATTGATCACAGAGGTTACGTCTTCAAAATAGTTCATAAGTTGTTTGGTGTCTTGCAAATGTGAAAAAATGTTTTATTTTGTAACAGCGCAATTCACATGTATAGTCTAATGACTGTACTGTGAGGCTGTATCATAAACATATAAATACTTATATTATTTATATAAGTTTCTTTAAATTTGAAGTCGTAGTTTGGAGTTATGCCCTCAAAGCACTTAATCTTCAAAGAAAAGAAAACTACGATTAAAACAGTCTCTCTTTTTCAATTTTCTCACGTAGCAGTAGTGTCATTGGTTTATTACAACCGTTTGATAAACCAATACCACCGCCACACAACTGCTATCATTGATAAAAAATTACATCTATCTGATATCTTATACGTATACTGCTTATTGATATAATAACTTATCATACTTTGTCGCTTCCTGGCGCTCTGCTCAGACAGTAGCTGCAGAGCTATATCTCTAATTGTGTGCTCAGGCTTAGTTTTCTCAGCCTGACAGATGAATGGATTGCTGGGAGCTAGCTCCTGTTCCTTATCGCTGTAGGCACTCAACTCTCGCAAACCTGTAATCATAGTTAGATTGTTACAATGCCATGAAGGACAACTTCACAAAGAAAGTCAGCAGCAGTTACAGCATGGAGGGTGGGATATACCTCCCTGGTTACAGTTTGATCTCATGCTAATTTCATTCAAATCAACTGCATGTACAGCAAAAACAACTACCGTAGCACTCGCATGCTTCTCTGCATGGTGTTTCATTCATAACTTCCGGGCTAATTGGTCAATCACATTCTTACTTTCACATTATAGCCATCAACATCTCAAATTAGATGTTGTAAAGTTTTGAGGATGGATGCGCATAACTTCCTGAGATATAGCCAGATAAAAAACCGCTCCTCTCAATTTCGTATATTTGCTTGTCTTGATAGCTCCCTGCAGATCACATGACTTGTCACAACACAACGTTATTTCATCTAATGAAAGTATTGACTGTAGTGAGAAAGCTCTCATGGTAGCGATAAATATAGCCTAGGGAATTCCTCTTGCGCTATTCTACAAACTTCATGAATTTCCATGTGCACCAACCATCTGTGTAGCACTAATAGATAGGAATATACGCAGTGTTGCACACAAGCATCCTTACAGTCACTAACTCAAGTGGTAGCTTACATTCAATCACACCTAATCTAGCTGAACTAAACTATAGTCAATATTGACTCCTCTACGGTAACTGTGTCGGTGGCATGGCATCAGAATTCAATTCAATGAATGTGGGTAAAAAGGAGTGACAACGGACAACCATTGGTTTGTTATCAAAATAAGGGCGAGCTGCCCTCATCATTGTTAAAATTGGTTGAGCTTTCGGCAGAGGGCTCCGAGAGGATTCTAAAAAGTTATGTTAGGGTCAAGAACAATGCCTATAATGCTTGTGTGTTGTTTTACAGCTGAGATCAATTTTATTCGTCAAATCAATTTGTTTGTTTTTTTGGCGATAATGATCTTAAACGCTTTTGATGCTATTGAATCGCATATGCTATTTCTTTTATTGTAAGATATCTTACACTAACCTTCCACAGTTAGAACTCTGAATGGTATTTTTATCTCTGATATAGGAGAGTCTGGTCTCTGTGTACCGATAGTCAGCTTATATCCATACTTTACGAATGTCCCTCTGAATGTGGGCACATTCCCGATAGGTATTTTCTCTGTATATGTATCTTGTGAAAATAAGATCATTGAATTGCTGAAGCTAGGATGACTGTTGGGACAAAACAACTTTAGTCAAGTCAAATCATTGACTTTATAATAATACAATATCACTATTATTAGTATAATGAAGTCTATGGATCACATTTAACTCATGTTATTACTCTGGGAATTCCAACAAGATATCCTTAGGCGCACATTACATTAAAGCTGGCTAATAAATTCATTTTTCTTTCATTTGAGGCATTACCATCTGTAAGAGGATGCTCAGGACACCTTAGAGCAAATCAAATTGGCCAGAGTTTGAAATGGCCTTGCCATGCGGCCCCACAGAAAAATTGGCCACATGACAAGGCTATGTTTGATCCACAGACAGCAGGTCACTGACAGTTGATTTGATGAGTTGCAGCCTTGTGTGTGTGGTTTGTGTTTGTTGTGGTGAAGATGGGAAGCTTGCATGAGCCACTTCTTTCTCATTGGTCTGAAGTTAATATTCTGACCAATGAGAGAGAAGTGACTCATCTGAGCAACGTAATTAGCGGGTACAGAAGCTCCACAGCCGCGATAACTTGGTTCATGCAAGCTTCCCATCTTCACCACAACAAACACAAACCACACACACACAAGGCTGCAACTCATCAAATCAACTGCCAGTGACCTGCTGTCTGTGGTTTGATCACATTCAAAATGAGTTAGATTAATCAACAAGCCAAATGATGGTGCTCGCGTGAAAAGATAACTGCAGAAAATTTAACAGTGAAACGCAGAAGTCTTTGAACACTGGCCTGATGTTCCACACTGATCACGTGAGTTACTATTGCATGTATATCCCTGATTGATAGAGCGCGAATTAATTCACTTAGCCTGAGTACCATCACAAGGAATTTGGTGTGAAGACCCGTATTTAATTTTACTAACTAGGGGATGGTACATGTTAGGTACTCGTACTAATTTGACTCTAACGATCAGAGATACACATGTTAATAGTGTAAGCTCGATGTCAGTGTGCTGATGTTCACTTACATTCAGCAGTCTCTCCCGGTGCTAGTTTGATATTACAGAAGAGAATACGGGGCTGTGTCATCATCACTGTTACTCCTCTCTCACCTGGACAAGCAGAGGTAAAGATATAAATATACATAAACATAAACCATTTATTATATAAAATAAATATATTATAGTAAATGATAATTATTAACAATTATATAACATTATAATATATATATTTATATTATATATATTATATATTATAAACATTTATGATATTATAAAACATGAATATAGATCATGACAGTTGTTAAATCTGATTTTAATTTAAAAAATGGCTATGTGGTACATAAAATAATGAGGTACGCTGGTAAAATATTGACTCAAAAATCCCGGTACCACTAATTTAAACCCCATTCTCCTTAGTACAAGACATACATGAGGATAGGAAGAGTCACACCAGCTCCAATACATGCTATTATATTGACCATAAAATGTTTATGCTTGATTTTTGTAGTATCTAATTTACTTTTTGGTTTAACGTTTTGAACGAAAACCACACAAGCTTTTCGATTTCTGTGACATAATAAAATGAGCACTTTCTCGACCTAAGAAGGATAGAAAAGAACTTTTCGAGGAATGGGAACAAGATGGGTGGTACACAGAAACTGAAAAAAAAATAGCTTAGCTGATATTATTAGGAGGCTATCTTTAATGCATTTAGCTAGGCAGCTAGCTGCATTACATAGCTGTATTATAAAATAGCTGGTCTTACCACTTTTGTACACAACACTAAAGTCTGTCACTTGAAAAATAGTAACCATCAACGTTATATTGATATATTGAGTTATGATCACCCATGCCCTCGAAAAATTGACCAAATTCAAGGGGCTGAAAATTTATTTTGTTGCAACACTTTTACGATTTCTCGAAACATGATTAAATGATATAACTGTAAACCTTATATTGTAATTTCAAAGCCTATAAATATATTCCTTGATGTATAGAACAGAATTGAAAAGTTGCACCAAACTAGTTGCATGGGTTGCTGGTAGTTATCAACCAGACGGCTGAGAGGTGGATGATGATAGAATTCTCCCACCAGCAAGTCGGGCAGAATCTGAGCACTTTAACTAGCACCAAACAAGACAACAGTGTGAGTTCTGATCATCATTTTGAGAATTGCCAGCTCACCTTTAGTGGGATGGAAGTAAGTTTGACTAGGACTAACTTCTGCAGCCATCGGTAGGTCTGATGCCTCCAGCTGAGCGACAGCTGTAGGTACATTACTGACACTCAGGGTACACTGACAATGTATCTGTGCTGTGGCCCAGGCTAGCGTCTCTATATCACTGTAATATAATCAATATGATATATATATACATAATATATCACTGTAAATCAGCAATAGATTGCAAATTTTCAAACGGAATATTTCAACATTATCAAAGTATATATGAACATCAATGCCAAAGTATTCTCATAAATAAACGATTTTCCAGTCAGTATCTTGAATCACGTATAAAATATTTTAAAGCAAGTAAAGTTTTGGAGTATTTAGACAACACAACTTTCTGGAATATTGTATGTTCAATCAACAAGACATGATCTGAGAAAAAACATTCCAAATCAGGACTTTAATACAGAAGGGGAGGGTCACGGATAAGTCTGAGTGCTCACTGTATTTGGTGTCCATCAGGTGGCAGCATGTCATCAAGCAAACTATGTTGGAGATCAAACATATCTGATTAAGGTAGGAGTTTCATGGATTAAAATCGAAACCTGTTCTGCCAGGTAAGGGATACATATTGAAAACCATATATAACATGATGACAATAGTAAAGTAACTTCACAAACCTGCTTAGACGAATCCCGCCTTCCTCACGGTGTGGATTAGTGAAGCAAAGTTGACACTCCACATCTTCTCCTGCAAAGTATGTGGACCCATGAGTCAGTCTCGCCTCCACAATAATCATATCGCTTATCCCGATTCCTTTCCTAGTATATCTGGACTTCAAAATTGAAAATCATACATGAAATTGAAACAATATTTTTGAGAAAGTCTTCTGATGAAGATTTGATTCTTCCCGGCTCTACACACGCTAGACAATAATAGTAATAATGATCGCAAGGCCTAAGTTTGATCCTAACCGGGGCTCACATGAATTAACTACCTTAATTTTTAAATGGTTGTCGCAGGCCTTGCAATGAGTCATTCAATCAATAAGACTTCCAATATGTTACCCAAAAAAAGGACCCCATGGAAGGCCTATACATACAAACTTTCTTACATAGGGCTAGGCCTAGAGTTAGATAAAGCAGGGAGAATGCTTACACTTACAGCAAGAGCAATGAAGTAAGCTGTTTTACAGCTAAAATAGCTAGCTGCAGTCAAAATCCTTTCAAACAGAGCAGGCAGCAACCACCCAAATTTGAATACAGGTGTTACACAGTCATTACTTAACTCACATAGTAAATAAATAATCATCAATCACCAAAAATCAGTTTTACAAATCTTTGGGTTTGGAAAGTTTGGGAGAGACTGAGAGGATTTTAGTAAGGATCATGGCTTGATAATATGTTAAACAAAACAACAAGTGAGTCTAGCCACGGGATGATAATGTATAGGCTCACATTTCAGATTAGAGATTACTCAATCTGGGCATGGTACAAGAAAAAGGCGTCTGAGAAGGGAAAATCTTCAAAATTGAAAAATTATCCTCCAAATCATAAATATGACATCTGATTGTAGGTTTGGTCATTCATAGTTTTCACAATTATAAGTTCAATAAGATATCATTGGAGCATTAGCCCAAGCTCAATACACTACGCTGACCCACAGTTGAGGGTAAGCAGTGAATTCCCAAACTAATCTTATTAGCAAGAATCGTCACAGCGAACCAAGTATAACTCTAATATTACGTGCTTCAGATTTGGATTTGCTGCTCCTTGCATAAAAAGGGTACATAAATCAAGTTTGAGATCTAACTCATTAGATATGATGGCCAAATTTCATCGTTCAGCTAACCTAGATCTCAATACGACCTTATGCTTTTCTCAGAGCTCATTGATATGTTTATCTAATGCCGTGGCACCAGGTAAGCTCCTGGTCAATAGATAGTTTATGTCATATCAGTTTGATGTTGCTTTCATGGGAGCTCATTATACATTGCATTGTGTCATGTGGACGCATTGTGCATGGTTGATTCAACGACAGATGCCACCAAAACGTTTTGCTAACATTTCCAGGATACTACTATATCTAATAACTGTTTTAGATTGGAATCACTGTTTTCATCATTATTGACTCAGATTTATTGTAGCAGTGACAGCTTATCATCTCTAAGCCATGAAACAATATATAACCATAAATAGTAATTGATGATTGCCATAAAAAAAGGAGAAGGTAAAACAGAAGAGCCAATGGTAACCAATAATACAAAAAAAAGTGGGAGGTAGATCAAAAAAAGATAATTTACACTTACGCTGTTAGCCTAGATTCATATTCAATTGAATAAACAATTTTGTAGTTGAAATTTTACAAACCCTCTCATTGAACCATCTGAAAATGTAATCGAAGCACTCTGTAGGTCCTGAATGGGAAAGTCATGATATCCTGTCTGTTGAAAAAAAATTCTAAAAATGGATATGATAAAACACAAAAAATTCTCGTAAATATTCTCTTGGAAGACGACCCATGTTGAAAATTTTCCTCTAAGCTGTACATGTTAAAGCCCTGTTGCATGAACCAAACGAATAATAAATGGGGGAAAAAACGTTTAAATCTTTGTACAAATGAATTTGTGATAAGAAATGTTGACAATGTGATAGAAATAATTTACAAAAAACCTAATATTAAAAGTGTGTCGTATAATTAGTATCTTCGTATGAGATTCTTGAAGACTGAATTTTTTTATATAATATCATGTTGATGTGCCCTGAATATCAAAGTCAATCTTTAACTATTAATTGATAGCTGTATTATGATAAATTTTTAGACCCTCTATTACGCCTTTTTCTACAGACACAATAAACCCAATGAGTATTTTATGGCCTGAGGATAGCTAGGAGTTTAAAACCAAATTGGTTTATAAGCCTTTAAACTCACAGCTCAACCAGGCCATGAACTAAGGCTATACAATGATTTGATGATGGCGGTACTGTTGATGGTGAGGGTGGGGGTATATATTAGCACCCCTTCTTAGTCTGTGTGTTTCGTGATAGGCCTCAGTCTCATCTTCAGATGCTGACATCAGTTCCTGTTGACTGGAATTCTGGGAAGTTAGTCTGACATTTTCACCATGGCATCCATCAGGAGGCTTGACTGTCAGACTATCGCTAGTAGATTCAGTGTTCATACTAGCTGATCGGCTCGTCTCAGACCCCTCATCGGGGTCCGACTCTGAGTTTGAACATAAATATCTTTGAGTGTATGCGTAATATATGGCTAGTAGTACTAAAAATATAACCAACATACAGACAGCTATAGTAGCACCAACCATTAACCACCATAGGGTGTTTGGTGGAATATCCTCGTCCAATGAGGCACCAGCATTGATCTTCACTCCCTCACCTGAAACAAAACCAAAAATAATCATGAGTATGGCAATAAGCAAAGCTTCAAGTGGTTTAGCCTTGAATGTAGGTAGAGTAGTGGTTTTGGACTAACTTCCTTGGGCATAGGTGTGTGATACCTGTAGTTAGCAAACACAGCATAACTATTCCCTTTATTTCTACACATAGAGCAAACTCATGTTATCATTAAGTATACCCATGTTCATCTAATCATCCAGGAGTTTTCCAATTTGCCTAAAACGCTTGTCTTACTGTAAAACGGCAACCAAGGAGCAAGCTACTCCGAATGCAGGAGATTCTAGTGTAATGAGTCGAAAAGAGGTAAAATACTTACCCAGTGGAAGACAAATACCGTCTTGTAGGTAGGAGCCATAGTAACACTCTGTACAGGAGTTATTTTTAGCTGACACACACGCAGCGCATGACACATGACAAGGATAACAGGCGCTCCGACGTCTATACCACCCATGTGGACACACCCGCACACAGTGGTCCTTATATAATACCTCTGTATCTGGACATGTTCTGAGTACATCTGGAAATTGAAAAAAGTTGCATTTTGGAGAATTGTTCTGTGCAGGTGATATTTCAGGTTATACACGATGAGTATATTAACAGCTATAAATATAGGCCATGTAGGCAGTATATCATACGTTTTTGTAGTCCGGTAATCTGGTTGATTTGGTTTAGGTGGTAGGATACCCAGGCAAAAGAGTCAACCAACTGGCCACACAACATTGATTATAGAAATTATGTATTAGAATTGTGTTCCCTTCATCAGAGAGAAGATAATTCCACAAGTTTTTAACCGATCCCGTTTCCCATTACCAGATCATTAAATATTATTTCAACAGGGCATTATTTGTTGTCATGAGCAGAGAAAAGAGTGAATTTAAGTGCACTCACCAGAAGAGGTGTGAGAAAGGTAAAGAAAGTATAGAAAGCACAGAGAACGGTACAGAAACACAGCGACAGAACGATCTACATACACACTGATATTAGCAGGCTAGTTAAACACCAAACCACACTAGAGCTAGAGGGTGTCACATCTCACACTGATCACGTGATATACTATTGCATATATATATCTGATCGGTAGAGAGTTGACTTATACACTTAGCATGAGTACCATCACAAGGAATTTGGTGTGACGACCCGAGGTCAATTTTATTTATGAGGGGTGAAACATGTTAGGTACCCTTACTAAATTGACTCTAACGATCAGAGATACACATGATAATAGTGTAGCCTGGAAGTCAGTGTGGGCACATCATATTTTGGAAGAGCATGAGTAGAGTTGTTAGCTGTTAGCCACCAAGATATCCTATGAAACAATATTATATCTAGAAGTAGACACACATAAAAGCAAGGTTCATGCATTGAGATACCACAATAGTTTGATAATCTGGAATGACTTGTACTAGCCAGATCCTGACTCTTTGTCTTGATTGGACAATCAGACAGCCAATCAGAGTTGAGTACTGGTTAGTGCTGCATCATGTATAGGGAAATTTTGAGTCTAAAATGCATCACTGTCCAAATCTAGATTTGTTGTCTCATGCAATTTTTTCCAGGCTAGGCCTAGTTTCTAATTTCTAAGAATACCATCAGAAAGGACAAAACATAGTCACGCATACATGTATATTATGGAGCATAACAGTAAAATGACAATAATATCTTGAGGTAATTTGTGGGCACAAGTTTATAGACAAAGAAGCAAAGAATCTAAAAATAGTAACCGCTCTAGGAGCAGAATATTGAAAGTCCTGCATATAACTACTGCGATATATCTTCTAATAGAAATGTTAGTCTATACTAGAGTTATAACAGTAGCTTGAAAGTAGCAGCTAAAAATAGCGATAGAAGTTTGAAGCTCCAGTCAAAGAAAGCTTGTGTTAGTTGAGTGGCGTAAAAAGACACATACATCATAACAGAATCGGGGGTTTCTGTATGAGAGCTTGACTTTTGTTCTGGGAACACTAGCTCGCCACCACTAGCAGGGGGTAACTGATGGGGTGCCAAGACACGAAAATCATCAGTTGTTGTCTCAACTACATCACCATCACCACCTTCACCCTCTGGTATACTTGTAGTAGGGGTGGATTGGAACTTACCAGCTAATAATAAGGGGTGATTTGTTTTGTCGTAGGGACTTGTTTCAGTACCGTGTAACACCAGTGAGAAATCCTTGAGGGTTGCAGCTAAAAATAATGTAAATGTGAATAATATATTTATACCACAACAGTAAGTGTTCTAGGGAGCAACTATGGTTTTCTATTTGACAATATATTATACATAGATGCATGTGATAAGCAAAACATATAACCCGTCACTGTAAGCTGCACCCTACACAGTGCTGTATGTGCTCCGACTTCTTACAGTAAATGCGCTAAGAGTTCTTTGGGCCCTTATTTCATTGGCATATTATTAAATAAAATGACTGAGGTCGGAAAAGCATTAGTTTTAATACTGACATTATTAATGTCATCAATACAGCTCTATTAAACTCCTATCCCAACCAACTGAGAAAATCAACCATCAACAACATGAAGCTGTGTGAAAAACTCAAAATCTACAGCGCAACAAACAAAAAAACAATACTCAGACGATGTTGACTACATCAATCAGCGTACATTTACACATATAACAACATAGTGAGCGATGACTACAACATCGAATCAATCATACAACATATAAGAGTATATGTAGATGTGACATCAACAACTAAACCTAAAATAGACAACATCAAATCAGTCACAACCACTGAATTAGATTCTTCTCTTAGAATGGAAATAGTATCATAGCGTTATACGGTTAGGACACTAAACACAGGGACCCATCTGACTGTTCTCTGATTGGCTGTCCCTAGTAGCATGAATAATTAGCCTGAGAAATTGTCTTGTTTACAAAATTGCAAACAGTAATTATACCCCATACAGTGTCGATGATTAGGGCATTTCTAGATTGCTACTAGGGACTGGCTATTTTTGCAAGCCCTTTGTTTTGCAAAAGAAAGCTAATGATGCTATTCCAGATATGGAATTCAATGGTCACAACGCATAACAACATCAATTCGGCAATTAGCAGGTGGTGGCAGGTGGTGGATTTGTTGACAGTACCATGATTGTCATTGTCGTAGTGTTGTCTCCCCTCCGATGACGACTCTTTGTCAGTGCCAGTTCCGATAATGATGTCCTCCAGCAGACCGTCATGCCCTATTCTATGCTGATGGTCACCATGATTGAATACAACAGGAGCAAGTCTATTTCCACCGCTGCCGCCTCCACCAGAACTAGGCTTATAGCCCGAGTTTCCAACGCCAGAACTAGCCGGCTTGTCTTTGTAGCCAGAGTTCACATATTCAAAGCTAGGCCTGTCGGAAGGCTTATAGACAGGTGCTTTGTAAGGCTTAGGCCTGTTGTGTCTCATCATCCATTGAAGGTCTGGCATTATAATACCAGATCGAGCTATACTATCCACCACTTCTGAAGTTAAGCCATCGCCGCCCTCTGAGGGGTCATGGTCGCGCTGCTTTATTTTACGCACATTCTCGGACGACCGCCGGTCAGTTTGCATAAGAGGATCGGTTTTAGTACCAAACAGAATGAGATTCCAGTCCTTGAGTTGAGCAGCTTTGGCTGAAATATCAATGACCAACCACAAAACTTACTAACATGAGAGATCTCAACTAGGACTGACATATACGTTACAGTAATTAGAACGATCTAGAGACAGGTGATACCGAAATGCAAAGGTGAGGCTCCTCAAATTAGATTTTGTGCGTGGGGGAACCAAACTTGTCAAGCTTAGTAACAGGACATCAATCACTCTGCTCAATTTTGATTCTGCCACTGAAGACAGTTTAACACATGAACAGAAAATATTGCACGGCAAATCTCAAACCCTCCGCCCTCCAATCAGTAGGCCCTTGCATCTAGGTATCACTTCTACGCCTGTGTTAGTTACAAGATCCAAATAAAGACGAGCATCAGATTCCTATCATTCTGGGTTACATACTACCAAGCTTAGAAGAATTCTAACAAATCTCTTAGTAGGCATCTATCGAATACAGAAGCATTATTCATTCCTTCAGCAACAGTAATAGGCCATCGATTCTATTCCAAAGTGACTCATATAGCAGATTGCTCAAGTTGTCAATTTTAGGAAGGTGATAGTAACACCCTCAAACCTATCAGCTGAAGAACACAAGCTATGACTTCGCAAAGCAAAGTCGATTGTAACATTGGTTTCCTTCCACATTGAAGCTGGACAATAATATATCTAGAGCTCATACCATAGCATACATTCCCAGAATCATTTTTTCAAAATAAAGGCACCCACAAGTTGTTTTCATGTATCAGGGAGAGTACCACTGGCACGATTTGTTCTATATAGATTAATGCTAACACTCACAAGCACGGTAGCCATTTTCTATCTCAAGTATCCATTCTCCTTTAGCAAACTCTCCCCAGTTATGAGTGGTCATAAACTCCCACTCATTGAAGCCTTTGTTATTATTATCATTCACCCTACAGAAGAAAGGAAGTATGTTATAGAGATGAGTGAAGTCATATCACCATGTCATCAATTATTTTCATAGGTGTCATGGTGATCTGAGGGAAGAGAAGAGATGATGAATCTTTTGAAAGCAAGACAAGATATGAAGATTGCAATATAATCCAACACTAAATTCACTCTTGCATAAAACTTGCAACAATTTTAGCTGGTTACAATATAGCCTGTTTAGTGGTTCCCCCCCCCCCACCGAACAAAAGCAACAAAGCTTGTCAAGACAGGGTAGTTACAATAATGACAATAAGTGAAAGACCTAAGATCAAACTGAACATTAATTAATTAGAATACACACCTTGCTGTTAGGAGAGAAGACTTAGTTCCCATTGGAGAGGTAAGCCATATAACAACGTCACCTCTAAACGAACTGGTCAGTGATATTTTAGCTTGCACGTGTTCTAAATATACTACATTATTAGAAGTTCCTCCACAACCGTCTGTGTAAAGTCTTATAACTATCTTATCCTGAGGAGGGATATATCTACAAAAATAAATGGGGGACAAAATTAGGCCAATGTTGTTAAAAAGGTGAAACTCTATAGTTTAAGTTAAGAAAAGACACTTTGGAGTTGCCCCTTCACTGCAAACGAAACTCAAGGAGTGGATAACTTCAAGATATTAAAGATTTATTTGCTGTTCTGACAACTTTACCGTGCACTGTTTTACATGATCATTGATGCCGTTTGACATCACTGGACAACTTACTGGTTTCTCTGAGAGGATACAATCTCACACACTCTCTGCTGCGGTACATTGGTCCAGTTCTTAGCCAGCTCCACCATTTTACCGGCGTTCATGATTCCGTAACCAAAGTGGTGACTTACTCGCCTACCCACTCCGTTCACTACCCAATCATCAGCGTGAAGATTGTGTGGGTTAGCAGACATTACCACAAGATGCTGCATATCTCTCCAGGTAAGCATAGGGCTGTAAATATATCAACAATCAGGGCATTGAAAAAATAGAATCATTATTCAAGTATTCATACAGCTACCATAGTAGTTTAAGCAATTAAACTGTGTCGGGATCGCTGAAATGCCTCAACCAGCTATCCCGGCACAATTTATGAGCTTAAAACTACTGCCATAGTTGGTTTTTATGTTTATTGCTTCTGGTAAATGAAGTTTGCAAAATGCAAAAAACATGAGTCTTGTCAGGGCAATGAACTCTACCTCAGTTGTTATGGTCAGAGTTCACCTAAACTGGTTGTTACACAAAAAGCACCAGAATTTGACATCACAGACACACGCCTTTGAGGTCACATTGATCCTTTTAGGTCACATTACAAGGTGCTGTAATCACCTTCTGCTTACCGCTGACAGATTACATGACTGACAGATTACATGACGTAATGTTTATATCATAATAACCAGATGATGTTTACAGCAGCTAGATGTAATTTTTCATCAACGCCCAGCTAGAGTGACATATTCAGGGGGCAGACCAATTGCAAATTAATAGCTATTCGAGCTTACAAAGTCATATCTCACTTTTCTGATTAGGTTGTGGCCACGAAAATAGTTTGTCCAGTAGTGTGACTGCGCTGGTTAATTGCCTTGTTTAGTGAGAGAATCAGAGCACTTCTTTTTTCAAAACAAGTCAATTTTTGTGATCTATAAAATATTGCTCTGTTCTTTGTAATTATAATGGACAGGCACTATGTTGTCTTCTAACAGAATGCTGCACAACCCCAGATAAACATAAATTTGCGCTGACTGCCTAGGAACCCAAGGTCACAAGGTCAAATGCTGACTCATCACCTGCTTGCATAAAATTGAAGGGCTTCCAAAAGGGAAAATTGCTACGTGTAAGCAATCAAAAAACGCATCACTGCCTTTTTGGAGCATCCGGTAATGGTTTTCCATTGAAAAAACTAATAGCTTTAGGCAATAATTATGTCTGCATGTAATTAAATTAGTCAATTAGGGCAAAAGAGTGTATCCAATAATTTGCCCAAATGACTGAGTTGATATTTATACAAACTAACATAACCTTGTACATCTAACAAAAAGACACTGATGTTACGAAGAAGGGCAGCATCAAAATCAAATGTCACAAGCGGTTAACTCCAACACATAATACATATGAAACTCAAGAAGACAGTAATTATCGTTTGGTTGACTAATCCGTGGCCTTAGGAGCAGGTCGAGGAAACTTGAGAGAATAAACTGTCCCAACTCATCAAATGTGAGAAGTCTTGGAAAATGTGAAACCTCCACACTTCCGACTCAAATATTGAAACTGACGAATATCTTGGCACTGAAGTCAATTTAAGCCGCCCAAATATATAGTATAACCAGAGACTATAGATATATAGTCTAGTATATATATATATATAGTATATATCTATAGTCTCTGGTATAACATAAAAAAATGGAAAGGTTGAGTTTTGTGAATCTGAAAGTGGTTTTGTTTTGTAACCAAATTAGTATTTTCTATCGATAGCTTGCACATTAGGTACTTTTCTATTGCTTCTTGGTCATCACGCGCTACACTTACACGCGCATCCCCTCCCAGCCGCAACCACTGCTCATGCTTTGACATCACGGAAACCCTAACAAGCCCTAGCAAGGAGAACTTACTTGGCCTGTAAAACTAGAGCTGATATACCAGCAGCAAGAGGGGCGCTGGCTGACGTGCCCGTATGCTCTTCTGTACACATTTTTCTGAGATCTGTGGTTACAATCTGCCTTTCGAATGCGTTCCCTGAGCTGTATGTGGTGGCTAGAGTGGAAGAGCATGCCTCAGAATACCTGAAAATGCAAAAAGTGGAAAAGTTAAAGTCATGTCCCACAGACAGCTTTTATTGTGAATGAACATGAACAAATATCTCTGCCCAATTGGCAAGTCGTTCTAAGTTGGCTAATAGTTTGGTATGCGCAGCTTTCATACAACTTTCGTAAATCTTTCTCGGAAAAAAAATTAGGTCGGTAGCGCTTTGTGTTGGTCTAATTTGTTGATAGGTAAGATGGGGAGAGAGACCGGACTAGGGTTGTGGCTGTGGAAGTTTAAATTAAAGTGATTAAAATTTGGCAAAGCAACATTCCAGTATCAACGTCTGTGTGAGGTAGGAGCCCACCACTGTGTGAGGTAGGAGCCCACCACTGTGTGAGGTAGGAGCCCACCACTGTGTGAGGTAGGAGCCCACCACTGTGTGAGGTAGGTGGGCGATTGTAGTTTGATCAGGGGGTGTTTACAACAGTTAAAGTTAAATATTTTGTTTCTGACAGTAAACTAATTGTCCTATCATTTTATCAAAAAGGAACCCAAACTTGTCTTTCAGCCCAAGTTAAGGACGACAGCCTCACAAAATGAATCAATGTAAAAAGAACCAGAATGATAAGCAACACATGTTGACCTCCAAAAACTTTTACTTTGAAGACAGATTACGTTAATGTAAGGTCGAGTGCAAGTTACACCCAGATAACTTAGAAATTTAATAAACACTCCATTAGGCAAAGTGCATTGCAGTGGAGTTTATCAAATGATCAAGCTTATCTCTTTGATGAATAAATTGAGCATGATGGCAGGACGAAGATTCCAAAAACTTTGACCTGTTAACTGCAGTCCTGGGCATTGTAATTCTTTGCAGAATGGCACAAATTTGTTGCTTAGGTGAGTGTATAAAATGTTAATTCATTTTTGGTTGCAGAAAATAGCTGTGAATATCCCGTAGGCGGAAATTTCCTTTGAACTATTTTCCTCCAAATTGATAACATACATAATTAATCCAAAATCAATTACACGAAATTACCAATATGTCACAAAAATCATTTATAACATTGTAGCGGCAATCAATAATCACAATATTATTTCACATCTGGAAATTTTGAGGGAGACTGCCAAGAAAAACATGGTTTTTTTATCGTTTTTGTTGGATATATATGTATAAGAAACGATATCCATAATACTAAAATTGCACATTTTGCATATAATTTTATTGTTATTATCCCGTATTTTGTGCTAAAATTGCATTTTAATATGTATTTTAACTACTACATTTATAACATTTAGCGGCAATCAATATTTCCTAATTTTTTGTTGCCCATCTGGCAATTTTGAGGGAGTTAACCAAATATAATTATTATATCTGTAATAGTTATATTGCACATTATTTGTATAATTTTATTATTGTTATTCTACATTTTGTGCTGAAACTACATTTAATATACATTTTAACTACTAGACATAAAATGGGAGAATTATGGTACGATGGCATAATTTTATCATTATCCCATATTTTGTGTTATAATTGCATTTTAAAATGAAGTTTACTCACTAAGCCTAAAACGGAAGCATTATGGAGGATATAATAAATTACCATGGTACGTTTCCGTTCTCAGTAGCGCTAGATATAGATAGTGTGTATATACTGTTAGTGTATCCGTCACAGTTACAGCTATCCTTGTCCCGTCCGCCATTACCCGAGGCCCATACAAATATCGATCCCTTACCTCTCCGGCCCTGTAACACAAGAAAGAAAATACATGAGAATTGTCATACATTTCCATACAGCCAACCCGGAGAGCCACCCCAGACAATTTGAAGACAAATACGACACAATCCCAGCAATAATAATGAGCCTGGGTCAGTAACGAGGAAGTTATGGTAAGAGCAGAAAGCTGATAATACGGGACTGATCTCGCTTCTCGAATGATGTCCCTAATTCTCATCATAAATAACAAATTCAAAAATGGAATGGATTTGGCAACATAATTTCATCCCGTACTAATACAAGAAAATGATTATAATAAATATAATCTGTCATAGAATAAATTGAAATTAAAATTCTTACTGCTAATAAATATAAACTGTCATAAAATAAATTGAAATCAATTTTTTTCAAAGCTATTATCCTGATAGGCTAGAAAAGCATACAGTGTCCAAGGGCAGAATTCAACCTTGGAGGTATTTTTGGCAAGTGATGAACTACCCCAGTTTATAACGAGGACCATTCAAGCAGGACTTGTCTGGTTTGTCTGACTCACCAGGGTAACCCCCTCTCTGAAAGCTCGCCTAGCCAGAGATCCAGGCCCATCGACTGTACGCCCATCGTCGTCCGGCCCCCAGGAAGCACTGTATATATCTATATGGTCTCTGTTATAACTAAGAGACAATGCTTCCACTGAATCTGTCACATCGCCATCTAACATTCGTATACCTGAAGTATGAATATATTATAAAACATGAGCAAACATATGACAGTGACGACGGTGAACAAACAGCCTGTTTCAAAAATTACATATATTTTCAAAATTATTGGGGTTGGAGCCTTGATATCATATATTGGCACTAAATGGTATGAATCAGTAGGCCTAATCATTCGCTCTATTCCCACAAATAAAATTTCATCATGGACCTATTTTCACATTGTGATTTCCCTCTCCCACGGGCAGTGATAAAAGTGACCTTGATTTTTAAACCACATTTAAAACTTCTATAAATTAAGCCCACGAGGTAATTGAGGATTTGTGTAGGTTTTAAATTTCATTTAAAATCTTCCTTCATATGACCAACATATGTCCACATTACCCCATTTCACTGTCATGTGGCGCTGAACTCTCTATCTCTGAACTCTCTATCGAAAAATAATACATGATCATTCGGAAAATTGAGTACAATCAATGAGATTATGACGAAACTAATTATCAACTTTGGTGAACAATAGGCCAACTTGGGGTGGGCCTTTTGGTCAGTAAGTCAATAACATTCCGGCTGTTTAATTTATGGTCAACAGAATGGACAATATGTACCATACGCAAACAAAATGATCGCACAAACAACTTTACAGAGAATTTGGAGGATAAATAACAAAATTGCACGCAGTGTCTCAAAATCCTTGATTGGGTCAAGTTATCTAAGTCGTCACACAATCTCTGCTTCTCTTCAAGAATTCAGAATTATAGTTTTCTTACCTCCAATGTTAGCCTGATAAGCTACACCGGTTCCACAAACTGAATTATTGGCGGCTGCAGCCACTTCTCCTGCACAGCGTGTCCCGTGTCTGATAAAAAAAGAGAGTTTAATTACATCAAATTAAATTTAATTAAAATATATTCCCACAATTAATAGTCTTTCAGTGGCCTACAGGTCAAAATAACTCATATATGTGTTGGCAAAAGATCATCATCGCCAAAATGATCATGTGTCATTGCTAAAGGCTTTTCCAGTCCTCAGTGAGACATATAGCTTACTGTATGGTAAAAATATTGGGCTGGGCCTAAAAGTGCCCTGCATCCTAATACTGATGGTGTGATGCAACCTAGAAACTAGAATGCATGCTAGAAGTGTGAGGCCATAAATGACCACCCAAAGTGTGCAGAAAGCTGTGCAGAACTGAATCAGGCATTAAAAAGCTGTCAGCATTGACACTTTGATCTTAGCCAATGGGAAGGCTATATTTAGTTCATTCATAGGTAGGTAACTGACTTGGTGGGTGGCCTGAAGCTTTCTATAAACTGAGCTACTCGCAGAGTTGATCGATAATTTACTCAGTGGGTGGTGTAAATCCACATACAACTGAAAAAAAAAAACTCAATAGAATATAACAGTACTGCATGTTTATATCAGTAGTATGTACGTACCTGTTCTCGTTGGTGTGCTCATACCGAGGCATCGGATCGCTGTCACCAGAATTTATATCTTTACTTGCCCTGCTGTCCTGTAAACAGAATTAACATAAAATTTGTTGAGATTGATTGGTTTTTCCTGGCAATGCTTTACACAGTTCGTGTGACGCCAAGCCATATTAGAGCTTAGGTCAACTACTCACTAAGCAATCAACAATACTCAATGGAATTTCATACATCTCCATAGGCAAACATGTCAATGATATGTTGATGTGTGCAAATTTGACCTTTTTATCACACTGGAATCTCCAGGCTACAGGTGCATTGTGGGAATGTTGTAACCAAGCCTTATTATATGCTGCCAGAGCTGCCAGACTCCGCAAGCATTCAACATGCATACAACTCAGTTAGAAAGTAAGCGGGGATTGAAACAACGCGGCTGATCAGTCAGTTCACACTGTTAGTCGTACCAGTGATGTGAAACCGAAAATGAGGCAGATTTTCAAATGTTTTATAACTTACTACCCTAATCATTTCCCCTCAAACCCTTCAAAGGTAAATACTAGGAGTGCTAGCACCTTGCCACATGTCCTGTTTTGAATGATGCATCCATATCACTGGCATAGAGGACGAAATAAGATATCTAATTTAGAGGTTTCACATGAAACAGGGGCCATTTAGCAAGTATGACTCACATAATTCTGTTTGAGGTCGGGATGATCTCTCTCTATTCCGTCGTCCAGTATAGTGACCACCACACCTCGTCCTGTGTATCCCTGCTTCCACGCTGGTAGTAAGTTCATATCTAACATCCTCCTGTCCCCATTCGACCTAGACTGTAAACAAACGAGGACACTGTGACAACAGAGGCAGTTATCAGCAGGATACATGTGAAAAGTAAACATTTAATAATTTTAGCCAAAATATCAATCTTTATCGGAAAAACAAACCAGATGACTGTAGACGGAGTGCTGTTTATTGCTGAAAATTGATTGAATGGTATGAATTGACCCTTTTTTTTAACTTTAAATTTGAGAAATGGGTTACGGAGCAGGGTCGGAATAGTTGGTTTCAACTGAAACTTGATGAAATAACATAATTTTACTTTTTTCAACTCCTAAAATGGGCTACCAGGAAGGGGTGGTGTAATGGGAACACTTCGCGTGTAGTAAGTCTGACTTACATAACACTTACTAGACCTGTTTTTTCCCATCAATCAAGAATAGATTTGCCTACCGCAAACACCACCTCATCTCATTGCATTGCTATTTACGATACCATAGATATTCCGGTATATGTAAAAACAGCTGTGTCTGAACGCTCATTGAAGGTTTGATATGAACCAATTATTTCAGCATTTTCATTCCGGAGATAGCCCGAAAATAGATATTAACATTGCAGGTTCTAACCTTAATCAAATCATTAGGCCGGGCTCCTCATACACCCCCATACTTTTGAAGAAGGTTACCACAGGCTATGTTATTGAATAATAGCGTGTTCAACAACACTTTGATCTAGTAGTAAGTGGATGTAAGTGGATCAACTCTGGCGATTGATACGTACATAAGACTCTTGATCAACTCCAATACGTACTCAACAAGGCAAATTCATTTCTCTAACATAAACCCCTAACACTAACTAAACAAGATCATCGCCCTAGGTATTTCATTTTGAAGTTATGCCAGAACCCTTGTCTGGTCTTCTATTCTAGAATTGCTTTTCCAGTATGTAATCCCGATGAATAAGTTGCAAGTTGTGTCAAACCTTAATAAATTGAAACCCTCATCATGCACTTTTAAGCCAAATTGCCGGCCCCAAAATTTCAAAATTCCAAACAAAAATGTTTTAAAATATGATTCCCGATAGTAATCATATGTAAGGACATCGTGACTCACAAAGTGGGGAGTTGATTTTCACAGCATTCCCAATCAACATTCCTACATGACTGTCATATGACTGTTAACCCTGTAGGGGAGAAGGGGAGTTAAACGGCAAATTCTAGGAGCACCTCAAGATGTTTTGTATATATACCGATATCATGGCAACACTGAGGTAAAATATGTGCCATAATTAGCACCTAGATCTTGCAGACCTCCTGCTTGTGTTCACACCATTACACTTAATCTAGGTTGACATGATGTTAGGACTTGTTGATTATATGTTAGGAAAGCATTAACCAGATGAAAATATGTCAACAATGCGTGTGTCAAAGAGATAGAGTGTTGTCATTAAGTATGGCACCTGCTAACAAGCAATGACCAACAGATGTCACCAGCCAACATAGTGTAGTCGAATTTCCAGAATTGCTGCTAAGTTCATCAAAATAGTTTTTGGGTAGGGCAGCGTATATTTTTATAACATCCTAATTAACAGAACCATACCATATCCTGATGAAAGTGCTCTAAGCTTGCAGCTAGCCTTATAACAGAGGATTAAAAATACCTCACACAATCCGAGCAGCAGTTTAAACATTCTCAAGGTGGTTTGATATTTAGGATGAAACTTAACACCTAAAGACCCCCACAGCACAATGTAATATTTATTTTTTTACCACTTGAGGCACACAGGATTGTACAACTAACCATGCAATCAAGTTGATACCATTATGAAACACAGCTCAAGTGTAATAGTGCTAATAGATTTGTCTCAAGAGGCTAATATATGACGCCTTCGGCAGCAATCTTCAATCACCAACACCGACAGCTCACAAAAAAATTCATGAGGGCTGGCTCAGGTTACCATAACTCGAAACAATCGGCTGTACAAGCTGTAGCGAATCTTGAACACAATGGCTTTGACACCTCGCGCTCCGAAAGGTGACAAAAGTTTACCTCAGGGCTCGCCTGTGAAAACCCAGTGAGGTAAAAGTCCTGCTCGACGTATCCATTCATGCCCTTGAGATAGACCACAATAGGCAAGTGCTCTGGTTTCTTATTACAAAACAATCTGAGCATTTCCGAACACCCATGTTTGTTGATAAAAAATTCATTGCTTTAATTCGATGCCTATCAGAAACATTTTTTTATGCGTTGACTGAGTTAAAAATGAAAAGATATCTTCAATAGAAAAAACCACCGCCCCGCCAAGGGATTCCAAACAACCCCACATCACGCACAAAAGGATAATATCCTTTCTCTGGGCCATATCGCTACAATATTTTAAGTCGATAGATTGCGAACAGCACTGAGCCCACCAATTACAGTTTATTACAATTTTGGCCCCATATCAATTAAGCCCTTGTATGAATGTAATTACTCCTGAGGCCACATTTTATTGCACTAGAAATAAATGATCATGCTGACTTGCCAGTCAGCAAAGTCAGCATCAATCTAAATATATGAATCACAGCCGCTGACTGACTGTGTGAGTAGTAGACAGGCACAAGGTATGAATCGTAAATCTTTCATTGCTCATCCTATTTGGCAGATATTACATGCACATAGCATATAATAAAGCTGTGTATACACAGGGCCGCTCAAACATATGTAAGGGCCTCTGTGTAAATTTAGGCTACATGAAATGAACATATACACAATAATCATACACTAGCCAGAGATCAGCAGACTGCATCTGATGATTTTATCTGTTGAATTTGAGTTTTGTGATAATGCTATCAGTTTTGCTGGTATTGTGAAAGTGATGTTCATTCCTAAGGATTCACAAAAAGATTAAAAATTCTCACATTGAGAAAACTTCAGCATAATCCTAAAGCTTTTGCCATGAAACAGATTTTAGTACCTACATAAAAATTTTATTATAAGAAGTGCAAGTAAAGTTAAATCAAGGTTAAAAATGTACTCTGTCTTTCATTTACTAACACTTTAACTCAGTGACACTTTACACTGCTGGTAATCCTCACTAATTTGTCCTTGAAACCACAAACTGTTGAAGTCATGATGTCGGTCATCCTCAAATCAACATAGCAAGGTATTGAGCCAATTCAACAACATTATCACAACCAGGAAAGGCCACAGAGTGCTTTTCTCAGCGCATCGGATACGAAGAGGGTTTCTCTGCATGTGTCTGTGGTTATAGCAGGCAGTTACCTCAACGCTTATATCAATACACAAAATGAGTGCACAATGACACCTAGCAGTGGCAGTCTTGTGCATTCTGGCAGGCAAGCTGCCAACGCTTGTCTAAACAAAATCAAAATAGTCCCTGGTTTGTTTGCGCTGGTCAAACTGGGATCAAGTGTAATTGGAAAATAAAAACAGATGTGCGATCAGCAAAATTTGATTTTTGCTGTTTGCGGTCAATTCAATAAGGACAAACATATTGGGAAAAATTCTCATGGGACTGAAAAATTGAAATTTAGCCGAGGCGAATCATCTGTTTTACCCCCCCAGCAAAGAGACCCCTGGGGCCTGATCCACATTTAACCTTATTAATCGAGTGAAAACCGTAGAGCTGTGCAATTATTTATGAATGATGGAATAAATCAAATCAAATATAACATTCAAAAAAACAAATTCACCCCATAAAACCCAAGATAAAATCTAAATAACCTACTCTTCTCCCTCGTTTGGTCAGACCATTGGTTGCCCTTATCATCTCAATACGACCAATTTCTAAGAATAAAATAGTTAAAACTCCTAAATAACACAAAATTTCCAACAATAGAACAAATAAATTGTCGTTGATACTGTATATGGCTCATCTCTAGTCAACATAAACCTATATAGTTAAAGCCTGCCGTATTATACCAAGGCCCATTTCGCTGAGATCAGTATTGCTGACATTGATTGCAGTCTGATGAGCTTGTATTACACTGGTTATGACTCCATGCCTATCAAGACCTAAAAGGTTTCCTCTTCTTAAGATGATCCAAAAAACAGGAAGACAAGATTAAATCTAAATTCTTATTTAGATATTTCCTCAACAGAAATCTATCGCACATATTGGTGACTATTCCTTCCAGATAAAGATCAAAAATACCTGTGGTCCCCCTATCTGCATGTCACTAAGACAAAATTTCCTCTCAAGCATATCAACTGGTGACACATTAAGGGGTCGAAAACCTTATTGGAGTCTTTTTCGGAAATTAAACAAAACCACTAATTATGAGAACTACGATAGGCCTATCTGCTTTTTCAAAAGCTAAATTACAGTTGAAGACTGTCATCATGATTACTATGTTTCATACTTTGAATCGTTTTAAAATGATAGATCCACGCTTTCCAGATAAAAAAGCACAAGTAGAATTATAGGTGCCTTTAACTGGTATAAGTTTAGTCACAAGCTTGCCTCGGAAGCTTTGATAGACGCAGCCACTGAATCATCCCAGTCCTGTCTAATAATTATATTATTCATCATACCGCACAATGGGCAGTGAGGGCAGAGGGGGTGAAGAGTTTGGTGGACTATATACTATGTCCGACCCGCACTAACACACACAATGATCACTTACCAGGTACCATTGGTTCTTATAGAGAGGATCGTTGAGAGAGAATGTATTATAATCCCTCTTGACTCTTCTTTTTATTCTCTGCTGTTCTGTCCAAAGAACCTACAAATAAAGTTTATCAAAAGTATGAAACGAGCAGCATTCCTGGCCTTAGTTCAAGGTTGTATATGTAGGTAGTCTGAGCCTACACAAGATTACTCTGCGCAAACCAAATGTGGGAGTATATGGTGATCCAAACCGCTCTCGGGGTTCCAGAGATTGTTGTTACTTGCAAATGCGTAGACAAGGCCCACCAAAAGAAATCTTATTCAAAAAGTACTTGGTCAGCGTACCAAACACCATTTGGCAGTAAAAACCATTATAGATGTAGCATTTAGGTATTTTTGGTAAGACTGAGGATGTATAACTAAGTAAATCCCAGTATTCAGTAAATAAATATTCATTCTGGAGTGCTATTTTGGGATGGTTTTCCTTATAATAAGTTTAAATTTCCCCATTTTATTTCAGATATAGACGCATACAGACAGCAGCAACAGCTGCTGTTAAACGAAAATATCATATGGCCGACAAAGTGCACTGGGGATGAACCTACGGACAAAAGTAAAACAAAGGTTACGCCAATAAAATTAATTTGATTGAGTAACGAAACAGGTAAACTTTAAAAGTTCACCAGTCATAACTCCAGCCCGTCCGGGTTAATTGCCTAATCAACATCAAAGAGAGTCGTAACATTTAGGCCTATTCGGAATGTACCTCCATATGTATGTAGGGACTGTATGGAATGTACCTTTGTACGTGGGGCCTAGCCCAAACTATACTAACTATCATAATCAGCCCTGTTTATGACAAAACAGAGGTTGAGCTGCCTAAAGAGGGACGCAAGTTGCCAGAAATCCTCATACTGATGAGAGTGTGATACATCCTAGAAAACTAGAATGCATTCTAGAGGTGAGGCCGTGGAGGACCTCCTGAACATGAATGTGCAGCAAGCTGCCAAAAAATGAGAACAGGTACTTATCACCCATTAACACTTTGATCATAGCCGATAGGTCGAGAAGCGATGATATACTATCATCGGAGACTATAGATATATCTATATATCTATAGTCTCTGCTATCATAATGCGCTGCCTGACTCATATCAGCATTTCGACATCAAAACTGTCTAGTGATGCCCAGAGTTGGTTACAAGGTGGTCACATACTATTGGCTTGTGGCCTTGTGGCCTGTCACCGCCCACAATTTTTATTACTCTGGGCAGGGCTGACTTATTAAATTAAACCACTCTTAGTGCTTGACACAGCTATAAGAGTGATATCGACAGTGATTTAGCATCATTGATCTAAGTAGTATGCGCCTACATGAGGAATATAACATCATGAACAAAGTGCTGCAACATGGTCTTTTCTATGTTGGTTTCAATTAGAACACTATTTTTACACTCCACAACCAGTTCTTCGCTCAGGTTTTTGGAACAGATGGATTAAAGGGAGACTTAGACCTGCGGTGACTTAAATTTATAGTGAGTCTCAAGCAGAGCGTGATAAAATTTATTTTTTTCAGCCATCATGATGAAAATTTTGAAGAAAGCTAATATACTAATTACCAGCTGCTGCTATGATAGAAATAACTAAAGACAACTAAAATACCAACACTCTTATCGAAAAAACCTGGTCGCGTCGCAAAATGTACCCTGAAATGCTATGAGTCCAATATCAGGGTTTTGCAATAACAGCGTATAACCCGACACATATAACCTGACGGCCATGTCCTACCTCAGGATGATTATCCAGTATGTTATGATGCCTGCTGCTCGCTGATATGGATCTCTTGCTGACTTCCTCATGATGTAAAGTATAATGATCCTTCAATATCTGCAAAACAAATATGAAGTTGTATAATTCATTCTGCTTTCATGTAGCAGCTGTTTTACTTTGCAGCCTTACATTTTTTACCATCACTAGAAACGATAGGAAACAAGCGATGTTATAAAAATTAAACTGTCTTTTGTTTTGTAGCCCTCAATTTTTCGTATCACTAGAAATGATAGGAAACACACAATGTCATTTTAACGATATATGACATTTATTCTGCAAGAGAGGCAATTGAGCCCCGGCCCCAAGCAACCCTGTAGATGAACAATGTGCAGGGAAAATAATGAATTCATTAAAATATGCTTCTGAACCACTCCCAGGGGTATCAGTATGGGCAGTATACAAAATTAATGTTGAAAAAGAGAGGCATTCAGAGAATGTAAGAAATTCAATTTTGAGGTCCTTGTGGTGTGTTGTAGCAAATACATGAATGAACTTTATCGAGTGCACAATTGTGCAAACGTTGAAGCCCCCACTTGTGATGTAAACGAAGATAGGAGAATAAAGCCCTCCAGACAATTGAATCATCATCGCAAATATGTACAGTTACAGTACGCTGTTTGACAAACGGGGCAATACTGAAACAGGTGATGTATGAACTCAACAAGACACAGGGGATGAGTGGCCTCTTAGGGCCACAAGAGTCAACCTCCTCTGTTATTGTAGTGTCATGCTGACAAATTCCAGAGTACACCAGGAAATTCACACTTTCTATCAGGTACTTTAGAGGCTTTTCGAGTTCTTTAGTGTCTAAAGGAAAACCATGGAAACACAACATGGGCCATTAAAACGGTTCCTAACCATTGCACTCCATTCCCTAGACAGCCCAATACAGGCGTTCATGATTGTCGAGAGGCAATTTGAACGTCAAGAAAGAAATAAGAAAACATCCGTTCAATTTTATTTAGACCTGATGTGCCAGTAATTTGTCTGAGTGGAATAAGTTGGGATATTGTAGAAGTCCTGCAGGTCGATTTGGAGTGCCTTATCCAACCATAAGGATAATTCGAATCCCCAAACAGTCTATTTTTTATCAAATTGAAAATCTACGTCAAAAACAGAGGGCTGCAAACAGAGATCAATATTAATCAGCAGTTATCCTCTGATGAATTAATCCAATTTTCCTCTGTGTTAACTAGATTTATCTATCGCTGTACTGCAAATCTTGTAAATTAAATCAATCTACATCTTCACTCCCGCTGTGAAAAAACCTCATGGGGTCTATCTGCTCAAGATACAGCATAGTTTTGTGCTGTTGAGCTGCTGCTGAAAATTTTATAAAGGTCTACAACGTGTTTAAAGAAATTAAAAATAATTTCATGGCAGACAAAAAACCTATACAACTTTTGTTGAAGGCCGTGAATAAGTTTCAACTTTGCAGTGGGCTCGGCAGAGGCTTTTCACTCTAAACACACCACCTATACAAAAATTCTAAGATTGTTCATATTTTCCCCTACTATATACAGAGTGTTTGAAGCTGGAATGAATGTTGTGCTTGTTATTGTGCATTGTGACTGTGTGTGCCCTTAACAGGATAAGTGCTTGAACAACAAGGATTAGGATAAATCGGATATTCCTAAACAAACAGCTAGACAATAAGTCAATTCAACACCAGGCTCCCATAATGTTAACCCTTTGCCAAGCCTGAGTGTTGAGTTTTCCACATTGCCAAAATCACTTGTTGAAAATGTTCGACATTTGAATACAGGAATTATCCTATACTTTGCTGAAAAAAACTGAGATAACTTGAAGGCTAATGTTTTGCTGTTCCATATTCTACCCTCACCAGTCATAAATTTTGCAAACTTTGTTTGTAGTTCAAAGTCTCCCAATGAGGACAACCAGACCTTTGTGACATGGTCTGTTCTGACATTCACTGTGACGTTTATCATGCATGTAGGGCATACATCCATTGTGAGATAACAGTGACCATCAGGGTCACACAAATATCAACCTATCTGACCCGATATTGATAAAGGCATTGATTACCAACCTCCTCTCCAAAGATAAAGCCATGATCCTCTGCCAAGCGTTTAGCCCTATGCAGGCCTCCTTTGATGTGAACAGCCCATGCATTGCTGTATAAATGGTCCTCTTCATCAGCCGTCGAAGACAGAATGCATAATGTGATGATGACAATTCCGGCAAATAAACGGTTCGCAAATACTTGGCATGACATGTTAGCTGATAAGGTAGTGATGTTTACTGGATGTTAAGTGATATGATGTAGCATCCTGTGTGTCCGCTCCCACTTCTTTCCTGATAGTGCTGAAACAAATCCAACAATGTAGTATCATATACGGACATGAGTTTTGCATTGCTACCAGATCAACAGCTTGTGAATAGGAACTCTCATTTTATCAGAATCCTATGTGGACAGCAAGGGCTGTAAAGGCTAACCAAGTGTGAGTGTCACTTTGCAAAATTATTACAATTTACCAGTATATGCAAACTATGCAATACATACATGCAGCTCAATGACAATAATGAATGTTAATGTAAGAGTATGGAATTACCCATAAATTTTATTACAAAATTAAATAAGAAATAAATGGAAATCCATTACATTAGGCTATTAGTCTTCCCTAGTGATAGTTTGTACTTACTATTGGTTGACTTATCCTCTGTGAGTGTCACATGTAATCTTTTAAGTGTGTGAGTAAAGGTGGTGTATGTATCTTATATATGTATATATATATATAATATATATTCTTCTTCGCCTTAGCTTAGTTAGTAAGTTGTTTTTTTCAGGCTTTTTTCTGGTTTCTCACTGAAGTGATGAACTCTAAATATCTCTTGGCTTTATAAAATCCAGTACCCTAGTCTAGCCACTAAGACTATGAGCTTTGACTTATGGATGAGCTTGAATGAAGAAGGTCTTGTCCAGTCTTGGCACCTGTTCAACTGTTGTGAAGATTTATTATTATCAATTTAATTTATTGAATTATTTTATATCCTTGCTTATATCTTATCACACTTGGTCAGTAACTCCTGCTGACTAGAACATGAACTGTCGAATAGCTACTAACTGATTGACTGAGTTTGTCCTGTATGTTGTATATTCAATCCTATAATAGAGTAGCGGGTGGCATGCACTACCGCAGACTTGGCAAGGTTTACTCACTGCACATTTGACCGAAAACTAAACTGAAAGTTATAGTTGGATAGAAAGCTCTGATTCTTACAAGTTGTACATGGAGTGAAAATAGAAGCTGAAAGTTGGCAAAGTTAAAACAAAAACTCTGACTTCTTGAATTATTACTTTGCAATATATTATAATAATCTTTGACATGTGATTTTAATTTGGGATTGTTATTTTATATTTTGTTTAGAAATTTCGTTTTATTTAGTATTTGGAATAATTGAGAAAATATTATTTTCTCATACATTGGTCTCCCACAAAAATATTTGATGATTTCAATTGTATCATTACTAGATTCCTTTTAGAGCTCAGTGAAGAAAGCATCAAGTTTCCAGGCAGTGAAAGAGATTTCTCAAATGTAATAAATATGATCTGCAAAATTAACAGTTCAAGTTAAGATTCTGAAAATTTAGGTGCATGGTATTCTGCTCAAAATAGGTATGTATACTATATAATATGAGAATGCCTTCGAACTTAGCTTAGACTAGAAGAGAGTTGAGTGTGTAATTATCAGGGGCCCCTGGCTCTGGGACTTGCAAGCCTCTGCCCTCTACATTTTCATTTTCCAATGCACTGTTTTTGGTGGTGGATACTTGTCATTGGGAAAATATAGGCTTGCAAGATCCATGGGCTCATGTTAATTATTATACGGATATTATGGATATATTGTTGATAAATAGGCCTATTTGGAATTATAAAGAATCATATCTATCTATGCACTCTCCGAACAAAATGGGCAGCATGACCAGTGACTCCCAGTGTCTGAGATAAGTTTGTGACTTGGACTGAGTGTCCAGATATTAGTCACAATCAAGCTCAGACCTAAGGACAAGGAACTCACTGAATTATGTGATTGAATTTGTGCCTCCTTCCTTCTATTGTTTCTGCGACATGGCTGTTAGTATCTCACCATCTCTCTCTAAATCCCGCTGTTGATCACTGACTGAACCAACTCTCTCATGAGTGTTAAATGTATTTTCATGAGCAAACCCCATAAGCTTCAGTGAACAAAGCCAATAACACACTGTCTCACTTTGTTTTTCAGGTTTATCATTTATGAAACTTGAACCCAAGAGATACAATCATGAGCACCAAATCTAAAGGATTAGGATTGTTCTCAAAGCTCTCTCGAAAGAGTGTCAGTGATGTAAGTTTGTCAAAATATCCATGTCCGCTTTCTATCTGATTGTATAAGAATTCTAACGGCTTAATCTCTCAGCTATTGGCTTATGCATTGTGTTAGATGCATTCAGTGTTTCTCTAATAGTTGTAATAAGTGCTACCTTGCTTTATACTTAAATTATACTATTAATTATTCTTTAATAAGTTTAATGGCACAGATCCCTATAGGTGCACTGAAATCAATCCTCATCATCTGTTCAGCTTATAATGTACATTTATTGTAGCTGAGTGAGTGGAACAGGAATGATGAGAGGTTGATGCAGTGTGTGGAGACGAGCGATCTCAAGGAAATAATTACACTACTCAAGAAGAAGAAGGTGTGCTCAACAAAACTAGACCCTCAGGGTCACTCTGCGTAAGTTTTCTCACGGTCTGATGTTCTATAATTAATCAGTTGGTCATAGTACGTCGTATGTATAATCTTATCTTAGTAGTGTAAGCACCAAAGATGTCATATACACCACGGGGCAAGATTTTTTGTCAAATGTATTGATCAGAGATGTTTATGGCTTAATCATAGCAATGACCAACATTGGTTGCTGTATACGATTGTAGACTTCATGTAGCGGCTATGAGGAATAAGTTTGATGTGGTACAGTTGTTGATAGCTTACAACGCCAACATCACAGCTGTGGACTTTCAGGGCAGGACAGCCTTACACTGTGCTTCTAGACACGGAGCATCAGAAGTTCTAGAGGTGCTCACACAGGTCAGTGGAAAAAGATGTTAAAGTATCACTTTAGAGTTCTAAAAAAATACTATTTCCATAATAGTATATATAAAATTGTACCTTTTTAGTACCTTTTATCTAAGCGCATAGTTCAAATCATCTGAAACGGCCACATTCTGTTTATGAACCTAGAGAAATATTTAAATTAGACTGAGAACACATGAATGTCACTATAAGCCTAATTTTTTCTAAGTATCTGGTACTTGTTTCTTAGTGACATATTCCTAGAGTATGAATTCCCCTCTTGCTCTGCTTAAAATAGCAAAATTTCTACCCACATTCCATCATAATTTCCCACCTAAGCTAGCCAAAATCTGGTGCTAGCTCAAATAAAGTCACCCTCAATCGGCTTGATTGTACGCTAGCAAATATTTACTCTACTGGGGTGTATTTAGGAGATATAACATACGGTGGTGCACGTACCACTACGCAACACACAGGTCTTCAGCTAGAAACCATGAGTCAAGCGCTGTTTCGAGGCCTTCTCTAGTACAACCTCCTCATGGCTGGCCCAGCAGCATGAAGCCAGCCCTGTATGTTGATGAGCATCTCAATCAATCTCATCTATCCCTCAGTGCATTTTGTAAGTTTCGGTGGTTTGACATAATTGGTGTGTTTACGCTGTTGCGCAACCAGGGAGGCTGCCAACTCTTCATTGTTTCAGTGCAACAATGTTCGCCCCATCACTCTCATTCTTATACTCTAAGCCAAACCAGTGCAGAGAGGTTTTCTTTCCATCAACTCATCGGCGCAAAGTCGCTATCGCCAAGGCACCCGCCCCTCGTGCCATAGTTCACTACTCAAATTCACCACATTGAGCATAATACAAGTCATACACAAGTCAGAGAGATGAATTGTTTGCGCTACAGCCAGTGGGCTGACTGTGATCTTCTGTCTCGCTCTGCCTGCCTGTTAACTCTGTCAGGGAATTCTGTGATCCCATGGTGGTGATCAGTTCAGGGTTACAGCATTTTTAATGAATAATGGTGTACATATTTGATGATTCAAGGATATCTGCTCACTGCTCTTATTTCATTGTATACTCCAGATGATACCACTGCTATCTTTTTTTTGGCTATGATGAGGGTTAGGATTATGTTTATGATTTGTTTCATTATCTGCCATTTTCTGTCCTACCCTCGAATACCGAAACATAGCAAACTTTTGTGCAATTTCAGTCCAAAGAGGATGAGTGGCCACTGGATGAGAGTAAGATGTCAGCTTTACACCACGCCTGTATAGGTGGTAACCTCGACTGTGTCATTAGTCTGCTCAGGAAATACCCTAAAGATATCCGCGCAGGGGATGAGGTAGGTTTATCTTGTGTTCTTTTGTCTAGCAAGCAGGGTCCCATTGATTCAGGCTTAGCTTCTCCGGCCGGAGGGCTATCGGACAGGGGGAAATGTCCTACTCAGACTAATGCTCTCAATATATCGATTTATCTAATCAACAGTTTGCATGATTGACTGGCTCAAATGGATGTTTAATCAAAGTACAATTTATAAACAAAGAGGTGTTTACAGATTGGTAGGATTAGAGCTAGATGGGAAGGGGAGCTGACCTCTGACCTCCTGCCATCTGGTTGATTTTGATCTATGAGTGTCTGAATTATCTAGCTACTTCAGTGAAGAAAAAGTTAGCTGCATCGCTATCCACAATTGTAATCATGACATGATACACTATATGGTCATAGTGTTTGCATTCAAGTCCCCAATTAGGCGCTTTATATAAGGCATGGCGGAAAGGGACAGGGTCAGCAAGAAATTGTTAAGTTCATCCATATTATTATGTCTATGACATCAAACAATCCAAAATATCTACATCAAGGCTCTTTGAATCTATCAGGAGGTCACACTTTTCATTTAGCATTGAGGCGCTAGACAGGCTATTGGACATACCAGTGATTAGAAAGTGTAATTAGTACTATGCATTAATTTCTATAGTATCGATTTCAAGTAGTTCAATTGTTTCTATTTTCATTATCTAAATTGGATTTGTTGTTTTATTCAACAGTAATAATTGTGTCACAATCATCGATGAATGAGGTCTCGTGTTCAAAAATCCAATAGCTGAGATGAATCACACCTTTTGGTTTTTATTGAGTGAATGGTCTGTTTCCTAATACTGAGGGCCGCCTGAGAATAGCAGCGTATCATGTTACTACCCCACACTGTGTACAAACCCCATGCTGAGCTAAATTTAAATATTGGATTTCTTTACACTGTATACTCAGACCTTGTTACTTTATGTAACTACTGTCATGGCGGTTTTATCTTAATCTTGTCTTAGACATTACAAATAATCGGAATAAACATTCTGCTAGTTAAATATCACTGACTGGTCTGCTTGGGGATTGCAATACTACCCAACCCAGACTATGGTTATAACCTACATGTAGAAAAAATTTGGTTGGATTTTAAGTTTTGCTGATAGAAAGTTTGTCAATTTACTATACTATACTATGCATCGAAATAATGAAAATACTCAACCATTGCCTGTAAATCAAAAGTTGCTCATTCTTGGTGAGGTCAAGTCAAATCCTTTGGTCGACACAAACCAACAAATATTTACAAGCAGTAAACGTATTTGCTGATTCACATTATAATTTATTTGCTTATTTGATATCACTAGTCGAGGCTACTGTCTACTGGATAAATCATGTTGGACGTTGATACCACCAAGTCTAAAGACCTCGCTACACGCACAGTATTTCCAATAATTTTGTGGTATTTTTAGTGCGGCGAGATGCATAGGGTAGCTAAGTTAGATCTGCCAGATGCCGCAGATGGGCTAACATATATTTTCGTCTTCGGCTGTGTTTTTAGGACGGCCGCACACCTCTATTCTATGCTGCACAGATTGGTCACCATGCTGTATGTAAGGAGCTACTAGACAGAGGAGCCAGTGTTAACCAACAGGACAGATTCAGGAGGACTTCTCTGATGTGCGCAGCTGAGAATGGTAAGTGGACCACCCAGAATGAAAACTATGGATTTCTCCGAGCAGACTTTCACTTGATGGTTCTGAAGTTTTTATCTCACCTATGAAGAAATGAGGGTACTCAACTAAATGAGAGTGCTTTTCATAGATCAGAAACGTATGTCTATGGTGCTTTTAGTCAACAGACCATCTATATCAGGTCTATGCACTAAATAAAAGCTGAGATTAAAACCCAATTTTTAGCTGAATTCAACACTTTGCAGTCGTGCTCTCCTTACAAACACTGATGTATAACATTTCTATGATGTAAAGTTTATATTTGAGGTTGTTTGAGCGCTGACTTTGAAAAAAAATAATCCCAAACTCACTGGTTTGAGTGCTGGCTAGCGCACTACCTGACATGAAAGTTAATGTCAATTATTGAGGTTATGATAATGGAAGCTAGCCATAAATTTTACTATTTAGAACCGACGCGAAACAGAAATCTGTTTTTTCTGCGAAGACATCACCCATATACAGTTTACTTGCTAATACTATGACTCTACAACTTAATATCAAATAAATCCACATTGCCTGGGTGCTGTGCTCTCACAGGAGTTTTATCCGTCTCATCTTCCCCAAATTCAGCTTCTTAATCCTGTACGTTTCTACTTGCTAGGCAACAAATCAGTATGCGAGTTGTTTGTGAAGAGCGGTGCTAATGTTGATATGTTTGATGAGTGCGGGCGCTCTGCTGCCTGGTATGCGATGGACGCCGGATACACATCAGTCAAACAGACCATTGAGCCATCGGAGGAAGAGGAAATAACAAATCTCACTGTCAACGACAATAACAATGTGAGTGTAAGCTATGAATCAATTGCTTGAGCTGTACTTGGGCTCATTTTAAAGCCAGAGAACCATCTCTGAATGATTTGAAGCTTGATTTCATCAGATGCTGCAATACTAGTCTGCTGTTTACATCAGGCTTTTATCTGCCTCTTTCATCATATGTTAGTCAATAAATTGTAAGGACAAGCTTGAGGGGCCTATATCAGTGTTGCTGTATATGGTACCGGAAACTTCTCTCCTCTTACTTGTTTAGTAAGGCATATTGGGGCGCTCATCTCAAGAAATTCCGGGCTATTGGTGCTTTTAGGAATCTGGTTTATATCCCAAGTTCCAAACTTGTTTTCTTAAATTTGTACACACTACCCTATACAGATATTTTGATAAAACGACTGTACATTAACTGGACTATCTGAACACTTTTACAGCCTGACTACAGTACTAATGAGAGAGACCACTCACCGATACCTGAAGAGAGTGAGTCAGTCATGGGAGACGATCACCACTTATCAGACACCCTCTCTCTCAGGTTCAGGCAGGCTGGTAGTCGATTAGAACTCTCTAAGCTGTCCGACGATGAGGAGGATGATACAGAGATAGCTGATGTGGATCTCACTCTCATCGGGGGAGCAGCCGCAGATAATGATGACAGCGACTTTGACGATGATTTCAAGGTAATAAAACAATCCCAACCTGATTTGCTCTTGATGAAAACTTTATGGTTCTTTTCTGTAGGTGCACTCAAGCTAGCTAGAATACTGAAAAGTTACACCTTTCAATCAATGGATTAAGTTTTTCGATCATGGAATTGTTGTGCGTATTTGGAAGCTATTTGCTGTTGGCCAGTAAGCAGATAACTCCAGTGCCAATTCATTATTTGCGTGTGAAATAGATACCCAAAACATTCATGTACTATATGGATCTACCTGTTTAGATTGATATGTGATTTTCAATTTTGTAGGAATATTTCTGCGCTGTCTACGACACAGCAACCATACACTGAAATAAATAAATCGGACAAAAAAAACTGCTCTGTTCTGATGATGTGACGCACTGATACATATTCATATCCATATCAATGGTCCCGCATTTTTGTTTTATTGATCGACAATTGATCTCTTATTTCAGGCGAGCACACTGTCTGGTGGTTCAGATGATGATGGCTCTATATCTCCCAGATTGAGTGAGCTGTCCTATACCATGTCCTCTCATATGAAGGAGGAGAGCAGTATAGCTCATGACAGGTGCAGAAATATGCTATGATAATAACATCTCAGTTTAGTTGAGATAGTTTGACTTAATTTTTTGTGGAAAAGTTTGCAGTGGCCAAGTATTGATGTACGCTCGAATAGGGAATAAGTTCAGTTTCTTTGCTTAATTTGGTATGCAGACATAATATAGTAGTTTGAATTGAGCCAGTCAGTCTTTGAAAACTGTATTTGCGCTTTCATGCAGTGTTTTTTTATTCATGGCAACAAATCAAAAATTGAAGAATAGGTTCAATTGCTGACATTCTCTTTCCTTTTATTTTACAGTGGCATCACTTCATTGTTTGGTGTTTCCACAAGAAGAAGGAATTCTAAGACATCCAGTCTCTCATCATCAACAAGCCTAGACTCATCTCAGAATAAGTATAGATATCCCCCTGTGTTCAGTTCACAGCCACCTTCCTCTGAGCCAACCCCAGATTCCTCCTTTAATGAGGGCGGAGCTAAGAGTAAAGTACAAGTTACTGACTTAGATGCTGAAGACACGCCCACTAAAGTAGTGGATACACAGACCCATAAGAATGCTAGACCTAGCTTGCTTGATATATTCTCGGATATTAATAATATTGAACAAGAGTCGGTGGCAGATAATAAGGTCACAGACCTGGACGCTGACAGCGACACAGATAGATCAGGGCGGTACAAAGTCACTGGTGTACATAATCACTTAAAGGTTGAAAGCAACAAAATTTTAGAAACTAAGACAAAAAGTGCAATGAAACAGGATGATTCTTTCCAAGCCCCGCCCAGAAAAGCACATAAGACCGGCAACTCCAAACCTAAAACTACAGGCGCAAAGCAGCAACAGCACCAAAAGGCTGACATCTTGATGACATCAGAAGGTATATCACTCAGTACTGAGTCCGAGCTTTCGGAGGCTAGTGAAGATGAGACCATGTCAGCGAGTATTAGTGAATCCACCCAGTCTATCCACTCGGCTAAGCTTAGATTATCTACAGGGTCGACCACACCAACTGTCAACTCGGCTGACAATCAAGTGAGTGTCTTGTTTCTATATTTGTGTAACTTCTACTGTTACGTTCCATTTTGCAAATGTGTTATTTATAGCTTATAGGCGATGCCTATACAGATATTGTCAATGCCTATAATTTGTGAGTCTTATTGCCATCTTCCAGGATGGTATCTCCAAATTTGAATGTTATATTGCTCATTGCTTTGTGCTAGATCATCGTGTCTGTATATGCGCTTTATCACTGGAGCCTTTTGTTGTGTTATATGAAATTATCACTAATATTTGTTCATCCTAAAGGGTGAATTAATTCTACTCAAAAACATAAGGTAAACGCTGCCGCATATCCTGCTTTTCTATAATATACCTGGGTATTGGCAAAGGCTCTTCTTTCTAACTGGTGATGGTTTACGCAGTTACGTTCTATCAATACTAAGTCCTTTAGATCCAACCTCTAGATCTCAATAATTAAAACTTCTTCTCGCTGGAATATTTGTAGTTGTAGTGCTCAAACATTGTGGTGGCATTCTATTTATGGAATGCAATGTCACTACCAGTGACGAACGAGTAACTTGAGCACTATATAAAAAGTTGCTTTGCTCCCTGGTGGTAGTGCTAGAAGGCATATAAGGGTGATCACAGAGTAAGGATATATGCATCCTTACTCTGTGATATGATTGAGTGAACTGTCATTACATTTGCTGCATTGATCAAAATTTGAGCGTACGAATTACCTTCTTCCACCTGGCAACTGATTTTCATACTCTATTGCTATTCCACTCAGAACTTGGCGGCTGCTCACACAGAGTTGAAGGTCGAGTACGACTCTCTGAAGTCAGACTATGATGACATGAAGAGAAGACTGTCCGAGATGGAGAGAAGCCAGCGCAGACAGAGTGAGGAGGAGATACAAGTCACAGAACACATGGACATGGTGCTACAGGTGAGATGAAGACTAACAACAAATTGTGAGACTAATGTGCTTGTCTGAAGATCGTCTAAGTGCTCAGGCGGCCGCATAATCAACCACTTGTTATCAAAAATGAGTGGTTGATAATTTTTGTAACTCGCATTGCAGGCGTCTGAGCACTTGAACAAGGCTAAATATGACCCAAGTAGACAACTTGATTTACTATTGTGTTGTATCTGAATGTGATTATTACGGAGTTGCCCACCTTTTTAGCAAGGGAACAAAACTTCTAAACAGTACTGACCTGCACCTCTATTATTAGCTCCCTATCTTAATCAGGACAAGCCCAACCCCACGCATCCGGATCCTAGCTTTGTTCCTTCCCACATATGGTATGGTTTCGAAATTAAAATAACATAACCAAGTCTATTGGTAGAAATGGAAGGTCAATAAGTAAGTGTACACGTCGCACACACGTAAGAGAGAATTTTGATTGACCATCATGTCTCATAACCTTCACATGTCAAATTTTATTGCCTTCAGACCTCCATATACCAACAGGATGTCTGTACCTGCCAATTATACTTCCCATAGATTAGCATTAAAAAACCAGTTTGTTTTTGTTTTTTGCCAGATATTTCTTAAATTTAAATCAAAGTGTATGGGTAGGTCAGCCACTAGGTGCACTGCCATTCGACGCATTTCGAGTTTCGTTCCTATCACGTGACTGTTATCATGCCAAAACTTTTTGCAACCCAGGGGGGTCTTTCAATTAGGAAGAGCGATCCTTTACTAAAGCAAGTTCTCACTATCACATCGCTCAAAATTATCACTCACTTGGTCTTTCAATTGACAAAATCGCTCCCAGATCGCTCACTCAATGTATATAGTTCAATCAAGTGACTGAGCGATCTGAAAGCGAGACCCCTAGCAGGTATCGCTCACTCACTGAGTGAGCGATCAGATTGCGATTGGTGCTGTTTCTAATTGAAAGACCCCCCAGCTGCATCAAATATCGCAATCAACAAATATTTTTTGATTATGTCAGCTTTATACAATATGATCCATATCCTATTTGAAGTTGCATCTCCTAGTTAAGTGTAGCTTCAACAGTTGAGAGATAGCAATTTTAAGTGCAGACAAAATCAAACTTCATAAATTAACCATGCAGCTTCAGGCTTCCAACCTCCTAAAACTAGATAAAGTTCTTGGCCATAATTAGTTTCACTTCAACTAGCTTAATTGTCAAATTGTCAAATTATTTTATAACAATGAAACCCTCTATGTATATTCTAGTTGAGCGAGTTGTCTAGTCGCCTGAATGATGAGGAGGAGAAGAACAGACAGCTGACAGCTCAGATATCCACATTAAAGACCACACAGGATGGTGACGCTGCTGGCGCGACGTCATCAGCTGCGGACACAGATAAACAGCGAGAGGAAGATGAGAATAGCTGGCCAGAAGACTCTGATGATGAATTTGGATTTCCAGGTTTGAGACTTTACTTTTCTACTTTGTAGTTCTGCTTTATTATTTTAAATTGGCATGGAAATTTTTGAGAGCGCCACAAGTTATAAATGCATGATGCTTTAGGTCATTTAGGATGTGGAAGGCTGGAAATTCTATTTATGTAAATGAATGTACGCAAGAAGACAAGTGTGACCTTCGTAAGTAAACCACTTAGTATCTTTTAAATTGTAGGTTAATCATTAAATCCGTGTGGGTGACAGTCTTTAGCAGTATAATTCCAACATTTATATCGCCAACCATCTAAAAAGTAGCATTCAAATTTGACGACATTGAACTGAAATTGATTACGTTTTGTAGATATTAATAAACACGATGGCACGAGACCGGTAGCTAAAGTCAAGCCTCGCCAGATGTCCCTCAAGGAAGAGAATCGAGAGATCGCGAAACTAAAGCAAGAGATAGAGTCTATCGAGAGACAGAAATACTCCCTCACTGAGGCTCTTACACAACTGCAGGTTAGACGAGTGGAAAATGTATGCTGAGGTATTTCGAGTCCCTTAAATCTCTGCCCTCCTCGACCTCCCCCCCCCCCCCCCCCGATCATACTCTGGGATATTATGATCCTGATCTTACAGAACTATTATAATCTATATACATTGCAACTTTATCTTGTTGTTCCAATATAACACTGCTAATACCCTGTTATGTTATTATCATCCTATCTCAAGCTAGGAATTCCAAAACATTGCATTGTGGGATTCTCCTGAACTAGCCCTGTTATGTCTGCTCATTTATCTCCAATGAAAATATTTATCAGTTATTAGATTTGCTTAACATTTCTTGCCAGAGGCCTTCGACTCTTTGTAAAAGAATGAAACAATGGAATTCGATTTGAGATTACCTCTAGGTACCATGTATATCTACATTTTTATAATTGCGTACTTTGTATGCTTACCACGAAAGTGAACAGGATGCTCTTCCTGTGATGTTTTACGTCGGGTAACTAGCTTACAATATTCAAATAAAAAAACTTAGACTGCGATTAGCATTTTCAACGATTTTAGTCCAAGTTTGAAGACAGTGATCATAATAAGAAGAAGTTGGTATCAGATCTGGACATAGCTCAGACAACGCTGGAGGTCAAAAGTCAGGAAAACTCTCAACTCTCATCTGAGGTAAGATTAATAAGCAGTGCTTCCACCATACCAATACCTGATTGTGCCAATGTTGACAAAAAGAGCTATATGATCTGGTAATATTTTAGATTTATGTTTATAGATTTGGCCAAATTCCAACTGGGTGTTTTCAAGGTAGATGTAGCCCAGTAGTGAGTCACAATATTTGGTTTGGATCATGTCACAAGGTTAAGGTAGGGTAGATGGGTTTACTGGTCTGTTGAATGATGGACAAAGCATTTATTCATACAATTATATATAAATTATAAAAGTAAATTGGTAAATAATTCTTTGTGTCAAAACGTATCGTCATGGTAAGCCCACAATTTCACTAAATTATTGTCGTATTTTTTACATATTAATCATATTATTTTCAAATAAACGCTGACTATATTATCTGCAGAGCCAAGTAATAGAGGGATTATGTCTAAGCTGGCCATAGTTTTTGACTGATTCAGGATTTTGTCCTAATAGTTGGACAAACAAACGATTGTTGTTCTCATGAGCCCCTAAGCCACCAAACAGTGGACCTGGTCACAAAACTGAATAGATGTGTCTTCGTGGGTCGATAGTGTGGCCAAATTGTGACCACAGTATTATTTATTCAAGTATTAATTGATAAATAATTCTTGTGTCAGTGCCCACTGGTATGTCTTTCATCAATTATTGTCTGATTTGTCATTTATGTATTATGCTATTAAATATCGCAGATCTTAATCTAGGAATAAATGGATTTACAATTGGTCATGTTTCCTTATTTGGCCAATAGTTTCTCAAGATTTTTGATGGTTATAGCCACCATCACTTCCTATTTAAAAACCGTAGTTTGCGTGACATATATACAAAGTTTTTGGTATCCAAAAGTCGCAGTTTTGTGATCGGCATGGAGCCCATCTCGGTGTTTTTCATATGAAGCAGCGGTCCCATATCTTTATGCTCCCCTTACGGCAATTTCAGAGCAATCCCATAATGCATTTGCAGTTTCCACGTCAACTAAGTCCTTGATAATATTAGACAATTAGCAGGAATCAAGGGCTTAGTTGACCAGGAAGCTACCAATGCATTATGGGATTCCTATGACACATTATGGTAATGATGTTAGCTACACCCTATATTTTGCCAGAATTCGGAGTTGAGACAGGGGGTGACGAAATACAAGGACAGATCAGTTACTGCCGTGGAGCAGGCCAAGTCTTACAGGCGGGAGGTAGAAAAGCTTAGTCGTAAACTTGAGCTATATGACAGGGAATATCGTAAAGTGAAAGAGAGGCTCAAACGTAAAGATGCAAATGAGAAAAGGATGCTTAAAGATCGACAAGGTTTGTTTGACCAGCGTGCTTTGTTCTATTGCCATGTGGTACAATCTTTATAGCTTGAAGTTGCCCCGTACTGGATCATAGAGGTAGGGCCTTCTAAAATGTGAGTTATTAGTTTCAGTGATCAAAATTGATGGTCTGGCTGATGGTAGAAGCATTTCATTATCAACCATTGCTGGGAATTAGGTTGATAATCAAATGCTACTTACATCTCAACCCAAACAAAGTTTAAGCACTTAAACTAGTGTTTTATTTGAGTCATGCGCTGTTAAAGTTGATTTTGAAATAGTGTAGTTCTCCTTTGATGAGCCCAAGAGACAGGGGCTTTTGTTTTTTAATATGCATAGTATCTGGGCACTGCAGTGCTAATTTATAATGTGACGTCTACTTCATCATACCATGGCAAGGTCAGGCAGGGAGTGTTGGTGTTGGGTTCACAACTCAGAGATACACACGTTTCAGAGCAGACGCTGACAGAAAGGCTGCCATAGGGATATGGTTGCAGTAACTACAATAGTTGATCTCAGTTTCAGTCGGGTTGAGGCCAATGAGCCCCAGTACCCTTGACTCTAACCAGCTACGATCATTAATGTGTTACACGATCCCGACCCCCGACCCTCCCCTGTCAGGATAGCCTGAGGTTATCGTCACATATCATGACCTGAAACAAAAAAAAACTTATTCGGCAATATTCAATTCTGAGTGAAGCCAGCAAGTCACGTTTACAGTTTTGTATGACGTGACCATGAACTTGTGATTTATTTCTACTTGTTGATGTTCTAAATCTAAATTCTGTCTTCAGGATAGCCTGAGGTTATCGTTGCATATCATGACCTGAAACAACAAAAAAACTTATTCGGCACTATTCAATTCTGAGTGAAGCCAGCAAGTCACGCTTACAGTTTTGTATGACGTGACCATGAACTTGTGATTTATTTCTACTTGTTGATGTTCTAAATCTAAATGCTTTTGTTCGTCATGATTTATGGTCACGGTTTCTTTGTTGTCCTACTTTCATTTTTTGCCCATTACTCCCCTTCAATTAATTACAAAATTATATAATTATTAAAATATATCATTAAAAAGGATATGATTAAGAGCTTGAGGATGAAAGTAGCAAACAATCAGGCTATATTGATCTTAATGTTTTGGCAATGTAAGTCCTTGCTTACGTCTGAAGAGGTTGTTTGTGAATCTTTGTTTGGATAACACAACAGCATGATTTAATTTATGCCGTTGCAAATTTGGCAACACTTGTATCTTCGATACATCTACTCGTAGCATTGCTCCTACTACCAGCAGCGTTGCTACATCTACCCGTAGTGTCGCTACAGCTCAGCGTGTGTCACTGATATATAAAGTACCAGCTTAATAAAGCTAGTGTCCACATGATTATCTTTCTATCTTTGGTACCTGATCCTTCCAATGTTCCAAGCGTCTTTAGTCTTATTTTGTTTGTACATTTAATTCTCTAATAAGGATTTTATATAGATGACAAACAATTATGCAAACCTCAGCATCATGGCTTATCCTACATTAACACAGGATACTGATGTCATTTAATCCTTTGTGTCATTTTAGCAGTGTAGGCTTAGATTGACGTAATCTTGCACAATATCTTTGTTATTCAGTAGGATTAAGTAGGATCCATTACTTTTCTATTATTTAAGATCAGTTATTATTAGAAGTTAAAAGACAAGCTCATAAAACCAGACCATAAATCAGAAAACAATGTGTGTTTACCACTGTTCACACACCGACGCTTTTTCGGTATGGTTGGGATGGAAACATATCCATTCATCCATTCATGAACAACTACAAAATGATAATTTAAATCCATTGCGTAGCTCTACTGTGTGAATATTATGTGGTGACAATTAAATTGACCTGCATATTGGACACAATATTGAAGATGGATTCAAAATTTGAAGTGCGGTGAAAACAACAACTCATGATTCTTTTCCTCTTCTTTTTTTTTAATTTTCTAAGCCTAAGGTTATCGTTATTGTAATGATAAATGGTTTAAAAAAATACACATACATTCGCATACATTCACATACACACACAGTTTTCTATTTCTCTGTAGCGATGATGAGAAAACTGGACGAGTCCGTCAGACGTATGAGAGAAGCTGAGAAATCACTGGATACCCACAGGCAGTCAGACGGAGAAGAAGCCGATAATCTGATGGTTAAATGTGAAGGTCTCGAGACAGAGATCATCTTCCTCAAAGACTTCAATGAGGATCAGAGGTGTGTGAGAAAAGCTTAAAATAGCTTGAGGGGAAAGTCACTTGAGTGTTTTGTTTAGGGTGAAACAAGATATGCCCCCAATAAACGGATTGGATCACCAAAGCTTCTAGAATCTAGAGCATCCAGCCTTTGCTCGTAGTTCTTATACCTACCAATTACTAGTCTGAGCCCCCCCCCCCTCCCCAAACTCTTGCCCCTGGGGGGGGGGGGCAATTCCCAACTCTTATTCTCAACATATTCAAACATATCATTGGCCTATATATACCACATACCAAAAATAACGAGGCTTGTCAAGATTTGGTTCGCTAAACTACAATTATTAGAGTTAGCAGAGCAAGTTGCATCATCAGATTACATCATTATGTTTTCTATCCCCTGTATATTTTGTTTAGTTATGAGATTGAAAGACTGTCAGAGATGTCGTCCTGTAATGAAGAGATGCTAGAATTAAAACAGCTCGAGATCCAAAGCTTAGAGAAACAGATCACACTACTACGAGATGTATCCACCGTCCCTCACAGAAGTGACTCCTTTAAGGATAATCAACTAACCATCAAATCTCTGCAGGAGGAGATAACCAAATTACAATCTCAGTTAGCTGTGAGTGATATCCAAATTTTTTTCTGACATCTCAAAATATGTGCTTTGGCGCAGTGCCTCACTTATGTCAGCTGTCATTTTCAACACCTTACCTAACAACGGTTCCTGTCTGTAACCCCTAAGCATGTTTAATATCATGCAGTTGGTTCTTGAGCAATATAAAGGTTCACCGCAGAACAGCACACTCAGGTACCAGCAGATTAACACTATTTTGATAATAAATACTTTCCATACCAAATACCTGGCCCTGTAAATGTGGCAGGTACCGGTTCATGTTGTACACCAAACTTGCTTCAGCTTCAAAACACACATTTTTGAGCTTCTTTGAGGCTTGAAAATCAAGCTATTCCCATTGCCTCGCTACTTACTGTAATAACCCATATGCACAATCACCGCCCTAAACTCGCTGTCTACCTTAGCCCCTGCCTCACGGCGTATCTGCTTTGTTTATTTTAGAACAAACAGGTGAGCTTACTAATACATGACAGAGTTTTTGGTGCTGTGATGCTTGTGAATACAGTTTTCTTTATTATATATTTTTGTGCTGTGTTTGTGGTTCTCCATTTTTATTATTTTTTATGATACAAGGATTATTCACTATTGCATACGTGATGTGAAATATCCCAAATACTCTATTGCCAAGCCATTTGACAGCTGACATATGGCGATAGTAGGAGGGTAAATGTCAAAACTCGCCCGCCACATCCTCCTATTGTGTACGGATTTGCGGTGCCCTGGGCAGGAGTTTGGTCGGAGATATAACATATATATAGTATAGAGCAAGGTCAAATTTTCTCCTTGATTTCAAGTGTCATGGTCTACACAGCATACTTTCCTCCAGTTGGTTGAGTGTCATGGGAAGCCTTATTCTTGTTGAGGTTACTACCTGCCTTCTCCTGTGATGGGGTGGTTTATTGTTGATTCCTTCGGTACCCATCATCAGATACAGACCACATGCCACTTCCAACCCTGGCCTATGGTACCAAGCAGATGTTTATTGTGCAATCTGCATCCTGTAGAATAGGTTGGAAGGGTGGGTGGAGTCTGATGAAATTGTTGCCCCAATCTACTTTTGTCGAACGGGCTCTCTGCTATATGGAAGGATTTTTTTGTGCACAACCTAGTGTGAGCCCCCCCCCCCCAGACTCTTGCCTCCCCCCTGGCCAGATGCTACCCTGGTCAGGGCAACTAGTTTATCGACCTTAAGAGATGCAAGGTCATACTGTTATTTGCCTGATTCAAGGCAATCCCGGCATACTTTTTGAGATGCTTTGATGACTGTACACAATTAAAAGACTGTTAAGTTATTTATTCGCCTTCACAATTTACTTTGCAGTAGCTCATGAATTTGTTCTATTTCATTTTCGTTTTCTAGCGACTAAGAAGTAAGTCAATTCAAGCATGGCACTGGCAACCAAAATCATTGGCTGTTTATACTAGTCCACTTTTTGCTGGCCCCATTCTCAATTACTGCTTCCTGTGTCAAACAGAAGCAAAACAATTGAATTCTAGAAGAAAATTCAAGCCCGTCTATCGAATTACATTATGATACAAAGTTGTTGGCAATATTCTGATATTGTTTTGTTTTCGGGCATGATATTACAATTCTCACAATTTCAAGAGAATCACATCTGAGCATGAGTCATCTATCCATACTAATTTCTGAATTTTTTTCTTTCAAACACTACATTTTGCATGGAAAATCACAAACTTATTTACAGTGTTCGTCATGTTCGACGAGTTCTTGAACAACAGCACCATGAAATGTAAATTTGTACTGATAAATGATAAATTGCGGTAAATAAATAAAGTAAAATAAATAGTTAAAATTACTGTCACCAACCACACCCTTCCACTGAATCACTACGAGGGGTTATTTACTCACATCAAAGGCCATTGTAGGTTTTAAGTTATTTGAATGCTGTAAGTTACCTTTATTCCACAACATAGGTGATCATTGATTACTTATTAAAGGAATTATTTTAAAAATGTCAAAATATTTTTCTAAATCAAATTCAATTAGTTTATATCATAATCAAATAAATGTATTAAATTGTAATGAGTTTTGATGATTATTTATCATTATTGCTATCCATGTGTTATAGGAGACAGCAGCTCAGTCAGAAGAGACTATAGAAGTATATCGAAATCATCTGATTATGTCTTCTAAGAATCAGCTCGACCCGGATATTAAGGAAGCATTACAGCATATACTGGAGATACGGTTACTCTGCTAGCGGCTTACTGTGTTTTCTCTAGAGTTAAAAATAATAATAGTAATATGAATGATAATAATAATAATAATTGTGATGATAATAAAAGTATATATTATTACTATTACTTTTTTTTCTAGACATAATAATAATAATAATAATAAAAACATATTACTATTATAAGTATTTACTTTTATCATTAAGTTTATGGTGTTTTCTCTATACTACAGAAATGTTAGAAGTTTTATCCATCTTTCATAAATATTATATACTTGGTTGATGTTTCACAGTAGTCTGGGTCTCATTCCGTTGTGCTCAAACATAAGAAGTAATATTTATTCTAATATGTTTTATTTGTTAATTTATTTGAGTCAGTGTTGCATTTACCTGTGTCATGTCACCTTCAAGGGTGCGATAAAAAGTTAATAATATATAACTCTTACTCACTTTTAGACAAAAAATGATATATTTTCCATTAATTGGGTTGCAGAACGAACCCACAATAACCACAATAGAATTGGCTTCATTGCTTTCTGTTTATCAATATTTATAATTTGAATTATAAAAAATTAAGATATTTTTACTTACATTCATTACTCAAAAAATCATGACATTTGACAAGTTTTACAGTTTATACTATTTTATTCATATTAATTATCCCTCCATTTAATTGTGATTGTTATTGCTTTTCACCCTCCTGTGATATATTTTTGGTCACATGACATCGTATATTAGTATTTTCCTTGTCCTTATAAGCTAGACAAATGGAAACTCTATTCAATTCTGTATGTTTCATCAAAACCTGAAGATTTTGGTGCCAAACTTGCTGAAAAATTGAAGTATTGCTTAAAACTCATGACCTTGACATGATTTTTAAATTCCTACCATGACATAATTACATTATTGTTCTTTTCTTTAGTTGATCTCATTGTAATTATACACACAATCATCTCATTCATTTTTTTGAACCAAATTTCATCAATTTTATTTATTTGTTGCAATTAGGTTTTATATCATCTTTTTATCTTTTGCATATTTTGTAACAATGATGATACTATATATCTGGGCATATTGCTAAACGCAGGGCCATGACGTAACCACTTATCGGGACGCAATCGTCACTGAATTTTTTTTCCCTTTTCTTTTTATATGATATGTGTTTCATCCAAGTATGTCAATAACTTATATCCTGAATAATAACAACAACAATATGCAACTTGTTGTTGGACAATGAAGTAATCATCGAAATCAAAAACATAATCAAATCAATTCATCTAAAAATATAATCTATCAAATAAAATCTTATCAAAGGCATCACAGACTACGATATGTTTTATTCACACAATGCCTGGTTCAATTAGGCTTCGAGGATTTGTAAATCTAACACTCTCATGACTTGACAATGAGCAAAACAGTAACATTTCTTTGCGCACATCTTTGTGAGTCCCACTTCTGTCAAATACGCCATGTTACCATCTTTTCAATTGATGCACCTTCGAATAGCCTGGACAAAGGTGCTGCTGCTGCTCCTGACCTTTTTCACTGCTCAGACTAAAGGTGAGCTTTTACTTACTGAGATCTCAACCCGCACACTGACATCGAGACTACACTGTTATCATGTGTATCTCTGATCGTTAGAATCAATTTAGTACGAGTACTCACCCCTAACTAGTATAATTTAACTCTATTCTAATCTAATTTTATATGATGGTACTCATGCTAAGTGAATGAGTTCATTCTCTATAAACCAGAGATATACATGCAATAGTATCACATGATCAGTGTGATATCGAACAAATCTAACTATCACTAACTATCACAGAAATGCTAAACAATTAAACTTATTCAATTAAAACTACTTCCATCAAAGCAATTTAAATCTTGTTTATCATTATTACTAGTACATTTCTTTACCTTTATTTTCTCTGTCACTGCATGCAAAAAATTCTAAAGAACTAACAATAAACATAATATGTAATATATTACCCTTTTTTTTATTCTTATCGGATTTCATGTAGCCCGTCTTGACAATCATGATACTTTTTGAGTTGTGTGACATGAAAAACTGTGACAAAAGTTTTGATTTAAATATTTTAGCCCAGACCTGCCAACTTAAAGACACAGGATCAAGATACAGCTTTTTTTATGACAAGGATGACCGATCAAAGAAGTATAGCAATCAAGTGCCCGTTGGGACATACCTTGCATTTGAATGTAGACCGGACCAGACCGTCGAGGAAAACAAAGTTTTAAAATATCGTAACTACTCAAATGTGAGCGGCCTCATCGCCGACACATGGTTTTGTAAGCGAAACGGTACATTCATCAAATATAGTGAGTGTAAGTTGTTTTACCTTTAATAAATAATTTTCATATTTTGGATGTGAATGATAAGATTTGTATTAGCCTGAATGACGCCAAAAGCTTTTCTGCCAAATATGCTATCTAGTTTTTGTGTCACACTGCATTTTTGAATTTTTTCCTTTTATTCATTTAGAACTACTCCATTATAAGCCCCATGGTTTCTGCAAGAGTTTCGATCAAATCTTATCTTGAGTGCAAGTTCATTGGTATAACCAGTCAGTGAGTGACCGAACACTCTTTAGCTGATTTGATTTATTCTTGGCTGTAAAATGTAAACATTATGGCTAGCCATGTGAGTGTACTGACTGTCTTCGATTGAAATGTTTGAATCAGCAGGTAACTCGTCTTCACATTTGACATTTCTATTAGGCGAAAAAGGATGTGTATTCAGTGAACTGGCTCGTTCTACATATCAGATAGTGGAACGCATATTGCTTTCTCGTACAGTGAGGGAAACTATCTGTGGAAAAGATGAAAGCGCCGTAACCATAAGATGCGAAGATGGAAATCAAAGACACTCAAAATCGTGCGACTTTTATGACGGTTAGTTCTAGTTTGGTTATTCTTCCAATTTAAGGTTATATGAAAAAAAGGGAATTTATTTGTTTAATAGAGGTCTCTTAAACATTACAGTTAAGACAGTTATTATCGTAACTTGATGACCTCTCATATTAAAATTTTGACAAGGCTTGAACTTGAGGAACATTAAAATGGCAGCAAAAACTTTTAAAAGACAAAGAAAATAGGTTATAAGCTACCCCTGCTTAAATTAAGGATTAAATTTTGAAATCCTTTTCATTATTTTGTCTCAAAGTTTATAAACTCGTTGACTATTTGCAAATGCAAGCTTGGCAACGAAAAAGCAGGTAGCTAATCAACAGTTTGGAGACTTCAAAGCATTCAACTTTATTTATAGATATTTTTCTTTTTGAAAAGTTGCTGTTCAGTAGGAGCGAGACCTCAAAATATTGAGTTTTTCTCCTTAGATTATGAAGATGAGATTTCCCGCTTATATTGGCCTATATTGAGTTAAATATATTAAAATATATTTATTGAGTTCCTAATAACAATGTAAGAACATATCTGGAATAGCATAATTGCTTTCTTGTGAATAACACAGGACTTGCAAAAATAGCCAGTCCCTAGTAGCATTCTAGGAATGCCCAAATCATCAACGATGAAGGCATATTTTTATTGTTTGCAATTTTGTAAACAAGACTATTTCCCAGACTATATTATTCATGTTAGTGGGGACAGCCAATCAGACCAATGTCAGATCAGTCTCTGCGTTGAGTGTTCTAACTGTATAAGGCTTATATTAATATTTACGTTTCATGAGAATAATTTAGTGTGTATGAGTGATTCAGTCCAGTGCTGGTACACTGTAACTGTTTTATCGATTGATATATATTATATGGATGAGGGAAAATATCTGACTCTGAACAAGCGTATGGCTATTTATGTATGGCTGCTGGTCCACAAGTTCAGAATCTAGAACAGCTGACATTTGTATACTTTTGTTAAGCAGCTTTTCTGAGTTTTTGAAGGGTGTTACTGGGACGTCAATCCTCGCTACGTAAAAGCTGCCAGATTTTCAGCTTTATTTAGATCCTGACACAAAGCCTTATACTGATAACATATCTCCACAAATAGCCATGCTACGAATTTTACCACTGATCCATAAATTCATACCAGTGGTTTAATCTTCTTTCTTTTTCAGGTCCTGTAAAAGTCCAAGTTGATAGTCTCCCTATTGCACTCACAACACTAATTATAATATTAAGCGTCGGCGCTGTGGTAGCTGTCGCTTTTATTGTAACCGTCGTTTGTTTCCGCAAGCAAGTGGCTGCTTACTTCAGAAAGCGCTTTCCGAAAAAAAATTCTAAATCACCACATGAGCCAAAAAAGAAGAAAAGCAAGAAAAGTCCCAAACCAATATTAAAAAAAGGAACAGTTGCTCCAGGACAATGGTAGATGGACAAAGAGTTTCACATTCAAGGCGTTGGAAGTCTGCATTTACAACGAATATTTTTCATTCAGATCCCTTGTCAGATTTTTCCATCAGATTTTTCGTTTATAAAAGATATCATTGGGAGCAAGAAAACATCTTCGTTTTGTTACAATGTCACAAAATCCAGATTTTTTTTGCCCCAAATGATAGCCGATATAAAAGCGAAAGTCTGACCAATTGATCCCACGGAATATATGCAGTGTAAATTCACCTGAGAGTCTGATACACATGAGCAATAAACTGGTAGTTGACGAAAAAGACTCTGTGAAGACAGTTACAGTCAGCTACTTACTTAGAAAACAACAAGGTGACCGCTACATCTGCTTGATTACGCCGCTAACTTTAGTCTCACTTTCAAAGTAGTAGCTCTGCATTATGGTCTTCAAATGCTCAGAACAATATGCATTGCATGTAATGTAATCTGTTCTATGTATGTGGATTAAAATTTATACAACTTGTTGTGTTCCTTTTTGTCAGTAAATAAAGGGTCATATGTAGGCCACAGCCTTTTACTTTCATTTATGATTCTAAGACCATCACTAACTCTTATTTATAAGAAGAATATTATTGTGTGGCTGTGTATTGAAAATTCTAAATCAGAGCAAAAAACATTAGCCATCACCCCTCTCCTCCTTAAACACCATCTCAATTGTGTCGCATGAATTAACAGAGTTGCAAATTCAATAAGACTCCAATCCCACAACCAAAGATAGTTGAATATATCCAAAGATGAACTGTTAACACAATGAACGATATGATGAAATTCTTATCAAATGTTTTGAAATGAAACGGTCAAAGCTTATCACCACAGTTGGTGGCAAGCTTAGCTGTCACCTCATGGCATAATCCTTCATAAGTTAGTTTTGTAAGTTAGTGACTAGTGGTAAAAGTAAACACAGAACGAACAATCGCCAATTGGAAAAAAACAACAATATTTATTTGGTTACAGATACATAATTTATCATTTGGCAAATGATATGTTTGTCTTAGAATATCCAACCATTTGAAAAATAAATCTTGATTTTTTAAAGACAAAATTAACATTTGCCAATTGAAAAAAAACACAATAATGTCATTTGTTACAGATTATGATATGATAAAATAAATCATAATTTTGAGGCCAAATAAACCTTTGCCAATTGCAAAAACAAAAAGATTAATATGTTACAGATTATGATACATATATACATTATTCACATCATTTGGCACAATATTCAAATAACAAAGTGCTCAGACAGCTGCAATGTGAGTTAGTAACATTACATTGTCAAACACTGTGTCTGATAATGCAATGCCACTTACTCACATTGCAGCCAACTGTGCCACAGGCCCTCTGTCCAGTGGAAGAGTGCCCCAGTGGTCGAGTGCCCCACTGGCCTGTGGTCTGAGCAATTACACTAACTATTCAAACAATTACGCCTCTGAATCTTCTTTGCTACTTCAGCCTCATGTTTGTGTTGTGTTACATTAAAATCTATGTAACCAAACTCATCTGGTTTAGGTAATGCCAGTGTCTTCTCACAACTTGGATCTTTATCAGAGGGGCCGCTCTTCAAGTCTTTATCAGGGAGGCCACTCTCTAAATCTTTATCTGTGGGGCAACTCTCTAAGTCTTTATCTGTGGCGGTAAATTCTAAATATCTAATTGAAGGGATGCGTGGCCTAGGATTGTCAGCATATCCATCATCAAGTTGTGCAGATTCGCTTCTTACTTCCTCTTTGGGAGAGCTGAGAATTCCGCTGTCACTAGACCTTCTGTTAATCAAATCTGGTGTGGCGTAGTAATACTTATGTTCATCGTCAACTTGATCACCATCTTCAATATGTTCACCATCTGTAGTTGGCCGATGTGGTAACAGGCCATATCTAGTTGATCTACAATTATGAAGTTTATATTTGTGCGATTCATCCAAACACCTTCCTGCCTCACCACATAATCCGATTGTTTGTCATAAGCTGTTTCTGTGTGACATGTGAGACAACGTCTAAAGGCAAAAAGTGACATGACTGACAACTTCCTGGTAAGTCTGTCATAACTTTGATTGTCAAAACCTTGAAAGATTGGGGGAATGAGACCCCCTAAATCACGTATTTTATTGATAAAACTTAATATAAACATGCAGAGCTATGTTGAAGCTTCACCTTTTTCCTGGTGGAGTTCTTGCTGTCGAGTCTGAATCGCTTATCACTCGAACCTCAAAGTATGTCTCGTCGATTTCATTATACTCTTCACTGCCTCTTCTATAATCTGCATCCATTTGGCCTGCACATGGCTTAGTCTTGCATTTTCCTAAAACGGAGTCACTCAAACATAGATTTCTAGGTCTAAATAGACTATAGACATATTTGCTCTACAGATTACTCACCTAGCCAGCCTTATACTTATCCATGTATATCTTTGCTCTATGGATAAACATGGATAATCGTGTTTAATTCCCTTTTTTGGCCAGAAACTTTGGAATGATAATGATACCATTAAAAAACTGTAAGGAGTATAGATTACTGTGGTCTTTGGATATCTTTTGCCAATAGTTATTTATGGGCTTTCAATATCTATGGCCTGACTAAGATATATTTGGTCTTTATAACATATATATTATTTACAGCTCAAGTACAAGGAACACACTGTTTTTTGGAAACATGTAACTGACATTCATGTCCTGTTGTGACATTCAGAAAAAAACCTGGTTTATAATTCAAACCGGCACACCAGCACTTATTTTTGAGAATGCATTCTTGCCAAAATTCCAGATTCATTTTTTATTACTGGGAATAACATGTTTATCACGGCTCATTGATCTATTAACCATTTTCTATGTCATACTATCAACATGCAATCACTGAATACATCAAATGAGTACCTGCACAACTAAGAGATGCAGTAGCTGGTACCAGTCATGCTCTTATTTATAGCAAACCCAATTTGACAAAAACAGGAAATGGGTCATTTATATACGTAATTATCAGAATTTATGATGTCTTTTAGACCAAATTTAGAGTGAATAATACACAACGCATTGCAATAAATTTTCTTAACTGCACACTGCGTCATAAATTGTAATATTACCAGAGACTTTAGATATCATTATCTAAATAGTCTCTGATATTACTCATATTGTGTGGCAAAGTAAAACCTCTTGATAACATTTGTATGACATAATCCTGCTTCCAGGAAGGAACAATGACTAAATATCTTATTTGATAGATATGACCACCATCATAAGCTGATTCCCTCTTATATATTAGTCAATTAAGAGCCTAAATTTAGCAGTTATAACTGTCATTTAATGGATTAGCTGGGGATTATTAGATAACCTGATTTCATAAAAAAGCCTGTTTTAATCAACTATAATTGAAATGTATGTGTTGAGAATGTAGATCAAAGGTAAACTGCTTGTACAAAGACCAACTAAGAAACATCAGTGTAATCTGGTATATTCAGACAGCCTGGAAAAATCAACTTTACATACTGGTTTCATAGGCGGCTGACGCTATTGGTCTTCAATGAAATAACTACTTAAATTACTTACTATTAGTGAAATTTCTCAACATACCTTGTTTTGCAGCGTTCCTGTTTATGTAATCTTCGATGTAAGGCTGTTGAACTTGCCTCCTGGAAAAAGAGATTTAAAAAAAAATCTTAAGTTTTATATTATCAAATCTTAGAATCACAAAGGTACATCAAAGAACCTTGAACACATGGTTATAGGAAAGTCAGGCAAGGAATTGAATGACATAGTTATCAGGTTCACTGTGTGTTTAATGAGTTATCTTTGGCGATCATTGCATACTGATAAGCTAAGGTTATTGAGATAAAGAGGAAGGTTTAACATTCTGAAGGCTTGTGACACATGGTACATATCCTGTTTTGAGGTTGGCTGGCACGGGTGACCGCTAGTCTTTATATCACAATGGTTTCCAATTAGATAAAGCGATGTGACCTTTCTCCCAACTTTATTTTTATCAAGGTTATATCTGGGAGACTAAGGGTTTGCTTATTCTCGAAGCAATCAGTTGGCAAAATACGCAGGTCATGGGGTTTGCATGTATTTTGGGAAAATCATAAACCTGCTTATCTTGAAAAAAAACTCCTTGGTAATGTCCAAAAGAAACTACCACAAACCTTGTCATGAAGTTACCAGACTTAAACATGAAGGTGACTAATAAAAATGCTACATGTAGACGCGGCGTTTTATCTGGATTTTTTAGTTTTGGGGCCATAGACAGTGATTTGTAAGTGTATATAACATAACAATATATAGACATAACAATAAACCTAGACCGGACACTATATGGACCATTAGCATTGAGGCACTGAGACATTTAATTGTGGGCGATGTAATGACATCGGAAGGTGTAGAAGAAATGTTGCTATCATTGATTTACTGTCCAAAATCCAGGTTTTTTGTCGATAACTCGATCAATTTTGATCGGATTTTGAGTTAAAAAATTGCAATAGATTTAGCAGCTTGTCTTGAACGGTTTGATACTAATTTAAGACAAAACATTTTTGAAGAGGAAATAGCATCAAGTTAATAACAAGATGCTGCTGATCGTAAAATAATTTATTTTCAAATTCAAAATCCGATCAAAATCGATTGAGTAATGAACAAAACACCTTGATTATGGATAGTAAATCAATGATAGCACCGTTGCTTTTACACCTTCCAATGAAGTTACGATGCCCCACAATTTAGTGCCTCACTTCAGCTGTATATGGTGTCCTGTCTAGCTTTATTTTCAAGTCTACGGTGTATACCGATCACAGAGATTATGTCTTTGTGATAATGGTACATCAGTTGGTTTAGGTGTGTGGTGACTTGTAAGTGTGTGATATAATGTAAATGGGGAGAAAAATATTTTTGATAACACAGAATTTCAGCTTTAAGTTTTCAGCTTACCCAAAGTGATGTCTAGGATATTTAATATCCTAGACATCACTGGCTGTGTCATTTTCACCTTGACCTTGAAAATAGTTTCAGCCCGGTACAAATGTTTTATTTTCCCACTTTATGGTTTTTTAATTTCTTTTCTTGTGGGTTTGATGGCAGACCATTTCTATTGTAACTAGAGGTGACATTGCCAGGAGATTGCCACGTGTAATCGTTTAAAATTGAAATGACGCAAATGTCTTCTGTTAGATGAAGCTTAAATAGAGCTTAGTTGATAATCCGACATTACTGTGATCATTTTGATACACACTTATTTGTGGATTAGAGTCGTTTATGTGGTTCAATGGCCAAACAGTCAAATAATATGTTCCATTGATGACCCATGACATCACGCCCACAACCCCAGAACCAAAATAAAAATGTACATTTTAGTACACTACAAAGATTGCTCTGACTCAACAGAACTCAAAAGACTTAAATATTCTTTGTTTTGCCAAATTCCTTTTAATTAGTTGGCATTTTTAACTGATGGGCATTTTTATATGTTGGTCATTGTTGATTGAAAGTTTTTAGGATGTTTTGTCTAAATTAGCATTTATGGAAAACTTTGAAAAAATAGTAGTACCGATCAATGTCAGAGAAGCCATAAATTTCAAATTCAATTTACATGAACCCGTCAATCATTCAATCGGTGCTCCATGTGGAATAATTTCAAACTCGCTGACGCATATTAGGGCCTTAGTCTTAGACCCCTAAACTATTGCCCCCTTTTGGCGATATTTATGTCATAACCAGTGCCTTATTTACTTTGCAAGGTTTATATTGGTCATTCAATAACCTACCTGAGTTTTGCTCTTTTGTAGAGAAGGAAGACTGCTGCCACTATGGCCACAACGAGCACAACTCCAACCACTATGACTGATACGATGATTACTTTCGTCTGTTTAACGGATGCAAGATGATCTTGAGAATCGGTCGGGTCAACGGGAGTTGGGCTGCTTTCGGTAACTGCTCAGGTAAGAGAATGAACATAATAAAGGGTTGATGTCTATGGGTAGATTTCTAAGAGCGATCAAAGCTTATGTCTCACTTGACCTTTCTCAGATGAACATGAAGGGCAGTGGTTCATTCATTGAGATGTCTTTTTCCAAATGTATACACATGATAATGACCAACTACAAAGTTGACTTCGAAAATGGCTGTAGATTCAGAATCAACCTATTATGCAATCAACCGTAGCCGGATAAAGACATTCTTGATGGTTATTGACACTTGATATTTGTTGGTATAATTTATCATTTTTGTTATGAATATCTTTCTCTCAATGCCAAGGCATGTCAGATATAGATTGAAATGATTTTCAAAATAATACAGCATTGGAGAACAGATCAAAGAACCTGATCAAAAGACCAAGCAAAGCATAGTAATTAAAGCATCCCAATCAGTTGAGCACTCAATTTTTTTCGACCAGATACAACTTTTGACGCAATATGGGTAGCTAGTGGCTGGTGTTATAGAAGGTTTGGTTAGGTTATAGGATGTTGTTAGGAACATTATTGTTTACTTTGGCACATTGGTGGAGTTTGTGGAGGTGGTGGAGGTCCATCTGGTCTACCATCACCTGGTCGAGGCGGTCTGCCATCACCTGGAGATGGCGGTCGAGGTGGTCTGCCTTTTTGACCTTTGCATGGTGGTGGTGGTGGTCTTCCTAGAAATGAGAGGATGTTTTGAATTTGCAAAGAAGTAGATGGATAGGTTTGGTTAAAGGCTGTTATGTTATGCAGTAAGTATCTCATGATGTTGAGGGCAGTACAGTTGTCTCCTTAGGTATAGTAAAGGGTAAGGTACATAGAAATAGAGTCCAATAAAAACCTAAGCCGCTCTTGGGAGTAGCTCCATTTTTCGTGAATCTCCCATATATATAAAATCAGTGGTAGGGATTTGTTCAAGAATGATTTAGAATGAACTTAATGGGCCAGCTGAAAAACATAACATAACAAGCTATAAACCCCTACCACTGATGGCAGTCAACAGTAATAACGAAAACCGCAAAAACTGATTAGGCATCTATTTATCGATGTCTATGGTAAGGTATCACATATTAATTTTCTCACCACAAAACAAATGCAATGTTTTGGCTCTGATTGGCTGGTTGGTGGGAGGGAGAGAGCCAATGATTGGTTAGATGGTACTTTTGTGAAAACAATTTAGTTTCACTTTCACTTTCACTATAAATCAATACTATTGGTGACCTGACATAGACTCCCTGTCCAACCCAGGAGCCAATCACAGCCAACACATTGGCTACACAAACCACAATTTGATTGTGACAACAGCAAATATGCCAGCCTTGACTGTGATTTAAGACCAAATCCTGTAATGTACGGACACGGTGTTAGCAGCAAAGTTTTGTGTTACCCCGATATATAAATTGAGTTTGAGCCAATTTGCTTCCAAATATCAAATGTTGCAGAGTAGTATTCCATGTCCAATCATGTTATAACAGCTGAGAGAAGAAGTTGAAATAGCAAATGGTGAGATTCGAGAGGGATTACTTATTGGTGTATCGGGTAGAAGAGATTTAAAATGACCAGTTAAGAGACACCTATCTCCGATACTTACTTCTTGTCATATCAAGTACCCTCATATTGGATGATCTCGTGCCAATGAACAATTTGAGTTGCTTCTCCTTGTCAGACATGACTATGGCGGCTGTTGGGTTGTCCATATGACATGAGTCTAAACTTTGTCGGTCTTTTGAAAAAGTGCTTTCTCCAGTGCAGATGGAGGTTATTTCACCTTTATTAAGATCCACCACTCTCAATCGATTGTTGCCCATTTCGGCTATGAGTAGTATCCTTTGATGTAGCTGTGTTATTCCTCCAGGCTTGCTTATTTTGGCTGTGGACAAAGGACCGTCTTTGAAGCCCGTCTCAGCTGAGTTTATGTTGTTAATAAGATGCTTGTCGCTCAACCTTATTTGTATTAGCTTAGAATTAGTGGTAACGAAGCAGTTGATGTTTAGCTCGTCAATGAGTAAGGCCCTGGGGGGAGATGTAAGTTGTATCAATGTAGTAACTTTATCCTGCTCTAGGTCTAACACCCTTACAGCGTTGTTGCTTGAGTCAGTGACATACAATAGATGACTACTTTTTTGGTTGCTAGCTATTTGGGTAGGACTGCTAAAGCGTGAGTCCTCCAGATTACTATTATTGTATCCCCCTCCTACTGCGCCACAAAGGCCGGCAAGTACAGAAGTTTGGTTGGTGGCACAATCTATGGACCTTATGCAATTGTTGTCCTTGTCCACGACAGTTATATGGGTCATGTTATGTTTAGTAAAACCAGTAACCTGAGAGAATCGAGCATCGCTGCCGATTCCCTCTCTATACAGTACCGCTGATGCCTCAGGTGGCTCATTATAACCTGCTATTGTAGAAGTTACTTTTGTAAATCTATCAAAGGTTTTCAGAGTAGCACCATCTGCGAAGATTAGCTGGTTTGAGTCCGTGACATCTATTTCCAGATGCCAGACTCTTAACTCTACATCCGGCTGATCCTCAAACGGAGACATAGACCTGCAAAAACCATTATAAAATAGTTACATTGCCGTGACTCATGTACGGGTTTGTAAATCTCAACAATTTCATAAATTGAGTAATAGTCACCAAACAGGACAATGCATCAAGTGACAGAATTGACAATAATCTGTATAAATGATGAAACAGCAGAATATTGAAAATAAATCATCATGGCAACTGAATTCTTGCTAAGCTAAACATGAATTTTGTGTGGCCCATGCCCCATATATCTCTTTTATCAACAAAAAATCTTACCCATCATAAAGCGGAGTATAGATGGCATGCTCCTGTCCGACAACGGAACTCACCAAAACCTACAAGACATGAAACATCTATTCCTGATCTCGAAAATAATTTTCCTTTTAATCTTATTTCAGGTCAATTGAGACAATTATGTATTTGGATTGACAGCATTACTGGTCAAACAGCAATGTTTGTTTTATTTTATTTCTCTTTTGTCTGACAAGTTAGTCTACTGCTGACACAGCTGGGCTTTGCTGAGCTAATCTAGCTAGCTGAGATCCAACATTTTTATTAGTGTTGGATCTCAGCTAGATTTTAAAGGCACATGATTGGCCAACAACAACATTTGTCTAGGGAAGAAGATACTCCCAACATTTTGAGAGCTCATATAACTCCATTCAAAACTACTGGCTAGATGTTTTGATGCCACAACTCTCTGTTTAAACTTTTGACTGGTGGCTATGCTGGGCAAAGCCCAGCTGTGGCAGCAGTGCTTTAAGTTTTAGGAAACTAAAAAAATTTGTGAGTAAAGTGGTGATTGGGCCCACATGCGCAATAGATAGTCAAGGCGCAAGGCAAATATGAGACACAGCAATAAATATTAATCAAATTATGATGGAGAGAGGCCAAACCTCAATGCCAAGGTTGGTAAAGCTAGCGGCTATAAAAAAAGATGACAAAGCTAGGATATAGCTTGTTTGACCTTTTCTCATAGCAGGACTCACCGAAATGTATATTAGCGTGAGACAATCCATCGCTTCTACTGTGTGTGAAGTATATATCCTTTATGAGCCATTTATCCCAAGCCCTAGCTAGTTAAGATCGCGGTGTGGACCTATGAATTGATTTTCGATAAATATCCGCAGCCTCGTTACATTCTCTGTGCACACCGACCTAATAATCTTATACGACTGAATGCAAAAGGATCGGCTCAGCATGTAGGTGTATGCGGTGTAAGTGTCAACCGTTGACTGACTTCCTATGGTAGTAGATGTAAAATACATAACACAATAATGGTGATTAATTATAATTTCACTGAAGACTGAGGACCAATGATAGAGATGTGCCCCCTCCCGCAGTTTTAGTTACCTTGATTGATTGGTCATACATCCATGCAAGGTTATCATTAGTTTAGTTTAGTTAGTTTATTATAGAGGCATTTCATTATCAACCACTTTCCCAACCAAAGGGAAAGAGGTTGATAATGAAATTCTCTGAACGCTTAAACTCGGTTATCATAGGCATCAGAGCTATTCTGTGACAAGTATTGCAGCTCTATGCCCATATAAGGCAACACATCACAGTAGATGATGGACTGCATGCAGCTAGGCGTCAAGAATGATAGTTTTTAACTGAAAGTATGGCTCTTTATTATTATTTGATTCTCTCAGAGGCCTGACTCTGCAATATGTTTCTAGGACGTTTATGGGTGATGATATGATGGAGCAGTTCCCACGTGATCAGGAACACACGTTTATTCACGCACCATCATGTCCATATTCGCGCACCATCATGTCCAATTCGGAGTAATTTGGTGTTTTAATAATGACAAAAACAATTCATTATAAATTTTTGTATGTATCATCGGAACGCTCTCAGCATTAAGAGCATCGAAAAATAATTCTAAATTGCATCACTGGCCATGACACATTTTAGGTATTATGGTGATAGGATTAAAATTTTTGGAACAATTTTCGACCTGAAGGGTAGAGTTCCCACAAAGAAAGAAGTCCACTTAGACCGCACTGGTTAAACTGTTTCTATTTTCAAGTCGGGTCATGATAAAAAATGACTGCTAAGATCATGTCACCCCAGGAAGTAAATATTGGAGTCGACATTGTTCTTTTTGTTATGACGCAATAGCCATAAAAGTCATACCCTAGCATAACGTAATCATTTATACATCTTATTTGCTTTCCTGCACTGCTCAGTTCAATAAAGTTCATATTATTATTATTATTATTAAGCGGTTTAAGCCGTAGCTTTGAATTGTCTTTGCCTCATATCACAATTCTCATAGAAAGGTTAGGAGAAGCTCAGATCAAGTTTTATCTAACCTGCCCTAATTTGGTTGCTTCCTTCTAAGATTGGCTTTACTAGTAATATGGAAACAACTTGAAATTGCAAGCAAACTGGACCAAACGTGATCTAGATTCTAGACGCTGAGCGTTACTACATGTGGGGACAACTCCAAATATATTCAATTCAATACATATTCTTAAATTAAGATTTGGGTATTGCTGGACCTGTCATATGGTAGGGGAGCCGATAAGAGTAAGACTAGTCATCTGACTTGACATTGGGTAGCTCAGATGGCTGAAGAGCCTCAGTTGGAACTTCTCTGCAGTCCACTGACTATTTGGTTTTAAAATCAACGGTGTGCTTAATCCTCCATGCAAACAGAAAGAAACTTGATGCTATGATTGCTTACAGCCCCATGTTGCCACACATTTGTCAAAAATGTGGCATTCTTCTGATACGGCGTTTTAAGTTTTATTGACATTGAAGCCAAACAATATTGTAAGAAAGTTCATACACAGCCAAATATTCTGATAGGACAGAGTAGTTAATGTTTGAGCTAAGTCTGAGATCAGGAAAATCTATCTTTTGATTACGGAACAGTGACCACCATATCATTAGGCTAGTATTGATGACTTTATGTCATATTGAGTCTTTATATACTGATATTTGCAGACTCCATTTAGCCCTCTCATACCCCAACAGCTATAATTGTGGTTTATATTGATAAACAAATTTGTGTAGGAATAATGTTGAGGGATATGGCGTGAGCATAGGAGGTTAGATCGAGGTTTATTCGAACACTCACAAGTCATCCATTCTGATAACTCCTGAGGCTTCGCAAGCTCTATAAAGAGACAAGACTATAAAGAGGCAAGACTATAAAGAGGCAAGACTATAAAGAAGCAAGACTTTCTTGATAAATGGTTGCTAGGTAGTTCGCAAATAAGATTTAATGAGAAGGTATGTATATAGATGTTTTCAATCATAGTACTGTATGTATTAGCCTGTTTTGACAAGCTTTGTTCGGTGGGGGGGGGGGTCCCTCCCCCCCACCGAACAAAGCTTATGGATGAGCATTTATGTTTGTCTCCCTGTATTTCATTCGAGAAGACATTTAGCTAATGGAAGCCATGCTATGTCTCCGCATTTCATCTTAGAGATAAAAATACTAGATTGCTTCGATGAAGTTGAGGATATATATTCATTCTATAAATAATCAGAAAACCGAAATAAATCAATAATTCATCTTAATCAATAATGTAGGAGTTGCTGTTCCTTTCATTTTGAGAAAACGACGAATTAGTATGTCCAAATCCTTAGGAATACTCATTGGCTACTTCAGCTTCTTGTTTGTGATGTGTTACATTAAAGTCGATGTAACCAAACTCATCTGGTTTGGGTAACGCCAGTGTGTTCGCACAATCGGTATTTTTATCAGAGGGGCGACTCTCTGAATCGACTTCTGAGGGGCTGCACTCTGAATCTTTTTCTGAGGGGCCGCTCTTTAAGTCTTTATCTGTGGCAGTGAATTCTGAATTTCTTATTGAGGGGATGCGTGGCCGATGCGTATCAGCGTATCCATCATCATGTTGTGGAGATTCATTTCTTACTTCCTCTTTGGGAGAGCTGAGAATTCCATTGTCACTAGACCTTCTGTTGGTCAAATCTGATGTGGCGTAGTTATACTTATGGGCATCTTCAACATGTTCACCTTCTGCAGTTGGTCGATGTGGTAGCGGGCCATATCTAGTTGATCTACAAATATGAAGTTTATAATTTTGCCACATTAATATCAAGGCACCGCAGGGTATGCCAACAGCTCTTTTGTCAGATATGCTATGTAGTTTTTGTGTCACACTACATTTTTGAAATTTTTTCTTTTAATCATTTAACAACTACTCCATTATAAACCCCATGGTTTCTGCGAGGTACAATACCTCTATTTGTTTCCCCATTGTGTTATATATGAATAATGCTGTCTTACTAACTCCAAAAGCCTGTTTCAAAACGTGATACTCACCATGAATTACCACTCAAAATGTAGCTCTAAACCTGTATTTTAATATATATCATTTCTGTCAAAATCTTACCACTGAAAACTTTTTTACGGGCCTGGAAAGAGCACCAATCGAAATTTCCCCCATTTTTACTGCACATTTCCATTGCCAACAATACATGGACACCATCGAAGGCTATAAATGCATTATGCTTTAGATTTTATATGATTTTATTTTTCGAATTTCAATTCTTTACACATTTGAAAATATTTCCATACTATTCTTCAACTCACCAATGCAATAGCTCGGCTTTTCCAGCTTGTTTTTGATCAAATTTGTAATTTATTTTCCTTCGAGCAGTGGTTCAACAGGCCCATCATTGGTCAAATAGGATTGTTGTACCCGAGAGTTTCAATAAAATCTCATCTTATCTTATCATGCAAACACCTTCCTCACTCATCACATAATCTGATGGTTTGACATTAGCTGCTTCTGTGAGTGGCATGCGAGACAACGTCTAAAGGCATAAAGTGACATTGACAACTGACAATTTCCTGGTATGCCTGTCATAACTTTTACTGTCAGAATTCTGAAAGATTTGTGGGGGGAGGGGTTGTGAGTCCCCACAAAATCAGGTATTTATTGGTTAAACTTTATGTAAATACGCACAGCCAAGAATGTCTTACCTTTTTCCTGGTGGAGTTCTGCCAGTTGAGTCTGAATCGCTTATCTCTCCCACCTCAAAGTATGTCTCGTCGATTTCATTATACGCTCCACTGCCTCTTCTATACTCTCCATGTATTTGGCCTGCATACTGCTGCTTAGGCTTGCATTTTCCTAAAATATCGTCACTCACGCATAAGTTTCTAGGTCTAAATTAAAGGGCAACCAAGGTTTCAAACAACTTCTCATTGATGGCCATTGATTAATAGCAGATTGCACCTTCTGCATGGGGAAAAAGACAAAATATAATTCGGATGATTATTCAGCCAGAATTCTTGTGAAACATTTCTTCCATCAGGTACTCAAACTCAGCTAAAAGAGAATACCACATAGCAGTTTCCTGTTCCTGTTATTATTTAGCCTGTGCTCTATAATTATTACAGCAAAGTCTTGGAACCTCCCCTAAACTGAAGTGTTACCCAGCTTAGAGTCAGCAACTACTTTGAGTTTTGCATCGCGTAATGCACAAAGCTGATGCTGCCCAGCACATTATTTGCTACCCATTAATGCATTGCTGCGAAACTTTAGTTGCCCTTTAAAGGCTATAGAATACATACTTTTTCTCCATAGGTATCTGTAGATAACCAGTTTTTCAAGCATTTGTCGTAATGATAGTGATGCCAAAAAAGTTGGTCTCTATGATCTATAGACATCACTATGGCCTATACATGATCTATAAATATTTACAGGCTATAGATGTCTATGGGCTATCAATATCTATGATCTATCTTTATAGAGACTTTAGGTAAATTATCTATCGTCTCTGATATTGCTTAATAGACAGTTTTCTCAGCTCTTATTTATGCCTCAATTCGGAGTTGTCCTCTCTCCAGTTTGGTACTTTTAACCCACACCGCATAGGAAAAACCTGTTGAAAGAGGGTTATATTGAAAACCGCTTATGTTAGGAAAAAAATTATTTTTGATTCAGCGTCTGCACCATTGAAAACTCATATGGACATAGTTTGGGAAATAATTTTAGTATTTGGATAGTCAATTATAGCTTTTTCTGCCTGTTTTGCGGACAATTTGGTAGAATCTTTCATGAATTTCGTCACTAAAATTAAGATTTATCAACATTCAAGCCTCCAATGATTTGGAAACCCTGTCTCACAGTGTTTTCAATGGTGCAGACTCTGAATCAAAAATAATTTTTATCCTTACATAGGCGGTTTTTCCTATGCGGCGTGGGTTAAAAGTACCAAACTGGAAGGGGGACAACTCCGAATTGAGGCATAAATAAGAGCTCAGAAAACTGTCTATATAAGTTGTGTTGTAAAGTAACATCGCCTGTAAACATTTGTATGACACAATCCTGCTTCCAGGAAGTGACAAATGACTAAATATCTTATTTGATAGATATGACCACCATCATAAGCTGATTTCCTCCTCTATATTAGTCAATTAAGGGTCTAAAGCTAGCAGTTTTACTCATTTTTAAATAAATTAGCTGGTGATTATTAGATAATCCGATAATCTGATTTTACATAAAAACTGCCTCAATCAACAATAATTGAAATTTATGTGTTGAAATAAAGGATAAGAATTTGGATGAAAGGTAATCTTCTTATACAAAGAGTAATTGAGAAACATCGGTGTGATCCGTATATTCAGACATTATCGACAAATCGACCTTACATACTGGTTTCATATGTAGGTGAAACTTATTGTGTTCAATGAAATACCTTATACTTATTTGTAACTTATCATGAACTTACTTTACTTGTTGCTCAACATACCTTGTTTGGCAGCGTTCCTATTTATGTATCCTTCAATGTGATGATTATCAATTTGCCTCCTAGAAAAAGAGATTAACAAAATAATGACATAACCATAGACATGTGTGTTTTGTCTATGGACATAACTTCAAGTTTTACATCGTATACTACTAGAACCACAGATTCATCAAAAAACCTTGAACACATGGCAAGACCAAGTCAGGTACAGGAATGACGTAGTTATCAGGTTCGCAGTGTGTTTGATGAGTTGTCTATCGAGATCATTGTTTACTGATTAGCTATGGTTATTGAGATATATAGGAAGGTTTAACATTCTTAAGGCTTGTGACACATGGAACATATCCTGTTTCAAGGTTTGCTGGCACGGGCGACCTGAGTCTTTGTATCACAATGGTTTACGCATAAATAATGCGATGTAACCTCCCGCCAACATTCTTTTTGTCAAGGTCAATGGAACATAACTAAGGGATTGCTGATTCTCAAAGCAAACAGTCGGCAAAATATGCATGTCTCAAGTTTGCATGTATTTTACTTGTATTTTGGGAAAAGCAAAACCTACTTTCTGAAAAAAGAACATTTCGGTAATGTCTAAAAGAAACTACTATAAAACCTTGTAATGAAGTCGCCAGACTTTCAAATGAAGGTGGCTTGTAAAATGATATGTGTAGTCCATGAATAGACACGGCTTTCATTTGTGAAGGATGTTTTCATCTTTTTGGCCATAGATTTTGATTGTGATTTGTTAGTGTGTGGTGATTTGTTAGTGTGTAGTGACTTTTAAGTGTGTGATGACTTTTAAGTGTGTGATGACTTTGAAGTGTGTGATGACTTTGTTTAAAAGAGGAGACAGATAATGTTTGAAAACACAAGTGTTCACTTATAAGTCCGGTGACTTTATGGTGAGGTTTGATGGTACCGAAGGTGTGGTCTAGGATATTTGACCTTGGCCTGACAATTCACTTGTCAATGGTTTCAGCCCAATACAGCAAATATCAGTTTAAATTTTTATTGTCCAGCTTTATGGTTTTTAAAATCTTCCTAATGGGTTTTATGGGAGTCTATTTTTTTCCCTCGGTGACATTGCCAGGGGATTGCCACATGTAACTGTTTAAAATTGAAATGACGCAGATGTCTCACGTTTATCTAGATTAAGTTGGGCTTTGTTGATAATCCGACATTACTGTGATCATTTGGATGCACACTTACTTGCGGATTGAAATCATTTATGTGGGCCTAGGTATTGTCAAAATTTAACTAATATGTTCCATCATGACCCGTCACCTCAGGCCTAATCTTACTTCATATAGCCTAGGGTCCAATAATACACATTTTATGACCTTTTGTCAATATTATGAATGACAGCCCTTATTCAAAACGAAAGAAATTCTGGCTGACATTTTCTTCACTACTTGGCAGTGAATATCTCTGCTCATGGGTATTTCCCAAACATGAGGCTACTCCTAGTATGCTTTGTCTATATGAGCAGTTATGTCAGAGAATTCTGAAACTTCAAATTCAATTTATTTGAACCCGTCAGCCCTTCAATGATGCTCCATGTTGAATATTCCAAATTCGTTGACACTTTACCTCTAGAAAGAACATTAAGGGCCTTAGAGTCTGAGCCCCTGAAACTCTTGCCCCCCCCCCCCCCTGGCCTGACAGCATGTTAATGTCATCATTTGTGCTTTACTTTGCAAAGTATATATTTAGGTGATTTGATGTCCTACCTGAGTTTTTCTCTCTTGTAGAGAAGGAAGACTGCTGCCACTATGGCCACGACGAGCACGACTCCAACCACTATGACTGATACAATGATTACTTCAGTCTGCTTGACGGACGCAAGATGATCTTGAGAATTTGTCGGGTCAACGGAAGTTGGGCCGCTATCGATAACTGCTCAGGGAAGATAATAAACATAAATAAGGGTTGGTGTCTATGGGTATGATATCTATGTCTTATCAATGGCTATATAATCAATGACTGCTGAGTTTGCTAGTTAGTTGACTAGGTGATTAAGAAGCTAGCATGTTAGATTATAAGAGCGATTGATGCTTAACCTTAGGCTTAACCTGAGGCTTAACCCTTCTCATATGAACATGCAGGGCAGTGGTTATTCAAGGAGATGTCATTTTTCAAATGTACGATGGATAGTAACCAATTACAAGGTTGACTTTGATATTGGCTGTAGATTTGGAATCAACCTATTATGCAATCAACCGTAGACGGAAAAGGAAATTCTTGATGGTTATTGACACTCTGATATTTGTTGGTATAATTTATCGTTTTGTTGATATGAATATCTTTCTCCCAATGCCAAGACATGTCAGATATTGATTGAAGTCATTTTCAAATAATACAGCTTCGGAGAACAGACCACCTACAGAATATATCGAGCAATCCTGAACCATAGACGAACACCTGATCAAAAGGCCAAGCAAAGCGTTGTAATCAAAGCATCCCCAATCAGTTAAGCATTCAATTTTATTCGACCAGATACAGAAGTTGTTATAGAAGGTATGGTTAGGGTATAGGAGTTGGTAGGAAAGCATAGTAATGGAAACATCTCAAATCAGTCGGACAGTAATTTGTTTTCAACCAGTTTCAACTTTTGTCAAGATATGCAAGCTAGTGGCTCTTAATATAGAAGGTTTGGTTAGATTAGGAAAATGAACATTAATGTTTACTTTGTTACGTTGGTGGAGGTGGTGGAGGTTTATCTGGTCTGCCATCACCTTGAAATGGCAGACGAGGTGGTTTATCTTGACCTGGGAATGATGGTGGTGGTCTTCCTAGAAATGAGGAGATATTTTGGAATATGCAAAGAAGTAGATGGGGATAAGTTTGGTTAAATGACAAAACCTGTTATGTTATGCAGTAAGTATATAATGATGTTGAAGGCAGTATGGTCTCACCTTATAGGTACAGTACAGGGTAGGATGTCACATATCCACTTATTCACCACAAACCATATAGCCATTTTGTTGGCTCCGATTGGCTGGTGGGTGGGTGGGAGAGAGCCAATGACTGCTCAGACGGTACTTTTGTGAAAATAATTTAGTTTCACTTTCAATATAAATCAATAGGTACATTCTGTGACTTGGTATTGGCTCTCTTTCTCAAACAACAACCAATAACAGCCAAAACATTTGTGGCTACAAAAACCACCATATCATTGTGACAACAGCAAATATGGCCAAATATGCCAGCCTTGTCTGTGTTTTAAAACAAGATCCCGTAATGGGGGATGTTAGCAGAAAAGTTTCAATACTTACTTCTTGTCATTTCAATTACCCTCATATTGGATGATCTCGTGCCAATGAGCAACTTGAGTTGCTTCTCCTTGTCAGACATTACTACGGCGGCTGTTGGTCTCTCGATATGGCATGAGTCTAATCTTTCTGGGTCTTTAGAAAAAGACCGTGTTTCTCCAGTGCAGATGGAGGTTATTTCATCTTTAACAAGATCGACCACTCTCAATCGATTGTTGCCTGTATCGGCTATGAGTAGTATCCGTCGATGCAGCTGTGTCATCCCTCCAGGGTGGCTTAATTTGGCTGTGGACAACGGACCATCTTTAAAGCCTGTCTTGAATGAGTTTATGTTGTTTGTACGTCTCTGGTCGCTCAACCTCACTTGTATGAGCTGAAACATGGTGGTTACGAAGCAGTTGATGTTTAGCTCGTCAATGAGTAAGGCCCTGGGTGGTAATGTAAGTTGAATCAATGTAGTAACTTTATCCTTTTCTAGGTCTAACACCCTTACAGCGTTGTTGCTTGAGTCAGTGACGTACAATAGATGACTACTTTTTCGGTTGCTAGCTATTCTAGATGGGCTCCCAAAGCGTGAGTCCTCCAAGTTACTATTATTGTATCCCCCTCCTACTGCGCCACAAAGGCCGGCAAGTACAGAAGTTTGGTTGGTGGCACGATCTATGGACCTTATGCAATTGTTGTCCTTGTCCACAACAGTTATATGGGTCATGTTATGTTGAGTAAATCCAGTAATCTGGGAGAATCGAGCATCGTTGCCGCTGCCCTCTCTATACAGAACTGCAGCCGCCTCAGGTGGCTCATTATAACCTGCTATTGTAGAAGTTACTTTTGTGAATCTTTGGAAAGACTTCAGAGTAGCACCATCTGTGAAGATAAGTTGGTTTGAGTCCGTAACATCTATTTCCAGATGCCAAACTCTCAATTCTACTTGAGGCTGATCGTCAAACGGATACATAAACCTGCAAAATTGTTAAAATAATAGATACATTGCACATACATTACAATTACTAAACTGAGTTACAGTCAGCGACACAGGACAGTGTGTCAAGTGATAGAAGTGATGATACTTTGTATCAATGATAAAAACTGCAAAATATTGAAGATAAATCGTACTGTCAACTGAATTTTTCAATTAGCGAAACATGAGTGTGTGGTCCATATTTACAAGCTATCTCCCTTATCAGGCCCGTAGTTCTAGGGGAGGCAGAGAGGCACTGCCTCCCCTAGAAAGCTAAATACAGTGGCATAAAACACTATAATTGAGTAATTCATGTCAGAATCAGATCTTCTTGGAATTCCATTTGCTATTTATATGCCTTAAATTGCTTTGGGGTGAGCTTACAGCACCCCTCTCGGTGATGCTTTGGACTTGCCTCAGACTTTTGCCTCCCCTACCATTTTTCTAAACTCAGCCCTGCTTATATCAACAAAGATCTTACCCATCATAAAGCGGAGTAAAGATGGCGTCTTCCTGTCCAATAATGGAACTCACCGAAACCTACAAGAAACGAAAAATCTATCCCTGATCTCGAAAATAGTTTGCCTATTAATCTTATTTCTGGTCAGTTAGGACAATTATGTATTTGGATTGACAGCGTTACTGGTCAAAAAGCAATATTAATTTTATTTTTAAGTCGGCTAACAAGTTGAGATTGAGGAAAAGTCTGAGAGTAGAGTGGTGATTAGGCCCACGCGCGCATCAGCTTTAACAATGACCCAGCTAGTCGAGGCGCAAGGCCTAATTGCTATACGAGTCTGTTGATAAATATTAATCAAATTATGATGAAGAAAGACCAAACCTTAAAGCCAAGGTGGGTAAAGCTACCGGAAAAAAAACCCGTGTGACAAGGCTAGGATAATGCTTACCTGCTTGTCTAACCTTTATTCTTAATAATTAATACTCACCGAAATGTATATTAACATAAGAAATTCCATTGCTTCTACTGTGATTGAAGTATGAATCCGTTAAAAGCCGTAATCGTATATCCTAAGCCCTAGCTAGTTAAGATCCATGTGTGGACCTTTGAATTGCTTTTCGATGAATAGGCGCTGATGAGGTAGCTGTCTTGTTATAGTCCCTGTGCACAGCGACTTATCATATCATATATGATTGAATACATAAAGAACTGCGGGTAGAAGACCTCTCAGCAGAATCTGTAGACACTGTATCAGATGATGCAGTGTTAGTGTCAACCGTTGACTGGCTTCTTATGGTAGAAGATGTAAAATACACAACATAATAATGGTGATTTATGATAAATCCACTGAAGACTGAGGACCAATGATAGAGACTGCCCCCTCGCACAGTTTTGGTTCCCTTGGTTGAATGGTCATGCGAGGATGTCATAGACATTTGACTGTCACACTATGACGCAGGTTAATCACCTACTTGAAATGACAGAACATCTATTTCATTTAAACAATACAATAACACAACATTGGAACTATGGAGTATTTGGTGAATAATGAATAAAGATAATATTTCTCTTGACATGCTATAGCATTTGATAGGTTTCTAAAATAAGGAGAATGTGTCACTTTGTTGCCATAGATCACACCAGTCACTGATCTTAGCCTTGAGCGGACCAAGGTGACCATTTGAACATGTTTGCTCCCTATGTGGTAGGGGAGGGGTAGTACAAAAGTCGGGATCGAGGCGATAGAAAAAGCCCTCCACCACCACAGAGGGAACAAACGTGTTCTAGCGACCATATTTTCATAACTATCTGATTTTTCTCTAGCTGAGGATATGCAGTTGACCAAAATCAAATTTATGCATTTTGCTCAACTTGGTCGTAAGTTCACCCTCTCCAAATCACAAACAAAGAAGAAATATGGCACCTTTATTTCTCAGTCTTCGGACAGAGACAGACATGCGATCTTACCTCACATTTACATGATGCTAGGTAAGAGCATGTTCGATTGTAGTCTTTCATGACAAGCCTGACAACGCTTGTCAGATTGACAAATCAGATTGCTCTTCAACTTCTGATATCTGGTATCAAATTTCGATTTGGCTGGGTGACGTGAGGACTGAGTTATCAAAACATCAGTCTAACAGTATAGCTATGCTTCCGCATAGTCCTTTTTTTATACTATAAAATTGTGCTCTGCTAATAATCACCCTGATGGAGTGAAGCACTCCCGGAGTAGAATAGCCATCATTTCTCACAAGCTTGAAGCAGTCAAATTCATTGCTAGGAAACATCTCATCTCGATTTTGCAGGTCAAATATCTTGTCACAGCGTAGGCCTAACGTTATATCAGTCTGATGAAAGTATTGGCTGTTGTGATTATAGCTCTCATGGTAGCGATAAAGATAGCTTAGGGAATTAATCCTGAGCTATTCTATAAACTTGATGAATTTCCATGTACACCATCCATCTGTGTACCACTATAGTCACCCTCGTTGCTTTATAGAAGCCCCCACCCAGCCAGCTAAAACTTGATGATAGCTAAAATAACGTCACCCACAAACTAGCTAAACTAATCTCTAGATATAGGCCAGAAGCAGCTATAGCATAAGTTGTTATGGCACAGACAATATTTGATGGCAGGATACTGATCACGTTCTATACTTCATTGGTGTATGTTCTGTAATATTCACCGGGTGTACCCAGTTGTAGTGGTCATATTTAGAAATTAAAAGGTGTTTTGTTTTGGCATTATATGTGTGGGGAAATAACTCCTATTCTGTGTAATATAAGTAATCTAATCATCAGGGAATTCCAGGTTGAAATTGCATTGTGGGATTTTGTTGACATGGCAATTAATTCACCAAGTAAACTTGGAGAGAAGGCTGCTCTTATCAGACCAGCACAATTTGAAAAATTTCAATTGAATTATGTATAACTTCTTATGGGACTAGCATCAAAGATTATAAATACTTGATGGCAGGATACTTGATGCTAGTATGATATTGTATGGTCTTAAGACCACTGTCTTGGGGCAATTACAAACAACATTTTTGACGTTTCAATTGCCTCTTATGTCACTTTTTGGCTGGATATCTTTTGCATAACACATGAGCAAAGAGTTCAGTGAGTGTCTCACTTTTCAGAAAGAAACCAAACTGTCAGAGTCTGAAAAACTTAGATATGCCAGCTTCGCACACTTTCCTAACATGCTAATGACATGATATGGGGATATGGGGTAGCGCTGTCTCTCATCAACCATCTCATGCAATGATAAAACATATACAATGTAGAACCCAGTACTATAGTCTTGACTTGTGCCAACTGCATCAAACTCTTAACTTCCCACTTATCACATATCGATAGTGTGAATATTTGGGATATGCAGTAGTGCTGCGGCTGACCTCTTCAACTGGGTACACACTTTAAATTACATCAAATTGAGCAGTCTTATGTCTAGGCTGCTTTTTGTCTTGTTCTCTTTGAGATGTAGTGCTGTCGCTGACCACCTTTTAAAATGATGTGATATAATATAATAATATATTCCTGCTGACCATATTAATCACTTGACATTTCACTTACCTAACCAATTGTGAAGAAAATTGCAGGTATGCTGCCGCTGACATGATTGCTACAACCGGGTACACTCTCAGTTTTGGATTCAGCACGTTGTTCTACCCTAGATATACCCTTGTTTTAAACTCGTAACATTTCACTTATTATTAGCGATTTTGAGAAAAATTGCGATATGCTGCCGCGCTGCCGATCTTCTGCTGACATGATTGCTACGACTGGGTACACTAGACCAAGTTTGGTCCATTTGCCGCTGCGTGACCAGTCGATTGGGAGCAATAGGCATGCAGGCAATTGGATAAAACTTGTTCTAGGTTACACCCTATTTCTTTATATTCAGCACGTTGTTATACACTTGAAACACCTTTTATTTAAACTCTTAATATTTCACTCATTAAAAGCAATTTTTAGAAGAAATCAGGATATGCTGCCGCGCTGCCGCTGACATGATCGCTACAACTGCATACAACCTTAATTTTGGATTTACCACGTTGTTCCACCCTAGAAACACCTTTTATTGAATTCTTATCATTTCACTTATTATATGCAATTTTGAGAAATATTGCTGATATGCTGCCGCAAGACAGTATCATACTACTCATAAATATCTGACATTATACTTATTGAAAATTTTAAATTTTTCCTGATCTAACACGAGCAGACTTCTGCAAGTTTTCTTGGTTAAATAAATTGGCAAGTCAACAAAATCCCCACAATGCAGTTTCAACCTGGAATTCCCTGAAGATTAGATTAGTAAGATTACACAGAATAGGAGTTATGTCCCCACACATATTATGCAAAAACAAAACACCTTTTAATTTCTAATTATGACCACTACAACTGGGTACACCCGGTGAATTTTACAGAAGAAACATCAATGAAGTATAATATGCGATCAGTTTCCTGCCATCAAAAATTGTCCGTGCCATTATTTTATAGAGCAGTTACAGCTAGGCTGCTTCTGGCCTAATAAGGTTGGCTCCTCTTCACTGGAACTTTGGTATTGTGTATGAAGGAATGGTTAGCTTTGTTCTTTCTATGGAACTGAAATCTCTTGTTCTTTTTCTGTGACATACCCACTACCCAAATTTATCACGCGATTGATGTTTGGAATAATTTTATTTCCGCGGACGCATAGCTGACGTTGATACATACACTAGTTTCAGTGACTCAATTAAAACCTGGGACTATAGCTCACTACTGGGGCAAGTCAAACACTGCCGTAGACCCAGGCCTTGGAGTAGACCCAGGCCTTGGAGTAGACCCCAGATTAAAAGACAGAGACAGATAGTGAGCTAGCTATTCATAAAGCGACAGGCAAGTGACAGGCAAGTGAGAGGCAAGTGACAGGCAAGTGACAGGCAAGCGACAGGCAAGTGACAGGCAAGCGTTAGGCAAATGTCAGGGAAGCCACAGGGAAGCCACAGGAAAGCGGCGGTCAGATTGGTCAGAGCTACTCTGTGACAAGTAGGGCAGCTCCAAGGCCACATATTGAAACACATCACAGTAGATGATGGACTGCAGCTAGATGTCGAGAACGATAGTTTTTAATTGAAATAATGGTTCTTTATTATTATTTGATCCTTGTGAGGCCTGACTCTGCAAAATGTTTTTAGGATGTCTATGGGTGATGATATGGCGTGGGAGTTCAAACGTGATCAGTAAGACATGTTGATTCAGGCAGCAGACAATGTTCAGGTGATATGGCCAACTTCAATATGTTAAAGCAGTTGTAAGTTGTCACGTTGAGTTAGTATCGTTTTTAAAAATAAAGGCATCAACAAATTTTATTGTTGAATGCATCACCTGAAAATTTTAGCGCCAGCACTTAATGTTTAATTGCATCACAATGTCACATGACACAATGTCACAGCCCTCATACGCTGTGAAGATACTATGGTGATAGAATCATAATTTCCTCAGCGCTCGGACCTATTTTAGGCCTAGATCAAATTGCTCTACATTAACTTTAGTTAAGAGTCTTTTCTTATCATTGTTGTGATATTGGGGTATGACTAGTCTGAACACCCCCAGACTGTTGCCCCCGCCTGACGGCCCCCAGGATATATTTTGATATGGGGCTGTAGAGATCGATAACAAGATGAGTTCGCCTTTTGGAATTATTGAAATTCTGCCACCCCTAATGACTAGGTGTAACTGGCTTAGTATATGGTTTTGTTTAGTCTAAGTGCTCAGATGGCAGCAATGTGAGTTTGTTGCATTACACTATCAAAGCTCATAATGCCAGGAGTAGTATTGTTAAACCATCTCAGTTTTAATGATGGGATAAAGATAAAGCCCTTAGTACATGTTGGGACAACTCCAAATTTATTAATTGACATTAAAATCTAGGATCAAGATATAGGTATTCATGGTATAAAGGTATTTAGGAGTATATGGTTGAGTCATCAGACTAGATTTGAAGAAGCTCAGATGGTTTGAAAGCCACAGTTAGATCTTGGCTGACCATTCGGCCTTTATTGGGTCACTTGTGTGCTCAATCCTCTTGAAACTTGATGCGGTAATGGCTCGCAGCCACATGTTGCTTGCCACACATTCTCCATAAATGTGACGATGTGTTTTATTTTAATTCACATCAAAGCAAAATATTATTATAAGCCAGTTCATACCCAACCAAATATTCTGGCAAAGCAGATAAAATAATGTTTGACCTAAATTTGTCATATGGAAAAACCGTCTTTGGACAATAGTATTGTATCAACCATATTGTAGAGTTAATATTGATGAGTTGATGCCGTAGAGTCTTTTTCCTCCTTAAAATTTGTAGAGCTCATTTGGCCTTGTCACAAACATTATGAAGAGCTATGATTGCGGTTGATGTTGATAAACAAATTTGTGTAAGAAGAATTTTGCGTGATATGGCTGTAGCATTAGAGGTGAGATCAAGGTTTATTTCGAACACTCGCATGTTTTCTATTCTGATAACTGCTGAGACTTTGAAAGCTCAAGCATTTAAATGTACACACTAAAAGGCAACACTTCCTTGATGCTCCCTTTACTAGTAGGCCAGCAGCAGCACCTCACTATTGTTTCATTGTGTGTAAGGATGATGAACAGAGAAAATTAATAGCAAATAATCAAATGATATTTATTATTGTTTGGATTTTTGATGGGGTACTATTCCATAAGTGGGGCAATAAATAATGTTTTGCTAAAATTCTTTTCTGATGCAGATTCTACAATATTTCTGCAGAACTAACTTGCAAAAGTTACTTGGCAACATTTAGCCAATCAAAATGGATAATTTTGAAGATTAGCCAATGACAGTGCAGAGCATTTTTGTTTATAAAAGATGGCCGCCAACCATGAGGCTTGCTGCATCAATTCCCACAACACAGAGCATATGATAAAATCCCCTGATTAAATTGTCACAACAGCAACTGGACAATGCTCTGAGCAAAGCTGAGGATTGGGTTTTGCTAGACAAACAGCCTGAGCTGCAGGAAGCTACTGATATACTCTGGATCAGAGAGATAAGCTACCATCATAATGCATATGATCAATGAACTTAACCTTAGTTAGTTAGTTCATTGATAAGATATGATCATGGGATATATATTGTGATAGAATGGAGAATGATGACAATAGAAATGAACATTCTTTCTATGCTCACAAAATCTGCTATCTGAGATTTACATAACAAAACTAGTAGCTGCACAGAAAGCCCACACCAGGAAAAATGTGAGTGTTAAGATGAATGATTGTGATAGTTTACTTCACTTTCAGGTTTCAATGTTTTTGTTTACTACAAGTACATTTATTTGTTTATTTCATGAACATACTAGTGTCTCTTCTAGTACTAGTAGCCTATCCTCATCCCAGGTGTTTCAATGTGATGGTAGGTTATCAATATTATTAGAAAATCAATAATTTAAAAGGATTGGGTTTATGTAAAAAAAATAGGTCTATGGAATTGTTGACCTTACTTTCAGCAAGGAGTAACTTCGCTATTACAGCTTACTCCAGTCCAAATCACAGGCCCTCTGTAGTTGGTGCAAGTCCAGTGGTCGAGTGCCCCAGTGGTCAAGGCCTAAGAGAGAAAAGGCCTCGACCACTGGGGCCCTCGACCACTGGACTTGCACCAACTACAGAAGGACTGTGGGACTGGATTGCTGTTACTACTAGCAAGGCAAAACACTTCTGTTAGCATTATCAGTAGTGTTAATGTGTTGTGATAGCAGTGTTATCAAACTATCATTTATGTATTTAGAATGAAGATACATCTAGTAGTGATGATGACAACGGAAACAAGGCGACAGCTTGGTTACTCTTTACTGTTCAGTGTTTATGAATTACAGATGCTCGATTCGTTTTTTTTTTCAGCTGGCTTGTACCAAGCGGCTCAAGCTAATGAAATAGAGAGCTTACTATTATATATTTGAAAACTCTGATGATGTGGCAAGAGAAGCACACTACCATCAAATACTATTCCAGGAAGACTTATGAAAGGTGAAGGATAGTTCAAAACCTTGAAAACTCTAGAGGAGTAAATAGTTTGCTGGAGGAGATGTTCACCATTTCACACACTCCTAAGACAGGTGACATCCAAGGCTTACTTCATTTAGACTCTCACCTCAGTACAGCTTGCCAAAAGTTAGTGCTAGCTAACATTAAGACACCCATAAACTAGCTAAACTAAGCCAAATATTACTCCTCTAGGGTAACTATAGGTTATTTCTGTAGTGTTATATCTATGTCAGCATCTATGTTTTATTTAAAGAAGAGTCTGCTTGTAAAATATGTGTAGGGTGATGTCATAGGTCTAAGCAGTTGACATCCATTACAAGAAAGCCATAACCCCCCTTCCTCCCACCGTGTTTATATATCTACTTGCTTGTAATACGAATAACATATTCCTCCAACAGATTTGTTTTGCAAGCTTTTTAACTTAGCTGCTAGATGTGATGTGAGATAGAATCATTTTTTGTTCAAAGGTTGTTCTACCTCCTGCTGTTAACTTGAGTTGAGATCCAGTTATGGGATTATATTTCCGCTCCTTAATCTTGAGTTTTATCATTCTTTCAGTGATACAGCGAAGGAGGAAGAACCACGCAAAAAGGCTTAAAATAACTATTCCGATCATAGATCATTGCCAAAGTCCAAGACTAAGAAGCACCAAATTTAACATGATGACCAAGTACAAAAATACTCTGCATGCATTTGTGTCAATGCATGTTTTCACATGAATTTTATATTCTTGATGTCCTTTGTTGCATGCCCACACGTTGACATAGGTCACATTGCAGGTATGTGTTTTACTGCTGTATATATTCATTTGATACAGGCTTGTACCAATATCTACTTTCCAATTGGTCAATGAAGAGGATTTGTACCTTGAATGTATTTATCAATACTGGTTTTCACAGCAGGAAATACTCCTTTTTTTTGCTTTCCTTCTTGTTTACCCAGGTCATATTATTGTTGGTATTCACTTATTGTATTTTTATGTAACAATTCTATATATGTTTGTACATATATTTCACCTTCCAATTAGCCATTGACTGGATTATTACCTTGATAAAGAATGTATTATATCAATACAGGTTTTCGATGCATTTGATAGGCACATTAGTTCGTCTTTCTTTGCTTTCCTTCACGTTGACACTGGTCACATTGTGGATATATCTTTGTTTATACTGGTGTGTACTTGTATTGCACCTCTCAATAAGTCAATAAAGAGGATCTGTTTGTGCCTTGGTAGATAATACACAACAGAATGCTCATTAAAAAACGAAATTTTGCAACTTTTTTGTCTTTTCTTAGCCTCTGTAGAAAGAATATGCACTCGGAGAGTTATGAACTTTACATAATTGGATTCGCAGCGAAATTCGGGTCTAGTTTCACTCAATTCTAGGTGACCCAAGAGAGATAATTATTATTAAATGCAATTTTTTGATCACTCATTAGCAAGAAGTTTCTGGACTCAACCTGTTTTTCGCATCTTAACAGTTTTTCACATCTTAACTGGATCCACCCTGTCCCAATATATTCCCAATTTATAATTAGACTGCTACCAGTTATTTTATAATAGGGTCTTCTTATAAAAAGATAATGAAAATCACATACGAAATTTGTTTATCGCTGTTATTCTGGAAAGGTTGCGCAAAACCTATTTTTATGCCACAACTGTGTTTGAGGGGTGTCTACAATCTGTCTGTAAAACGTCAATAGATGGATTTAGCAGTATGATATTTTATCAAAAACCACTCAAGATATGCATGATATTGATAAAAAAAAATTAAATGACACCAATTCATTCTATGATCTTTGCCGAAAGAAGTTAAATGGTAAAAAACGCTCTATATACCCCCCTTTTCCACGTTTCTTACTTGGATCCGCCCCCTTTTGCCCCATTTGTAAAATAGTACATATGCGCCATCAGAACGGCCATAAAAAAACTACCCCAGACAAAAGCGGTGGATGCTCATGTTTGAAGGCCGGTTTGCATTGTACGCAATTGTGTGGATACCTTCAATGCGACAATGGCAGGGACGACACTCAGCAAGATGAGTATGACCAAATTACCGATGATGAAGAACTTGACCTTTAAACTAGTATGAATTTGCATCCTTTCTTTGTTTTGTTTTAGCAGTGATACTTATGTGCTCTTTAAAATAGCTATTAAATTCAAAATACATAATCAGATTACACGCTTTACCAGAATAAAACTTCATAAACGTTTACCTGTTTTTCACATCCCAACTGGATCCACCCCTTTCTCATATATTCTCAATTTATTATTACACAACCAGATACTTTATGATGGGGTCTTTTTATAAACAATCATGAAAAATGACATGAGAAGTACATTTATCAATGTTATTCTTGCACGCTTGCACAAAATCTATTATTATGCCGCAACTGTGTTCGAGGGGTGACTACAATTTGTCTGTAAAATGTCAATCATTGGGTTTAGCTGTATGATATTTTCCCAAAAACTACTCAAGATATGCATGATATTGATAAAAAAAATTCAATGACACTGCTTCATTCTATGAACTTTGCCAAGAGAAGTTAAATTGCAAAAAACGCCCTTTTAACCCCCTTTTCCGTGTTTCTTACTTGGATTCGCCCCTTTTTGCCCCATTTGTGAAATGGTACATATGCGTCATCAGAACGGCCATAAAAAACTACACCAGATACAGTCTTCAATTTTCTCTGTTCAAGACACTTACGCAGATGTTATTTTTAGAGCCTTTTATGTATAGCCGCTGCTGGCCTATAGGCAATTTGCTGAATGAGATTTGATGGGAAAATGTGTATATAGATGTTTTCAATCATAGTACCTTAAGTTTGACTCCCTGTATTACATGGTGTGTTGATGAATCTTATTTATATATATATTCATTCCACAATTAGCCAGAAATCCCAAAAAAATAAGTATAATTCATACAAAGCATAAATATAGGAGTTGCTGTTCCTTTTGTTGTGATAGGACAACTTCAGTATGGAATTAGGTTTTCCAAACCTTCTGGCTTAGGTGTAACAAATCTGACTAAAAGCTACAAATTTATGTCTTTTGGTTGTAATAAAAGCGATTGAAATTCCATCATTCCTCTTTTCAGACCTACTCAAAAGGGCGCAGGTTGATCAAGTAGTAAAACTTCCACTTCCTCCTTGGTTAATCCTTGAAAATGAATATCACATATATTTAAATTAATCTAAAAACAAATAAAGTCAGATGGTCAGGTGGTCATATCACATGCCACATCCCGAAGCATTGGCGGTGTGAATTGGTTGCAGGTAGGGCAGAGCTCTCCTGGGGCAAACTAAATCCGTGCTGAAGGGCCGGCGCAAATAAACAATCCTTGTTAACAAGCATGAAGTTGGATCAGTAGAACAAAAACGTACACACATGTTTGATTATGAATTTCCTTGTCCATTTAGGGATTTCAGGTACATTGCATTTAGGGGCTAGGGTAAGTTTTGGTGTAATTACTGTCTGTGATAAATTATTATGTAATATCAGTTGATGGATTAGCAGACGGTCAGAACTAAGCCAGTTGATAGTAATCTAAGGCCTGTGCTAATTTATAAAAAATGAGCTTGCGAAAATAACATTGCCAGTGTGACACAGTGTTTCGTCATGGCCAATTCTTAGATCGTAAGGTGCCAGCAACGTATCTTTTTTGTTACAACTGAGCATTCCTTACTGCACCGCTTTCTGATTCCGAAAAAATTAAAATTGTGGTAGATACTTGCTGCTATGGATAGCTTTTGACAGCAAGAACAGTTTTTCTACCTGAATTTGCTATCTTGGTTCAAGGAAAATGGCCAAAAGGAAAATGATAATCACAATAGAAATAAAAGTGGAAAATGTTGTAGCGATCTAATAATTTTGACCTTGACAATAAGAAGACAATCTATCTTTTAGTACGTTTGATGCAAAATCACACTGAAGCATTAGCAGTAATTGTGTCTATCGATCTGTCTAGCTTTATCTGAATCTGCGTCCACTATTCCCTCTGTTTTCAAAAAAAAGGTTGGTTGCCCCTCACATGATTAATTTCCCATCCAATTCACATCCAAATTGAAAATAAATCACATCCTCTACCTACCAGATTTATGTTTGGCAAAACTACAACCCTGAACTCCTTCTCTCTGATTCCATTAAGATATATCCTCTGAAACTGGTGTGGTTTGAAATCCCAGCCAAACTCCAAATCTAAATCCTGTTTATTTTGAAAAATCTCATAGAAAATTAAAAACAAATTCATTCTTGTACTGCACGATGAGTTTGTCTATTAGTATTTTTCCTAGCGGACTTACTATTTTATTTTGATATGTGGAGTTCAGTGGATGGTCATGAGCCATTTTAAATGACGTCATCTTTGCAATAAGTGTGAAGCAACATCGTGACTGTGTACGGGACAGTCTGTCATGTAAAGATCTAATACTTGTGGTTTTGGCGTAACGCAGAGTTGTCCGCTCAATTGAAAATATTGATGCGGAAAAAACATCTTTACTTATTGCCACCATGATCTTGTCATATTTATCGATCGAGTAATACTAATTTCTTGAGCAGCAGCGATGTAAGAAGGGGAGGAGTAGGGCAGGAGATTCCTCTCTGTCTTGGCTTTCTCTTCAAAGTAATAATAAGGAGATAAAGTGTCCAATGAGTCCTTTGTGTCTTGGGGGTGAAAGAATAAACCAAGAAGGTTTCTCCTAAGAAAAACTCACTTTTTATGGATCACTGTTGGATTGTGATTAGATTTTTCATCAATTGCTTATAAATTGCACCCCTAACCATCCTTGTAGGGTATTGATCCATCAATCAGGCTGTAACTAAGATATCCAAAGTAATGATATATGTGTTGGTTCTAACCTTCCAGAAAAACCAACTTTAGGTTAGAAACAAAACTAGCTGGAAGCTCGACAGTCCGTTGTGCAATGTGATCTTACAAAAGCTGCTGAAATTTGGCAACTGAAACGAAAACAAGCTCCCCGATGAGTAATAGGGCCTAACTGGATTTCCAGATTTTCTGGTTGCGCTGTAACAAATTGTTTACACAAAAGGAATTAATTGAACGATTTGACATGTCAGTTATTTTTTGTGAGGCAACAGTCCACAGAAACATTATTTGTTTTTTCTTAGCCATCTTTCATCATACTGTTTTATAAAGAATATTATATGGTACTAAACATTATTGTTACATTACACCAATGGTTATCACCGTATGACATCATGGTTGAGCAGGATTGGTAGAAAAATAGCAAAATAGTGGAGGCAAAAGCAACGCGCATCTCAAGCGTTTGCTAGACACTTATATTGAGCAACTAATGTCTTTGATAGTCAGGACTGGATTGGTGGCTGAACGAAATCAACCCACCGCATCCTTCAAGTTGTTGGACAGGAACCATCAGGTTCCTGTCCAACAACTTAAATGATAATTTTCTATTGTAATATTTATATACAATTTGACACAAAAGGCCGATTATTAGGTTGACATAAGCGCCAGTTAGTACTTGCCTGCTAGGCCAGCGATTTCTGTTTCCAGTACAATAACTATGACTCAACTTTTTCTAGGAAATTAAATCAGCAGTGTGTTTTACAGAAAAATTATTATATTTCTGTATTCTTTTGGTTTGACTTTGAGTAAATATATTGTGTATTAAACAATGGCAGAATACAGATCAGAAGTAAAGTGTAATAAAAACATGAGTCTGTTACACCTGTTATGATGACTGGGTCTCAGCTGGCTACCACTTGAGTGGCATAAAGAGCTCTGATCCATAAATCAAATGGAGTTCTAGTGCTAGTGAGAAGTAGATCATAGATCATATTTCTCTGTCAGTCATTTAGAAGGCAGAACATTTCTACTGCTTGCCAAAGGGATTTGTCTCACTGACCATGACTGAACAGAGTCTGGCCAAGCCCATCCGTCCAAAGCAGAGGTGTGTGGTAGACGGGATTCCTGTCCGTCCGGACGTGTCCGTCCATCTCTATTGACAAAATTATTTTGATGGCCAACAGAAAGTTTCCGGACGGATAGTTTTCCCCGGACAGGCTCGGACGACAAACAAATTTCTTTGATGGGGGCAGAAAAATTCTGGAGGGCAAGGGCGGACGGACAATCGCAAGCTTCTACTGACTGGCACTTAGTGAATTTACATTGTTGTAAGCATGGCGCCTAGTTGACATTAGTAACATATCAATATTTGTTGCATAACAACTTTGTTGCATAGCCAGTCAACTAGTATATGTGTGGTTGATTCGAAAACATGTATCATCAATTCACATTCAAGTTACTGTTCAGTTTTGCACAGTTTTCAGAATCTTATGAATCCATACCGCTGCAAGATTTGATATTGTAACTTAGGAGCGAATTTCAGTGCATTTTATAATGTCAGTCATCACCATAGAGCATTCCAAGTAAATTGAAACCTTGGACTTTACTAAGATCGAACATCTCCACCTGGTGTTGAAGATTTTCACCGCACATGCAGTCTTTTGATTGAATTTGAAAACATATTGAACTGTATGGATTGTATTTCATTATCAGCTGTCAAAACAATCAACTTATTTGATGAAATATGATGAAACACGATGAGGTGGGTGATCGTTTTTTGGGGAATTAAGCTTGGAAGATTTATGTCAACTGAATGACAGAAATGTGAGTTTTCTCAAAGCAAATTCTCCTAATAGCATCTGTAAACATATTTTTGCAAAAGGGTTACAGTGGTAGGATTTGTCACTGGTTACACCTTGATCATTCGTTTGATTGTGAATTCAAAGGCAGGGCTACTGTTATAACGTCATTGAACATAGGAAATGTAGATTTTAGAGTTGCTTGCTTCTTGCTTCTTGCTTCAGGCACATAATATTGAATTAAGACTCTTTCAAGAAATTTGAAGTACAGTTACTGCGCAGACCAAGAAACACTGGCAGTAGTGAGCAATGAGAGGAAGTTCATTGCTGGCAGCATCATTACAAAATTACAATAGCTAATCCTTTGAGCCATAAACAATTGAGAGAACTACAGGTGCCACTTAAACGTCTAACATGAAAACAAATCTGTGACTTCTGCAGTAACTCAGAGTAAGGCTATTCAGAGAATATCATTGTTAGCGGCATATTTTTTTGAAAGTCTCCAAACATTAGCCATAGATCGCTTAACTCATATGGTAATTCACAGCAATATATTTCGATGAACAATCTGAGATTAATAATCTTCCAACCTTACACGATGAAACAAAGCAAAACAAAAATGCAATAAAGAACAGTAGGGGGGGGGGGGGAGGGAGGGTCGAGTATTTTCTTCAATTATTGCATTATTGCTCAAGTTATTCCCGTGACCTGTTACTACTGGGTATTCCAGGTTTGAACCCGAGTATTGCACTCAAAGACTTTAATAAAATGATACCAAAGTGCTCTGTTGTAATGGACATATCTAAAATACAAGACTGATTGCTGCAGAGAGAGCATTGGACATAGTGTGAGTTAAAAAAGCAACTGAATTTCCAACATGCTATATATACGGACAGGCCTGGAAATCTAATATAAATGGATGTTGGACAAACAGGTAGGGACAATGAACAAATCTTGACTTCTGGTGACTGCTGAGATGGCTTGTTTGGCTGTAAAAGTAACAACGAGCCCAATTTGATGTAATCAGCCACTTGTACACTTGTGTTCAGGAAAAATTAAATCAAAACAACCCACTACTACTGAAAACAACACAAAGCTCCATTTCCCAAGCTGTTTTATTACAATGTGGGTTGGATGTGAATATTTTTAATATATTTGACTCAACCACTTTCAAACAAAAAAATTTGATTGTAAAACTTGAATGGCTTAGCTTGTAATCAAGGCTATACAGGGAAAACTGTGTGGTGAAATACTGACATTTATTCATGCTCTTTATTTATTACTCTCACCTTGGCAAGCTGAGATATAGCTAACATTTGGTCACCCCTTACTAGCTGAACTTAAATCTAGCTAATATTTCCTCTGCAAGGGAATTTTGAATTCTAGTTAGATTTTGTTATCAAAAACGAAATTTCGTTCCTTCGCTAACAAGATGCTGTATTCGGTATCCAGATCTGCATATGCACGCCGGCATGCATTGAAATATAAATTGAGACATGTCTTGCTTTATTTATTTGGAGCCTAGCCTTGTCTTGTCTTGTCGCCACTTTTTCCTGCTGTGGGTGACATGGCCATTTTATCCACGTTCTACGATACATTGACCTATGGGTGATTGACCTCGATAGTGAAAATAAACTATCACAGTCAAGTCACACTTTAATACAGTCAATGACTTTAATACAGTCAATGTATTTATAATCTTTGATACAGTTGTTGTTGACTGGTTGGCTATAAGTACATATACGATAGCTGGGTGCGGTTTCTAACGCACTCATCATTAAAGGGTGTGGGTAACCGCGAAGGAAATGCCATGCTTAAATAACTTTGCTACGGCTGTAGAAGATGCTTAAATTCTGTGGTAGAGTTGTGTTTCTAGTCCTTTTCTAGTCCTTATCTACCAAAGAGGAGTAAAGTAATTGCAGATAAACAAGTTTGCCGACTTCACATGCCTTAAAAAGTGCAATTTAGTCCTAGCTAACATTTATTCACCTTCTTCACTTTAAAAGCTCAAACCTCAGCTTGCTCAAATTAGTGCTAGTTAACGATCAGTCGCCCGCAAACTAGCTTTACTAAACTCTAGGTGTACATTTAGGTCTCTAAAACTATTGGGAAATTATGGGATGAGATCCAACACATTGGCTAAAGTTCACCGCTTTGCACGTGCCTTAAATAGTGAAATCTATTCCTAGCTAACATTTACTCAATTTTTTACTTTGTTAGCTCAAACCTCAGCTAGCTAAAATTAGTGCTTGTTAACTATGATTCGCCCACAAACTAGCGAAACCAAAATCTAGCACTATATTTAGGTCTATATATATAATATCGGGATATCATGGTATGCTAAAATATAGTGACCATCATGACTCAACTGATTAGGTCGTGAACTCACTGCATATGTAAATATTTGTCATATTTATTGGATGGCTTTCACCCATGAGTAATTCATTATCAGGGAATGTAGCTATTCATCATCTGAGTGCAATGCTAAAAGGCTAGAAGTAGCGCCTAAGTGCAGTTAGTTAATTGATTATGGGTGATTGATAGCTATTCTTTCTTGATTTTCCAATCATTAGATCTAATGACACATATAGAGATGCAAGCTTGCAGTCAACCACTCAGAGGCCTGCACACATTATAGGTGGATGTCATTGGATAAACAAACATTTGTACTATACTCTCGATCGCAACCAGGAACCTGGCAGCAGACTAGCATCTAGGCTAAGGATCCCATGGAGGCTCATGACGCATATATAGCTTAGCAAGCAGACAACACACCAGTGTCGTCGAGTGAGACAGAGAGCAAACTTGACGCTATCTCTACTAACTAACAGTGCCCATACGAGGAGATGCATTGCTTTAGACTCATACAGTGTTGTATTTTTATTATTAACTTTTTATGTATAGCTGTGATTGGTAAATCTACTTATTCTCAAACCGGTGCTGAAGTTGAGGTGGCGCTGCCGGATGGCCGTATCTTTAACTTACATACGCTCTCATCTATTGGTGCTCTATACACAAACATTGCTCAAACTACTCCAAAAACACTTGGGTTGACTCTCAGATCTCCGCCTGGTATGCCGAGCGTACAAATTAGCCTTCAGTCTAGTCCGTTGATACTGCCAAAGCAACTCAAAGTCTATTACTATGACAAAGAACATGAGGGAGAAGCCAAGACTGCCCTCATGGATACAGAGACCACTGCTTGTCACTCGTTTAATGGCGATGGAAAATCGACAAGTATCCAAACCCAGATTAACATCTGCAATGATGAGCTTGACGCAGAGATTCGAGTAGATGGACAAGTATGGGTGTTGAAGTCTGTCCTAGACAATGGGCAACTCAGCTTCGCTATGAAAAAGAGAGAGGCTGTGAAACCCGGCAAATGTGGCAACGCAAAAACTGCCTCTTATAACTCAGAACTGGGACGTATGCGCAGAGACATAGACCTCAAGATGCAAAAGCGGATGCATGCCCCTTCAAGGAGTAATGAAACAACCAGATACATCGAACTGTACGTTGTTGTTGACAACGCGCTATTTTTACGAAGTGGTTCAGACCTCGCAAAAACAACGACTCGTGCGCTCAAAATCATCAACTATGCAAGCAAACTATACAGCCAGATGAATATCTATCTCGCCGTTGTCGGTTTAGAAATTTGGTCTGACGCTGACAAAATTGTTGTTACCGGGCAAGTCAGTGATGTGCTGAGCCGTTTTGTGAATTATCGCCGATTTGTCATCAACAAAGTGACTAATAATGACAATGCTCAGCTTTTTGTGGAGGACAACTTTGCTGATGGAACTGTAGGGCAGGGGGCGCTGTCCGTCTGCTCCCATGTTGGTAGCGCTGCTGTCGTAGCCGATCATTACCCGGACGATTGGATACAGGCCGCCACCACTATGGCTCATGAGCTCGGACACAATTTAGGATTGAAGCATGATGACGAAATTGATCCCAGCTGTATGTGTCCCAGAACGGACGTAGATGACGATAAATGTATCATGTACTCAATGTCAGACGGTAAGTTGTTGAAATTTAATAATTCACTCTTGTTCTGAAAGATATGTACGCACAGCCCTAGACCAAGTTTAGTCCATTTGCCTGCATTTGGAGTGGCTCCCGATCCATTGGTCACGCGGTCCTGCGGCGTCACCAGTAGAAGGGAGCAACTGGAATGCAGGCAATTGGATTAAACTTGATCTAGCCCAGCCCGCACATAACTTACTTTAATGTTGCATAAGCAAGATCCAGCACTGTATAGGTCAAGGTTTCAGGCTACTGTCCATCACATTGGTAAAAAGATACAATCTGGAAATTCAGCAATGGTGCACGGTTTATCACCTAAAACGATTGTAAAAGGGTGCATTAGTCACTCAGTAGTCCTTAGTGATTTCAACCTTGTCAATGAACCCACAGGCACTTGAACTATGTGCACGGCTTGTTACAAATTGCTACTTTTAATCAAGAATGAACAACAACAAACACCATAAAATAATGCTGCACACAGACAAGCGGACTGTTCGTAACCTGATATCGAGAATTTTTGATGAGATTACAACCTACTCTAGGTATAAGGAAAATTGAATGTTGATGGCCTGTGCAGCATGTGTAAAATAGGATCCAGCTGTTGATCTATATCAATGCCTTTTTGTTTTAATCTTATCACTTTTGCCTATCATGAAACTCTGTAGCCAACACATTGGCTAATAAACTTGAGTCTTTGTATTTGTGTGATCTCAAATTGTTAGGTGATAAGTTTCTCACCGCAATCTGCCCTTTCATGTTATCGTTTTATTCAGCAGACTGGTTACGACCTCATCAAAATATAGCTGCACTAAGGATTCACAAATTTTGCCAGGGTTACTATTTTGCCTTTTCACAACATTTCACAATTCAACTTTGTTATCATCTTTTTGTCTGATGTGGTTTTCTAAATTTTATTAGTCATTAAGATGCTGGCAGCCTAGCACTATGATAGTGTCAAAGTTCCTGTGATGATGACAGGGTTGTCAATTCATACAACACATCAAAGTCAAGTCTTTCATTTGCCAAACGGAAAAGCAATCGCATCGCATGTTGGGTGCACAACACCACTCAATGGCAGGCATTCGATGGAGATGTCATCGTTGTCATTCTTCTATTGGATTCCTATTTTTTTCTCTACTGTGAAACTATGAAATGGTCTGATGACTAGGGAACTGATTTGAGGTCAGCAAAATTTACTAAATATAATTTTGATCCACCTTCTGTCAGGGATTGCTTGTCTTTTTGCAAAATGGAAGAGATGTGAAACATAATCTATGGCAATCAATATTTATATCCAATGAGACCCCTCTCACCTAACAAGTGGAAAAAAACCTTATTTTTTATGGCATGGCAGTGTTACAAGGCTGCGGATTTTCAAGAAATCTGGCATGATGTTATAATCTATGTGCATAGGTGTTGTTTTCGCCGAAACTTCAAAGTCTTAATTACTAATGATGTTACTCCAGGGATACCCCAGGGATATGTGAGAATGTAAGGCTTCTCATCTGGAAATTGCTTTTGAAGAATTGAACAGGGGTGGATACGGGCGTGGATAAAAGAGTGGATAAATGGGTAAATAAAGGGGTAAATGATCTTTGCATGATCATGAATGTTGCGGCAGATGCAGTTTAGCAATTCCACTTTGCATTCTGGGTAATGATGCACGGACTATGATAAGCATATATACCAGACTAGGGGTTTTGTCGTGGGCTCTCTCTTGTCCCTGTCCCCTCACAGTTATTTTATCTGGATCTACCACTGCATGCCATGTGACCTCAGACTGTTAAGACGTACATGATGTCAGCGTATTATTAATTACATTAAGGAGGCCTATTATTCTAAGATTAGTCTCAGGTATAATGTTACAGTGAATACTGTTTATCACTGTTTAGCACTGTTTACCGCCTAGACTGAGTTCTCTAATGTTGTGTGAGAGCAAATGACTGGAAGTACTAAAATATTCCCTTTAACATGAGTGTAATAAAACACTCCAACTATTTACTGCTTTGCAATGGAGCCCAAACATGCAACAGGATGCAACTATGGGTGTTGGGATCGTGTGTGAAATGTATCTAAGGCGCCGAGGTGAACAATTTGGACTACTATATGCCGTAATTCAACAGGACATCATTATTGGTTGCAGTTAGATGAAGCCTACAGTGTAAACATAGAGCCAAATTGAATAAACTAAAGTGGTAAATTAAAGTGCAGAGAAAATATCAACACCATGACAGAGTTGTTGTTTAGAAATTGTAACCACTTGATCAGTCATAACCACATAACCGGCCAAGTATAGGAAGCATTAATCATGGCAAACCAGGGTTTCTAAATAAAAACAAGACGCATGCTTTGCTCATCAACCACTCATAATAAATGATGTGTTGTGCAGATATTGAACAAAGCTTCACTGAGCAATGATATAATATCCTTACTCTGTGAAAGCTTAGTCAACGCAAAATTGTGAGAAGGGAGCAAAAGACACACCAGTATATTTTTGGATCTCGTATTCACCATGCGATAGTATTCGACATTTCTGTTCGTTATGTCATAACCAGCTGGTGCGGTATTCAAATATAGTGGAAACATAGTTGGTTGTAAATTGCGATATTTTCTTCATGTAAGACTACATGTGATCACAGAGTAAGAGTATATATATCCCCACTCGGTGACAGTCATCTTAACTGAAATCATAAGTTGACAGCGGATAAATCCTTGCTGCTATATTTTCTCATGCTTTTGTTCTGCAGTCTGCACCTTGTTTCAGACTCATCCATAAAAAATCAATTCAACACTGGGCATGACACATCCACAGGGAAGCCTTCGGGTAAAGGAGATGGGCAAGAGTTTTGGAGGGCTCCAACTACAAACAACAGCATCATACCTATCCTTACATATCCTAACACCTCCCACTTAAAAAAAGATTTTTTAACACCTCCTACCTAAGAAAGTTCCATTACGTTAGTTAGTTGAGCAGCAGCATACGTCTTTTACTATATCTGAATAGATGGCTATCTTTAATTTATCTACATTATTTGTTGTGTTAGATATGTTACGTTATGCTTTGATGTGTTAACTGGTACTCGTATGTAACAGAAAGCTACTCAATGTATCAGATAAACTTTACACAGTGGCTGCTTATCAGTTATACAAGTTGGACGGTTCAGTAACCAACTCTATTGTTTTGTGCAGAGGGTTTGGTGCATCTTTGCACTGTCAGATCAGGCAGGGTGGACAAAAACACAAAAAAACGATGAAATAAAGTATTTACAGGCCTTTTGCACTCCACTAAACCTACACTCAGGACTAAATTTAGGGATTTATAACAGTCACTGACCTCAACAAATTGAGATCTTTGCTCAGTTGAGAAGTGACAGCCATTATAAGCAGGCAGGTGGACAAAACAACAAAATTAATGCAATGAAGTATTTACATGCCTTGTGCACTCTACTAAATACAGGGATTTGTAACAGTTACTGACTACACCAATTTCAGAAAATTGTGATATTTTTTCCACATCAAACATCTATAATTGGGTATTTATCACCACAATCAAGATAATTTAGATCAAAAAAGCAATAATGAGTAGCCCACATTCCACAGTGGTTATTAGATAGTTGCCTGTTACATCCCTTGTTTTACACAGTCAAAGATTATAAGTCATTGACACAGTGATGATCGGAGTTTTTTCTGCTCAATAAATCAACAAGGAATTGGAGATGAACCAAAGATTATAAATACTGCCATTATTTCTAAACGTGTTGCTGTTTTCTTTGGCCTAGTCTCAAAAACTTCAAAGAAGCATGAAAGGCTTACAAAAATCGAGATTTGTTTGTGTAATAGCAACACTTATGTAAGAAAATAGCAATTGTTTACTGAAAGCAAACAAAGACATGCCGTACTTATATCAAGGATTTCAAGAGGAATCTCTTGAAATCCTTGCTTATATCTAGCAAAGTTTCGATGATTGTGATGACATTGGCTCAGTGATGTTCAGTCATTGGCTGAACCACACGAGTTCTTTCGTTGTTGTTTGTTTGCAAGCTATTTCTGGGTCTAGTTCATATCCTTCTCCTGAGGCTTCACGCTGTATTCAAATTCGAGCAGTCCATGGAAGGGGAGGGGAGGGGAGATGGCGTTGGGTGGGGTACCAACAAAGGCCACAACTTAAGTAAATCTACCATGGGCTAATTTTTTCTCTTTTGATACATATACATATACATCGTAAGGCCTTATTTGGTGCTGCACTATAGAGATTCTGAGCATATCTGTATCTAAGTACCATTTCCATTAGATTTCTTATCATCATTGCAAATGTTGAATCGTTTCCTGATACATGGTGATGAAATGCCTTCAGATTAGCAGACTGATTGATTTCCAATCTTCTAACCACTCAAGTTGAAGTAGGTAAATGAATTACAGATTGATTGATGATTACATTAATTACATTACATTGAATTAGGATCTGATTACATTGAAAATGTAAGTAATTGATCTGATTTACAATAATAAAACAGTCAACATATTATAGCTTATACTAATTGATTGTTTGTGACTCAACCCTTGGCTGGAACTCAATCTCATAGTTTCATGCAGCTTACTGCACAGAGTTATTCTGATGTCTATCGCTGCTAGAATCGAGCCCTTATCTATAACTCCAATATTTGGCAACACCCTGATTGGGAATGTATATTATGCTGTAATTTTGTAGTGATCATGGGATGCCAATTACACTGGCCATCTTATAACACTGTAATACCAGAAAAATGGCTGTAATACAACACGTTGGCTAAACATTATGTCGGTCAAAGCCCAGAGGACCATAGGGTCATATGACCTCGTTTTTTATAGTACACAATGCATTGCAAGTAATGAGTATTAAAATAAGTAATACCACACTTTCGCTAATGTTGTACGTAATTGGAAGAGGATGATTGTGTCCGTAGCATGGATAACCAGGATTAGACTCAATCGGATTCTACCGGATTCTACCTCACATACAACTTAAAATCTTCACTCAGAAAACGTTTCTGCCTTCTGTGTCAAAATTACTCCCACTTTTTTTGTTATTAAATTAGTTTAATCAAATCAAAGAGTTTAGCATTATAGTTTATAAAGCAGCAAAAAAAGCAAGGGCTCAGCCAGATAGTCTGAAGACTAAAGTGACAACTGGCCCTAAGGACATCCTGAAAAGCATCCACACAAGGCGATAAGTCAAAGCATTAGTCGGATATGCTACTGACTGTGATTGAAATTAGCTGCCGTCATTGAAGTTATTATATACAATAATTATATAAATTATATTATGGTTTCTGTGTTGTTTCAGCTGATCAGCCCATTGAATGGTCTACATGTTCTGTGGACGCTGTATGGGAGAAGTTTTTAGTGGAGCACACGGATATCTGCCTGAAGAATCTCCCTCTCCTGGACAGGCTGCCTGAATCTTGTGGAAACTACTTCATTGATGAAGGTTTGTCTCCTCTCTATTTCCTTGTTCATTACTTCCCACAGTGGAAAATCGACGTAGTGGTTTGCTTGATAACTACCCGGGTCAGGTAGTTGTTTGATTTTACCCTAGCCGAGTAAATATGAGCTAGAGTTCAGTTTAGCTACTTAAGAGGCCACTTAATGTTAGCTAGCACCAACCTTAGCTAGCTAATGTAGGAGTTAATATGTAGCGAGGGGCAAGGTGCTGAATCACGAATAAATATTCTTGTCACATTCAAAGTGAATCATAAAAATTAAGACAAATCATTTTTTTCCTACTTTAAAGGCCAAGCCCAATGAAGTTCTAACTTACTGTATGTTTTTCATGAGGTTCTAAGCTCTCATTTGAGTCATTGGACAAAACTCTACACCTACCACAGGCAGATCTGTTGATGCTCAAAGCTGATGCTTCATGAAAACAGTCATGGTCCCAGCTCCTGACGTCACAAGCATTGTTTTCTTAAATTACTGTGATACCGGATATATGATATATGAAACCAAATATTAGGGGAGTGATGGTACAGATCCCCTCAAAAACTTTGGAATAAGTGAATAAGATATCAGGCTACAATCACCTTAATTTTTTATTGGATATTTTTGCTTGGAACAATCAAATAACAATGGATAATACAAACAGTAAAAACCATTAGTGGTAAATGTTAAACACTGTCTATGATCTCAGAAGGTCAAAGACATTTAAATGGTTCCTCAATGTGACTGAAGTTATTGACTGTTTGATGGAGATGACATCTATGAGCATCAGCAGATCTGGTTGTGGTAGGTGTAGAATCTTGTCCAATGGCTCATCTGAAAGCTCATCACCTAAAGTAAATCATGACAACACTTAGAAATTCATTGGACTTGGCCTTTGAAGGGGGTTTAATTTAGCGCTTTATGTTTTTTGGTCATTAGCACATGGTTCAGTAGCATTGTTGACTTAAGTTTTTATTAGTCAGTTGACATTTTAGTCTCTTGCAAGAGAGAAGCTGATTAATAAAATGACTCAGGCCATTTGATATACATTTGTGGGTGTTGGATAATCTCATATTATCATTAAATATGCCCACCTATAATATCCCTTTATTGTTATGGGGATGTAGGATATCCATTTTAATTGATTTTGAATCCTCATAAAATCACTGTGGTTTTGTGGGGAAATCACAAAAAATGGAAAAAATGGAGTTAAATCTCCAGTTTAGGATATGAACTCTGACTGGCACTCCAGTAATCAAGCAGTAATTATGATTATGCTGGAAAACGGCCATGTACTTTGGTGAGTCTCAGAACAAAACTGCATTTTTGCCTTTGTGGGATGCTAATTATTCTTGTGATCTTTTATTTCATAGGATGTCTCAGTTCCCTTCTTTAATTTCCAGAAAACAGCCTTGAGTTCCCAAATGCGACGCAGCCAACCTACTTAAAAAAACATGTTATTTCCCCAGAGATATGGATATCCTATAGTTCCGTCAAACCAACAAATGAACTCCCTGGGCTTTTTTATGTGGGTTGTGAATTCTTGAGGTGAAGATAAGTTGGCTGCATGGTTTTTTGATAACCGAGTTGTAGGTCTTGTCAAGGAGTAACAGTACTGTTACTCCTTGATCAGACCAAGCCTGGGTTTGTACTGTCTCTTTATATGCCTAAGCTGGAAGATTGTTGAGTCATTAGCGGAGACATGTGATCAAATCTAAACTATTTAAAATTATAACAAATTTTTTGTGGTAGGCAAATCTTCATTCATTAACCGAGTTTTAGCCTTGTTCATTTTAGTCCCTTCTCATTACCCCAATTTATAGCCAATTTATAACCAGAAGCCTAGAGTTTTTGGGAGAATCTATACAGAGTTATTCCCCCTTTGTCTCCTGCCTCTGTATTGTTGTTGTATGTATGACATACTGAAGGTTGGCTAAAATGAAATGGACTGGATTTTAGTGCTTAAGCTTTGGTAATCCATAATCAATTACTACCTCCGATTGGTGAATGCCAATGGGTGGAATTCAGGCAACATGAGCCATTACTAAGGTTGAAAGACTCTAACTTCCTGCATCAATGCATCAATGCCAGATCAAGTTTAATCCAATTGCCTGCATTCCAGTTACTTTCTTTCTCTGGTCATGCTTTGACCAGTGCATTGGGAGCAACTTGGAATGCAGGCAAAATAATGGACCAAACTGGGTCTATATCAATGCTAATGGTTATAAATTTGCAGTTCAAAGGAGGGATTGCCGAATGAATCAGTATGGTTAAATGACCATCCATATATTCCAGTATGTTTTCTCGTCTTTTCGCACTGATAAAGCCATGCAGCCATTCTGCTTTGTGACGCATGCATTATTGTTTGTTACTCATTGCGATGCTTTGTTCTCTCAAACTAACCTAAAATTTTCGTGTTCTTTGTAGGCGAGGAATGTGACTGTGGACCTCTTGAGGAATGTGAGACTCCATGCTGCGATGCCAAAACATGTCGATTCACTGACGGATCTCTGTGTGCATCAGGTAGGATTAAGAATATATCATTCTAGAAATTTATTTGGCTGTAACTGTCACCACAACTCTCGTAATGCGACTTTATTATGCGGTTCCCAGGTACATCCTGTTCAAATTTTTATTTTCATCTGACGGAAGACATAACTAACCATTAAATTTCAGAACATTTTATCATGAGGGCTCAAAAATGAAGCCAACTTCTGTTAAAACGCTATAAAACCTTTGTCATATTTTATGGACCTAATACCATGTGCTTCGATTAACTCAAGTTTTCTCCTGTTTATACATATTTCTACAGGGAAAACCGAACTGATATTAAATTTGTTATCTCTAAAACTTTGGCCCAATTTTATTATTTTTCTGCTGCATGATGAATCTGGGTGACAAACATCATTGCTGTCTCTCAGAAGTGACTAATACGTATTGTGTTCATTCTCACCTCAATGCCCGTTGCGGTCAAATAATTTACTAATGTTTTATTCTAGATTCTTGTTTTCAATTGTACACCTGGTACCATTTAATCACCAATTGACAGCATGAACTGAAAGTGAATTGTAATATTTATGATAGGGTTATCATTCAAACTTGGAGTTGTCTATTCTACATCAGTGTGTACACAACTTTAAATGTTAGAAATAAGTTTTGATTTGGATGCTATTAGGGAGTCAAGCAAAACAGATCCGCCACAATCTCACTGATATGACAAGAGATTGGAGGGGGGGGGGGTCATATATGTGAATAGCTTCCTCTTAGATCAATTCTTAGATAATCGACAATTTTCTAATACATAGTTTCTGTAAGATATAAATCAGACTGAGTTTTCATATATATAGTTATAATGAAGCTAATTTTTCTGCGATATAAATAGGTGCAGAGTCGCCAGTCAGCTGGGATAAGATAATCATAAGTAATTTGTTTGGCCGATCAGAGCGCTTTGCTATTATGGGCTGAAAAATATGATTTGAAAGTCAAATTTTTAGGAGACTACTTGAAAATCTGGAGGGATATATAGCAGGCATGCTAGGTACGAAATATCCACAACTGTGTTCTCCACTCAGCAACTGTTAGGCTCTACTCCCTACATATATATTATACTGTCATGTTTCTTCTATAATAAATAAATGAACAAAGTGACATACCATGTTGATTGTCATTGTAGGTTCATGCTGCAACAGCAATACATGCCAGCTTAAGCCAGCCACTACTGTGTGCAGAAAACCTCAAGACAGCGATTGTGACCTTCCGGAGTTCTGCACCGGAGAATCAGAGTGGTGTCCGCTTGATACTTACAAGTATGAAGGTCTGTATGTGGGTAGATAGGATAGATAGATGACCACTTTATTTTTACCGCTCAAAATAGTATAATGATGACATGGCTATCAAAATAAGAGCGAGTATTACATAACATACAAAAACTAAAAATCAATATGTATTTTAAAATGTCTTTGATTTTTAAAAAATTGTGTTCCTTTATTTAATGTCAGTCAACCTGGCAGAGTGGCGATATTGACTCTGTCTAGATGGCACGAGGTTTGATAGGCGATGGTTAGGGTCATTGATAACTTTGGCACTGTATTGTGAGCAGAGGTTAGACATGGTATGTATCTAGGGTATATGTATCAAAGTAAATCTGGTACAGTGCAGCCTGAGATTTACTTGTGATGTTAGGCTGTAGGAGACTGTATACTTGTAAGCTTGTGAAGGTAGAAGGCCTGTTCATTTAGTTAGTACAAAGAGTACTCCTAAATTAGTACATGCACAAAACTCTTTATGTTAGAAATATTTGATTTTCCAGATAAGCAAAGGATTGAAAAATCTTCTGGTTTTCGCCACGCATATACCGTTGACACAATTTTGAAATTTTTAATTTACATTTGGTTGATAAGGTTCCAATCTTGGTTTTGCATTATCCATCACAATACATACATACACATATATACATAAAAGTGAAATCACCAGAATTCCTTTTACTGAAACATACAAACGAATGCATCTTCACTGCATTTGCTACTGCTGATTGAAGTCTTCAATATGTTCAACTTTTAGATTTCAACCATCAGTTCTAAACCTAAGCAGATTTTAACCTAGCGGATTTTAACCTAGCAAATTTTAACCTTTAACTGTCAGATTTCGAATTATAACCTTCACACCTCTTTGAATAGGTTTCCCGTTTGGTGCTGGAGAATCTCCTGCAGGATATTGCTACCATGGAAAGAACAAGAATCGCGATGATCAGTGTAGAATGATATGGGGTGATGACGTCACGTCTTCCTATGACGGCTGCTATACCAAGTGGAATATCAAAGGTGAGTCATAGCGCAATATATAAGAAGAATTTATCAAGGAGATGAATTCAGGGAGTTGAAACAATGAATCAACGAAACGAATATTAGATAACAATTTTATTTCAAGAAAGAACACTCTCAGCTAGATACTGTTCTTGGGCAAATCATGAAAAATGTTATTTAGCGGTGTGAAACTAAAATCTCAACGGAATGAGAGATTAACGCGGATAACAGTAATACACACCAGAGGTGATGTAGTATCCATTTATTTTTTCACACATGAAATAACAGACGGATATAAAGTTTTGAGGTTCACTGAAATGATGGAAATGATTCACATTATTGATGAGTTGAACTTCAAACCTAGTATGCTGTCGAACCACCCCAGAGTCTGAAGCTTTTGTCTCTGTCAGTTTTTGTCCAAAAATAATGTCTGCAATCCTGGGGGGTTTTTGGTTAGAATGAGCGATGCTTTACTCAAGCAAATTATCACTATCACATCGCTCAAGGTTATCATTCATTTGGTCTTTCAATTAGAAAAAATTGCTCTCCAATCGCTCACTCAGAATGTAAATAGTTGCATCAATGAGTAAGCGATTTCTGATCGAGACCTTCGCAGGTATAACTTACTTATTAGGATTATGATCAGATTGTGAAACTGGCTATTTTTAATTGAAAGACCCATCTGTCTTGGTAATGACATCTTCTTTATTGTTTTTACTCAGGAAAATACTATGGTAACTGTGGTTACACTATCACTGAAACTGAGGGACAGTCATCTCCTACCCTCACATATAGAGAGTGTGCTCCAGAAAACAGCCAGTGTGGTCTTCTACACTGTAACACTAGCCTGGCTACTGGTGCAGTTGGCGTGAGAACATATGCAGACTACTACGGCTTTGATCATCCTGACAAAGCCGGCGAGCGGTGTGCCTTTGTCAGTTTCGATGTTGGTAAGGCCGATCAGATAGTTCAAATATTTAAAGATTGTTGGAGTATATCTAACCTTATACATGGATTCCTTATGTCTCCTTACATCCATGGGTCCAATTTTAAAATCTCTGTGATCATCCTGTGAGGAATAATGACCTGAGACAGAATCGCTGACTTTATTTGTTAGAAAACCCTTTTGGGAATCCCTCCTACAGGACGACATATGGACAGTGTCTACATAGTCGCAATTGCCACAACCATCAACCCAAGCAGAGTTTGAGCACTTTAACCATAGACATACAATATAGACATAGACATATGGCTTTAATTATGCTGTTATATACTTGTATTTTTTTGCAGGTAATGGCACTGTTGACCCTGGTCTGGTCACAGATGGTGCAAAGTGTGGTGAGAACAAGTGGTGTAAATCATATGAGTGTGTCAGTACTCCGGAGATTCCTAACGCTGATATCTGCGAATGTAATGAGGTATAATATAATATAATATTAATATAATATAATTAAATATTATATAATATATTATAATATAATAATAAAAATAATGATAATGATAATATATCACATATTCTAGTGTTAATGTAATTTGTTGGGTTAAACTTAAGAATCTCGATATTCAAGATCACTAGCGTTTGGCTTACTAGTTAAAACATAGTAACACAAGGGCACAACCAGATAGTCAGACAGCCTGTGAAAGTTCTAGATTGTTGCTGTCTGTTATTTTTTTGACCTCCTGCATAGCAGAGGTCAGGTGTACTATGACCTGTCTTATATTGTTTCTGTAATATCACCATGAGCCCACCCATATTGAGTTTTAAAGACTTCCCAAGGACCAATATATGTTATAGTCAGGCAGTTACTTATGATAAAATTTTGTCAGGTTTGCATGGTAAACAAATTCAATGCTCTACTTGGCATGAATTCTTGATGGTGGAAAAAGTGCCTCCTATAAGGGAAGGTAAATCTGACTAAACTTTATCGTAAGTAACTGCCTGGCTATAACATGCATTGGTGTTTGGGTAGTCTTTAAATGCTCAGAGTCTGTCAGAGTTGCTGGTAGTGGCATTCCATCATAGACCACAGTTTGATAGTGAAATGTTACTACCAGCAAGAGTGCCAGACTTTGAGAACTTGCACTAACCAAAGTGAAGATTACCGGCAACAGGTGCAGCGTTCCTGACCCTTAACTAAATGAGCTGTCAAAAGCAGAAGTTGAATATAAAAGAAAAAAAAAACAATATAAGATGATTATCATCAGTTATTTGGAAAAATTTTGAACAATCTGATATTTATAGGGTAATTACCCCCTGCAAGTGAAATGACTTGAAACTTTGAATGCTGTAAACATCTATATCAGGGTAAACATATAAAAATACAAATTATTCAAATGAAGTGTTAAATGATGGCAGTTGTCTTTCCCTTGAAAAAGGGAAGACAATAGGCCCAGGAAAATTCAGCCATTTCAAACATTCTGATTGCTAATATCATAAGATGTGACGTGTAGATCGCTCCTTGTCATTGTTCTTAGTTGATCTACTCAAGTCTCTCAAAATCTATCTAAATCTATTCGAATTTGACCGCTGATGTTGTATCTGTTTCCAACAGAATGGTGTATGTAATCAGTATGGAAGATGTCATTGCAATGATGGATACGACCCTGTGAGTAACTGCCTTGAGGAAGGAGCTGGTGGATCAATAGATAGTGGACCTGCTGCTATCTATTTCAGCCCTACTCCTGCCACCACTACCACTACCCCCTCCGACATACCAAAGGAAAATAACTGGCTAACACGTAAGTGCTTCCTCATTTAAATTATTGACGTACATGCCACGTAGTTTTTCCTGTAGCGAACGGATGAATCCTCTACCGGGATTAGGTGTTCGGTTAAAGAACCTGAAGATGCGTGGGTGTTGACGTAGTTCCTCCCCCAGCAGTGCACTGACCATAGACTGTTGGTTGCCAAAGCGGTGCTTTGACCTGCCTGCCACCGATAATATGAACCCCTTAAGTTCATCGCAGCAACGAAGGAAGATTTGTGCAGTCATTGCTGCATAGTCACAAAGGCACTCTATTTACTGTGGTTAGTTCAGAGGGTTAGGTCAATATGTAATCAACTAACATTTAATGGTCACCACAAGTGTACATACTTTAAATCATAAACCGTGAATAATCTCTACCGTCAGACTTTGAGATTAAACATTGTGTGATGCACAGGGTTAACAATGGCGCAATTTCTAGCCCTCCAGCAGCTTTCTGACAGATGACTGTTGGTTGCCAGGGCGTTGTGTTTTGCGCTGCCTGCCACAAGAGATATTGATGAAGTCATTGCGGCATGGTCACAAAGGCACTTTCCTTTCTGTGCAATGTTGCAAGAGATCTAAACTTAACCAACATTGAAAAGTCACCACGACCAGCACAGAATGGTGGTGGTAATGTGTATATATGGAGTTCAAATGTACATCCACATGTCGTGATGTGATTATCTCTACCCCCAATCTTTTAGCTGAATCACAACAAATTATTCCGATATATAGAGCCATCAATGACCTCGCTATATTATACATATTTATTTGTGATATCCCGAAATCAGTTAGCGGTCTTGGTTCTTGCAAGGGGATCGGTGAAACAGGAGTCAAGTGTTCGCTGCCTAATGGGGAAGCATTCCGAATCAATGGTTCAAGCCTATAGCATTCTCCATCCTCAGTTTGTGTGACATGAACCGGAATGGTGTAAGCCATACGATGCTGTGAACAATAGATTATGTACGTTGTGTCTATGACAATGCTATAAATGAATGTATGTAACAGGTTGATAGATGTGATAGTACCTTGCCCTTCGTGCTGTAATACTTCACAAATAACTCACCTTCCAAAGCACGATAAACAAAATTTATTTATCAACCGATGACAGTGCCCCATAAGAATAGATTTCTTTTGCAATGTTACAGTGTCACAAATTAACACATTTTCAATGTGGGCCATGAACATCATTTGTCACCAACCTGAAAATGTTTTCATCAGCAGCAGGTTAACGTCAGCCCTCTGATTCATAAGGTTTTAATTGCATTTTAAGACTTACATAAAATGCAATTCACATTTTATGATGAGTTACGATGACAAGTACGACTGAAATTACTGTTATATCGAGGATAAATTCACAAACAGCTGCATAGTTCTACAAAGTGACTTCTCTTGTGGAGGCTAGGAGGCTGGATGGTGGTACTATCATATCTTCAAAATGATTGACAAGATGGCAAGGGAAGGGATGTGTGACTTTTTGGACCGAATACTTGCTCCCCAATCACATGCCTGAACATAGGTGGAGAAGACAACACATCAGTACATACTAGTATTATTGTATATCATAGAGGAGTAAAGAGTTGGAGGAGGAAATGATTTCACAATTTTATCACAATCTGAAAATAGCTAAATTTAAGGCTCCACAACATTAACTCAACCCCTCTACTCAATTCACATAGACTCCAATCTCAGCTTACCTTAATATTATCTCCTGCGGGTAGTTATCTGCTATCACTTTGCGCATGTGCAAAATGGACAGGCCAGGACCTGAATTAGTTCATCTAGGCGGAATACCTAATTTTAGAATACTAAGGAAACCCATAGTCTAGAAATATTCAGGCCTAAATTGGAACTGGATTTCTGGGAGTTGCCTTTCTTGATTGAAGGCAACGCCACCGTTGCTGTGCTGCAGAGAGACAATATCACTAGACTATCCTGCAGGCGGAATGATCTGGCATAATTTTCCAGATTTTTCTATAGAACCTAACTGATGAACTTTGAATCTAACAGAACAGGGGAAAGGCTTGCTACCTCCTGGTATTTTCTACCATGTATAACAGCTTGTGTATACAGAAACCATAAGAACAGAAGAACATTTTCTGACAATTACAATTACTGCCGTTCATCCTCTTAGGCAATTTCACACCATGAAAACTTGTGAAAACAATATCTCTAGATTTGTAATTTAATTACGAGCATAGGGTCGCTAGCCGCTAGGTAAATCTTAACCTGTTGGAGCTGTCCGATACTGGATCAACTGAAACTCTTTCCTCCTGCTGTGTCCAATACTGGATCGGCCGAAGCTCCCCCTCCCCATCCTGTATAGGCGCTTTACAATAAGTGTTAAGTTTCTAAGCCAGATTGTTATCTTCCAGGTGATAAGTGGTTATGATAACGACAATGAATATGAAATCTTCATACAAAATGTAGGAAAGTATATAATCTGTCATCTCCGAATGGTATAGTTGTGAAGACTGTTAATGCGTCAAGCAGGGAGTGAATGAACGGTGTAGGGCACACTCTGATTCTAAGGTCTCAAGAGGTCGTGCTTCAGATCCATGTAACGTGGTATTGGAATCACTAGCATGGTATTTTTCCTACATACTAAAGTATGTGATATATTATATCATGTGATATATTATATCCTGTCATATGCAGTTTAAAAAAGATTGATCTTAAAAAACTTAATTTCGATGACATCGAAAAGCTAAATCTGAGATAGACTGCCAACCATAATCTTAACCATCCCCTTCTACTGAAATATTCCTGACTTACCAATACACCTTTCCAGATCCCCCAGTAGTAGCCATTGTTGGCACACCTTGAATTAACTTCAATGTATGAGAATGTATCTTCGTTCTACCCGAAGAAGCTTGATGAAAGCATAAGTTACCAATTTGTTAGAGCTCCTGTTTTTTCATTGGCAGGCCATTGGTAGCGCAGGAATTCTTGGTTTGGGTCCAATTGATTGAATATCCTAGCCCTGATCACTCTAAGGTGTATCAATCTGATAATATCAATACAGATTATATCAATGAACAGTGGACTCCATAACTCACCGAAAACACAAAACAGATTTGTTAAGAATTCTACCGATGAAACCCTTGAGGAATGTATTTTCGAATAGGAAAGTTTGGCCTTCACCGACATGCATGCAATAATGAAAATTATTATGAGCCCACAGATGTTCAACCGCATTACTTTCCATAAGCTACAACCTTATTGGTGCTATCTAAACGTTGAGTCATACATCCAACCCCCCCCCCCCAGAAATACACTCTAGGGCCTAGGCAATATTCCTCCTCTAGGGTTTACTGTTTTGCAGGAAGAATTAGACTAAAGGCAAGATTTGTCACCAGTCTGACAACAGACTGGTGACAGCAGCAATAATAAACAACATCTAGAGTCATTGACTGGATTAAGCCAGCCAGAATTATGATTTGCCATGCAGCCAAAGACAAACATTGAGGTGTGAAGCAATAAAATGACAATAAGCTGGACTTATGTAATGTTTGTTTTGTTTAATATGAGCAATATATATGGAATTATTTGCAATAGGAAAACTGTTGACCCATCCAAACCCCCCATCCCTCAACCTCCACTGGATTATTGAACCCTCAACAACGTTTCTTGCCACAGCACAAGCGGATGTCAACTGGATTCTGTGGAAAGATTTCCGTTCATTAGAGAATACTAAGGTTAAATAACCTTTGAGATAAAGTAGTTCATATCGTTCCAGCTACAACTAGAAAGATAATATGATGACTGCCTTATTCCTCGTGACTGTTCGATTAACGATCCCGTCATTTTCACACAACAATCATGTTCAAGTCGACACACGCTATGTTAAATTGAGGTTGAGTTCCAAAAGGCTAAAATTGCTTTGTCACTTTTGATGTTTGTTTATTTAGACATTTCCGGTATCACTCCTAAAAAGGTTGACAAAATTGAAATGTTTACATAAAAATTGATGGAAAAATATTGCACTAGTTGAAAAATCTCATATATAATTCAAAAAAGCTGTTCTGCCGTTTTACAGTGCGGCATTTGCTGGGTCGGTATTTGTCGATTACTGCTTTTCGGGCGGATTTTCTTTGATGAGGTGCTTTGGATCACACAATACTTAAACAGTCAAGAAAACATTGCACATATATCATGTTTCCACCAGAGTCAAAATATCTCAAATTAACATGCTGGCCAATGAAGCTTATTTCCGCAAAACAAGAAAAAATGTGGTGCTATCCTACAGTGAAGCCGATTGCAAATGTTTATTGCGGAAAAGTACTGTCAATTCCGGAAGGGGTCAGGTAGGGTCTCCCTCATTCCATTGTTACCCCAAGGAAGGATTCTGTGGCCAACTTCTTCCTTATTTTCTTTAAATATAAAATGAAATGTCCTAAAGCTGCCTTGTTTATAAAAAATGTTGTGGACCCTAAGATCTATGATTCTAAGGACCACTATCTCAAACATTTAGAAGGCCGAATGCCTCCTGTCTGCAATGCAAAATTATCCCCCACATAATTGTCGTAGAATGCCAAAACATGCTAGCTGACTTTTAGCATAGAAATAATATATATAAATATACATATAAAATAACTTAAAAGTTGTTCATATGCCAGGACAAATTATATTATGGATTTGTGGAGTTTAGAATGCCTTGTTATTAGATTTAGAATTAATTATTATTAAAGTTTAGAAAAAGTTGTTAAAAAAATGGGAGAGGAACAAGCTGAATTACCAGTCCTTACACTATCAGCCATTATAACGGTAATAAAAATCTGGATTCTAAAGAAATTTATTCGGAGTATGTGTAAATATGGTGAGCATGTTTGTATCGGATTGACAAGTTTGGCAACAAATTATCAGTTTATCTATTGTACCCTGGAACAAAGGTAAATACGGGAATTGAAGAAAGTGAATAAAAATAAAAATAATAATAAATAAAAAAAATAAAAATAAAAGAAATAAAAATGAAAGCCACAAAATTATCCATACAGAAAATTCTTAGAATTAAACATCAATTTACTAAACAACCACTGAGGCAGAAAATACTTCACGCACATTTTATACTTAAGCAGTATAAATTAACCTATTTACGGTAAAAATATTGTTTAATTAAATCTTAATACTTACAAATAGTGACTTGTTAGGTCACTTCTCGATCAAATGAAGCGTGTGAAGCATATTACAAATCAAGGGATCCATCAGGTTTCTACGGTCAAAAGTAACGAATAATAAGTACAGCAAATTGTCACAATTAATTTCCGTTGTGTTTTCTTGTACAAAAGTGGTTACAATAATGCATAGTTAGTAATAATACAAAGAATAAAATAATACAGCAAACTTACGTGTCCTCTTTGAAAAGTTAGTAATCCAAAACATAATATGTAATCTGAATACAACATATACTACATCTCCCAAGTAAGTCAGTATTATCGTGGAGTGAAGATGAAGTTGATAGCTAATAGCTACACTTTGTAAATGAAACTCATTCTTCTGATTAAATGTACAGATAGTAAAATAGAGAGAAAAACCGTGTCCTGCTTTGACTTCCTTCTCTGTAGTAATGAGTTGTACAAATTCTACAGTATTTTAAGTGAGTTTACTACAAATATGTTCTCATAGTTTCACTGGCGATAATCCTCACTGGAAAACCTATCCTACTACTGACCTATAATAATAATGTTGCCGTCCGTCTAGGTAGACGATGACTGCACCGAGGTGCGGTATAGGAAGAGGTTTATAGTGACGACTAGGTTTCGGAGTAGTTAGTGCCACTTTTTTCAACCACTGACAGCTTTTACCCAGCGTGAAGCATAGCGCTACAAGGCCTGGAGCTGCAGTGGTTGATGACAGCATCCTCCTGTATAGAGCTATACCATACAGGAGGGTTCTTTAATCTGCATGCACGATGGTGTTGTACATACAGAAGACCTCCATTATTTATAGTTCTGATCCGAAGGAACTGTGTGATCAGTCAAAGTCAAAACGGCTTTCGTCCCGACGACCCTTCAACCGGCTGGTCAAGTGGCAGACACGCTAACCACTGCGCCAATCTGACTGACCTATTATAATCTAATATAACCTAATATCACAATTACCAACAATTTGTCATACTTTTAATGGATTGACTGTGTGTGACTAAATACACGACAGTTCACAGCTTGCTGTACAATCCAACAGGAGATAATAATACCACAGAGTAAGGATACATAATATGTACTCTTTGATAGGGTTTTGATAGTATGGACAGGCCAAAATTGCAGCTCGAGAAAACATCCCAATACAATGTCCGTGTGCTATATAGCAGATAAATTACATTGCCTGAACTATAGCCAAGTCACAGAAACAGCAATTCACTTTTTAACATTGATATGAAGCGATATCACAAACAAGGACGAGAGCAAAAAATTTGTTTAACCGTCCAATGATGAAAGAGTGTCTCAAATTTGATACAACTCATTGGTATTCCTGTGGGACTCAAACAGATATGCTATCTGTTTCATGTAAGTGGAGTACCATGAGTCCCGAGACCTGTACGGAGGCTGGTTATTCGCTAAGACTAGACAACACTGCCATAATTTCTTAGGCGTATACATCCGCTGGGGGAGTTAAATATTTTACACCTACGCACATGCAGAGCACAAATCCCGTTTAAAACCCATTTAGAGGTGATAAATACTCTGATCTTCACGCACATGTATGGCTACTAAGCCAAAGTTCACAGTTTTTGCCCTATGTCCGGACGTAAACATCTCCCAGATATGGCTTCTTTACCGCTATATGGATTAGGAAACGGAAGTTAATTTTCATACCACTCGCCACCAGAGCTAAATTCAACAAATCTGAATTCTGTTTGAATTAAATTAAATTAAATTTAAATGGCTCACATTTATTCATGACATATCGATGAGTTTATTTTGCCTGATAAATCGCATCTTCTTTGCTTCCTGCCGTATTCAGTAAATTCAATAAGTAAGTTAACACCACAAAAATGATCCAGGATGATATTTTCTGCCAAATTAAATAGTATATGTATATATATATATACACATATGATGGCAAGTTGCTAGTCAGAGTCGTCTCCCAGCCTATAACTAAAATATAGTGAGGACAATTCCTTGACATCAATTAATGCCGAATATTTTCTTTTATAACTTGTGATTTTTTTCTGCCAATATGGTGTTAATGACACTTTCAAGACATTGACTCCATGATTAACACGTGTGACCTTGTTGTGACATTGTAAGGCAAGTTTCTGAGCATTTTTTGTTGCGCTTCTATCATGAAGAGAGCGCATGAAGAGATCTACACCTGATGTTTTGAATAGTGTTTATAACTCCATGTATTGCATCTAAAGGGTCTTATAATTGGTATTTTGTCAGGTTGGCCAAGCAATATATGGAGTGGCCCAATTGATTTCGGTCACTTTAGTGTGTAGGTATAGTATTTTTGAGCAGTGCTGGTGATTGTGTTGATGTAGCTGTAAATGTGGCTGTTTATTTTAAATATGGGTTTAAAAATCTATCGACAAGAAATGAGCGCCTTGATGGCGCGGCCACCACATTCAGCACCAAATTGCTCTCAGTTCGTGGGCAGGTCGGAGCACATCTGGGGCATCAATTGAGCCCAGTAGTCAGGAGACTGCAGCGGGATTGGAACCCGAGACCTCCAACACTTGCGTATCAGATGGCAGGCGCCCTTACCAGCTGTGCTACCTCCTACTCCTTGTTAATGTTGCTGTCGGTGTCGTTGTTGGGGTTAAGGCTGTTGTTCATGTTTATGGTTTTCTTTTTACAGCTCTCATCATTTCTCTGGTGGTACTGGCTTTGGTGGTTGCTGTGGTAGTCGTACTGGTTATCAAGCGAAGACAAATACGAGAACTCGTGGCAAAAGGGAGAGCACCCAAAAGGTATATAAACAATTATTCCAACTTTCTTATAATTTCTTATTCTTGTACATCACAATTTGTCATTTTTATATAATATATGTATACATATATATATATATATATATATATATGTATTATATCTTTATAATTTAAGCATTTTATATGTTCAAATGTTAAAATTATATATAGATAAGTATAAATATATATATATATGGTATGTATATATTATTGTAAAAGTTGAGGCCTTCAATGTGACTTCCGATCCCTACATGTGATTTCCACTCTTCAGAAAATCAATATGGGAGGAACTAGAGAACTTTTCCTTTTCAGGTGTAAAAACAAACCAAAGTAATGTGGATTTTCAACTCATAGAATCCATTGAATAAGTTGATGAACTGTTGGGCAAGTTGCACATATAAATTTGAATCCATTAAAAGTGTAAGATTTGTCAAGCAAAGTTTATGTTATGGAAAATCGAGACGTTTTTGTGTGCTTAGCATCTGGCTGTGGTGTGAAATGACAAAAGGGCTGTCACACTATCGAAGCCAACAAAAAATTAATATCACAGTAATTTATAAGGTTTTAATTCTCCGGTGGCTCTATGTCAAGGCGATTATGACGCACGGTCGGTCAATGATGGGAGATGCCTGTACTCAAGGCCGATCATAGATAACAATAACAAGACTAAGCCTAAGAAATTTCCATATACTGACCACTATTCTGGAGCCTTGTGTCTATGTACCCGAGCCTCAACATTGTGAAACGAGCTGAACTTTTCCATTACAAATATCTTTTCTTTTTTTTGCATCATCCTGTCATTTGCTGCTTCACTATTCCATATGCGGCCTTGTGACCTTGCTCTGACATTGCTAAGCGACTTTGCACACGTTCGTATTTGGACCTCTTTTTGATTTCCACTAGATAAAGTCGTCATACCATTAGCCCGCATTCAAATTGCAATTGATGGGTTATAGTGGAGGGGGCCCGACTCCCAGCTTGGGTAAATGTGGTCAGAACTTGATCTATGTTTCTGCATATCATTCATATACTGGTGAGCCAACACTGCGTTGTCAGTATTGAAGAGATGTTTTGGCTACATGAGCTTTACTCTTGATTTCTACAGATTTATGTTTTGAGCATAGAAGTTAATCTTAATGCAGAGTTCTGTCATTTTGTAAGATGACAATGTTGATTATATGTTGAACCCACCGAACATGGCTATTAGGGTGTGTCCTCTGGCTATTTTGAGAATTTTCTTGTGGATTTAGTATGAATTCCCATGCTGTATTTGGCAGCACAACAAGGGGACATATGCCTAGGCACCATATTTATCTAGTAAAGGGTTCATGACACGGCACATCAACTTCTATTAATTTGTGTCTGTGTCATATGAAATGTATAATTTTCACATTGTTTTTCAACTTGCTTTCCCATTTTTCAAGTGCACTAACCCAACTAGTCTTGTGAGGAAATGATAAAGTTCTCTTGCAGTTAATTACTCATGATATCAATAATTATGGAAAAATTTGCCTTGCAATTATCTCGGCCTAACATTTTACTACCGCTTATTTAAATGGAAAAACGAGGAGATTTTACCCCTGAGCAACATTGACCGCGCTCCGTCTTACGATAACAATAATTGTACGTGCAAGAGAGATAAATACCGGTTATATTGACATTTTATGAGTAATGTGACGTCAAGATAGGTTTTGTTTTTAAAAAAAAGGCATTGCTACATTTTTCAACTCATACATAATTTGGCTTCTGTTTGCGAAAATATCATAATAGGAGCCTGGATATCTGAGGATGACTTGACCTATATAGACTGTTCATCCCAGGCAACTATGATTGCTCCTCTATAATTTAATTTTATATATAGAATGATTATTGATTCAAAGAGTGAGTAAAAAAAGGGTTCGTGATATAAGAAATTTGCTTGGAGATTTTCCCTTGAGTGTAAACCATTGCAGGCTTAATGCTGACAGGAGAGGTCGTTCATTTTTGAAGACATCATAAAATTTGTGTGATATAGCCTAGGGTAGATACAGCCTAGGATAGCCTAGTGATAGCCTAGTGATATAGCCGAGGGTAGATTGCAACGTGAAAATAAAATTTCAAGCAGATTGTGACAAAGGAAATCATTGCGAGTTTAAATTTAAGTGCTTTATAATTGCACTGCCTTGCCACTGGCGGCATTCCATTCTCGACCGCCGGGCTTTGGGTAATAATGGAATGCCATTAGTAGAAACATATACCAATTTTCAATCACTCAAACCAAGGAGTTGCTTAGACTATACCCTATACTTAAACTATACTATACACAAACCCAATATCCCACATCCATAATCCAACTCAGCCCACCTATCCTCAGCTTTGTACAGATCTGTATTTATTTATATTTGACTTTCCTTCAACACAGGGTGGATAGCAGCGTAAGTTTGATTGTTTCGTTTCATGTTCTTATATTTTAATGTTTGCAACATCTAAAGTATTGCCTGAAAATATAGTTATCATACCTAGTGTATCTATAAGTATTGTATACGCTTATTAGAGTTTTGAGTACCAGCCGTTTGTAGGGTAAAGTAGTGTGTTTCCTGTCAAATTATTAAAATAGCCTCCTCAATGAGTATTCAGTTGGTAGGCACATAGGCTTGTAGGCACCTTGTAGTTATTTATAGTATATATATACTTTTATTGGCAACTAAAGTCATCTCATTCGAAATGTTTTGCACTCAGTGCCAGAAAATGTTGGTCAAGTCGATAATATATGGTTGAATGGTAATGTTTTGAATGAGATGAACTTCTCTCTAGATCTCAAATATAGTAGGGATGACCTGTTTGCCTTGTGTGATTTTCAAATGAAACTTCCTGACATGCAAATCAAAATTCTGTAGAGAAGAGAAATATACGGCAGTAGACATGAAGTAGTAAGTATGACGTTGGTATGACGTTGGCTGGCAAGTGCTCTGAGTGTGACCTAGATGGAGTCGTAGATCATAATAATTTACACCTACACAGCCTGATCAAGCTTGATCCATTTGGCCTGTATTTGGTCGCTTGCTCTCCTCCCATAAGTGACTGATGGAGCAGCTCCAAACGCAGGCCAAATGGATCGACTATAAATGGTTGGCTAACAATTATGGCGATAGTTTTTCTATATGTAGAATAATCATATTTCGATCCATTGGTTCCCAGTCCTATTATCAGGTCCCAGGTCCTATATTAGGTCCATCGGTCCGAGGTCATATATTAGGTCCATTGGTCCTAAGTCCTATATTGGGTCCATTGGTCCCAAGTCCCATATTAGGCCCATTGGTCCCAGGTCTTATATAAGGTCCATTGGTCCCAAGTCATAAATTAGGTCCTGGGTGTAAATTCATATTATATATTGTCTGGCTTCCTGATCCCCTCGCCAACAAATGCTTATCCAAAAAGTTGACTGGAATTTTAAGAGCTGCTTTCCACTAGATGTCTTCATCCCCACACTGATCCTATACCCCTATACCCCTCCCCACAACCTGTGCATTGACATTACAAGGTAATGAGAGCCCGTGTGAGAATATATAGTAAAACAATGGATAGGACCTACACTAGCTATAGCCCTAACACAGTAGTATTGCTTTGCACTGATTTCTCCTCGCAATGTGCACCTCGCAAAAGATTCCATTTTATAACTTGCTTCAACATGAAATAATCACCATGCCTCACGTAGAGCTGCAGATAGAAATTATTGATACGCATGATCCGTAGCTTTTTAACACCTGAGAAGTTTGTGAATGTTTGTAAACCTCAATATGACAACCAACCCGACAAAACAGCTATATTCTGTGATTCAAAAGCTTAAAAACTTTGATCCCATCAATTTGGCTGAGTTAGGAGATCAAGGAGTTGTCTCTAACTCCTTGAGGAGATGTACCTCATTGACTAAACTGCAACAAAGGGTACTAGTAGAGGGATGCAACTCCAACTGGTGCAACATCACTTTGAGTTGGTAACTTAGCAATTTTTTTTCGTGCTGTTTCAAAATTTGGTTTCTAAGCTGTGAGCCATGACAAACAGCTTGGGAACGCTCCACTTATGGATTTGACACAAAACCAAAGAGCCCTCAACACCCCGGGGTCGCTTAAATAAAATTCTTGCTCACCGATGCTTATCTGTTTACCCGTATTCAAAGAAATTCCAAGCTCAAAACAAACAAGGAGAAAACCACAGTGAAGGACCGGTCAGTCAATCCGTCCTTTAGCCTCTGAGCTCAAGTTACGCCTTTTACCTAACCTGATCTCTGCTAACACAAATAATTCTATAACATCAGCACTTATTTAGAGTTTACGACTTGTCTTCCTTTTGTAATATTTTATGAGTGAGCTTCACATGCCTTGCCAGTTTATTAAAAAGACAAATATATTTTGTTTTGATATTATGTTTTTGCTTTTACCGACTCCATGCAAGACTAGATAGAGATGGCGATCATATCCATTTCCCCGCCATGTTTGGTTTTTCCAAAGATTAATTATTCCGTCCGGCATTATCACTTAGGGCCGGAATATAGCTGAGGAGCTTTCTTCCCCTCCCCTAGCCCTGTTCACACGGCCAAAACCCGTGGCCGTGTGAACAGGGCTACCCCTCCCCCTCAATCCAAACACATCCTGTCTACTGTAAAATCTTAGATTACGTTTGGATTGTTTGTCAGTCATTAACTAAGGAGCATGCGCCAATTTCTCTCGAGGCAGAGGCAAAGTCAGTTTTATCTCTGAGATTTTTTTTTTATCACGGGCCATGGTAAGTCCATTCGTACCCGAGTAAAAAGGACTTATGCAAGAATATAGAATGCAAAATACTCGTTTCAGAGAAAATAGTGTAAACATGCTAATGATCTGCTAGCCATCTAAATATAGCGCTGGCTGGCCTTCAAAAAGCCAAATCCGTGCCACGAGGCAAATATTGAAATTAGTCTAGTCATTTTACTTGTTTGAACGCTTACAGCCCACGCAATGTAATCATGTCGGAACAGACGAGTTAGGTCCCATAGCTCTTTGATCCACCTAGTTTCCTAATGGCAAAATTATCCTCCTTCGAATGATTTACGCATCTAGGGTTATAACCTTGAACTTTTACTTCATTGTTAGGGGTGGGAGCTTGCGCTTGACACCGAAAGGGGAACTTTCATGAAGATCCTTTTCTCTCCAATTTCAATTTCTACCCAAGCTTCGGTCAATTTGTTTCGCAACACGTTGTTTTGTAAAGGTTAATGAACAGGATGCATCAGCAAATCCTGCTATAGTTGGCAAAAACTTTTTAAACAATTCAACAAACCAGCCAAGTTACTCTATATTATGGCCACCAGATGCCAACTTTTAAAGAATCTGCCAGTCATAGTTCCTAGAGAAATGTAAAGTTACTGACCTAAATTGACCCTTCGATGAGTAATGTTACTATTTTATTTTAAAATATACTAAAAGTCAAGGGTGTTACATCAAAGCACTCAGCGTTTCGCTTGTTTAGTAACCAGAAGAACCTAGAAGCCATGAAAACCTGCGATTTCATAACCAGGTAGCAGCCGTCTGATAATCCGGCTTTAGAGCCAAGTGAAACCTTGTTCAAGCGATTAAGCAGTCTCTGGATAGATGGTAGAAGCATTTCATAATCGACTACTTTCCTGACAGCGCTTAATCTAGGTGAAACCTTGTCTTTTTGAAAGTGGTGGATAAAGACCAATTTTTGGGCATGCAGACAACATATACACATTTTTACGGTGACATGCAGATTTTAGAGATACTCAGACAAACTGTCATGTGAAAGTTATCATTCTATAAAGCTCTGGGTATTAGAAAATGGGTTTATTAGATACGCTTTACCTATCAGCATAAAATCAATTTCTAGATAGTTTTTTAGATTATTTTCTAGCTAAATTCTATTCTAGATTTGTTTTCTAGATTATTTTTCTAGATTATTTATGATCCTAAAGTTATTATGTTTATCTTGCAGATCGAACAATAATTCTGACGGAGATTCTGTAGATAAGCTTCACACATCTAAACTAAGTACAACCTCAACAATACCCCCTCTGAAGGACCGAGGTCCCATATCCACCCCAATCCTCGAGAGTTCTACCAACAATAATATTGTTCTCCAAGACCTACCTGCGAATTTACCGCAAGATAACCCCACTTACTTCAGTCAAGCAGAGATAAACGGTCATTTCAAAAGTTCACCGACACCTTTAAGGGTGGCTGATCTTTGCCAGGGCAGCAATAATTCCACTTTGAATCGTAATTATGATGGCAGCATTAACAATGGCAGCGTCAGCGCTGCCGGGAACGAGGGCAGTGACAGCAGCAGCTGCCCCTATGAGGAGCCTTTAGCCGCGGGGATGTCACAGTCACCCCCTCAGCAGAGTAATGTTTACAGCGATATCGAAGATGCGGAAGAGGAGACAGTTGCTCTCATAAGAGATTCGTCACCTGAGAATGAATATGAAGTGCCCGTCATGATTAAGCATATACCGGACGGAAGTGATGACGAAGATCAGGTAGTAGAAGTGTAGTTATCCCTCACGATTATTACTGACAGTGTATTTTGGATGAGAATGGTTAGAAAAAGTGTTGAGGGCCAAAATACTTGCTATGATTTAAAATATGTGTTATATTTCTGCATGAATACTTCTACATTACAAAACTATTCGGTACACAAGCTATTGAACATTACATTGAATTTGTTGACCACTGGATTTCAGATTTAAGTTGTATTTTTCCATGCATGTTTTCCGATATGATGACGTCGCTGTTTATTATTCAAAGCCCAGAATTTGATGACAATTCAGTTCACTTCATTTCTGAACCAACGGCTAAGTGTGTCGTAATGGTAGTTTGCAGTTTATATAATGCTGCTTATGTTTCTTTCAGTCACTGCTAGGCTTGGTTGTGTATTTTCATGGATGCAACAAAATTTTTTTTTAATACCAGTCGGTTGTGATTTACAATTAGCAGCTTGTTTTCCATTGTTAAACCAAGGAGCTAGATACAACTCTAACTCCTTGCTTAAACTACCCTTAGGTGAAATCTTCCTAAATCCATATATTCAGAATTAAATGATGGTTGTGAGTTCTACTCGATCAAAATGTTATTTACAATTATATTATTTTATTTATTCTGTGACTTACCCTATATTCAAAATAAAATATTGAAATACATGAATTTCTTTATAAAGTTAAATTTGTGCTATATGAAAAGAATAAAATGGATTCATCTTAGAAATTTCAAATTGTTGGTATATCTTGACTCTGTACACATGTTTTACTGAGTTGAAGAGTCTAAAAGTCTTCATTTAAAATCACACTTTGGGGTATATATATTGAAAATTTTTCTGTTTAAGTTATCAATTTTCTACTCACACTAGCAATACAGTACACATGTTATCGCACCACACAGCTAGAAAAATAAAGGGACGCCAAAGTTTCACAGACTGTCATGCTCAAAGGACTTACTACGTTGCATAAATTTGGAAATATGTCCGAAACCTTGAGTTTTTCATTTAAATTCAGAATATTTGAGTTGGAAAAACTCCTTATAAACAGCCTGAGTGGCCAAGCAAGCGGTAAGATCCAATATATTCTATTTGAGAGATTTGAAATCGAGTCCTGGCCGGGGGTGTCTTTTGTGAACTTTCAGCTCAATTACAGACCATCGAAACATAATCATGTTTCGTGGTTGAACAAGAGATGACAACTCAGCTTGATGCTGACCAAGTCCAAAACGCGCATGGAAAAATACTATATCTATACGGAACCACCGAGGTATATATAATTCCATATCAGTGATCGAAATCTTAAAAATGAAACACCAGAATTAAAAATAAATTACCACCCCATTAATAAAATCTGTTTTTATTGCTTCACTACATGTAAGCCTTATCACGCAATCACTTGCATGTTTTGGTAGCCTTGTGTGAAGCAGTAATTCATTTAGGGGAGGATGGTGCATTTGACTTCTTTCTGGGATCTAAGGCTGGCCTCAGAGCTAGGCTTTGAGGGAGTTGGGATTCAGAGAGGTCATTGCCGTTAACCTAGGTTCACACCAATACTTAAACTATCTTGGTCGGGGCCCTTAGGTGGACCCACTATTATCCTCCTTCTGCTTCCATCCTGCTTGGGCCCAGCAGATTGTTTTAAAAGATAAGATGGTAATGAAACCCTACTTTTATTGCTTCATTACATGAAAACCCTATCACGCAATCGTTGCTTTTTTTTATGTAGCCTTGTGTCCAAGCTTTTTAAATGTAGCAATAAGACTAAGCTTCTTTAAGGAGAGGATGGTGCAGCGGGCTCGACTTCTGTCTGTGATCTAAGGCTGGGAGGGGGATTATTCTGATCTAGAATGAGAGAGGTTATTGCCCATAACCTAGGTTCACATCGACGCTCAAACTGTATTGTTTGGGGCCCTTAGGTGGGCCCACTATTATCCTCCTTCCGTTTCAATCCTACTGGGGCCGAGATTTGAAAATAAAGATATGAAATTGCATGTTGGGTTCTTCTCTCACCTATCTTCATAAAGCTGTCAGGAAAAATGTGTGACATTGATGAAGAGGGAAGATAAAGATTTCCATGTCAGCATCGGGAGTGCTACATATGACTATCACTTTCTAATCTGAGTCGGGGTTTCAGTTCTAAAAATCGAAGATATCTGGGTAACCATGAGTTTTTATTGGCTTTGGCTTTTGCTTTGCCAACTACTATTTTTTTTCCATGTGTTTATTGCTTACTATAAAAACTAGAATAAGTAAAACGGTATCAAAGGTATATAAAAAGTTGAAAAGCAATCCGACAGTCAGATAGCACAAAGCTAGAGCAGAGACTGCCCAACTAGAACACTAAACGACACAATCGCCAGCCGGAAAGACAGAGCGAAACATCCGCAACCTGCACACAATCAAACCCCTCCTACAATGGTATGTACGTGGATACATCCAGAATATAATTATGTTTTTTTCTTTTCCAATCGCATCTGGTTGAACCAAAGAGTTAGAGACCTAACTCCTTGGTTGAACAAAGCTTCGTTAAATACAGCTTTCAGGGACGCTGTGTTACACATAGTACAAGTTATCTTTGATTTATTTTAAAGTAATCTTTTTGGTCTGCTAATGCTGTTATCTTCCCCTATATTTGGTAAGGTTGGCTTGTGACAATAAGATTTTTTCCCTTCATGTGTTCCATGCAAGGCTATATATTTGAAAGAATATTTGCAGAACTATCGAGAAAGAAAAAGTTTTCAGAATTTACCAGCCACTGGCAAAAGTTTTCTATTGCCTCAAGTGCTCAATAGATGTATTGCATTTGCCTGGAATACAAAAACCCTCGAGGAGTGCAGTAGTCAACGGAGAAAACTGCGCCTAGTCTGCTCGGCTCGTGTGTAAACAGTGAAGACGACTCACCGTTCTTGCCTCACTTAAAGGGCAACCAAGGTTTCAAACAACTTCTCATTGATGGCCATTGATTAATAGCAGATTGCACCTTCTGCATGGGGAAAAAGACAAAATATAATTCGGATGATTATTCAGCCAGAATTCTTGTGAAACATTTCTTCCATCAGGCACTCAAACTCAGCCAAAAGAGAATACCACATAGCAGTTTCCTGTTCCTGTTATTATTTAGCCTGTGCTCTATAATTATTACAGCAAAGTCTTGGAACCTCCCCTAAGCTGACGTGTTACCCAGCTTAGAGTCAGCAACTACTTTGAGTTTTGCATCGCGTAATGCACAAAGCTGATGCTGCCCAGCACATTATTTCCTACCCATTAATGCATTGCTGCGAAACCTTGGTTGCCCTTTAATAGCAAAAATTATTGCTAGCTGAAATTTACGCACCCTCTTTTTTTGTTTAAGCTCCCACTTTGGGCAAACGCAACCTAGCTAAGCCGAAAGTTTACCAATATCTTATCCTTTAGGCCAATGCATATGAACAATTTATTCGAGATCGGCCACTTTTTTTGTGGAGCTAAAAAATTAGCTGAACTGCTTCACAGCTAATTTTTCTTGTGATACAGAAAATGGGGAATTCTCATTTACTGCAATAAAACAACAACGGACTTTTGTGTGTGTGATAACTGGAATTTCAAATGTGACAGAATTCTGCAACAATGCCCAACTTGTAGAATTTCATTTAGTTTTGATCAAGGCGAAAAAAAATCTCTCTAAACTTTTTTCTATAACGTTAAAGGTTGCAATTGGCCAAACAAAATGACTGTTTTAGCCGCAACGGACAAATTGGCCGAGTTTGGACCCTAGGGCTATATTGGCTGCTGTTTTGTGTTAATATCACATATTTAAATCTGCTTTCCCCGGATAGTGATGTGTGAGATTTCTTACCTTAGTTTATCTGCGAGCCGAATGTGATATCTTTTATATGGCTTCAATACTGATGTGCGATATTTCCATATCACTTTTTGTACGAAAATAGCAGATTGTAGGTGTTCCATGATATTCATTGATGATACTCATTATTAAAAATTCCTCACAGGTCCCTTCCTGAGTATGACGTGGGTTGTGGAAACCGCTGACAAAAATGGAGACTTTTCAAAACGAGCTGTGCATGTCTTCCTGTTTCATCACACTCATTATGAGTCATCTTTTTGAATGGGAACCTAGCAGTCAACATATTACCGGAGAGTAGAGCGCTATGCATTAATAATTTTAAAATATAAAGATATCTAGAGGGGAGCTTGAGACTTGGAAGGCTGTCTAAAATTTTATAAAGATATGAAATGAAGTTCTCATAAAATTTTGAGCTTATTAGAATGCATAAAGTGAAGCCAGGAGTTGTCCCCCTTGTGCAGAATATTCCTTGTGGTCGAAGAGGCCATCAAAATCATAAACAGAAAAAACCGCCATTAATTCCGTTGGTGTTTAGCTTACATAGGCCTATTGCTCTATCTCAGTATATATTACGCAAATCAAGAAATAGTGTTCTAATAGTCCATTGCTTATGATAGCAAACATGAAGAGTCGTACCTGCTAAAATTCTAGCTTTTCGGTGGTAGGCCTCAATAGATGTCAAATAACAGGAAAATCTAGCAGATTAAAATATGAGATGGAGGTAGTGCAGTTGATAAGTGCACTCGCCTCAAGGGTTCTAAAGAGGTATCCGCTACAGTCTGATGGCTAGTGGGCTATGTTGGTCCACAACCATCTCTTCCATTAATGAAGCTAAAACCTAAACCAACAAATTTTAACAAATTTCTTCTCATTTACACTCTTCTCTGTCATGGAAATAGGGCAGTATATTGTTTCAATTATTGTGGACCCATCATCTATTGGTGAGCATATAATATAAGTGATAATATTTCCAAAATTGGTGTTCTCTGAGGCCACGGCCAGCACTAAGTGGTGTTCGGGAAGGCAGTTGTGTCCGCCTTACCCCCTACTGCCTACCCCCTACAGCTGCAATCGCCCTTCCGGACACCACTAAGGGCCGGCTGTCTGAGGCTAGCGGAGCAGCTACCACATTAAATCTCATTTTTAACACATCAAGTCAATCTAAGCTTGTCAAATCAACACGAAACCAACATTTTGCAATAATTTCGAGTGCACTTGGAAGCCATACGCTGTATTGTCCAATTTTGAATCATGTTTATTACCAGACAACTGGAAGGTCTTTGACACTTACAAGCATATTTACTGTTCCGGTTTTACGTTATGCTTATATGTAGGAATCATTTCATCGATAATTAAAGCCACCCTCTATCCTACACCCTGCCAATTAATCCTTCATTAATAATGAATGATTGTCACAGATGTATGCGCTAATGCCAGAGATAATAGATTTATACTATCTGGTGTTACATCAATCTCAACACAGACTTATTATTAAGTCTGTATGTTAGATCACAGAGTTGATATAATGTCTATGCTGAGATCGATGTAATACCAGATGAGTATAAATCTATTATCTTTGGTACATGAGATCACAGACTTAATATGAAGTCTACGATCTCATGCCACAGTTGTACAAATGGGTCATCGATCTACAGAGAACATTTTTAATCAAGAACTGAAGTACATGCTCTTAATGATGCATAGCGTCGTGTTACCCGCATGGCTTGAGTGTCTCAATTTTTTGAGCAGATATATGGGATGGGGGTAATGACCACCACTTTTACCTGACAACTATAGTGTCAAAAGCAGATGGTTTGGGCGCACATGATAATACCTGCCATATTTTAGCAAACAAGCTAGGTGATGTTAGCCTTGTCAAGTGGCTGAATTTTTTGTTTGTGATAAGGCTAAGGTGATGGTCCATATATCAATTCTGGAGAAAGAGGTAGGGGTATACCCATGATCTAATGGGTGGGTGGTGAATTTCTTCGTTAAATAAGTCCTCTACAACTACATCACCTCTGAGAACAATTTTCAGAATGAAACTGGGGACATGAGTGTTTCAAAATACAGAGTGTATTAATTGTTGCGGGGTACCATGACTTGGAGCCACCCAAAAAGAACCTGGTGGGGGACTGCGTACCCTCAAGCACCCCCTGAATTTGTCCACTGGGATTAATAAATAACCAAAATGTGGTATATTGAATCGTCGGTAAAATAAAAACTCAAATCATAACAATAGATAAATTTAGTTTCTTTGAGACTGAGTGTCTGAGAGTTAACTGGTTAGCCTAGTGGTAAGCAGGTCCGATCAATGCCTGTGCACTACCGCTGGTTATACCTGAGAAACCATGTTCGTTACGGTCTTCTACTAATGTATACCAGTACTTTATTGGATATAGGTACCCATTAGCCAGACCTGGCTATGGAGTCCTTGGACCCGGTGGCTAGGTGGTAATAACATCCTGTCCACCACTTAGAAAAAACCCATGTTGAAAACATTAAGCTGGATATTAATAAACTAATTATTTATAATTATCAATTCCATGTAAATCCTACATGTAGAGGTTGGCCATACTTCTATGGTGAGCTGCTAGCAATGGAACAGTCATGTTCAGAAGAAGGAAACGGAACAGGGTATGATTCTGAGAAAATAGAAATCAGGAAAGGTACTTCAAACTATATGTAGGTCAAACCATATATAGACCTTGCTGCTGGTCCTTCAAAGTTTTGCCTCCAGAAAAGGTCAATCACTTGAAATAGGGTGCGAGTGGTGGCAGACCTAGATCGGTCACTCGGCACAAACCGCAAGCATATAAGCAACCATTTTTGTGAAAGTATAAATAATTTGGGCTCCTAAGAAAATCTATCAATGGCAGCTATTAATATCATAGCCCCATGTTTACAAATTCCCTAGACGCATATCGACATTGCTGTTTATGTTACTACAATAGTTCATGTGAATGGGATCTCTATATATATACATATATTGCATCCATCACCCAACAGGGCATAGGATGTTATTTGTTCATCATTCAATAGTGCTACTCACTATTTTCAGTTTTATTGTAATGTTTTTTTGTTTTCCAAGAACTTACATCTCCGGCCCTCTGGCCTCTCAGGCGCAATAAGTAGCAATTTCTGGCTACATTACTTTACTTACGTCACGTACAGCAGAATCTGTTGTACGTGACGCTGATGATGATGTCATTGATATTCGATCAGTCGCTGAAAGACCCATACCCCAACCTTGAACTGAAGGCTAACCAAGATTATAATGTAAAATCAGGTTGTAATCTGACATCATGTGAAGTAAATTGAATCAACTCAAATTATAACTAATTGATGATTTCAAAATAACAAGGCCGAGAAATCACCTGAAAAACTGCATTCACAGCATAAATACATCCCCTGTTATAGGCCTACCTTCATATTTTTATAATCATCTGTAATAAAAATCACATATGTCATGGCAAATGAATCTCACAACTTTTGTAATCGCATTCGTTTATTTCATAATCACACTAATTGAGTTTCAACAGCAGGTTTTAACACCCGATGGTGTTGTAATAACTATTGATTTTGCCAAAAAAACTTAAAAAATGAAGCAATATTACATCGCGATAAAAAATGAAGTTTGCGGTCAGCCTGTTAGAAGAAGCCTCACTTTTTTAAGTCTTTCCACAGAGACCTGATTTTTCCTATGTCTTTTACCAGTGCCAGTGCCTACACCGAATTTCACGGTTTGTTTGTCAGTCATTGTAATAAATCCATCCAAATCCAACATCGTGTCGTCGGGTAAAGCCCAACATGCTGATAGATGTCAATGATAACAATGGCGTTGTTTTGGATCAGGACCTTAGTTTACACCTTTTAAGACCATTAGGGTAACAGGTTGTAGGGTTACAAATTTAGAAGAACGGCTCTGAATGGAAATTATATGCATTAATTGCCTCATCACGGTGAGTGATGTTTTCCAGCAGCTCCAGCTTCAGGACTGTAGAGGTGAATGGAAAAATGTTGATAGTTATCCTCACTGTAATATCCAATAAGAGCCTTTGGTTACCATAGGAACCGTTGTTAGTTTGTGTGGAAATTTGTAAGAAACTGACGTTGTTCCGATGCTCTAACTCAGTAGTCCATTCCCCATAAATAACCAAAAAGAGTTCAATGACCGAACGGACTTGCCAAGAATTCACTCCTTCACAGTCCATAAGGCATTGCACTCTTGTAACTTTTGCAATATTTGCTTGATTATTACTGGCAGGTCTGATAATCTGAACAGTATATAAAGCAGGAGACCTCCGTTTCTCAATTACAGTATAATTCAAGATATCAGGGAGCACATACGCAACTCAACCTTGTACCTTGTAGTTCAACTTATCTCAGGAATTACTCATCACAAACCAGTTCAAATTTTCAACAAAGATGGGAGTGAAAATCGATCTAGCAGTACAGCTTTCCATGTTGGTGGCTTGCATCATCTGCCAAACGAGGCAAATATCAGGTATATTGTTATTCTTGATTGATGTATTTATTATCTATAACAAACGTTAAATGTTGGAAGATATTGATGCATATTATTTGTTATGGAAGGATTCTTCTGTATTTTTAATATCAGTATTAGTAATCATAATGTGACGCAATGTTTGTTTTGTGACTGATTTATAGCAATTTAATATTGAGCAATGTATGATCTCACCGTTGTATCATCTGGCATCAATGAATGATTGTAACAAAACTTTTACGTGACATGTGAATCATACTCTCTTTTTAGATTTTTTCACTTTATTTTATTTTATTTATTTATAATAACGAGTGTTTATCTTTTCTCTTCAGGTTCGCCTCTTCGCTCTAATAAGAAAAGCAAACTGCTTCCCTCAGCCAGCATGAAAATCTCATCAGAGAACGGCCTCAACTTAGCAATCGAAGACAAGGCAACGGTGGACACAGCTCCTTTCGATGAGGAAAAATTGAACTTACTACTAAACGAGAGCCGAGTTGACCATTACCACTCTAAAGAAAAGAGGAGACATCATTTGCAGCGACCAGAATCGGTTGAACACACTGCTTGGCGTAATATCAGAAGAAGCCTTGCGAGATCATCGCTATCGCGTAACGACCTGATATACATTGTTGATTTTCTTATTGTAACACAACAGTCTGATTCTAATCCGCGGAGCAAAAGGTTCAGACCACTGCCTCAAGGAATTTGATCCTGATTTGAAATCAATTTTTTTGTAAAATATGTAAAATTTAATATCGGTTTTTCAAAAACTTCATATTTATATTGTCCATCGCCTGAATGAATCATTTTTATGAACAATAAATCATTTCCGTTTGGTTGCAGTCATTAATATATATAATATATATACATTTGTATAGACTTGTATGAACAACAAACGACCTGAATAAAAACAAAATTAAGATTAAAATATTTTTATTATTTATTGAGTTTTTGGAGGAAATCCAATCAGATTTACGTTTTGCTAGAAGTTGTTGTTCCCTCAGGAAACGCCTTGTATCGAGTTCTATAAATACAAATATCCATGTAGATATGTTTGTCGGACATAAATTGAAATTTTATGATGATTCTATGGTTTAATTCTGAAAGCATTACAATGAGACTTGTGTACGCATTTCAGAAGATGCTAAAATTGTCTCTTTGATTATTGATAAGATAATATTAAAATATTGTTTGTAAAGCCCAGCTGTGAGTATTAGCAAAAAAACATCTCAATCATGAGCTTGCTGTACACTGAATGAGGAAAATATAAAAAATATATCAAGCGAAGTTGATAGTTTAAAGACGACTGAATCAACTGTATTAACAAAAAAACAATGTGAGTCATGCAGTGACAGCATTTTGCAATTAATGGTGATCCATTCATGAATACCATGCATCTTTCTGGTAAATAATACATTAGCTATGTGACAATAAACAAGACTGGATAACACATCAATATGTTATTTTATGAATAATCAACAATAACTCTACACTTCCGCCTAAATGGCCATTTCTGCGATTTGAGAATCAATCTTGAATCAGCATCAACTGTCAAGAATGAAAAGCTGTCAGAATTCTTAGTGATTTGGTGGGTGCCAAGCATCGCCAAACCCATAGCATTTTATTTATTTCACTGGGGACTACTTGTAAAAATGGTATCACCAACTGCAAAGCTTGTGGCTTGCTTATGGGCCCAATTCTGGCTTCTCTGTAGTTGGTACAGATGTTCTGACTGCATCACAGACAGATTTGTTCACAAGGCGCTGAATGAAAAGCCAGCGCTTTTTATTATATTAGCTTACAACATCAAACTAACCTGGTGGAGGGGGCGGTACAATGTCAGACTTTATAGTCAATACCATATTTTCGTCGAGACTAAGGAGCTTTGTTGTCCCTGGTAACAGCAGAAATACGCTCTCAAATCAACAAGAGGAAAGGCTAAAACAATAGCAAGCTTGCAAATTCTCATCAGACTAGACGTATATGAACTACCATCTCTAAATGCCAAACAAGCTATCTATTTCTATAATGGTGCATTTAGATCATTTTCCTTTGGCTACCAACTTGCATCAATATAATGAATATGGTTTAAAAATAAAAGCCGTAGCCTTCAATCGCTTTGTTAGATAACTGTAACAACCCAAGTATTGATGTATTTGACCTTCGTATTATACACCCAAACATAGCATAGTGGTCAAGAGAGAGTCAAAGCAATCATTACGGAACTCAAGTTCTTTAATATTGGCTCGCAGAGGTTTCTTATTTCAGCTCTAAGACTTCATCTTACATCTTATATACATCATGCCTGGATAGGAAAGAGGGGGAAGAGAGGTTGAACACCTGTGTATACAATGGATAAATATACATGTATATATGTGTTATTTCTGTGCAGAACATTATATAGTTTGGAGTTGTATACTCATGCCTTTCACTGAGAAGATAACTCTAACTTAGATCAAACTTGTCTCGCCTCTCCATTTATATTCTGGGCCTTGTTTGTTTGACAAGTTTATCAATGGAGACGAAGATCACAGTAGTAGTTTTAGGGTTCATAGGGCTGCATTTATCATTTCGTACCATTCTATATTCAAATGTTGTCAGATTCTCAGAAACGAATATCAAAAAACCAAGATTAGATTCACTCACCAAGGCACTATTATTCAAAGCAACTTTTGAATCAGCAGTAAATTTACTAGCATAAGCAAGATCACAACAATATATCTATGTGTTTCTAGCAGTGTCAAAATTAATTTACTATGAGCAACCCAATGAATACTGCAGTGTTCAAAATGAGGGGGCAGAATCACAGAACAGGTTATCAATTTATCTGATTACTCACTATTAGTGACCAAAATAGTCACAATGTGATGAACTTGTCCCTATTATAGAAATCACGGAGTATTTTAAGTAACACGACTACAGCCCTCTCAGGGGTAGAAGTCATAGACTTGATTATAATGATTAGGTCTATGACTCCGACTCCTTATTAGAATGTCCATGGTAGGAGTGGCTCAGTAGATGAATCAACGTCCACCGCCTTTCACACACCGTATAGAGAGACCAGGGTTTGCTTCTCAGCTCCTCATGATATGGCCCTTAAGCAAAGTCTTTACCTGAAATAGTTTCCGGGGTCAAAACCTGGTTATGGTGTCAGTGTGTATTGTGTATATTGTGTCATTCTACATGTATATCATCTTATTATATGCTGGTATCTTTGCATCATCTGCACATACAACTTATGTAAATATGGTCTCATATTAAAGGGTGATGGTGATGATGAAAAGTTCATTTATAGATTACTTTGTTGACGAGCAAATTTTAAGAGAAGCTTCCTGAGTGTCAGAATGTCATTTATCTCTTCATCCCACTCTCTGATAATGTCACTGACTGCTACACTGTAAATGACCGAACGGCCCTCTAGCTCAACGTTCATCTAAAGTTTGCCTTCATTTTGGAATGCTCCACTATTATAGGAGGCGGCTTGCTTGGAAGCCGCTCCAATTACAGGTAAACTAGATCCAGGGAGCTTAAGACGAATATCCCAAACTCTCTACTGGATCAAACTTGCAATAAAGGCCTGTGGGAATACTTGTTTGATGAGATTTTGATTTGGATGCCCTTGCTACCCCCCCCCCCCTCATACATCATACATATATCATACATGGTATTTGATAACTCCTAGATACGCTTTAACTCAATCTCATCAATTCTATTACACCAAATTCAAGTACAAAAATGTCCTTTAAGATTTCAATTTTTCGAATTAAGAAAACTGATAGACAGCATCCTCAGTATCATATTTGGATTAGTGAAAATGTAATTGCAAAACAACCCTCTGACATAAAAAAGAGAATACATCAAAGTTGTTCCTTCTCTTTCGAGTTGTCTGCTTCTTTCTATTGCAGTATAGCCTTAGGTTATTCCTGCCCCAGCCACATAAGTCGGTTAATATTTCCTTAGCTAGCCTTTCAGGATGATGACAAATAAATAGATCTTAATTTTCTGGTTCCATTTGGTGGTGCAATAAAAGCCATCATGCGCCCATCCTTTATTCAATCTTCTATGACCAATCCCTTGCCTAATATGATAATGAGCATGGAAAATACGTACATCACAAAATTAATACAGTTTGTGAAAGACATCACAATAAAAAATAAAATGATACACGCTAGTTATCGATATCACAGCACACATAGAAAGGTATGAATACCGGACGTTGAAGACTATAGTGAGATGATTTCTATCTGTGGAATTTCCATAACCCTTGAGATACCCTGCTTAAAATATGTAGCCAAATTGAAAAATAATCCACAGCATATTTCACATCTATTCATTCATTCTCACATGGCGCCTCCTCAATAATGTCAGATTCCCTTGATTCCTTTTCTTTTATTTTCTTTTATCTGTCGCCAAGAGCTTAGGTCATGCTTAACCCTTGCTTTGTGCAAGTAATTATCTGTAAATTACCAACACAAATGATAATAATTGTCTACTTTTAGTTTAGATATCACTCTTGTTTGACTGTCAAAAAATATCGAGATATTTCTGTCTTTTACAGAGAGAGACTACACTATTAACATGTGTATCGCTGATCGTGAGAGCCAATTTGGTAGCAGTACCTAACATGAGCCCACCTAAATTGTACACGGGTTGTCCTGTTTATGGAGGAACGTGAACAAACAAAAAATTCGACTCAACTGTATGGTTTCTTTAGAAAAATAGTTTTCATCTTAGGATGTGGGTTTTCATGATGGTAAACATTCTCTAATAAACTACCTCTGCCTAGCCATTGAAAAAGAAAAGAAAATTGCGGCTGTTGAAAAAAGAGACTAAATCAAAAGCAGAGGTCTTCGGTGACTTGCTTAAGGCATGAGTTGTACTGCGTACTTAACTACTGTCACCAGGACAGGCTACTCCTCTATCAACCTCACCTACCCTTACATTCTAAGTTACTTTCTTGCACTATTCTCTTGTTGTAGAAGAAGTAACTAAACACTTTTATATTCCTTTCTATTTCAATTTCCTTTTTTTTCCTATCCGCTTTCTTAAAAAATAAATCATTCCTGCTGTTCTATATCTTTCTATTGCACTCTGCCACATATTCAAAGACATTCATATTGTTGGCGTTTGGTCATTTTGGGTCAAACCTAAACAGAAAATAATTTGTTCTTTGTTTTTATCTGTATTAACATGTGCTCCAAGCTTTTTAACAGATTCTATTATTGTAGTTCTTGTCTCCTGAAGGGAACTGCATGATTTAAATACATGTTCTAATATCTGTTTCTGGTTTTATGCAAAAGTTACAAGTTGTTTTTACTCCGTGTACTTTCCGTTTTAACAGGGTGGCTCCGGTTACTATGCCATTCATGGCTGTCTCCCACATAAAGCTAAAGTGTTGTGTTGACACTTCATAATTGTTCCATACATTTTAATTAATTGGGTTTTCTCAATTTCACCTAAATCTTGGTTTATCTGAATTTTAATGGGTATGAGAAATTGGTAATTAGTAAAGCTGATAAGTAGAAACAAGGCTTATTTTAAGGATGTCTTTAGATTTGTCGTCTATTTTATCAAGTACTGATTGTACTGATTTTTATATTGGTCTAAAAGTTTGAAGCAGTTGCACTGTTTTTAGTATAGGTATGTGGCGAAAGAGTTCAAGAAAGATTAAAAATACAAAAAAAGATTGAGTCTTTGGTGTTCAAAGGACTCTTGTGCAGGTAGGCATAGGTTATCCTGAATGTAAGTTATCTCACAGTAGGATTTCAGTTCATAAAAGTCCATGCCTCCTTTTTCTTTTGCCAACTCCAAGAACTGCCTTTTATTTATTTCTTTTTTCCTTTCTCCATAGATCAGGGAAAAGAAAAGCTTTTTCATGAGAGCTGTGTGTATTACACTCGGTAAAAAGGTGTGGGCCATGTAAAATATTATTAGATTGGGAACAATATTGTATTAACTATTATGACTTTCCCTTTAATGGTACAGGGAATAGTCTGAAATATGTTTATTTTACTTTTTAATGCAATGCAATTAACATATTTATTCTCTCCATTTCTTGGCTGTCATTATCTTTAAAAATTATTCCACATACTTTTATTTCATCGACATCGTACTCATTGTTTTGTTCCGCTGTACCCAACGCCAAAAGCTGGATTTCGGCTATAATTACCTCGCTGCCTGTAGCCTGCCGGATGTGTTAAATAAAAATAGATTCTACATCGGCGTTATCTTGGCCAAAAAAAAGAAGGTCATCTGTGTATGCGGTAACTCAGCCCTGAAAGCAGCTTGGCTGTGTTTATATAAAAGAAAAGACTCTACATTAATAACGTATAGTGATGGTATAAGGGGGCACCCTTGGCTTACCCCTCTCTGTAGTTCAATTTATTTGGACAGAGGTGGTGGTGTTCTCGTTAAGAGTTCTAACCACCTTCAGGACTTTGCAGTTGAAGCCCTCCATGACCCTGAAAAGGTTTACTAGATCAAAGGCTTTCTTCTGATCTAGAGACATAAGGATCCCAGCTTGGTTTTTATTTTTGCAGAAAGTGATGACATCCTTTATGAAAATGTTTCCATTATGAATGTTTCTGTCTGGAACTGTGCAAAGCTGCTCCGGTGAAATATAAGATTTTAGGCATTCATTAAAAAAATACTTTGTACAGGTATTTGGTGAGGATATATAGTCAATGTTTAATAGTGTGATTGGTCTTTAATCTGAAGGAGTTTCACAGTTTGATTTCTTTGGTATCACAGTGGTTACTGCCCTAGTCATGGACTTTGGAACTGTATCTATATATTCTGAATGTCTTCAAAAATTCTTTTTTAAAACTGCGCTGTTAGACTGACCATGCCCGGATTTTTGTTATTTTCCATTGACAAGACTATACGTTTAAATGTTTCCCTATTTCAACAAACTCGTTATTTTCCTGCCCCTTAGGTGACACTTGGTGCAGGATCTGAGTTTATAAAAATGGATTGCATTGTTTAGGGGTGTATAAATCATTATAGAAAGTTTGAAAAACTCTAGTTATATTTGTATTATCTGTGAAGTTTTTATTTGTATGTGGATCGGTGATTTTTTAATATCTTTTTTAACTTGTCTTTTCTTAAGTCTCTTGTAGAAAAAAAGAAGAGCACTTTTCGTCTTGGAAGTCTGCCTCTATCCTGGATCTTACAAAAAATGATTTCAAGTTCTCATCGTAAAGTTCTTCCAGTACTATTTCATTCAGATCGGTTTCTACTTTTAATTTATTTTTTAAATCATATCCAATTTCATGACGCTCTCGTTTCCTGAAAGCGCAGTACTTAATTGTTATCTTTTTAATTCTCTCTTTAAAGTCATCCCACCACTCCCCGACTTTGCTAAAAGCCAGGCGAAGTGATCTGCAATTCTCTATTAGGTTTTTTAATTAAGTCAATATAAACGTCATCTTGAAGTATTGAATTATTAGGTTCCCAATAGACTTTACCATATGCAATTGTGCTTGTATTGAACTTGATCGAACAGTGTAGAATCTTATGATCGGAATAAGGAAAACAATCAGATTTAACAGAAGAGGCACAATCTCTGGGTACAAAAAATGTGTCGAGTCTGCTGGGTTTTCTGTGTGATCAGAGCAACCGAAAGATGTAACAAGTGAGTCTAACCCAGAAGGGCTTACCAGGATCTCTCCTGAGGTATGACCCGAGGTGTCGTACTGAATTGAGCTCACAAAAATCATATCCCCAGCAATGATGTTCATTTTGGACGGAAATAAAAAGGTGGAAGTGCAGTTGAAAAAATATCTTCCTGTCCGCTGGCCTATTTGGAACATAAAACACAGATAACTCTGATTTGTTTTTTATTGTCAGAAAAAAAGTTCACGTAGCAGATTCGGCCGTCAGTATTGGAGAAAAATTGTCAATGCCGCCTGAAAAATTGAGATTAAAAAGGATCGCCACCCCGGCAGAATGTGAAGCGAGAAAGTTGAAAAATGATTTACCCTTCCATTCTTTACATGCTTCTAAATGAGTCTCTTGAATTAAAAATATATCAGAGTTAACTTGCTCGAGAATAGAAGTTAGTTTTTGCCTTTTTTTAAATTCTGCTATGCCTTAAACGTTTAAAGAAGATATTCTAAGTACCTTGGCCATAGATGGATGGAAGAAGAATTCGTTTGGTTTATGAAAGCTTTGAGGCAGGATTAGGAGAAAACTCCAGAAAAACAAGAGGGAGCTCTGAAGAGTTTTTTTAAGTGGAGGGTGGACTGGACAAAAAAAAGAAATTCAGTCATCTGACGCCACATTTGGCTTTTTCTTGAGTTCCGTGTCCCCCTTTTCCCACTCCCCATCCAGAACAGAGGATGGCCTTTTGGCTTTGTTGTTAGTGTTGGTTTCGCTGTCGATGTCAATCTGCAAAGAAGGGGAAACTTCAACTGCCTCTGCTGCCTGGGAGGAGTCAATGGACTGGGAGGTGGAGCTGGCGGCTGCCGGGGAAGCCCATACATAGGGTTTGGGTAGTGAATCTGGCCTCGATTCAGCTGGTTTCGAGTTAAAACTACAGTGAGCGCTAGATTTAGAGTTAGAATCAAAATAGTTTTTGTTTAAAGTTGTCATATGACCCATGGTCGGAAGATTTTGTTTATTTGATTCTTTTTTAGTCCATGATTTGTTCAAAGCAACTGTACTCTCTTGGTCTAAAGGATCACAGGAGTCCTAGCTGTGACCTTTTTGTTTGCAAATAATACATACTTTAACCCTATCACACTCCTTGTTAGCGTGGTCAGTCAGATGGTAAATCGTACAATATTCAAAAGGACAGTCCCTAGCCATATGTGCTGTGGACTGACACTTAAAGCATGTTCCTGATTTCTGTAAACAATCCTGAACCCCGATTTACCAAAAATCTGACTGACCCTGGAATTACCAACCCTTCCTTAGGCTCTATAACGAATTGCCTAACACCGTTCTCAAAGGCGGGAAACTCCTTATACATCATCCTTCTACCTTCTATAACTTTGCCGTATGTGGACATAGCTGCCCACATGGCATCGTCCGAGACTAAAGAGTGTCCTTCACCAAACTGAGGGGAAATAGTTAAAAGCAGCTGCTTGAGCTTTGAACGAATATTCCACTCAACAGGAGCACTTACAAGGAATTCTGACAAACTGGTCTGACTCTGGTCTATGAAACTGACTTAAATGCCATCCCCAATGGGAACGGCAGACTTAACTTCTGAGAGCGAGGTGTATTTGTGAAGATCAGCAAATAACAATGCTACCAGATCAGTGGACTTGCAGCTCTTTTGGATCACAGCAGAAAGAATCACTGTCGCATCCACTCATCAGATCAAAGGATTGTCATAGCAATCGAGGACGATTGCAACCAGGGGGGTGCATATGTCGCATCTACAGCAGCAAACAGGAGAATTGTCTATACCAACATCCGACACAATAACAACATCCAATATCTTTGCCAGCATCATCATCAGTACACTCAACCTCGACTCGGGGACACGCAGTTACCAGCTAGTGCATATCACCTCGAAACAGGGACAGGCAAATATATGCAAATCTAAATTCTATTCTTCATACCGGTGCCACCCTAACGCCAGAACCGTGACAACCATGACAATGCAGTAAAGGTGGCACCAACAGAGACAATTCAGAATTAGCATAATGCCTGACTTATACCAACCCACACTTGCGGCCGATCAACCCTGGATCAACCCACTCTTGCGGCCGATCAACCCTCTTTTTGCGGTAATTGAAAATTGTGTTTATTTCTTGTTTTTTTGCTTATTGACGTCAGCAGCTGCTTAATGTGTCTGGAACCATGCTATATAAGAGCATGGTTCACCAATGGAAAGCATGATTTTGTTTGGCGACCCTCTGGTCGTCAAGCAGAGCTCTGTGTTTGCAACTTCATTCTGGAGACAGGTCAGTTTTTAAACATGAAAGTTTTACATTTTTTATCATAATATTTTCTTTTATTGTATATTAGTGATATTTATAGGGAAATAGAACTTGCCTTATTAATTGATAATGGCACAGTACAACACTTGGTTGGATTATTTATATCGTCAACTAATTTAGTTAGATGAATTAAATTGAGCATGCATGGCAACTAGAAAGTATAACTTGTAGAAATAAGACATGCATTGTTAAGTTGAATTGTGTTTGATGTTAAACTTGATAAGAATTAAAAGGCATGCTCTTGAGTCAAGTGTTTGATCTCGAAATAAATGAGATCACAATTATGTAAATAAGTCAGTGTCACATAGTGAGAATCATCATACCGAGCTCGTGAGCACAGATCTCAGTAGCGGAGAGTTAATGTGGTGACTCCATGATTTTAGTCAACTGGCAATAATGTGTACCATTTTCTAATAGGTTGTTTTGGATACATTCCGAATAATTTCATACACAAATGGAGGATATTGTCCGTTTACAAACCAGTAACAGCTCCGAGTACGCTAGATGTTATTTTTATAGGCCTACTGGGATCGTTAAGCTGGACATTTATTCTATATTGCAGCCAAGAAAAACTACAAAATTTAAAATAATGAAAAATAAAATTGAAACTTACCACCATTGTCGATTTCTAGTAGTAGTTTTAACCGACTAATAGGCAACCCCTGGGCTTCAGATAATTTTGTAAGGTCTATTGTTCCAGTCAGCCTAGTCCCTGTGAAAATTTGTATGTAATAAACAATCACGGTGGAAGAACAAGCACTTATAACTTATAACTATATGTTTTTTTTAAATTGCCTTGGTCATAAACTCCAACATGAAATTCATATCAAAATGATAAAACAGGGAATGGTGAGCGCGATATATAAATAGTAACACATAAATAAAGACACCTCTAAAAATAATATACAGCATTACAGATTAGCATATGTTCACTAAAGTTGAATTCCACATTCACATACAAAGTGTAAAAAAGTCTCTTATTGAGATATTATAAAAGTCCAACATCTGCTAAAATTCTTTTTGTTATCACTTTGATCATAATTTTGATGTATTTTGACATTTTGTAGTGTAAAACTTGCTTGGCTACTATCTCAGTCTTGAATTTTCAAAATGATGCGGAAAATAATGATACGGCCGAGTTGTAATCGATCCAAAATGAAATCACTTAAAGAGTTTTGCTAACCTTTATTGTCAACCAACTTCGCACCAGTAAGTACACTAGCACCACCTACAAGATGTGCTGTCTCTACGGTGTGCTTTGCCACTAGTGCTTCCCGTATCAACGAGGCTGTTGGCACACATGGGATGGATACCAGACTTGATGTTCCTCGAATGTGGTACCTGCTTGCATCACGCTGTGCTAAGGCGCTCCAAATTTTCTGCAAAACATGTCATAAAATTAGCATTTAATACAGCATTGGGTGATGGCTATTTTTCCTTCAGGTCACACCAAAATAATTACACGAATTTGGTGATTTTTGTAAGAAAAAATTCGGAGGCTGGATGGATTTTGATACTTTTATTGTCTTTTTTGGGAATTTTGTAGAGGAGTTTATTTTTTATCACTGATTATCAGGCATCTTTGCATTTTATAATACCTTTTGGAACCCATGTGAAGGACTTGAGGGCTGGTTGCTTAGATCAATAAATTATTTGGTGTGGGCTTATTTGTAAGCCTATATCAAATGGGCTTTCATAAAATCAGGGTACCCGACAGACTGATGTGTGCAAAACAATAATTCCAAACTTTTTTTTATATGTGTTAGACTTTGGTTGAAAAATTCTACCCCATTTGATACAGTAATATCTGGAAATAAACTATGTTGCACTGTAAACACTGAAAAGCTGTGTGAAATGAATTACATTGCCAGTTGATTATGGGGGAGAATCCCAAGGAGCTGATGCTATGAGGTGCCATTTGTAAAAAAATCCACACATTGAATAATGAGCTACCCACATTGAATAATGAGCCTCCGCAACCAGAAATGAACCCAACACATGAAATAATCAACAACACATATTCAATAATGAACACTGCACATCGCAGAATCAACACAGTTCATCGAATAATGAAGGCATCACACGCAATAATGAACCACCCATTATAAAATGAACTGTACAGGTTCCAGAATGAACTGCACAGATGGAAGGAGTGCTGGATTTTTTTACAAATGGCACCTCATATGATGCTGTGTTTGTGTCAACTGTTCAAAAAAATCTAGGCTCTGTGCTCTATATACATCTACACTCAGGTCGTATCTCTTTTCACAATGTGCATGTACATTACCTTTTCTCGTTGATTCTTGAGAGATGGATTTTGACTAGGCCCTTTCCTTGCCAAGCTACCAGCTACAAACAAGCAGCAAATAAATAGGTAAATTCATTTGGCTCATATAGGCTACAGCGTTGCATAGCGTAGTTTAACCAGTAAAAATATTTTCAATAGCGATCAACGGAACTTACTGGCTACATTTTTTTCATAGTGGTGTATCACTTGCTACATATGATAAGCCAAACAAGTCAGCATACCAGAATTGTCGTTGAGAGGTTGAGAACTACTGAAAAAAAAAGGAGCCAGATCTCCCTACCGGAAGTAATATTCATTTGATATGAACAAAATTTTTATGTGATATATATATATACAGATTCCGATCTGTGCTTTTAAGTGTCATCTGTGTGTATTTGGCCCCAACTAAGTGTCACTCAAAAATAAGGAGTCATTTTGTATGACCCACAAAAAAATCATGTCTTAAATCCTCTTAAATAATCATGTTGGGCATCCTTAACCCAATAGTAATTAATGGTAGATATAATAGCCTGACATGGTCGGACAACTCCAATGCAAAGATATGCCCTACACACTGATAGCCACTATATATATATATATATGAATGACTCATTGTCCAGGGTTTTTACAGGTACAATAGTGGGATATATAATATATGACACTTTATTGCACAAATGTGTGTGTGTATATACACACATATATATATATATATATAAATGTTTTTATAGGCGTGTATGTATAGAAATCATTTCATCAATAATGTATCCTTACCAGCACGCTCTTTTCCTTTGCTGTTTTTCAGCATTAAAAACTTAGTAAATCCCATTGCTGAACTGGCACAAATTGCAGAACTGGAACTACCGGCACCCTCATTAATTCCTATAAAATATAAATACATTACTATTAAAGTTAGCTCCCAAAAACTAGGCTTGTTTGCTGACTAATGAAACAAGTATGATAAGAGGAGTGTTAGGCCCACAAATGAAATTGAGGTTTCATTGTTACTGTGTACGACAATAGGTATCATTTGTAAAAATTTTCCATTCGCTGTCAAAAGGCAAATTTGCGACCTGTTCCACTGTAATAAAATTGATTATTAATAATCAGTGTAAAATCCCATACGCAGTTGAGAGCTACTGCGTATGGGATTTTACACTGATTATTAATAATCAATTTTATTACAGTGGAACAGGTCGCCGAATTTGCCTAAAGCTATTCGAAAATTCAGCAAATATTTATGAATATGTTGATTTCATATATCTGTGTATTATTAAAATTCCGAGATTAAAAAATCGTAGTTTATTAAGCTGAGGATAACAGCCTGTATGGTACCAAATCTTAGACCTGCATGTATGGTAACAAATAAAATGAGTAACCAGCTATTTTTAGGCATTCCGCGCATAAATATTTGTAAATATTTACCAAATTTGAGTTGTTTTCCGCAGTGGTGGCAGAAGCTTGCCCCTTGCATACTGGTTCTTTTGCAGCTTTCACAATTGATGGTTATTATTATTATTATCAGCAATATACGGAAAATTGTCCAACCTGAATGAATGACAGCCTGAAAGTGATGGATTGACTATCATAGCTTCTAATATACTGATATTTCATAATGATACCTGGCCTTTATAGTATGGGACCCAGTGCTGTAATTGCTATACCTTTGCAGTGTGTGTGTGCCCAGCCCACGCAATATTCCTGTTGACCAATCAGCTACTGAGAAACACCAATATAGAGAAGTTTGATGTACAGTAAAAAATTTTGACAACCTATCTTATAAAATAATTGTCATGTAATCCGCTTTACACTTCTCCCATGTGAGTTTAAATAACAGCAGCTAAGATAATCCTATAACTCTCAGTTCTCTTAATAATCTCCTATAATCCGATAATCCTATAAAATAACAGCAGCTAAGATATTATCTTAACTTATGACAAGCCGTACATGGGCAGCTATTATAAGAGAACTGAATAATAGTATAATCTGTGACAAGTTTGCATGAATGAATGAAAATAATTAAGAAATCATAGCAATAGCTGCTGTTATTTAAACTCACATGGGAGAAGTGTAAAGCGGATTACATGACAATTATTTTATAAGATAGCTCGTAGGAGCACAGAGTTTAACAATGAGTATATCTGCCCCCTTTAGTGATTAGCCTTTGAACCTTGGAAATTTCTATCAAAGCAGATGGCTTTGAACCATTGATAATACTATTAAAGCAGATTTTAAACGCTTTGCCCAGGCACTAAGGCTTAAATGATTTGCTCAGGTATGACTGTTCTTTTAGATATTAGCCTTTGAACCATAGAAATTTCTATTTGAGCAAATTTTAACCATCGATATTTCTATTGAAGCAGATTTTACACATTTTGTCCAGGCGCTTAGGCTTTATTAAGTTGCACTGGTGATTGATTGAGGGTTGCACCTAGACAAAACATTTTTATGCAATCTCATAGACATAGACAAAACTATGTCTATGGGATTGAATAAAAATGGCTAGAAAAAGCCAAAAAACCTGTGCTGGCTGTTGCAAGTTTTCTACGTCATAGCATGACCTGCTGTCTTTCATACTACTCCCAAAGAGAAGATCAGGTATGAATCTAGTTATCTTGACAATTATTGAGGATGGATAGGCAAAACTGTAGGTGTTTATTGTGTGCAGAAATAGGGCTCAGCTGCCATATAAGTTGTTAGAAGTCCCCTATGAGAACTGCTTCATGGGCATTGCCATATACCACCTCAAACTTCGTTTTCGGTGGGATTATTTTCATTCATTCATGCAAACTTGTCACAGATTATACTATTATTCAGTTCTCTTATAATAGCTGCCCATGTACGGCTTGTCATAAGTTCAGATAGCGGCAATTGCAATCTCCTTATTATGTTAATTTTTTATCTAGACCAAATCGCCTGTGTAATTTGTTGTGTCGTTGTATTTGTGACGTGTAACACCAATCATAGATATTCCTTTTCGTTAAAAGCTTGCCACAGTTCTTTTTTTGCCAGGCAGCATATATCATGACATGAATGGAACAGTTTTGTGAACTGATTAACTAGATTTAGTGATATTTGGGTGTTCGCTAAGGATTATGGGGTCATTCAAAAATTCTGTATTCTTGAATAAACACTGATTTGGAAAGCCTGTAACTACCTGTAGGTACTAGTTATCGGGGACTCAAATGCTCGACGATTGAGAGATCAAGATTGGGTGTAATTCAGCAGAAGAAGCCTGTCGGTAGAGTTTAGGTGCCGCGGAGGAGCTCGGATCAATTGATTAGAGGTCCCAGCTAATCAACAGCATTATGACGGGGAAATCTTAGTGATAGGATCTAACCATCTGGGAGATGGGATCGCTTCCTAGCAGTGTATACGCTAACTTGAGGGGCTATGCCAACCAGTATACCTGATTCGCCGCCAAAGTTATAGTCATGACAGTTTTTCCTCGTCAATGTACTAAATACCCCTCAATATTCAACTTGATAGCAAGTATGGCGTACAGTGTTTGAAGAAAGTCTTTGGCAGAGGGTTTAAGCTCATAATTACTGCAATTATCTCCTTGAGAACAAAACAAATTTCAGGTTTATCAATTTTTGGTATGGAATTTTGATAGAATGCAATTTGTTTACAAATGAATTTGAGGCATAGTAATTTCTGGGGTAGTATGTCTTGAATTGCCTAGACCAAAACAAGTATCTAGTATTAAATTTGCCTATTACATTTCTTGTTCGACCTTGATGTATCATATATTATTCAAGTGCAACTTATTTATTTGTATGACGGTAAACGATTAATAATACTTTTCCTGCAAGGTTTGAGCTTATTGCTTGTCAGTATGTGGTATTTAGTGTTCACTACTAGCTCCTATTTGAGAGATACAGTGACTCGCATACAGCACCATGTCGCATCCCTCATGATCAACATTATATGGTTATTGCCTCACAGGACCTCACACCCTAATCTACAAATACCCTCCTTGCTTCACTTCCCTGGTCTCAGGAAATTAGTAAAATATTTGTATTAAACTGACCACATCTATCTGTAGCCTTGTCACTAAGGGGGCTGCTTTTCTTGTTTACTCCCCAAAACAAAAAAGTAGCAGCGTGGCAAGGCTAACCTATCCCCATTTTAAAATTACAATCACAATTGCACTGCGGTTGCTCGGATGACTCCCCCCCCCATCAAGACTAAATACTGTGGGTTAAAATTTAGATGGGAATATAGGAATTCATAAAACACATCATTTGCTGTACTAAATCAAAACATACATCTAAGCCTAGTTCCCATTGTGTATTCAAACAGTGACTGAGTTTATGGGAGCGATGGGTTCAGCAATTTATACTGTGCTGAGTAATAGCCCATTGATTTCACAAGTTGATAACTCCTATAGGCAAAATTATAGCCCATTTTTATTTAAGTCACTGAGATAGAAAATTTCCCGCGAAAAAACGGAGGGAGTGGAAAAAAAAACAGTGAGATTACAGCTAAATATAAGTGCTATAGAAGTGTGTCACTCAAAAAGCCGAGTGAAAGCTGAGTATTTTCAAATATATAATTATGCCAATAGATTCAATAACAAGATAAAGTTGAATTGAATTGTTACCTTGATCCGATGATTCGAAAAGTCCAAAGATTATCCTTTCCCCGCGAGCCAGATGTCGTGTGATTACTTCTGCCGGGGCTGGTGCTGCTCGTGGGTTCAAGTAATTCAGAGTAATGAGCCAAACAAAATAGGTGCAAATATTTTGGTAATTATGTGTTTATCGATCCACACCAAACTCCTTGCGATGGTACTCTTACTAAGTGAATTTATTTACTCTCTATCAATCAGAGATACATGCAATAGTGTATCACGTGATCAGTGTACATGATCCAACATGCTGGACATGCTTTTAAGTTTAATATATACAACCTCATTGTCTCACACCCATTTTTTGCAACCATCGGGCCCCAGATTGTTTTGTTCGGGGCATTCTTCCGCTCTCATGCCGTGGGAGCCTAGATGTGTAAGAGATAAGAGGTTTAGCTTATAATTTTAGCCATCACTACAGTAATCCTTCACTAATCTATTCAGGATTAGTGATGGGCGATTTCGCATTCGGTCGAGTTTGGTTCTGCACATGTCGGGACAACTAGCAATGTAAATGTTAGTAGCTGGTCAAATGTTGCCTACACCCAGACTCAAACCAGTGACTTTGCGATCAGCAGTCCACGCTCTTACCCACTACACCACGGATTTTATATGACGAGAAATTAAGACTATTATATTATGAAAAGATAGTTATAACATAGTCATACTTTTGCTGCGATTATTAAACGGCTTACAACACTACATGAAGCTTTCTTTAGGCATCTATAATTCAATAAATACTTGATAAAATTTGATGAAACTTGGTCTCAACATAGTTCCTTATTTCTAGATAAGTTACAAACTGAATCTAATGCACTATAAGCTGATTGCACTAGTGATAGTGAATGAATATCCACCATTCTTTTATATTGTGATATCTGAAGAATGTTTGACATTTTAACCAGTCCAGTAACCATTGAATGTACATGTAGCTTGCCAGAGACCAATGTCCTCAGCTTTATCAATCTCAATCCCATGTATCATAAAATGTTGTCAGTCGTTTGGTATCTCAAATAGCTCTCTATGGTTACATCGCGCGAAGCCGACTCGGCTCGACTCGGTACTGGTGTGAGCCGGCTGGCTTGACTTGACTCGAATTAAGCTTTTGCAAATTTTGCCCATCACTATTCAGGATACTGTAAATAAATCTGTGCTGCAAACTTTACTAGACGACACAGCTCAAATCTAATAAATTACAAAATGGTTGATTAAAAATGGTTGAATAACTACAGATGGTCATATCACAAGCCATATTCCGAAGCATGGACAGCGAAATGTTGGTTGCCTTGGCTTCAATTTCTGGGCGAGGCTGCTCTCTGTTTGCAGACAGGTTGGAGCACACAACAACAATTTTGATTCGGCTGCTTGATTATTATTATTTATTTATTTATTTATTTATTTATTTATAGGGGTTGGCTTGAAAGTATGCAAATAACAATTACTTTAAGGAAACTTGTTGACCTCTGAGAGAAAAAAAACCAATCGAGATTTATTAGGCTACATGTGGTAAAAGTATAAGAGAGTAATTTGATATAGTGGATCAAATCAGATACGTCATGCAGAGCACAACTAAAATACTGTGGTTTTTTTAAACTGAGGGAAGAAAAAGGACAAAACATAAGGTGTTAATACCGTCAGGTTGTATTACACTGTAGGCTGCATGTGCTTTAAGTAAATGATGACACATATTGTGATTGTTGATTTTTCAGCGTAAATGTATGTAATAGATTAATCATTGTTGATTTACCTAAATTGGTACAGAATGATCGTTTTACTATGGAACAGTTACTTCTCAGAGTAAGATGATGTCTACTTACCTTTTGTACAAGATAATATAAAGTATATGGTTCGACTCCTTGCTTTTTGCAAAATGAAATAGGTATAATCTTCTACTATGTAATGTTGGAGGTGCAGAAGTGTTCTGCCAGTTGTGACCAAAAGTTTTCTTGGTGCAGATATAATCATTCTAATGGCTTTATTTTGAACTTTTTCGATTGTTTCTGTGGTTTTCGGTGCGGTCTCTATAGATTGCTGAGCAATATTCAAGGATAGGCTGAACGAAAATGTTGTAGGTCTCGAGTGTTACTTCCATATTCATAAAATTCTTAAGTTTCGCTATCAACTTTACTTTCCCTGGTTGCCACATCTATGGGATGCGTTTGAAAGGAGATGTCTGTATCAAAGGTAACCTATCATACACTAATTGAAAGTTGTGACCCAGTTTTAGTACCTTAGTAGTCAATATGGTGAAAGTTTTTAGGATTTCAGTTTGAGAAAAAATACAGAATTGTATTTTTCAATATCAAGTGTTAAAGCATCCATGAAGTAAACATTTAAATAATCAGAGGAACTGCTCTAGCTTACAAGCTACAAAATGAGTCCAAGAACAGCTCAATTGGTCAATTAGGACTGAAGTTATGACTTATCAAAGTAAGGCCTCGCTGACGCTCGCTCGCGAGCCTTGCGCAGGGGGGTGTGATGTCATAGACAAACATTTTGTGTATATGTCTACCATTAGAAACTTTGGAGTCTTACAATTTCGTCGAAATTGGATGTAACAAGTTGAAATCCAACATAGCTCTTGTCATAATAGAGGTTAATCAAAGCAAAAAGCTGAGGGAGATTAACGCATTTTTTGCGGTGGGAAAAATTTGGTTTCACTTTAACAGTTCCATATACAAAAAAATTTGAATATTGGTCGTAAACCCTGATGTGACCTCACACCCAGGCTTCCCGATATAACAAGCTAATATTGAAAGGGTCGACTTGAATACCTCATAACACTGCTTGTAGAGGTCCAAGAGGGTCAACTTTAGACTTGTTTTGAAGCTGATTAGCTGGAGAAACAGCTTTGATTATCTCAATCTTAATTTCATGAATGCTTTAAGAAGTTGTTTTTGCACCATATTGATGCTTCTTTTAGGAGTGTTTGAGTATATCTGGTTGATTGGTCATGTATTCTCTACAAGTTCAGGGCTAGGACAGTGTCAAGGCTCTGCTTGACATCTACATGATGGAAACACCCTTGAACTAGAAGGAGAGAGGTCATCGACTCTAGCCTTATTTGCACAACAATGACCTCATACTTGGTTGGGCTCACTATTCAATTGTTCCAGTCCCTCCTGTTGGCTTGGATGTTTGAAACAATAGTTAAGGCCTTACCTTGATTCAACAAGCCTGTTGTGGTTTATTCCAAAGCCACACTAAGCTGTAACTAAGACATCACAGCAATGATAGTATGACAACGGAAATCAGCTTATGAAAAAAATCCATTCTCTCACGTCTTGTGAGTTTATGACCAAGTTTAATTTCCGGTGAAGTATGTGATTTCTATTTGGCATTAGCTAGCCATACATCCTAGCTGAGTCTGTTCGGATCAAACCATAAAAACCTTGCGGTCTTTTGTCTGCTCTCATGAAGTATGAAGATCACTCTGCCTCTTCGAAAAAGCGAAACTGGAAACGTCCGGCAAGGGTATAGGGTGTCTACCCCACACAAGCAATCTGCGTTTAAAGGCTATATGACAGCTATACTTTTCCTAATATCTCTGGAAAGCTCACAATCAGACCAAGGGAACCAGAGGGACCTTGTGAGCACGAAACTTGCCATGAATTAAATGGATATAAAATTTCTAGATTGTGTTGGGTATCCATGGGGTGAATCCAGGGTTTACCTCCCCTGCAGAATGCGGAACCAGAAGAGCAGAGGAGGTATGAGTATGAGGCATTTGCAACAAAAAAAAAGAGCTATTGTCCAAAATGCCTTATAATACCAGATCACTTGAGATTGGTTATGATTTGCCTCCACTGTATACTTGGAGCCTAGGGTTGAGGGGCAGTTTCGAAATAAAAATTCAAATTCTCAATAAAATCTCAAAATTACAGAGAATTTGTCAGCATCTTGAGAACCTTCAATGTTATGTAACGTTTTGAGCTCGTTGAAATGATATATGGTGACCCTGCATTTGTCACATAGCCTTTAAGGGTGCCTGCTAAATAGGGCGGTCAAATAAGACCTAGTGCAATGAAATTACCTTTCTAAGAGAAAGAAGATATTATGAGTGGCTTTTAGAAAATAAACAAATTGAGCCATTTATCATGCCTGCCAAATTGTGGGTGATTGTGGGTAATTTATTTATTGTTTTAAATCTTATTTCACCGATGTTCTTAAAAATGAATTTTAACGTCATCTCACAAGATGCGATAGTAGATTGAAGCAAAAATTAGAATAATAATTTATTTCAGTTTAACTTGATGGTGCAATCTAAGCAATCACGATTAGGATAGTTGATAATATTACAATCCATGTATCAACAGGCGATAAAATTAAATATGTGAAAGAGATAAAATATTTAAGCTTTGTCGAGAGCTGACATGTAGTATGGAAAAAGATCTCTTTAAACACTTTGGTGTCCTGCACTTTGGTGGGTGATAGATGGTATGTAGGCGAGAGGATACATTGACACAGTCAAACAACACAACTAAAATGAGGATGTTCTTCATTGGACGCATTATTGTTAAAAACAGTTTTAGACATCTCAGAAATAAAATCACAGAGAGTAGGCAGCTCCAAAGATTCGAGTCTCACAGCATGATCCATGTCTCATTCGATGATTTATGCTGCTATGAATCCTGTACATGTTCCAACTGCCCGCAATCTTTCACTGTTGTGAGTATAGTAACGGCCATACCGGAAAATAATTATCATAGCTAAGACAAAAAAAACATGAAATTTACAAAACGAAGCAATTTGTTTGTTTACTTTATTGGCATCTGTATCATTTTCAAGAAAATGTTTTTCAAAAGAGCTATTAAAAAAAGTAAACAATGTGATTGAATGGTTATAGCACTAAGACATTTTGTTAAGGGAGTACGGTGCAGGGGGCTTCCAGGCTGTATGACTAGGATGATAGCTAAGCTGATAGTAGCTCCTGACACATGGAATAAGATGAGGGAGCGGTCATCATCCCTAGCCTTAGTTTCACAATATCAATTTTATATTCTTGGGTTCGGGCAAATTATATGGTCCCACTGTTACCCTGTTGCACTCTTGTTATGTTGGCGTCGATATTTGAAATTAGATAAGAGCTTATCTTGATTCTGCAGGTGAGTTGGGTTTATTCCAAACCCACATAGAGCCGAAATTAACTATTGATCAAGTTGGTACCAAGTTGTTATGAACATGATTCCACGATGACGCGCATCAATAGTATACAGGTTATTCAAGCCTTGTAAAAAAATTCCATATTTTTGTACAAGGAGTGTTCCCTATGACTACCTCTCTAGAATGTATGCTAAAAAAAAAGATCATACTTGGATGAGTCAGGGTTTCAGAAAGAAAATAAGTCGGGACTTTAATTATGCCGGCCGCGTTGAATATATAGATATTTTAAATTTTTACATATATATATATATATATTTACATATATGTACACACATACCATTACTATATTGAATCGTGAATTATTTTTCATTAATCACATGGACCAGAAAAGTTGGGACATGTTCTATATAAGAAACTCATTACCAATAAATAGTTATATTATGGAAGTAGAAGTATCATAAATGTAATAGAAGTATCATAAATGAAATTAACTGATCTTATTGTTTTCTCATCTTTTTCTTTTGACTTTATAACTTAATTTTTATACCTCATAAATCTTTTTGATATATTTTGATAAACTTTTAATCTGGTTTAATCATTTTGTCAGGGCTATTTTTGAAATATTACGTCTATATATCAATTATAGTTATCTTATGTACAAAGCTTAGAAATCATTGTTATAATCTAAACAATTATTAAGAGTCATATAAATCAATTTTCTTGATATCATTATTGGGTAAAAATTGTGCGGAGTGTGTTGTACATTTGCAATAATTCTCTGTGTAAAACCATAAGTTGTCTAGCCACTTATTCAGGAAATAAATGGTAATAAATGAGTATTCCATAATTGAGATGACAGCATGCAATTTGAACAAATGCTGCCTTTGGGTTATGAAAAAAAATTACATATCACAAAATTAAGATTATAGCGATCATTAAAAATTAAAAATTCGAATGGGGCTTTACGGGAATGCAAATGTACATTATTAAATGGCCCAAGCCTTGACTACAGAATATTGAGCAAAAGTGTCGTAATTGATTGTGATTTAGATTTCATAAGGATTCAATCTTGAGTACACCAGGGAAGGTTGGTTTCTATATGTGTGTACTCGAGAAGGGCGGGTTGGACTACCCTCCTGCCCTCCCCAAGTACACGCATATAGAAACCAGCCAATATCATTATTAGTTCTGGGCTTGGCCATTGCTCGGAAATTAGGCAGTATTTTGTGATTGTGGCCGCTCCTGACTTTGTGAGAAAAATTTCCATATTTCTTTACAGGAATATACTGGAGCTGTTAAGAGGATCGGTTGATGATGCAATACCCTTTTAGCGGGGGCTCAGCCTGTAATTTAGTAACCGTAGGCGTTCTTGGTCACTGTGTATGTCTCTGTGTAATCTCAGGTTCCTTAGATGGCACCCTTCATGTTCAGGCTAACATCTCAACATTTAACGTTGGTCAATTTAAACATCCTTTATCAAAGTACCATAAATCTTGTTAATAATTGTTACTATTTATTTATTTTTCTCTCCAATGTTTCTCTCAGTTTTCCCTCTTTTTTTTTTAAATTTTTTGATGGTCAATGCATCCAAAAAATTTCTGAGAATGATTTTATAATGACAATAAGAAATAGATAGATCTGCATATATATATATATATATATTTTATGAAACTGAGCTGAAAAATTTTGTCTTTAGATTTCCTTTCTGAACTGGGTGCTAAATTAAAAAAAAATAATAACGAAGAATCCCATACTTTTACAAGGAAAGGAATGTTCCATGTGAGTATTTTTTTATTCTGAGTCTAGAGTTTTTTGAGTTGTAGCACACAAAAATAAAATGTTTGATTAGGTTTTTTGTGATGCCTACTGCAGTGTATAGATATAGTGGTACATCAATTCTATTTTGAATCATAATTAAATTGGTAAAATTATCTCATAAACATGTTGTTGAAAAGCCATTTGATCAAGGTTCTTAATAAAAGGTTTTTGTCATTGTCCATTTATCAGTGGCAGTTTTAAGACATGGAATCAGAAATAGTTTTTAATATATTCATATTTTGCTATAGCAGCGCTTTGAGTTTGTGACATTTGCTTAGATAAGAAATTATTGCTAATCACATGGCAATAAATATCAATTTTTCAAGGATTTTTAACAGTGTAGCCGTTGGGTATGATTTTGGGATAGGTAGAGCTTATTCACTGGCTATAGAGCCTCTTGTTTATGCGTGCATGACATCTTGTTGTGACATCTTGTTGTGACATCTAGTTGTGACATCTAGTTGTGACATCTTGTTGTGACATCTTGTTGTGACATTTTGTTGTGCGTGACATCGTGCTAACAAGCTGCTTGTGAAAAATCCTCTCTTTCTCTTGATTAAAAATTGTAAATAATTACTGGATATCACATGGAAGAAAGTCCTTTAAGTTCTAAAAAGCGGAAGCGAGATGACCAAGATGACGATCAGCAAGAAAACAAAAAAGAAATGCGGTATTATTTAAACAAACTCAGAGCACTTCAAAAAAAGCTGGATTCAACAACTCAGGATAACAGCATCGAAATCAAAGGTACGGTTGACAACATCCAAATTGTAATCGTGTGCAATTCTGCAACATACGAGGTTGCAAAGCAATGCTATGTAGTATTCAATAGAATATGAATCAGTTAGTGTTTAACCCTATACAAGTCAACACGTTTATTTAAACCTCTCACTATAAGCTACAACCCCAAGTGAAGATAATTCTATATCAAATCAAACACGTACTACATCAGCCCTCATTCAAAATTCTTAACAAACAACAATATCATACTTTGTTGAAAGATCAAGGACTTTACCTCTTTGCAGACCAACCGTGACCAAACTAAAACAACTGTAGTCGCTGTAGTGGTCACAGTTAAAACCAAAAAGAAAGGAAGAAAATCTCTATACACTGCGAACTTTTATAATACAACATCTACCATACTTGTCAATGGAATTAAGGACAAAGATATTTTCCTTGACCACTACTCTAAACTTATCAACAACATTCCTGAACATACTATAAATGCATTGAATGCCACCATTCACGAAAATGTAAAGAATTCATTACATCCGAGCAAGGTATGAATGCAGCAGATGTACAACTACCAAGTCTGGAAAACGGCTACACGTCCAATCAAAGCTCCAGCACATCAGTTGCCATGTATAGCACAAGCTCTCGCAATCCGGAAACACATGTGAATCATGCAGCAATGTCCAAAACCTCATCAGAGTCATGTTGAGCAAAATCTCGGAGCTAGAAAGTAAAGTTAATCAACAAAGCACTTTAATACAGAAACTTGTTGACCAACAACCAATAACCGATCAATTACAACATCAATTCGACCAACTTGAAACCAGCATCAACAAACAACTAACAAGTAAATTTGAGAAGAATTTTTTTTTAAGTAAAGCATATAGCTTCAACTGCGTCCATAGGCTTTTAAAAGGTTGCCATAGTGCTCTCAATTTGTCTGACACATGAATATGATACCAATTATGGGGAGGCACTCCTATGGCTTTAATCACAGGATATTGAGAAAGGGTGTTGAAGCTCCTGACTAAATGAGAAAAATTTCCATATTTCTTTACAGGAATATACTGAAGCTGTTAGAGGATCGGTATTGATGGTATTTGTAGTCACTCCTGGCGTAAGTTAGAAATGTTTCCATATTTTTTTTTTCACAGGAGTATACTAAAGCTGTTAGGGGATCGGTTGATGATTAGATACCCTCATAGGGTTATTATATTTTATATGTTATAATTTTATATAGATTATATATAATAACTCTACTACTACTCTAAATACTCTAATACTATGCATAACCCTTACTGTGAGCCAAGCCTGTAATTTAGCTACTTCTGTGTACTTGTCTTCTGACTGACTCATGGAACGACATGTGACAACATGGAAAGACATGCTGACAAGCTAGAAAGACTCTAAAAGAAGCTAAAAAAACTCACTTGTTATCTTTGTCTCTGCGTATGTGATGAGTCAACCTGATTAGTTTTACGCTTCATTTGATTCTAATAATACAAGTCACTTGTCAAGCATTAATATCATGAACTCACACTAAAAATAAATGCAGAGTTGTACATGGCGCTATAGTGGATTTGGGTAGACACTAGCAACCAAAGATTTTTGTTGTGAGTCAACCGGAGACTGAATCAACTAATATTTTTCATACTACCACTATACCTACTGTCCGTCGGGACAGCCATCACTCTAGTCTTTGGACTGTCTGACAATCTGGTTACTTTTATTTGATTTGATGAGCTATTAAGCCGAAGTTTGTTTATAAAAAAACAAAATTTATAGCATCGAAATTAGAAAAAAAGAAATTTGGTCAGTTAATAATTGATCTCTTCTTCGAGAGATTTGTTGATGATAATTACGAATTAACTGTTTGTCAAGTGCAAGCACTTGTGCTTGCTTGCCTTTTTGTGCACAAGCTGTATTGTTAATGGTGGTTACAGGTGCTCTACAACCATGAAGGTAGGGACGGGTCACTAACCCCCGACCATATGAGCGAAAATCTTGTCGCTAGTCCATTTACTGTTCAACAAATGAGACCGCGCTATTTCAGGGTATTGCTCGATTAGTTACAATGGTACAATAAGTAATGTAATTAGTCTGTATTTTGTTCTTGTGGCCGCTCCTGACTAAATGAGAAACATTTCCATATTTTTATACAGGAATATAGTGAAGCTGTAAGAGGATCGGTTGATGATGCGATACCCCTTACTGCGGGCCAAGCCTGTAATTTAGTTACCATAGGTATTTTTTTCTCTGCGTATGACCGACCAGAATAATTTTTCTGCCATCTGAATGACATGTATTTATAGCAAAATATTGTGGCCTCACCTTTTTTTCTAGAGCAAAAACAAACACAAGTCATAATAAACCTGACTTATTCATACAAACCGAGGAATCAAGATGGAATAACATATTTAAGAATATGTGTCAACCAAAGTTTCAATAGATGTGATGAGTCAACCTGATTAAATTTACATTTTAGTTACGATACTGATAATGGTGCGAGACACTTGTTCAGCTTCAATATCATGAAACTGGCAGTCAAAATAAATGCAGAGTTAAACTTGATGCGAACAGTCTAATAGGAAAATCAATGTTGTGCTGTAGGGGGTGGGGGTAGATGCACCCGCTATCGACCAAAGATTTTGTCTGAATTTACAGCAGACTGAATCTACCGATATGAATCTTGCAGAATTTTTCCCACCAACATTATACTCTACCTACTTTAAAACAGAAAGCGGTCACGATTCTTTGGAGTAACTGGCTGAGCCTGTTCATTGTTAAAATTCATTAACTTTTACGCCAAATGCTTTCTTAAAAAACTTAAGTTTTAGCGTAGACATTAGAAAAAGAAAAATTGATTCAATCAAAAATTGTTCTCTTCTTTAACAGAGTTGGTAATAATGATAAATTAACCAGGTTACGGTTACGCTTGCTCAGTTCTTGCAAATGCTGTATTGGTGTTCTACAATCATAAAGGTAGGGAAGGAGTCACTTACCCCCCTCAATGTGGGCTAAAATCTGGTGGCAAGACTTTTTACTGATCAATAAATCAAATCGTGTTTTGGGTTTTGCTGGTTTATATACAATGGTACAGAAATTATTGAAACTTGACATTTTCCATATCGTGATAGTATACCCAGCTAAATTCATTGGAAATTCCCATCAAATTTATTTGATAGAATCAAGGAACATAAAAAATCTTATATCATCAACAAATTAACAGTAAGATACTCCCCCTATACTGTTTTTTTCAGAGAGCAAAATACGATCATCGTTCATATCAAAGCAATCCCATGGTATTTGATCATCAATGCTGTAAGCTGTATTTTAGAATTAACTTGATTAACTAGGTAATTTTGAGCTTCCCTTGTTACATTCAAATTAAAAGATTTAAGGATAAACCAAAAGTCAAAAACCGGTAAAATGACAGCAAACATCATTCGTAAATAGAATATAAATTTGAATATAAATGGAAGCAAAATATCATTCCTTTGAGACTGGATATCCATAACAAACAAGCATTTGGAGTTATCCATCCCATGATGGTCCGCTGGCTGTGATGGCGATGTCTGCCTTTTATGGTCCACATGGTCTCATTATTGAAAGTTAGTGGATATATCATTTGAAGAATATGTCAAAGGCAAATCTTAAAAGAGTCTGGTCAGATGTCATTGCCTTTGACCTAATATTCTCACCGTGTTTTTAAACTCAACCAAATTTACCACCTCAAAAAGGCACTACAAAATTTAAACAATTGAGTATAATGGCTATTAATATGTATTTAAACACAGAGTTTTAATCCATTTTCTGAATACCAATTATAACTCTGAAGTAGATGTTGAAAAAGCCTTCCAAACTCTCACTCGCTCAAATAAGCTATTCCAACCTAAGAGAACCACCAACTACAGAGGGGAATGGTCACTGCTTACCAATGGAGTTAACCTGTGTAATGCTTACCTCCGTAGTTAGGGTCAGGGTGAGAGGTAACAGAGCCGCCTTGTCTTCCGGGAGGGTCTGCTCTGTGGGGGTCTTATGTTCCAAAGCCGGAGTGACAAGTCGCTTTTGTGCTCGGGCAAAAAGTACTTTCAAATAAGAATAATCGGGTGATTTCTGTTTGTAATTGCTTATGAGGTCTTGTCTTGTCTTTGAGGAGGGGCTGATCGAGGTAACTCGAATCAACCTGGGTTCAGGTCTTAGGGACCCATAGAACTCAAGCCTTCCATAAAACAATGTTTAATCTAGCATCGTTGTTCAAGACGCCCCAAAATACAAATGAATCGGAGCAAATCTGAAACTGTGATGCACGTTGGCTTAGCTGCCCCCTTTAGGACGGATTGACCAAAGGTTCGCTGCCGCGCCTGTTTGTAGAATTGGCATGAGGTTACAAAGTGAAGAGCATTGTCTTTGTCTTGACCACATTTTGGACAGTCTATTTCATCTGTTAGCTTGAGTTTATGTAGGCGTACCTTGAATGACCCGTGACCAGTTTCGACTGATATGAGGTTTCAGATCTCTGAGCATCCAAAGCAGAGGAGCCCAGTTTCAAATCTTAGATTCAGTTCACTAAATAATGATTTTGTATGATTACCATGCTTACAGTTTTTCCAATAAATAATTTTCTAAACCATCACCCACTCTTTGATTCCCTGCTTTATACTGATTGGGTTACAGGGAGTGCTGGTTCTGGACCATAAAAGTCACGGGCAGAACGAGCATTCGCAAGTAAGTCCGCTTGTTCATTTCCATGGATGCCTATGTGTCCTGGTACCCAAATAACCTTGATATTATTTCTATGTCCAATTCATTTCAGCTTTTTTCGGCATTCTAAGACTATTTTGGAAGTGTGTGCGTGTGATTTAAGCGCATGCATTGCAGCCTGGCTATCAATCTATATATAAAGGTCATGAGGTCAGTATGTTGTTAGTTATTTTTTGGATTATAACATGATTTTATGTGAATGTGTCATAATAGTCAACTCACAAAAAATCATCAAATTTTATTTATATTCGAAATAAAAAAAAGTCAAGTCACTTCAGACAGATCAATTGATTACAACTACATTATCTGCTTAGACATGTCGATAAAAATGACACAACAAGTTCTCTGTTGACCTATTCATCTTTGGTAGCTCGGCGGCTTCCCAATACTATCAATACTCTAAGGATAATTTAGAGAGGCATCAAAGCCTCTGCATGAGGCTCATTTATCCTAATGTAGAGTCATATACTGAAAGGCTGGGCTTAGCTGCTACGCTACGGCTTAATGACGTTCTATCATCTGCGTGCACTAAATATGCCGCTTCTGTAGAAGCTGATCCTGATCATAGGCTACACAGTCTCATTCCAAATGCCCAGACCTCTAACCGACACTGCGAAAGATTCTCTAATACCTACATAAAGCACTCGCGCACTGCTCTCAAAAGCAAGTCGTTGTTTCCTGCATATCTCAGTTAAATGTTTTCAATTTATGACAGACCATATAAGATTTTTTCCTTTATTATACTGTGAACTTGGTCTCATTGGTGCCTCGCCGTACATTGATAAGTAATAAAGTTGATGATGAATAAATAAATAAATAAATAAATGGTATATGATATGCTGTATTTCTTTTAGATTGTCATTCACATTTACTTAATTTTCACATCATTATTTTTTTTTCCACCAGTTCTCACCAGATTTTTCCCGACTGAATGAAAACTGGAACGTCAGTTGTGGAAACGTTTTTTCTTTCTCATGCTACAAAGCCCGTTCTGCCCTTCCCATATAAATGGTGACAAAAGTTTGTACAACAACAATAACCAACAGCACAGAACCAGACCTGCCAACAATTCAAACCTTTATAGGGTATTTTAGCTTGATTGGCAAGTCTGGGTGTCTCAAAAGTATACATAACAGAAGAGGCTCATTTTTAAATTGCTGATTTAATTCTAATGAGACCAAATGACTTATGTTTTTGGTTGTTACCTTTCTTCTTTTTGTTTGTATGAACTGTTTCTTTGTGGGGAAGGAAGGATTGAGAGTAGAATGTAGGGTAAGGGTAGGGGGAAGGGGCAGGTTATCCCATTGTTACTGACGGTAAGATGTGACCGCGGGGAATTGCTGGTTTGCTCCAATATTACTCAAGTATTGAAGCTTTTCCATTTCATGTTAATGAACCAAACTCAAGAGGTAATTTTAATTGAGTTATCGGACATTGAAAAGGCCTATAATAAATTTTTATTCCATGTTTTGAATTTTTGGCTTCAACGTCAAAAACCTGAATTAAGTGTGTTATAACGTCCTTCTAAAAAGCCTCAATACCGTAGTAAGAAGAATAGTAAAAAAACAGAAGACAGCAATTGAAATATTCGCTGCAAAACATAATGAAGTCTAGATCAGATATAATCTCAGTGGAGAAACATCATCTGAGCTAGTCTTTATTGTTAGCAGAGGGGCCAGGGAGGCAGTAAATAAGTAAAGGCAACTATGTTACGTCACACTAGACCTCTCCGTCGGTCCTAAATCAAGCTGTCAAGATTTCACACAATGTTTACTGTAAAAATGGGATAGGCAAACACGTTGTTGTTGTTATGGTGTTGTTGCCAATTTTGTTGTTGTTCAGAAAACTGTCTATTCTGAACCATTCTGCGCATGCTCAGCTCTGGGCATGAGCTGATCTCTGCAAAGTTGAGTCTCGGAATTCCGAAGCCATCTGATTGGCTACCTGCTCTGGTGACATACTCCCCAAAGCGTACGGATTTGTTATTAATAGTTATCCTCTCTTGTCAGTATTAGCTGATTTTGATTGACGGTTTATGCAGGGGATATCCCATTTCGCCTTTCCAAAGTTGCAATCAGAACCCAGACTAAACTCATTGTTCTTGCACATGCGCAAATTCAGGTCACGCATGATACATACTTAGCCTTACGACAATCTCTTTGTGGTAATGATAGCCTAGTTTATCAGTGATCTACATGCCCAGTCAGATCACGAGAGTCAGTATGATTCTGAACAGTATATAAAGCAGAAGATGCATTCTTTTCAATTACAGCATCATTTACGATATCAGCATCCACACGTGCCTCACAACTGGTTATAAGCGATTCCTAATCATCTCGCAAAAAATAGTTAAATTGATTTAGTTCAATTTCTCAGCTAGGATGGGTGCTAAAATTCAGCTCACAATACAGTTATCCATGTTGGTTCTTTTCACCATCTGCAATACGAAACACATATCAGGTACGATTTCAGTATAACATCAGTGTTAGTATTTATTGTTTTATTATGTAATGCTTGTATCATGACTCATGATAACGCCATATTGAAGCCGCAGCTGCATGTATCATCCTTTAAGTCACCCTCATATAAGTCTGACTTTATTAAGAGGTATTATTCTAAAGTTGACGTTGGTACTTGTTTACAATTTTGTAATCAAGGTTTTTTTTTCAAGGTTTTTCTACATCTGGTATTGGGAACAGTATATCACATCAATTTTAAATCAGTTTCATGTGAGCATTCCAACTGTTAATCTCATTGTTTTTTTTACCATTAGATGCGAATCATTTAATTCAGCGACAGTCACAATGCATAACTTAACTCCACATGCCACAATTGTTGTTTTATTCATAAAACTAGTTTTTCTAAAAGCATGTTGTTAAATTTAATAGACAACCAGATTGACTTACTCTACTCTAAATACTGACTCTACCCTAAATACCGGTAGCGGCATTCTATTATCAACATTGATAATGGAATGCCACTAACAGACATCAGGACACCATATGTTGTTTATTTTTATTCTAGACAGCCTTATTATCATCATTATTTATGTTCAGAAATTGAAACAAAAATCTGCGAATCCTTCGTTAGCTATTTTTAGGAGGCAGGTCAGATTGATAAAGCGCTCTAGGCCTGGGATTTTGCACAGCAGGCAGCAGCCTTATCATTAAATTATATTCCATATTGTCACTTATGTCATCTGTGTCATCTTGTAGATTTTATCCAGTAGGGCCTAACCGTTGCAAGTATCAATATACCTATCGCTATTGTGAGTTAACTTCCACTCACTCATCATAGTTGGCTCACCTGCAAGAAATACATTGTTTCAAAGTAACAATCACTATACATTGTAATATAGCTTGAGCTTATAGCAAATCGAGACCTGATTATCTAATTTGAAGCTATATGAAATTCAGAGAATTGTAATGAACTCACTGTCTGACTATTTTATTCTGTGTTACAGATTTTGTACCATTGCCTGTTGCATACCTGTCAACAAGGGCTAATATTTTTGAGGGACAAACCGACAGAGAAGGTGGAGTGTGGGGACAATCAAGTTTTGAGTTGGAGCCCTCAGAAGAGGTATGCTGGTGCCAGCTTTTATGACTTTAACTGAATTATTAAAGGAAGTGACTACTAGGCTTTTATGGGTCTTAAAAAAATTGAGGAAAACATAATGCATCCATTGAAGCTTTCACACTGGACATACAATTACTTTAAGTAGGTAGTAAAATGCTCAGTGCACTCGACTTCATTAAAGGTTTTTTTTGTTTTCATGAACAAAAGATCATTGCATCAAATTAAAATTGTGTTAGGACTATGTGTTTAAATTTTTTTTCAAATGAAGTATACTGTGCTTTAATCAAGGTGAACTTGATAAGCTTAGGAAAGTTGGGATTTGTCTCCCCAGTTCTTCAACTGTGAGGAGATATAAGAGCTATGGGCACAGCACCAGTGGTTGGGACGATAATATAATAAAAGATCTCAGGGACACCATGACTTTGCTTCATCTTCCCCCAAGGGCCAGATATGGTATCGTCTGTTTTGATGAGGTAAAGGTGAAAGAGGGAATAGTGTTCAATCCTCACACAGGAAATTTAGTTGTAAGTTGTCAATCTCTAACTGATGTGCTTCATATTGATATTCATACCACATATAGCTAGGCCAAGTTTTGCAAAAACAACACAATGTTCCATGCTATCACAAGTCATGTATCATTTAACTATAATGAACCACCATATAATACCTACCAGTTCTAACAGATATCACAGTCATATCAGATATCACACCTTGGATGGTTGATAATGTTTAACACTGATGTTTCAGGTTTTTGTGAAGAATCAAGTGAACTTGGAACCCATGTTTTCCAGTTCATCTGGACATGCGCTTTTACCAACTTCAGTTATCCTCTTGCCTACTTTGTAACACCCACAGCCAGTTACATCGACATTCACAGATACTTCAGGGAAGGTGTCCGTCTGCTGATGCAAAATAACCTCTGCATCATGGCTACCATCTTTGATGGTTCACCTGCCAACAGAAAATTTCAGGTAAGTGTGATGTATTGGTTGTTTTGATATTGATTGTTTTGACCGGAGAATTAATTCAAAATAAAATTGCATGTAAAATTGTTGAAGTCAAGCTTGTAGTATCGTATGATGCTTTGTGTGTGAAGCTCAAGATTATTAGTTTGAACTCTTATCATGTAGGATATCATCATCACTGGATCAGAACGCCACCTGGCATTTAACATCATGGCCGAGAAGACAGAGTTTATCATCGTCATATCTGACCCCCATAATTCGGTGAGCTGTATATTTATATAAATTGAGCATTTGCCATTAACCAGTTGTTAGTGTACACCCCAAAGTGCACCATCTAGAGTGTATCAATATGATCAACTCACTCTACAAGAATAACATTAAATCGTTTTTGTTATTTGCCCGATCAATTGACAACAGCATTATCTGCTCAAAATTGTCGATAAAAATGACACAATAAGATTTCTGTTGAGCTTTTACAATTCAGTAGCTCGGCAGCTTTCCAATGGTATATGATATGAGGTTTTTTAGAAGGTCATTCACATTGACTTAATTTTTACATCATCACTTTTTTTCCACCAGTTCTTACCAGATTTTTCCAGACTGAATGGAAACTGGATCACAACAGTTGTTGAAACTTGTTTATTTTTCTCGTGTTAGAAGGCCCGTTCTGCCCTTCCCATATAAATGGTGACATAAGTTTGCACAACAACAACAACCTACAGCACAGCACCAGACCTGCCAACAATTCAAACATTGATAGCTCATAGGGTATTATTGACTGGCAGGTCTGGTAATCTGAACAGTATATAAAGCAGAAGATGCAATCTTTTCAATTACAGCATAATTTACGATCTCAGCAAACACACGTGCCTTATAATTGGTTATAAGCAATTCCTAATCATCTCAAAAAAATAATTATTTGATTCAGTTCAAAATCTCAGCAAAGATGGGTGCTAAAATTCAGCTCACAATACAGTTATCCTTGTTGGTTATTTTTACCATCTGCAAGACAAAACACACATCAGGTACAGTTTTCAGTGTAATAATATTTTAAACATTTATTGTTTTATGATGTAACTCTTGTATCGTGACTCGTAATAAAGCAATATTGAATATTGAGAAGTTTTATGAGCTCACTGGTGGTAACACCTTGAATCAGAATTAGTTGTGATCATGGGCGTCAGAAGGGGTGCTCAGGGTGCTCAAGTGAACACCCCATGGGAGGTTTAAAATTTTTTTTTTTAACAGTTGGAACTCAATGTTTTCTTTTATCGCTAGAACTTTCAATTGGGGCCCGGGCAAGAGGCTGTTGCTGTTAAATATTTCTGGTATCATGCTTGATGTTGCTCATCCATAAAAGTTGGCTGGTATGTTCCAGAATGTCTCTTTTTGGGTCTTGAATTTCAAAAAAAATCGGCAGGAGGGCGCTTGGGCGCCCCTCCCGCACCCTCCCCTCTTACACATGCCACTAACTACTCCACAGCTAAAAGGAGCACCCCTTGGTAAATCCTTCTGATGCCCAAGGTTGTGATCATTTGCTGCGATAGCATTGTTGACTAAACCTTTTTATTTCAAGTTTGATGAACTTTAGCTCAATCAATTCTCAATGATCTATGTTATATGTTCTTTTTTAGGATTCCCTGCCTCTCTTCAGAAAAGTGAAATGCTGCCATCAGCTAGCGGTGAATCTCAGAGTGACCTCCAGTCTTTGAAGAAAATGGGAGCAGATAGTGCTCTCACCTCAGCCATAAAAGAAACGCTCATGGGGGATTCAGGTACCTTTAGTGTGACAAAAATCGACAATCACAACACAGAAAGGAAAAAGAGACATCATTGGCAGCGACCAGCAGCAGTCGCCAACTCAGCTTGGGGTAGTATCAGAAGCAGCCTTAGAAGATCATCGCTTTCTCGAAATGACCTGATATACATCGTTGATTTTCTAATTATAACACAGCAATCCAATTCGAATCGGCAGGGTAAACGATTCAGGCCTCGACCATAAGGAATTTGATTCTAATTGAATCGAGAATAATCTTTTATGTTAAATATGTATACATCAGTTTATTAAAAATATTAACATTGTATTGTCGACTATTGCTTTCAATTGTGTCTCTTTTCAAATTTAATAATTTCAGTTGGGGTCTTACTTGTAATGTTATACACATCGATGAATTTACATGTAGTATATGAGTACTAACTATATATAGATAATTGGTATTCTTATAATCATAGTTATTATCATATCAGGCCATAATTCTGCTCTGCAAGCAGTTTTTCCATCAAGAAGCCTTTTAAAGATGCAACTTTACTATCAGGTATTCTGTATTGTACATAAATTGACATCTGACAATAATACCATAAACTATAAAAAAATTTTGTTTTGCAGATTGTTCTTTTCAACTCACAACCGAAATAAATGTTTTGTAACACAAAAAAGCGTATAGAAAAACAACTGTAAAATAAAATTTGATAAATACCAATAAAAATAACAAACAAATAAAGGAAAAAAGTTGTAAATGCTTCTCTTGCCGTTTCTTTATTATCCTGACATGATATCTTAATAAGTAGAAGGGGTTATGAACTGACCTGGACAGGCTGTGGGAGGTGAGTGGGGGCACCTCTCCCCACCCGACAGCCCGCCCAGGCTAGTTATGAACTACCTTTTTCATCAGCCAACAAAAATGGGAATATGATTAGGATATAAGCTACTTCTATACGTATCATTTTATAAGTCACCTTCATATAAGTCTGATGACTTTATTACAAGGTTTTACTGTAGGAATCTAAAGCTGACGTGAGCTTATATTTGAATCATTCCCCCTCCCCCAAATTTTGCCGTAATAAAATAAAAAAAAATTGGATTGGAACTTGTTTACAATTTTATAAACAGACTTCTCCAAGGTTTTTGTTCATACCTGGTATTAGGATCAGCTTAACACATCACATCAGTTTCAAATCAGTCTCAGTGTTGAGCGTTCCAACTTTTAAATTCACATTTCACTTTCATTACAGAGAATAATTTAATTCAGTGACAGTCTTGATGCGTAACATAACTTTAAGTGCCTGAATTGTATTTTAAAATTAATGGTGTTGTTTTATTCATAACACTAGTTTACACAAAAGCAGCTTGCCAAATTTCATAGACAATCAGATTGACTTTATTTGAGTTTTGGAACTGTACCCTCAATACGGGGTGTGGCATTCCAATATCAACATTGATAACTGAATCTCACTAACAGACAGACACCAGGACACTATTTTTTATCTTTTATTCTATACAGCTTTATTATCAAGCCTATAAGTATATAGTTTCTTATGGCTTATGTTCAGAAATTGAAACAAAAAACTACAAACATTTGGCACACACATGTTTGGATTCCTGAGTTCAACATGGCCATGAGATTTGTTCATGTCTACATATCCATATCATTTAATTACCTCACATTCTGGATAAACCAACTGTCATCCAGAAAACCTACATAATTCAAATATACACATCAAGGTTCCAGATCTTGTTGACTTAATTTGTCAGTCATGTAAGTTTGATAACCATTAGATTGCAAGAGCAAACTTGCTTTCCGGAGCTTTCGAGTGCTTTATGTACCTGAACCTGTACTCTGATATTACAATCATATCATATTATCTCCCATTGAAGACAAGTCAAGGCAATTTTTCCTTTTTTTCTGACGTTAAAGAATGTTTGTTCCGTTCATAACATGTTTGAGCCTCAATAAAAGTGCAAAAAAGTTAAATTCAATGTGGTCTGGTTCTGTCTGTCCTTTTACAGTTTGGGAGTTTCCTACTCACAGTCAAACAAGACCAATTACTGAGAGCGCAACCCCAAAATAGATCCACCTACAAATAGTATGAAGTTGAAAATTTCCAGAGAGCCATTTTTTATTATCAAAAAACTGGATTATGGAACTAATCAATTTACATATTACAATATCAGTGATACAAAAATATGTTACTATTATCAGTGAGCAGTTTTGGAGTTGGATGGTACATCATCGGTAGACAACATCAATTTTTGAAATAGTTATTGCTTGAGTATCAAGAGTAACATAGTATTCATTCATGCTATTGTTGAATATCAACATATCAAATACCCGTTGGAAAGCTGCTCAATAGTTATACACAACTGAACAAAAACTTGATTTGATAATAAAGTGTCATTTTGATGAAACGAGGAAGAAAGCGCTGTATTTGTTACTGCAGTACAAAGACAAAATGATTGCTAGAGATTTCAAAATAGGTAAAATTTATTCTTATGGATTTGGAAATTGTCTTTTTTTTTGGTTTGATTTGATCAATGTATGGCAATGCTTTTGACATGAATGACTTTTAATATTGATATTCGGATCAGTCTTTGACATTACGTGAAAGTGATACCAAACGGTGCTGGTCTTTACTACCAGGTAAGGGACATAAATCCTGTCTCTGTGTGTAACAATGTTGGTAATAACTTAATAACGACAGAAATAGAATCAATATGGTATTTATTAGAAAGTACCTACATAAAATACTCCAACCCTTCAAGTTATAACGAAAAATATTATGTTTGATAAGCATTTATTACTTCAAGAGTCCATATGAATGAATATCCCTTTATTGCATACAGACAGAAATAATAATTATGTTGGTAGGTCAATTTGATATAATGGCCAAGATTTAATAACAACAACATAACAAACAAATGATATAACAGACCATGATCACCTCGATATATGGCAGAGGGGAACGGTATCTGTTAACAATGTGAGTCAACCTGTTCATCAGTTACCTTATAGGGAGGGGGGAAGGGGGAGCGGGCCGTCGGGGCTGCGGGGTTGACTGACAAAGGCTTTGTGGGGGGTTGGTGTGTAGGGAGCATTCGGTAGAGGGGGCTTTTCAGTTGCTGGTCGGACCGTGATGGTCTCACCTTTGTTTAATCGGGTGGTCGCCACTCTAGTCTCGACCTTTCTGGTGTAGACTATCAGTCCACATCACTGAATTTTTTATCTTGGTTTTTATAACTATTTTTTTACTAAAAATTTTCAAGCAGACGCCTAATAAAAAAAACAAATACGATGATACAAACACGACAGGCAGATAAGCATGTCACATGGATCACATACTAATCGGTTTGAATGTAGCTTTTGGGAGGAAATGAAAGAAGAAACAAGAGCTCAACATAGAACTACAATGCTTTTCAGAATGGTCTTCACTAATTGCATACCGCAAAATCTTGTGACTGGAGCCACATCTCTTTCTGAGATATAGCCGGAACAAAAATGCCCTTCCTCCAGTTCAGGTTACATGACTTGACAAGGTATAAGTTAGATCTAGTTTACCTGCATTCTGGTTTGCCTCCCTTCCACTCAGGGGGGAAGCAATTCCGCATTCAGGAAAATCAGACCAAACTTTGGGCTGGATGAAAGTATGGCTGTTGTGATAACTGTCAGCTTTCGTGCAATGGATGAAAAGAGCTTATTCGCGGACTAAATATTCAAACTTCATGAATTCCCATTTGACACATGCATATGATGATATTGATAGTGGATACCAATGCAGCGGATTCCACACCGAATGTATACAGCAATCTTTACCTGCCACATACTAGAACCCATCAAAAACACTATTTTCAAAATTTTATTTTTCACTCTGTTATAATCAAACTCAAAGCTTAAAAATAGAGGAATTTTTAGAATAATAATAATGATTCTTAAATAATCACAGATCCTGCATTCATACACCAGTCTGCAAACAAAGTGTGATAGCTGGGGTGGGTTAGTGCAAAATAGCCATACTCTGTATTTAAAAAGTCTTATGTCATTGACCGATTATTATTATTATTATTATACATATATAAGTTACGCTGCAAAAGTAGCAGAATATGCAATCTTTCATTGTATAGCTGAGGTTGGCGATAGCAAAATCACCTCATCCTTCCAATTTAGATAATAGGATTTGTTCATTTGAACCTCTTGAAATATATCATCAAGTATATTGTCTGAGAGAGGGATATCCTGTCCTCAAATCAAGCAGAGTATTAGTTTCCTGCGGCATTTACTAAAAAGATTTGTGTTTTAACATAATTTATGAAAAATCCCCTTGGACTGGGCAAAATTAGCTGATTTTCGTGAGGGGGGGGCATCGGGCATCGGGTATCGGGCAACAGGCAAGAGTTTTGGGGGACACAAACTAAACTGATTGATGATGAAGCCCATTTCTTTATCCATCGCGCTCCTTGCGGAGCTCTGACACACTTAGGAGTTGTCTGGCATTTAGATAGGAGAAGATGATTAGGTTATGTAAAATACCTGAACTTTACTATCGGATTTAACTGAATGAATCCTGAAGGGCGAAGGCTGCATTATTTCATTTTTTATTTGTTTTCATTGCAACATTTGAGCCATAACTAGAACAGATTATTTTCAATATATATCTGCATGTGTTATTTTTTTCTTTATCTGGTTTTATTGCATATTGTGAAGGATATCTATTATATTATGTATGTGAGGATATTGCATATGAGAGGATTGCCTTGCTATAATCTTTCCAAGGGATTTTACATATTTCTTAATACTGCTAAAGGGTAGCTGCACTTTTGTTTAATCACCATACTTTGCAACTCGTTGTCATGTCAGAGGATCTGTTGGCAGCATAGCATTTTTGGAACATCGCAATGATATATATTCTTAAATAAAGTGTTGTACATTTCATACAAAAAACTCTGCTGGATTTCAACGTGTTTGATTTGGAGTAACATAGTCTTAGCTGTTCCTCATCAGAGCGCAGTATTACGTTGTTAATTCTATTTCTTCGAAAATATCACAACCTGTGTGCCTCTATTATCCTGTGTTGTGATTTTGACATGTAATGCAAATCTTTGCTGGCATTCGCCAATGTTATTATCAATTTACAACCCTCAATGTAACACATATTTGATATTGTCTGCCAAATAAAATGTGTAGAAAAATAAGTACACATAACACAAAACTTGCGTTGTAGATTTGATATCTAGTGCAAATCTTTACTGGCATCCATCAATATTACTATTGATTTTACATCCTTCATGTATTATACATTTTTTGATATTGTCTACCAAATGGAAGTGTAAGTCTCTATAAAATAAGTACAGGTGACACAAAGCTTATCAAATATTAGCGATGTATTACTATGTTGGTTTCATCACTGAAATACACAGAAGCAAACACGTACTACATTCTCAATTTTGTTTGTTATTATAAATCCAAACTGTGTTTCCGTGTGTTCTTGTGTAGTGGTTTGATACAATATGCATCCTTAACTGGTATCCATCGATATTATTATAGAGATTACAAACCTCCCATTTGATATTGTCTGCCAAATAAAACATGTACAATAATAAGTACACATAACACAAAACTAATCAAATATTAGCGATGTATTGCTATGGTGGTTTCATCACGGAACTAAACACCGAGCAAACACGTACATATTACCAAATGGAGACTAAGACAGCCCACAGTTCCTTAATAATTAGAAGCATTAAAATTACTTACCCTAGCATAACAAGCTAATAAGATTAATTGACAAGATTACTTGCAATACGAAGAGTATATCGAAAAAGATATTTTAGAGAAATGACACAAACGGGGATAAGGGCTTATCCTTATTGATCTCTTCGTCAATAAAGCAACAACCGACTAATCCATAAAATAACCCTGACGCTGTAACGAAAAGTCGGGCGTGGCACTAGGTCCCCCCGAACAGGGCACTGTTAGGTCTAAATCGAGGACTGTAATTTTAATATTTTTATCTCAGGGTTGTGACGAAAGTCTCCTTGTGATTTACATAACACTCCTCAGACGAATAATTGGGGGTGGGAGAGTCGCTTTTAGGAGATGACAAAAGCCTACACAAGTTCGGACTATCCAGGATTGTTCTTCTTCTACAGTAGTGAAGATCTGCATATCTATAACTGAAGCGCAATTGAACAAAATCTCAACCACATTAAAGTTAGCAGGAGACCATTACACAAAATACCAGTAACGTGCAAGAAAAGAGGTGAAAGAAAGACTCTAAAAGGGACTCTGGTTATTGGAAGCAATCAGCATTAAAATGAGGACGATAGAGTTACAAATTCTGATATTTACGCTATTGTTTGCCGGAAACATATCAGCCTGCTACATCACAGCATGTCGCACAAGATTCCTCGGTAAGCGTGTAGAGGAAAAATCACCGGATAAACCATTGGTAAGTTTGTGAGTATGCTGCCTTGATAAACATACCATGAGTGTTAAAGTAACTGCGTCATTCAACAGTTATCCCTTCCAAACTTCTAATCATATTCTTCATTTACACATTCAATATGGCTTTGTTTCATCATAATAATCACTCCAAACTAGGGTACCATGATCTTATGGATGGGAGTTGTAACGATTTCACAATTGGATTGTTTGCAGCTTCCACCGATTTAAAAAGATTATTATAATATATTCAAAATTACCTATAAAAATATATTAAAAAGTAAGTTTATAATGTAATCTTGCCCATTTTGTCCTATCCCGCACATCACAAAACCCAAACTCTCCCTAAATTTAACACAGCTCTTTATGGAAAAAGCCATTATTATAAATACACCTAAATCCATCAAAACATGCATTCTTATTCTTATTCTTTCTATTTTGTTGTTGTTTCCAAACACACAGTCTTATTTTCTTCTAATTGCATTGATTTGATAGTGGTAAATAAAGTTCATATCATTATATCTTATGACAAAAGTTGTTCATATTCTTTGCAGTGTCGACCATGTGGTCCCGGTAGTTTGGGGCAATGTTATGGTCCAGAGTTCTGCTGTGGCCCTTTCGGATGTATAGTAGGTAGAGAGGAGTTATCAGAATGTAGTCAGGCTGTACCTACCAAGCTGGTGACCTGTTATTCAGACTACAGATCATGCAAGAAGTTAGAAAGGGGAGTCTGTGCTGCTGAACATTTCTGCTGCAACCAAGGTACTGAATCTAGCTCTTGGCGCACATTCTTCAAAAAAGAATCTGAATTCGTGGCACAATGATCATAAATTTATCATCATTCATTTGGTTGGTCCAACAGCTTTTATACCTCACTGATGAGCAACTCATAGCAAATGGAATGTAATTGCTGTTTGCTAAGAAACAGAAGATTGGGCTGCCCCTATAGAGGGACGCAAGGTGCCCTAATCCTCATACTGAGAATGTGATACATCCTAGAAAACTAGCATGCATCCTAGAGGTGAGGCCATGGTGGACCTCCTAATCATAAGTGTGCAGCAAGCTGCCAAAACTAAGCTGGCACTAATCGGCCATTGGCAGTGACACTTTGATCTTAGCCAATAGGCCGAGAAGCGATCTTAGCCAATAGGCCGAGAAGCGAAGGAATGGAATGTAATTCTTGTTGAAGTTGGATGATGTTGATGTTGTCGCTGATATTGATATCATGTAGTTGTTGACGTTGTTGTTGTTGATGCTGATGTTGATGCTGATGTTGATGCTGGTGTTGATGATGTCATTCTAGGCCTGACAGGCCTGAGTAATCTGTAGCTTAAGCAAAAATTCATTGTTATGGGCTGAGAGTCGGATAATATGTCAAATTTTGTACAACCTTTTGGTAGAAATCACAAGATCATATCTTTCAATGAAGACAGAGATAAGTCTCAAACAAGTCCTTCTTGAGCAATAGCAGATTGAATCTTGATTGATTGATTATATATATATATATACAAAATATAATGTTGTTATATATTATTATGTCTTATAGACACGTGCATGTCCACGGAGGAGTGCTCTGGTGCTCCGACAAAAATGATGGATAGAGAAAGACGGCGTTACATTTTGAGCAGTATCCTCTCAAAAATCAAATCTGAGTCTAGTTACACAACAATAGATAACAACTCAGCACATCAGAAATCCGACAAAACAGTGTCTACTATTCAAGGCAGTTCACTGAGAGATGAGAATGGTGATGAAGTCTGGCGCTTCTAGTATTTGGGTTTATCTTTAGTCTAGAAGCTTTGCGTATAAGGCATGTTATTGAGTATTCTATACAATGCAACTCTTTGTGATCTTGAGATCAAATCAACTATAGAAAAGGAAGCTGGATATTGTTGGGGGAACAGTGTTACTACCAGTTTGACAGATTTAGACAGAACTGCAGTGTAACTGAGTAGATGATTGATTTGCATCTCATTCCTGGCCAAAAACCTAATCTATTTATGGTATGTCTGAAAAAATAGCGAAAAATTCTATTCATCACGTTGTAATTCTGGAGACAAATTTAGTCTTCTCCTCTGAATACCAGAATTCAAGCACAATTATCAAACTTTAATATACTTTTTCTAATAACATTATACTGAATTTATACTTTCATCACTACGCTGATTGTGTTTTGATTATATATGTATGATTTTAATAATGTTTGAAATTCCCCAATGAAGAATATAACCCCAACACTACATACTACTGAAATATGGCTCAAATACTACAGCGAAATACAACGACAATATTAAAGTGTGATATAAACCATATACTGCAGTGAAATACAACGGCAATATCACACTGATATATAAACAAAATCCTACAGCAAAATACAGCGCAAATATTACGCTGTGATATAACCCAAATAATACAGCAAAATACAGCCAAAATAATACACTGAGATAAAACCCAAATACTAATTAAAATGCTGACCCTCTACAAACTGTATATATGTTCATCCGACTCTAGTATGAGTTGGCTAGACCTGCTAGCGGTCTCGCGCCTGAATTGCACACTCATTGATGAAAACATAGTAGTTCAATGCCTCATACAGCTGATAACAAAAAAGGATTGGAAGTTTTGAAAAAAAAATATTAAAAAGCTGATTACAAAGTATGGAATCATGATGACCGAATTCTCACATCGAACTTATGAGCAGTGGTGAATCTAGCCCTTCATATGAAGTCAATATCAGTGTGAAGAATGAGTCTGTCCTTTAGGGCCGCACTCCAATATGCTAAATCCACCCCTGTTCTTCCTTCTTATAGGAGTTTGAAGTTATTTTATTGCCTAATTCCAATATCCATCCTGCAATAGGTTGATAGCATCGAATGTACGGCACATAAATTGAAAAATAAAATAAAAAAGAGTCTGAGCTGCATGAGTCGAAGAATTGCATATAATATTCAAAAAAGGTATTTTATGTCTTGGTGGTTCTACACATGGATGGCCTGTATTTATCTATCTTTGCTCTACGAGCAGATTTTCTGTTAGGATTTATTTTAATAGAAGAGTTCAGGGGGTGCTGATGTCATCGGCTATTTTAGTGTTAGGAAAAGATCTCACTCTCTTGTGAGACCAAAGTTCCAAACCAAAATAACTTGATGCAAACAACAGCCCATAATTTGAGTCAATAACATAGCAGCTTTTTAAATGTGAACCAAAATCTAGTCAGTAGTCACGTTCGTATAACCAAGGAGAGTCTCTAACTCTTTGGTTTAACTAACAATGCAGCAGTGAGGCACTGCATGAGAACTATCATGTGTGCAAAATCTACATTTAGCACTTAAGCTTAAAATATAGCTTATCAGCATGCTGTGCACACTAATTTTGAAAACTAGTAAGCTACTTACATCATGAGGTAAGAAATTTGTCAATCAAGCACTCTAGGGTGTTTTTGTTTTGTTTTAACAATATATATTTCTAACTTTATAATGTGTATATACAAAGAAAATTATTGAAAATAATGTTATCAAAATCAAAGGATTTTTGTTCCCCTGACGCAGCAATTAGAGCACTCGAAACACCCTAAGGAATCGATGCTGCGATTAAAAGTAGGGTATCTTCCAATGTTGATGATGTGTGTGATAATTTTTTTGGTCAGATTTAATAATTATTACATCTTGGGCACATTTTCAATGTCATAGGGTTGAGTTTCATTCCAGTCTTCGCCGAGAGGGGTGCTGAATGCTGCATTCTTCCTAAACACTGTATCTCTAGTCTTAACTTGTGAAACTCCCTGAAAAATAAATAGTATACAGTTCAGGTCTATTGAGTCGAGCCCACGGCAGTAATATGTCTTGATCATGAATACCCCACAATGCAACTTTCTGGAATTCCCAAGTATGATAAAGACCTGATTTTCATAGGCCTTCCAAGAATTAAGTTACATGGAAGGAAATGCCGTCATTACAGCCATTTTGATACGTAATTTACAGTTCTGAAAAAAAGGAAGAAGAAAATGTGTTAAGCAACTTACTGTTATTCTATCCCGGTGCTCGGTCCAGAAAGTAACAGGCTGTTCTGATACGACGTTGTGTGGCTAAAATCAGGAAAATAAGACTTTAAAAATAGTTTTCAAGTGTAATTTCATGTTTTTTAGACGTATAATTTCTAAATAAGTTTAATCGGACAGTTCAAAGTTGAGACAGCGTGTTGACTGCCAACAAAAGGGATAATAATCAAGTTTACATGTTGGTGCCTTGGTGACATTATCCGGCTAAACTTAATGTCATTTTGTTGCACATTCAGTTTCGTTCAACTGATATCTCGAAAATCCTACCTATCTGCCACTCGGAAGTCAAGCAGGACCAACCCCTGCTAGCGTCTTTGATGTTTTTCTGTTTAGACCAAACCTAAACAATGGTGTAGTACGTGAGATAAGGATACAACCTGGTCGCAATGCTGACGTGAAGCATAGAAAGATTTTATTCCGCTTACCCTGGTGGGATGTGGACGATGTGATTCAAATTCTTTAGTGAAATTATCTCTAAACTCTGTTCTGTAATCCTGTGCATCCGGCTCTGGATGAAAGTTTTTCTCTATTTGTTCCCTGAATAACAGAGAGAGTATAATATAGGATGGTTAAACAAGTTGAAGTAGAAGTTGTGTGAGAGTGAGTTTGAAAGTTCGGGGGTCATAAATAAAACCCTGCTTAACCATGTGCGATTTCATACAGTTTCAACTCGAACTGTCTCTGATGGCAATAGCAAAAACTTTGCTCGACTGTTGAGGTGATAGGCAACAAAAGTCTAGTTCACTATGATATTGATTTTCAACAGAGTAGGAGGGGCCGGGGGGGCCATTGGACAGGGGGGCAAGAGTCTTGGGGGCTCTGACTAGGGTAGGGGTAGTGATTACACTAAAATGCTTTTCTATTAATTACGAGAGCAGACAGGATTGTCACAGCAGAGTAGCTAAGCCTGTCGCTGAAAAATATCAACCAATCGAATTGTTTCTGATAGATGATTGTGTTTGGGATATTCTCTTTCAATAGCAGGAAACAAATTCCACTCCCCTGTTTCTGGAAATTCCGGTTGAAACAGAGCAGTATGATCTGTTAATAGAAACTATACAGACCAATGAGCAGGGAAGCATTTCTATACATACTTATTTCTGTAAAGGGTCAGTGATAATATATATATATATATATTTATATGTTTATACGCTTTTGAGGTATCAAGATGACATATTGACATGAGCCTAAAAGTGCAACCAGGACCACAATGAAATAAAATACTGCACTGCAGGCATTGAGTGACTGAATCTCATTTGCAATATCTGCGTGACTCTTTTTCGAACCTTAGTGGAATAAAGTTATCACATGCTTACATGCTCGTGTTTGACGAGCCTTATTTGGATGTTCGATGCAATGGTTTCTAACATCTAGTTACAGAGATTTTTTTAAACCAATAGGCAGAATCTAACCTCTTACAACGATTTAAATCAATGTTAGAACCAGGAGCATGTGGGGATTTCTCTTGTTTATACACATGACTCAAGTTGACTTTACAGCTTGATCTGAATATTTTAACCATTCTAACCAAGTCTTGGATGATTTTGTAAAAAAATGGTGTGTTAAAAGCGGTAAGCAGGAAAAAGCAGTGCGCATGCAATATTGCAACCATTGTTAGTGGATACTAGTCTCCCTCAATAGTACATTGACTAAGCTAATATGAAGGGACCATTTTGAGTTGCCTTTTACCGTAACCTGGGTTAACAACTACAGAACCCTAATACATGGAACTTGTGATGAAGGGCAAGGAATGTGCAAATAGTAAGTCTATGTTGTTCAACGTTGATGGATTGGCTAGCGGTGACATATAAACAATAATGATAGCTAGCGGACAAACCTCTTGTAATCCTCTCTATAAAATGGAAATGTTCTGAGTTACGCATCGCCAGAGGTACAAAACCTCCTTAGTGTGGTGTCAATCGGTTGCATGGCCTGCAGTAAGTCACTCGAATCAGCATTACTAAGTAAATGTGATGTTATGTGACTTTCCAGTGGTCCCAACTCAATTGTTTGATTTTGTTGTGTTTTGAGAGGTTAAGTTGGTGAAATAGCAACAAGCCTGAACCACACAGTGATTGATTAATCATTCATTACATCCATTTGGTTAAGATCCAGGCCATGAAGTGTCCAAACTACATGCCACGCAATTCTTTAGCTAGTAACCATAATTGTAACAACAATAGAGTGCTACAGTTAGTTTAGGGTACCAAAAACACACAAGTGGATGTCCCGAGGTTGTATATTACCTTGCAATTTCAGCATAAGCTTGCTCCATCAAGCGAGTTCTCGCTCCTTTGCTTGCTACCCCTGGGTACTGTGGCTCTTTGTATGACACTCTGATAGTCGTTAGGTTATCTACTGGTGCATTGAAATCTGTGTTCAGAAGGCCCTCATGTCCACTTTTGAATACTTGTGCTGCACCTTTAGCTGGGTCTTCACTAGCTGTAGGGTCTATGTGTGAGACAGCTCGCTGTAAATAAGAACGCAATTGAAATCGTTCTAAGGCGAAAACTTTAATGAAGTACTACAGTGCACTACCACTGGGATTTCTTTGCAGTTTTTCATTGCACAGTTCTTAGGCTGATTGGGAATGACAGGCATCAAGACTGCGGAGCTTGACCATTGGACTTGTGTGTCAAATGTAGTGAGAGTGCCCCTGTGACATATGATCATATTTCACAAGCATGATACATGTAAGAAGATGTTTAGAACTCCAGCATACAATCCAAAAGCTAGCAGCTCTCCCAACAACAAAAAAAGATTGTTAAGACAAGCTAGTTGATTATATTCATTGTACTACCTTTTCCAATACCAAGGAGTTACTCCTTGCTAATACTACTAACTATAGATTTGAATCTTACCTCTTCAACCCAGTTCTCTAAGAGACACTTGGCTCCAGAGTTGTTGACCCTAATTTCATTTCTTCCTTGGTTCAAGAGAGACATGGTGGAATGTTGGCTTCAAAGCTAAGACAACTGGTTACCAAAACAGGGATTTCTAAGTCACAGAAGAATTGTTGTAATCTTACACTTTTCAGATCACACACACTGTTTCAATTTGATTATTAAACATGGCCACCAGTTGCCTAGCAATTGAAATCTTTGTTTCCTGTTTGTGATGAATGGGGAAGACAATTCCTAAGTATTTTCGACCTAATTAGAAATACTATCATTATTTTATCATGTAGTGAACACTGTTGAGTTAGCCAGACAAAAAAGCAAGAGGAACTAAATATTGAAGACGTGATGCTGTAAAAATGGGAAGATTACTGTTGTATGAAATGAAATATGGTTGATGTAAATTTATGACGATTGAACTGCTGGTTAAAAAACCCTAATACAGGTCTTAGCGTAGCTCACCCTGTTTTCATATCCAACATCTGCATCCAGCTACAAAATGCATGGCCTATTTATGAATCCAACATGGATACATATTGGATACGTAATCAACTTGTCACCAGATTCTCAGCAGAGCAATGAAGCTAAAATAGTATCAAACGTCAATGAACTGTTGCACATTGTCTATATTATTAGCAAACCAAAGCATAGCCCCATATTTTACCGTACCTGAACAATGTAGGTGATAATGTAGTTCCATATACGATTCTTTATAGGGTTTTTCCAATTTATTTTTACCTGATAACCATTACCAAAGGGAGAGAGAAAAAAGTTATCGACGATATTAATCAAACACTGGTTGTTATCAAAAGGTAGACTTCATGTAGCATTACAATAAACCACCTTCAAAATGAGCATGAACAAAAACTTCATCACTAGGCAAGCGTAACTCTGGTCTAGCTTTCTGAATACAATAAGGGATTTTACTGCCAGCAAAACATCATTTTGTATGATTCCCTTGCTGGTCAAACTGAATACCACTTTAGGTCGGATCAGCAAAGATTACGACATTAAATAAAATTTGGACGGTTTAATTGAGTCGGACGGATGCCCAGCTTCTGCAGAGAAAATAAAGAAAATTGAATCATGTCAATACTTGCGCTTGACACAAAAGTCTTCCTATAACACATTGAAGATTAGTAAAAGCTGGAATTAATGTTTTTCTCAGTGATTTTTTAGCAGCGGCAATAGCTGATAGCCAAATAATTAAAAAAAAGATATAATTAAAATAATACACCTTATTATATGATACCTATTCATAAGATATCTGGTCAGTGCGTACGAAAGAGATCATTCATATCATTGGACGAGTTTGACCATCACAAACTTCTCGACTTCAGTCCATGGCTGAAAACCCACAGGGCGCCTGCTAGACCTTTTCCTCTCAAAGTCCCATCCAGAACTTTTTGATAGCATTTCTCTTCATTTATATCAATCATATCATGTCACCTGCTTATGTGGCAACAAAGTCATTCATAACATTGACAATAATATGACTTTCACTGAGGGCCGTTAGGAGAGAAAATATCACGATTGAGGATACCATTGTCTATGTCTGATCTCTAGGTTCGGGTAACCGATGACAGCATTTTTGTTATTTTCTCATCATTTTCTATAATACTGTGCTTCACGGCTGCTATAGAATCGAGTTGATCAGCTACGGCTTGTTCTAACTCGGCTAGCTTAGATCTGAGGGGTTCTATTGATCCATCTGTCACGCTGTAAAAGTAAATAAAAAGTCAGCTAGAAAATATGTCTGTAAATATCTGAGATGTGATTGTTGGTATCCCACAATGCAATTATCTGGAATTCCAATTTGATCTGCTGGTTGGATATCCCAGACTCGTGATGCATTGTGGGAATCTTCATACAAAGTACCACATAAGAATCTTATCTATAAAGAATATTGTTGCTGAGTTCAACTTGACAATATCCAGAGTTACTCCTCTTAATAGTTTGTTCCATGTGACGATCAACAATAATAATTTTATGAAAAAATACTGTGATTGAATCGAACTAACTTAAAAATATCCTACTTCATTCGTACACACAAGTTGTTATGAAGAATATTTAATCTGAAGTGATTGAGGAGGAAGAGAGAGGGTAAATAATCTTAGAGGCGCAAGAGACTGTGAAGGGCTCAGTAAGTCGTATATTATTACAGGGTGATTCTAGATGATGGTTTCTGTTTGGCAACAGCAGAAATTACACAATATAGCTGACGCACAGACAAAGTGCTGCTTACATTGAAAACTGATAGTATTTCTTCATGGGTAATGATGTCATAACTACAATTTTTATCGCAGCCCTAGTTTTAATGTTTTCTAATGATGAGCTCATTATGAACTCATGGACAGAATCAATATATCCAAAGTCAATTAGGCGTTGAGACAATTATGTACAAGTTTGAGATACAAAAAGAGAATATAACTGCCCTAGGTTGTATTTATGTTTCCCAATCACATGACGATAAAAAAACATCATACATTGTTGATTGTTTGTGTTACAACATTGACGATGGTGATGATGATTTGTGGAGGGAGCCTGTTTAAAGTGGGGGTGTGAACTAACCCCAAGCAAACTTGTAATTAAAGAACCAGTATGAAACAGCATAAGCATTAGCTTATGCTAAGGGGTGTCTGTTTTGATGCCGCATGTCAACCAATCAGAAAACAACTTGGGTGCGCAGGCGATAAATAGGTCAAACTATCTGTGTAGTTGCACAAAACAGAAGGATACATTCTGTGAAACGCCAGTCGTCAAAGATTCAAAGAAACAGTTGATGATGTCATAACATTCCATAACTATCGATTTCTCTAATGAGTTGACTGCAAAGCATTTTCCATTCAGAAAAAAATAATTATGCTCCATCTGTCAACAAGAGTAAAGAAATCAAATTTGCAAAGATTCTAAAGAACAAGAGCATATAAATCCGAAATGCAACAAAAGTATGCCTTCTATCAGGGAGGGTGGGAGGCAGCTTCTATTCAACCAGAACATAACTTATTTATACTTATGCTTACTTATGTTATTTTATATAATTATTATTGTCATAAATATTACCATTGAGCAAATGCTTGCTGGTTTTTTCCCCCACTTAAATCGCTGTCTCATTTGCTCTAATGAGTACCAACAGGTTATTAAAGTAAATACAAAAATAAATTCTGAGTGGAAATGCTGACGCTGATATTTTCAGACATCGGCATCCTCAACAAAGCACTTTGACAAGCTGAGGACATTAAATTTCATTGCATGTTGACACCAGTGCAACATGGCACATTTTCCTTCTTTTGCATCAATGAAACATGTCGAAGCGTTTTTCATATCCATATCAAGATAAGATAAGATTTTATTGAAACTCTCGAAACCATGATTCCCAGAAAGAATTAAAGAAAACAGTCACACGTAATGTGCGATTGAGGTAAAACACTATGGAAATCTTCCGATATCAGTATATTAATTAAAATGATGCCCTAACGCATTAGCGTGTTTTGCTAACGCAAGAAACTATTGTTGGCTTCCTCATCTTATGACATGTTACAGGTGGATGATATCAGCTTACTCAGCGTGGAGACTGCGTTTGGTAAATTTTCCAATTTCAAAATATTAGTTACAATAATTTCTAACGCTGTTGCAAGTTTTTTCAAACTCATGAAATTGATGTGAACTTAGTCATCTAATCATATGTAATAGATGGGAGCATTGATATGAATTCATGGATTAGTAGTAAAATACGCAGTATGGCTTTTCGTGGAGAGATTACATCATACATCGTACATCATACACAAATTGCCATATGCTTGTCCAGGGCCAGATATGTTCCCCTTTGCCATGAATTCATATCAATAGATGGGAGTTATGGGCTTTTCCGCGTGGGGAGATAACTCAAATTCATAAGAAATTTAAATTTTAGTATTTGCAAATGTGACATGATAGTAACAAATATACAGTACGATATACGTTTTTTGTAACTTGTTTTCATGGAGGACATTGTGTAACTTATAAACCATACGTTTAGGGCTGCCAACTATTTTTGTGGAAAAAAGAGTAGATTTTTTCGTGGATATAGATGGATTGGTGGTTATTCAGGACAGTAGGCCTGTGTTATATGGAGAGGGTACGGTAGGGGAGCAAAGGCATTCCCCTGCTGGGTGGGTTGTGGGGGGGGGGGGGAATGTTAGAAGCTTGAATATGCTGATTACAAGTAACAGGCTACAGATAATAGTTCAAACTTAAAAAGAGTAGATTAACTCATCAAAGAGTAGAGTTGGCAGGCTTGCTGACAAGAATAACAACTGTAAACGAATTGACATGGTACCGAATGTAGAGCTGATCAGAGATCACATGATCAGATATCACATGATCAGAGATCACATGATCAGAGATAACATGATCAGAGATCACATGATCAGAGATCACATGATCAGAGATCACATGATCAGAGATCACATGATCAGAGATCACATGATCAGAGATCACATGATCAGAGATCACATGATCAGATATCACATGATCAGAGATCACATGATCAGAGATAACATGATCAGAGATCACATGATCAGAGATCACATGATCAGAGATCACATGATCAGATATCACATGATCAGAGATCACATGATCAGATATCACATGATCAGAGACCACATGATCAGAGATCACATGATCAGATATCACATGATCAGATATCACATGATCAGAGACCACATGATCAGAGATCACATGATCAGAGACCACATGATCAGAGATCACATGATCAGATATCACATGATCAGATATCACATGATCAGAGACCACATGATCAGAGATCACATGATCAGATATCACATGATCAGATATCACAAGATCAGAGATCACATGATCAGAAATCACATGAGCAGAGATCACATGATCAGAGACCACATGACATACCTCATTTCACGTTTGATCTCATCGGCTAGTTTTCTATTTTCCATTCTCCACATGTCTCGCTCCTTTTGCATCGAGTGCAAGTCCTCCTGAACATAGTCCATGATCTTACCAAGAGGATTGGCACTTCTGGTAAGGGTTTGTATACTACTTCGCAACTTGTCAACCTACAAGTACATGAACCTATGGTTTGAAATTGTCTTAGCATTGGTAACAAGGGCATGTATTAAGATATGTTTGCGCATAAAATGCGAGAAATTAGAATGCCATGCTGTGGTAACAACCGAAAGTAAAGCTGACATTCTGCTAAAAGCCACCGGTTCCAATCCAAATATGACCTCAAAGGTTTCCCATAGAAGTACTTTCTTAGTTTTACTATGCTCGTCATTTGGCACAGGTATGCAAATGTGTTATATCATATTCGGATTGGAATCTGGGCCTTTTAGCTGAATGTCAGCTTTTCTTTCCGTTGGTACCACAGCATGGCATTCCTAATTACTCACATTCCAGCAAAAACAAAATATTTCTCAAACATGAGACTGTAATAAACGATGAATGAATGAATGAATGAATTCCCTGCTAAATTTCTGACATATTATATTATATCAGTTAGCTGAAATTTAGCAGGGAATTGAAACCATCCCCTGATAGATTATATACCTCAAACAGTATTACAATGACGTGATGTACTATTGCATGTATATCTCTGATCAATAGAGAGTGAACAAATTCACTCAGCCTCAGAGCAGTTGAAATGCAGTGTTTAGGAGACGTATGGATGATTACCCAAACTTTTGGATATACACTTATCATTTTCTCATTTCTCATTAAAATATTTTAATTTAACTTCAGAAAATCTAATCTTAGCTATTTACAGTTTTAAAAGAGCATTTAGTACATATTTTTGACAACAAAGTTACATCGAAACTGTGTTTTGCTAGCCTAAGCTCAGAAGAGAGAAAAAAGAATTGCTAATAATGCAGAGCTAGGTTATTTATTCTGTTTCGATCATGTCTGTTTGATAAAATTAAAGTTATCCTCTCTTTCAGCAGAATGTAGGTGCCCAAATATGTACAACAGAAACTCTATCAATCAGATATACACATGCTAATAGTGTAATCTCGAAATCAGTGTGATCCTATTCAGACATTGGCAAAGAGCCAAGGGACATGACAGAGAGTGCTCCGGCATAAAATGCGGATCGAGTTTGTGACCCCCTCCCCCCCGCTTTTAAATTTTGTAAATGAATTCTTCATCGATGAAAATCGAATAATGCGCTGAACAAGGACAATTTAATATATATTTTTAATCCTATTGGTGCTTAGCTTAAATGATTTCATCCACCCTCTTTAAATTATACATACTCCCAACTTAGCTAGCTAAAATATGTGCTGGCTAACATTTAGTCCCCCCAGAACTAGAGTAACTAAACTCTAGCTAACATTTACTCCTTAGGCCAGCTATTGCTTTACAGTTTAATTGACTGTGTGTATTCACAGTTGTCAAGCAGCAAATTTAAGACGCACACATATAATTAATATTTACTCCTGCAGAGCTGTCAAAATAATTTGTAGTAAATATAATGCACACTAACATCGAGACTACACTATTATCATGCGTATCTCTGATCTGATCGTTAGAGTCAATATACCCTACAGGTAGAAAAGTTTCATGGACTTTAAATTCGCGATTGTCTGCTCATGACCATTATTCATGGTTGAAACAAATCGCGAGTTGTCCTCTCTCGCGAATTTTGGGGACATTGTTATTGCACATTGTTATTCCTGGTGTAAACACATCGCGAGAGGACAACTCCGCGAAACCGCGAACCCTTTAAACAAGTGAAACTTTTCTACCTGTAGGGTAGTATGAGTACCTAACTTGTACTGCCACTAATTAGTAAAATTTAAATTGGGTCGCCACACCGAATTCCTTGCCAAGGTACTCATGCTAAGTGAATATGTTCACTCTCTATCGATCTGAGATAAACATGCAATAGTATATCGCGTCATCAGTGTGCATATCATCATGTCTAACCTCCTTTTTGACCATTTCTCTCTCTTTGTGCCTAGTTGCATCGTTTACAGATGATTTATCTATCTTAGTTTTAGTCTGGCTCTGTGATTGGTTAGTCTGCTCGCTCTGAGCGTACTCCTTCTTAGACTCAAGTATCTTTTTGACCAAACCACCTGCAAAATAAAATCATAATTTGGCGGCCAAATTTTTCGAGCCGAGTTTAAAGACTTACTTTTGAGGCTGCTATTTTTGCTATCTTATTCTCCATAATCTATTCTAATCATGTGAGCGATTCTCATCATTAGAAGCCTAATATTGAAGAAGTTATGGTCCCTCAAACTTTCAAGGTGATGGTTGTCAGTTGGCATTGAAAATCAGCAGGCAATCCCAATATTACGTCCCAATGCCGATCGACCGGAGACCACAACTTCCTCAATATTTGGATTTTAAAGCTGAAAATCACTCACATGATAGAATAAAATATGGAGAATAAGATGTGATACAAAATAGCAGCCTCAAAGTAAGTCTTTAAGGAGCGTTGCTATTTCTATTATGGTTTTTTTGGATAAAATTCAGCATAGATGAAGAGGAACGAACACAGCTCAAGGATGAAAAGTCCTGCAGATTTAACAAGGAAACCTTTGGAACAAAGACTAAGCTCGGCAAATAAACTTCAGGTAAGTTTTTTCCCATTTAATGTAAATTGGTTAAATGATGGTTATAAACTACAATTACAGCGTACAATTTTTATGAAATACTTCAATCGGCGATAGTATATAGTAATTATAAATAAAGCTTTACATTTATTGCATGTTCCATTACCCAATACAATCAACTAAAAAATGGAGAACAATGCTTATTAATGCTGAGCTAAAAAAAACTAACCGTGCTGGCCGTCCTCTTCTGTGGGCAGGGCTACAGGCTCCTCCCTCTCCCGTAACATTGCGTCACCAGCTCCTTCCTCCACAACAAATCCTTCATCCTCGTCATCATCATCAGAGTGCTGGTCATTATCAACAATAACGTTCTCTACTCGCTGTGTCCTCGCTGAATCCACCCTGTAAATCAAATGAACGTAGAGTGTAAGCTAAGGCAGTTGATATCTTAGGCAGATGGTCCGACCTGTCTGTCCGAGTATTTGACTAAATTAAGTTGATCAGGTCAATAAGGCGATTGTGGCATTGTAGCTATTGTGCAGAGAGACTCTAACTTTGCAATCAATGCATTCTGGTGTTATATTTCCATGTAGAAGGGTGAAGCCATAGCTCTATGGGAAAGTCCTTCAAATGAAAGGATACATGAAATAAATTCCCAGGTAATTAGACACTGTCGGGGACACCAAACACGATTAATTCTGTGCGCAACTATGAACATGTTTGTTGCCATGTTTTCCAGTTTCAGTAAAACAATAATTTATGAGACAGACTGAGTGAGCACTACAATACTAACCTTTCTGTGAGCGAATCAGCAACGCCATCTTGCCGTTTAATTTTGGGTGGAGCTGGTCTGGCGCTTGCAGGTCGAGCTAATCTTCGCCTGAAATAATAGATTTAGACTGATAGTATAAAGAACTAAAGGACTCATGTTTATTCCATTGTACACTGTATCATGTGCAACAAACAGTGCTGAATCCAAAAATAAGAATGTACCAGAAAATCTCCATCTGCTGAAATAATTGAATAGGTTGAAAGAGGATATGGCAAATACCATCAAAGTATTTAATTTTAATTGGCAGTTGAGGAATGGCAGATGCATTTGCCTCTTTTTGTAGCACGGGTTTTCACAGTTTTCTTCCTTTTATTATCATTCTTCCTTCATTTTAGGGCCAGTTAAATTTCAAACTTATTTTGTTCACTAATCACAATATAGCACCAAGGGCACAGTGATATAAAAAACAGATGAAACAGTTTATCCATTGAGCACCAATGAATACAACCCTTCAGGTAATGACTTACTCAGAACTTTTTGTCAAGAACAAGCCATCAGGAAAATTATTTGCAAAATTCAATGGGCGTGACAGGATATTTTGGAAAACGAAAAAAGGCAAAGAAAACAGCTTTTGACTGTTAATTTGGATGAAGTTGTTATCGCTTTATAGTAGATTGGTATAATAAGGAATTTCAATAAAAAAGTACAATAATATTATCAATGAGCTGTTTTTCTGCGCGTAGGGGGAAATGGAAAATTACAAAAATTACCAAAAGGGAATGTCTTCATTTACAGTTTTGCTGTATTAGATTACAAAATATTTCCTACTTAGAAGACAGGTGCTAAATGCTAAGACCTGTTTTACGCCGTTGACGTACATATAACCAGTTAGGAGGAAGTTGAGAGGAAGTTCAAAATATACATGGCAAAGACCAGAAATGAGAGACTATTGGATGGTTCTCACATTAAAATTTTGATAAAAATATACATTTTTTTCGGACTTAATAAATCGATTGGAGGACTTCTTGCCTTTTTGAGGTCATTTGCAAGATAACCGATCACAAAGTCTCAAAAGCTAAATAAAACCACATTTCAGATAAAAATACGCCACTCGAAAGCCTGAGAGGTAAACGGCGCTCAAAGACTAAACGAACCTGGGCAAATGAAAATGTTAATGCAGGGTGAAACAGCAGGACAGTTCCTCTGCCAAAAACTTGTTTTATTTTATCGGCCACTAAGCAATTACATCCCCCATTCCATCTATTGTAGCCATTTCAAGGCTGACAATCATGTGACTAGGTTACCCTAAAAGTGTATGAAGATCAAATGTCACTTAACACTAAGGGATATCATTGAGCAACTGTTAAAAAAATACCAAATGGGCTCAAAAACCCAAACTACAGAGTTTGGGCATAAATTTTTTTGTATTCAGTTTAATATCCCGTCAGTACTTGTTAGAGCAAATGATATAAGACAGTGATTAAAAGTGGAAAACCAAAAGCTAGCATGGTAATACTTTTGTGCTCAATGGTAATACTTACGATAAAAGTATGAAATAACATTAGTATTGTCTAAACAAGTTATTGTCTAAGTTGAGCTGCTGACTCCAACCTAAAGGCAGTCAACACGCTGACAACCATACTTGTGTAACTTACGTCTGTTGAACCTGTGGTGGTATAGCGGCTGCATCATCTTCATCCTTTGCATCCTGGGAATCTTCTTCTATAACATAATATTATGAAGTATCAAATATAAATCACATCAAGGAAAATTATATCAAAATTTAAATTCAGCTTATTTAGTTGTCATTAAAAAATGTTAAACTTAAATTCTACTTGTCACCAGACGAGTAGAATGCATTATCTAATTGTTAGCTATTCTGGGTTAGGTGATCTGGCAGACTAAGCAAAGCTACAATGTCTTTATTACTGGACTAATTTGTTTTATTTTGAAAAATGGAACATTTGACCAACCATTTGAATCAGCTGATTCTATTTTTCTAATCAGCACAAAAAAATCGAGTCGACAACCTTTCATATAGGAATTATGATCGGAAGCTGACGGTACTGAAATGAGATTTTGTAAAGCGTATTACTAGAATACTATCTAAAAGCCTGATTACATAATATCCGATGAAAAGACGTTGGTAGGTTGCACCACTACTAACACCACACGCTGTGAACAAAGCCGTACTGACACTCTGACTGAGCAAGTACGGAGTGAACAAGTACAGTTTTGGGATGAGTTTTTATTTCATTGAGCAAGCATTGCTTAACTGACCACTTCCGAGTTACTGACACAAAAAGGGGGTTGGTTGAGCGCCAGTGCATATTCCGGTTTAATCTGGACCCTGTTTACTGTGCATTTTCCCTTGCATTGCAGGTGGCACGCACTCGGCCATTGGAAAACGGGCTGGCCAACTATGAGTTAGAGTTGTCTTGTCTTGCCAAAACCCAACTTGGCATTCAGCATAATATTCATGCCTTTAGCACTCCTAGTTTCCCTATGTAGATTTATAACTGGTAGCTACCGCCTGACAGAAGTACGGCTTCTCAGCGTGGGTTTGGGTGTTGCATGGAGATGTCGTCAGTACTAATAAACAACTTCTTTTTCCAACTACATGTAAGCATGAGAACAGACGGAAGTATGTTCACTTTGGTAATGTTATTCGAATTTGCATAACTACTCAATATGTGATGCGGCTGTCTTTGCCTGTATATTTAACATTGCTGCCAAACTTTGCTATCATAACATAACATAATATTTGATGCTTGCGATTTTGTAGAAAAAATAACGGGTAAAACCTAAACCTGTTTGTCTATAGCATTCAGTCTGCACCTTTCAATCATAATTACGATGAAAACCCCTTCCCTCTGTGATTCGATACTGGGGATTGTTTCAATGAGTCAGTCCAGCTTTGGTTTTGATTCTCAGATGAACTTTCTATGGCCACTAGATGATATTTTTTCTGAGCCCGATTTGCTAAAAACTCAGTCAGGACTTTCTAATTGAAACCACCTCCTGAGCAAACAGTTAGAAAAGAAATATTCAGATTCTTCTTATAGTGTTGACACTCTTCAAGCTGAGATTTTAATCTTTCATTTTGATTATTTTGAGGGAAATTGTTCAAAAAAATAGACTGTTGACGAGTAGATGTCTCCACTAAAGTACAATGAAATTCATCACCTTGTAGTATACAAAGCAAAGAGTTAAAACTAAATCATCAGCGAGTCCTTTTATGGCTGTTGTCTATGTGTACTCTCTGATTAAACAGTATTTTTCAGCAAATATTTTGGTCATGAGGTGGCAATTTGGAGTCATAAGTATCATTATGGGATCTATATTTCAACGTATTTGAATTACACAGAACTCAATGATCAACAACTTTTTAACTAAATCGCAGTGGTGGTTCAAGGTCGCAAGAAGCCATAGGTATGGTACAAACATTTAAGAGCTGTTATTCTGTGATGTTGCGACAGTCTCAAATTTTCCAGTCAACATGGAAAATTTGTGGAAAAGACTAGGAGCGTCAAGGGATTGGCTCTAAAGATGAGTGGAATACTCTCAATAAGTGTGAAGTATGCGGATCTTTTAAGCACCTCGCCATGGGCCATTTTATGATGTACATTTCACAGCTTTGTCTGTCTGAGGGACTATAGGCTACTGCTGCCGGCACATCAGCATCTTACGTGCGAACCAAAGATAGGTTGATGAGCTTTTCAGTGCTTGGCATAAAATTAATCTACCATTGATTACACTTTTTCCCCGAGCGAACACCGCAATAAGTGTAGTTTGAACCCCACCATCAGCTTTCAACTGTTGGAATGCCTATATAATTCTAAGAGCCATGATACAGTGCTATGCCTTTGAAAGGTAGCGTTAAATAAATTTTAAAAGATATTTGGTCAACAAAATTGTTAAGATTTTTGCTAATACTTTCGTTGAATTGACAGCACATTAATATGTATTTCCAATCGAAAATACATGAATTTATGATGATTGAACGTGTAATGATTGACTTGAACTGACAACTGACTGGTAATTTGTTTTTGATAGCAAGAATTCTAGAGAAATTTTTGTCAATATAAAACTTGTCTATCGTAGTGAATTCCTGCAGGATATGCTAACAAAATCGTCAAATACCATTAAATACCTCCCAGTTACATTGTCAGAAATTTTTTAGTGATTTGATAGTTTGGCAGTTTGACAGTCAGTTTGGCGCAGTGGTTAGCGTGTCTGCCACTTGACCAGCCGGTTGTGGGTTCAAACCCCATCTGGACCGAAAGTCATTTCGACTTTGACTGATCACACAGTCCATTCGGAACAGGAATATAAATAATGGAGGTCTTCTGTATGTACAACACCATCGTGCATGCAGATTAAAGAACCCTCCTTGTATGGTATAGCTCTATACAGGAGGATGTTGTCATCAACCACTGCAGCTCCGGCCGTGTAGCGTCATGCTTCACGCTGAGTTAAAGCTGTCAGTGGTTGAAAAGTGGCACTAACGACTCGGAAACCTAGTCGTCACTATAAACCACTTCCTATGCCGCACCTCGGTGCAGTCATCGTTGTTATATTGTGTGACATAACAACTGTCAAGCTGTCAACACTGCAGCGGCAGCAGTCTCTTTTTATATTTTATACTGCCTGTTAGATTCAGTCTTTGCTAGACCTTTGTATAGCTATCAAGCGTACTTTATTACATGCAATAGAAATCTAGAATAATGTAACCTAAAACACAAACTCGTTACTTCTGTACCCCTAACACAGATAGGGGCACACATTATAACAATCTTCTACCTAGACGGACAGCAACATTATTATTATTATGATAGTTAGTGGATAGTGTGCAGTTTTTTGTCATGAAATCTAACTGATAAGCTACGCTCTAGGGGGTACTCTAGCTACTTAAAACATGTTTATTCTCAAAAAACCGCCTTTGTACATTAATAGCCTCGAAACATGAAATACAGGTTTTTTATTGCTTGCAGAACAATAGACTTTCAGCAACAACAAGCTAATAAACGATAATTCAGATCACCAGAAAGAATTATGCTGATGAAGTTTTGATCTTAAAAAGCCACTAGTTTGTAAACGCTAATGATTGGAAGTTTTTGAGAGGCTTGGACTAAAAAAATTGGGGTTTTTTGAGAATATACACTTTTATATGCGAGTCACAGCTAGGATCAGGTGGACATCAGCTACAGCTACTGCTACAGCTAAAGCTATGCCAAAGCTACAGCTAAAGCTACAGCCAAAGCTAAAGCTATAGCTACAGCCACAACTACAGTCAAAGCTACAGCCACAGGTCATTGTTTTTAACATGTCAACTGTACTTGTACTTTTACTTTTCCTTGAAATATTTTCTAACAAAATATTCCTCATTTCCCCATACTGATATTTTTCTTTTCAAAATAATACAGTTGTGACCTTGTAACATTGTGACCTTGTGACCTTGTAACATTGTGACCTGTAGCTGTAATGAGTTAAAGTAGAGTGATGTCCACCTGACCGGTCACTGTGGACCTGCTACAGAATACCATACCTTCGTCAGCTTCGCTTTGAGCAGCCCCCCGGCGTCCTGAAAACAACGCCAACAAACAGAACGGTGAACTCACAAGACAACCACAGATTAGTGCCGTGAAACAAAAACAAGACACACCGAAAACACACAGCAAGCAGCTTCGTAAAGTGAATCAATTTTATGCATGTTATGAAGGAAAGGGGTGTCTAGGCCATAAGCAACTTTACTCTTGAAAGATTTTCAATTTAGACTCGTTAAACGGCCTTGTTGCGTGAAATTATAGTTCAAGATATTTTTCAATAGAATTGATGATGCTTTTAGACCTAGATAATCATGAGTGCTTCACCTAAACCCCTCACCTCTCCCGCACTAGTTTCTGATATCGTAAAGTGGTGATGCTAACACCACTTTTTTTTCACATACTCATGTTCGTACAGCCAATTCCTAAATTTTTTAATGTTGTTAAGTATGAATCAAATCCAAGTCAAAAAGATCACAAATGTCGATATAACTATGGACCAAACTGTTAATTGGTATGTGATGTTATGTGACATTGAGAAACAACATTATCAACATGCTTTGCAATTTGATCTGAGTATATCGTTAGACGTACCATCTTTGTGTCGGCGTCTACTCCCTTTAGCTGAAGATGGTCGAGGTATTCTATTAGCAGTCTTTTCCTAGAAATATTTTAAATGAAAAGTTTATTGTAAGACACTGTTTCATTCCAGATTTTCTCATAGTATAACTGCATTTCCATTTGCTAATAGGTAGTTCTAGGTTTGAACATTCCAGCCATATTCTGAGGCAACCTGAAATCAACCTAGCTGGGCTGATTGCAAACGCTAGACGCTCTGAATTACGTACAATGCCTAGTCAACAATCATAGCTGTGGCTACGTTAATAGAGTCAAGACTGAGCCATACCACCTGCTCCACAAATACACAAACACTCACCGAGTTTCTGCACACAGCGGCAGATATATTCAGGCAAAAGCCGCACAGCCCTACTATCAAAAAGCCTTTTCTATAGGTTTTTCTAGTTAAAGTGTCATACTTTCTTTCTTTTACCTGACCAGACGATTTTTTATATTTTGCCTGTATGTAATTCATGAAATACGAATAATTTCATCATGATAGATAGATAACTACTTTTAGTTTTCGCTCCTTTTTCTATTAACATGATCTTATTTGCTCCGGCATTGATCGGTTATTAAAGTGCATACATAACATAGTTGCGATGTTGCAATTCATGTTTTTAATTAATCACACAGAATACAGCTAAGTTTACATACATCATCAGTATCCTGCTGAGTCACTTCCTCCTCGGCGGGTTCTTTAGCTTTGCTAGCTGACTGAGAATTGGATTCTTTATCTGTAGGCTGTAAAATCACAGAAAATGTATATTGAATCAGAAATCGGTAATAAGTTGGAGTCAGTGTCAGCTGGTTGTATATGAAAATGTACAGTTCCAGTTGAAGACAATATAAGATTATTTGCGAACTTTACAATGCCAACGTTGTGCATGCATCTTTCTACCAGAAATACAATATACATGGTGATAAAATCAAATATGAATTTATTATACGTTATGATCATCCTAAGAGGTAAGTCACAGGTTGTAAAATGTTACTGAAATTAACCGGCTTCTGTTGTTTAGCCACAAATTATGGCTCACCAAAGGCTTAGGGCTTGACTGTAGAGTTGTGTTATCAAAATTACTCCACTCCAATATTGTCAGATGTTTTACAATGTGCTTCAGTTATCCCTCAGCATGCTTTGAGCTAGGTTAACAGATTATGTACATGTTCATCAAAGCCTTGATGCTGGCTAATGAATGACAGTAAGTGCTAAGGCAAACTAGAATAGCACTGAGTACAAAAACATGTAGCCGGGAATAAATTGGTAGAAGCTTCTTACTTCATCTTTTACTCCGTTTACTTGGGGTTCATCTTCTTTCTTCCGATGTCTACCCGATCTTTCTCTCTTCTCTCTCTCTTTATCTCGATCACCTCCTCTCTCTGAATCTCGATCTTTTCGGTCTCGATCCCTGCTTGAATCTCTTTCTCTGTGACGACTAGATTCACGATCGCCTCGGCGACCATCTTTGCTTGAATCTCGCTCACGGCGGCCATCTTTACTGGAGTCTCTATGCCGCCTACTATCTCTATCCTTCTTGTCATCTTTTTTGTCCTTATCTGTCTGTTCCTTGTTCTCTTTATTATCCTGTTGGAAAATAAATGATTTATTTTCATTATTTTTCAAGATTGATCGATGTGTATTCAACATGTATTCAATGTGTGTTTAAAATGTATTCATCTATATGTTCAACACGTATTCAACATGTGTTCAATGTGTATTCAACATGTGTTCAAGGTCCAGTCAATGTGTTCAGGGTGCATCCAACAGATTTTGATGGAACTTGCATAGTAGGATAGTTTGGGTATGAAACTTTGCTGAGAAGTTGTGACGAAGCCAATTTAGTCTTAGTCATCTTCTCAAATTCCAATATATCGTGATAGAGGTGGCAGTTGCAAAATCAAGAAAAACATTATGCCACCACTGAGAACTAAAACTTTTTCGATAAAAATAGCTCTCAGTTGGGGGTAAGACGTCATTTCTGTATTTAAAATGAAGGCATTCGGGCCTTGTTGTCAACCTTCTGAAAATAATTATGAAGAAAGCATAACATTACAGCATTCAACTAGTGAAAAAAGCGATAATAAGTCTGAAACAATATTTCCCATAGGAAGGCAACCAACAAATGCAATAACGGACACCAAACATGGAAATGTAACATGTCGAACATTGAAATTAACAGAATGGTGAACATGCACTGCAAACATCACAGCATTACACTACTGTTTCCCATAGACCTAACTCCCTTAAAGTTCCCATGCACATATAGTGAAGCCCCAATCTACCTACAGTCAAGCCCCCATACACCTCACTTTTGGTATGTCCATGAATTGGCAGTTTGAGTAATCGAGCGGTGGTATCAGTAGGCCTAATGCAAGTAATTTTGCTTTTTGATAGGGATTAGGGATACTTGCAACATATCGTTTCATTTAGCTAACTCAAAAATCAAGCTGAATTTCCATCATTACTTCAAAAAAAGTGATAAGTTCAGAATTTGAGGGGGCACCAAGTCATGATGAACTGTTTTAGCAAAATTGAATAACATGCAAAAAAGCAAAGCAGTATTAGGTTAACATGGGTCGTGCAAAGGATTTCAGATATTAGCATTCAATAGCAGATAACCATTCAGACATACAGAGACAGAACGACAACATTGATCAACAGCAAAGTTTCTGCAAAATTTAAGAGAGCAATTGTTTTCTTTAATTTTGAGCGCCGAAGTCAAGACATTATCCATCGACCCTTGACCTAGTTTTTGATGAGGGTACTTGGAGTCGTTTGCTTATAATAAATGAGTTATATAAAGCCTTGCTGACGGAGCCCCATTACATTTATACATTACCTTAGATGGTCGAGATGAGGAGGTTTTCTTGGTCTGGATAGAATATAAAATTTATCTCAGAGTGAACTTTCAATCAGAATTAGCTATATCAACGTCAAACTATATAATATAATAGGTTTAATTTGACAGTCAAAAGTATTATTCATGAATTTATTATATCAAATTTCAATTTTTCTTTTGTTTTCATCAGGTCGTGTACTATATACCCTATTTCATGGAATAGGACCGACAGCTCGCAATCACAATTCTTGTCAGTTTGGAACATGTAATAAATGGAACATATAAGATTATTCGAAAATAATAATGCTTTGGACCAAGAGAACTAGCAAAGTCTATTATGAGCTATTTGGCCTGGCTTCTTTAGGATGCAGAAGCAAACTCAAAAGGACGGAACATGATTTCATAATGACGAAGGCTTTGAACACAAACAAGGCTTTGAGCATGAGTAAGTTGTTACCTTTATGGCTGGAATAGGCCGTCTTCTCTATTGAGGGAAAAATTTTGAGAAATATCAGTAATGATGTACTTTTTCTGTATTATAGAATATCCGACAAGGAAAATGTCCGTAATTTCAATTAGAAAATCCTTACATATGAGAATAAATTGTATGATCAAACTATGACAGAACACCCTTTCATGCATTCGGATAATTCTGTTTAAGAGACAAACTAAATAAATTTATTTTGAAATATTCACTGAACTTTTTTAATTTTTGCATGTGTATGGTCTCATATGTCAAAGTGACCAAATTGGTAAATAATGATTGATCTTCATTCAATAGGTGGGTGAATGTTTCACTATGTTTGAAGGAAAAATTGACTAAGTTGATATGACTAGATGAATTTCGCTGCACAATCAGGAAACAGGTTCTTGCAAAAATATACCAATTAAAAGAGTTAAAATTGTTTATCATAATGAGAGAGGGAACAGCGAATTCTAGATTGTTAAAACCGTATAGATGCACGGTTTCAACCTTACCAATCCACCTGAAAACCACTATTTATTGTATTATTTTTTACTCAATTGGTTGACATTCACCTCTTGAAGCAAGAAATTCTGGCCAAAATATTTTAAAGCTGATATAGCAAAGTTCAATGCATAAATAGGGAATAGTTCAATGTATGATATCTAAAACAAAAACTCAACATTTTTTTTTAATAGTATTCTTTCAATACTTTTCAGTTATGTTCCCAACAGTGTTATCCATGCTATTAAATTATCGATAGAATAACATGGTGCATGCATCTGAACAGTATCATCAAACCTAACAGCTCCACACAAACACTCCGCAACAATGGTCAGAGCTGCGTACCACAAAGTGTCGCACCGCAAAGTACACGACAGCTTTTTTGTTGAATTTGTTATCTAGTTTTTGTGTCACACTATATTTTTGAATTTACTCATTTAATACTACTTCATTATAAACCCCATGGCTTATGCAAGAGTATCAAAAAATTCTCATCTTACATACCTCTGCCTTATCTTTATCAGAGCGCCGTTTACGCTTATCTGAGCTGTGCTCTCTCTCGTGTTCCCGAGTTGATTCCTTATCTTTGGATGAGGATTTGGATTCTTTGGGAGCTCTTTGCGATGGCGAGTCACTTCCTCCAGATAATATCTTCTTCACACAAGCCTCATTATCAGGCTGTAAACAACAACAACAACAACAATTAAGTATTATCGAATCTGAATTATCTTCTCTCGACGGGCATGATTCCCTAGCTCTTAAAAATCCAACAGCTCTTGAAAACAGACCTCTCACATTCTCACTGTACTGTAGACATTCACTAAACCTGAATGGGCCGTTACTATACACTCTCATACATGTTGAGCAAAGCCCATTTATATGATGTTGAATTTTTTGTAAGGGGGAAGTCCTGAGACTGGATTCCTCAAGCTTTTCTGACCTGACAAGATGGTGAAAGATTTGCCATTAAATTATAACACCTCTCTGGTTTTGTCAGCTGTGTCAGAGGAGGGGGCTAAGAGCTTGTCTAGTCACTATCTCTTAGTAATAAAAAGCAAACTTGTGAACAAGAGCAACCGGCACCTTTATTTCTCAGGGATATTAAGATGGCGCAATTGTCAGTTAGCTCGAGCCATTCACCGCCAGGGTATTATATTCCCTTTGGGGGAGCTTTTCTGGCTTGCGTAGGCTTTTTCACCCCTGCATTGCTTTTACAAGTGCTGCAGCTCACCAAGTTAATATGTCAAAAAACAGGCCACGTAAACTCAAACAACCAAAGTTGATCCGAAATTCCCCTAGGCCGAACTAGTTTATAATCTCATCCAAGCCCTACTAACTTAGACTTGTCACGCGGCTATTTTTATGCAAAAAAAGTAGCCCAATACAAGGCTTCTACTAAATACTATGCACACTGATCAGATGATACAAGCGTATCACTGATAGATACACCAATAATTATTTCGGGAAGCTGAAAGGTGGGGGGGGGGTGGAGGAGTTGCTGTGGGGTCAGGAAAAAATTGACAAATAGGTGAAATAGTCTCCAACCTTCTGATTTACCCTGCTAAAACTGTAGTCTCAATGTTTTGTCGCTTCAATCAAATGTACACCTATTGTACAATATCCCTGACAATGAATTTATATTCTACTAGACCAGATCGCCCTTGGAACTTCATCATAAGTGGCTATGCACTATACAAGTGATGTGTCATAGAATAGTAATTGTTTACAAGCGTTCCCAGAGAGCTTTCATAGAAAGCTTTCACAAAGAGGAAAAGCAGTTCTGATTATTACCTTTTTTTCAACGGCTGCAGCTAAAACTTGTAAGAACTCATTCGTTTTCTCCGCTTCCAATCCAGCCACGATCTTGGAAGGACGTACCGAGAGTTTTGCACCAGTCACATATGCTAAAGCAGACAAGAGCATGGATGAAATTGATGAATAATGTATAAAATATTAAACAGTAGATTGCAGAACATGCCTACAAATAAGCATAGATGAATTTAAGACAATATACTCAACTTTTGAGCATTATTTTTGCATGAAAAAAACTCATTATCTGTGAATAATTGCAGAGCAGGAAAATTCAACTTTTTTCAGCAAATATAATTTGTGTTCTCCGTATCAGAATCCATATCAATAGGAGGGGACCTAGAGGAGATATTGTAACGTGGAATTAAAGTCAGATGAGCCGAGTTGTTTTGTGACCTATCAATGAAAGTTGTCTCAAAATAGAGGGCTTTACTTGTAAATGAATGAATTTATCTACTATTGTCCCTGACAATGAGATTTATTTATTTTTAACTTATGTGAAAGAAAGCAGCAGTTAAAAGTTTTAGCATGAGGCTTTCCTACATCTTAGTTGAATAAAGGGGGCAACTTCTAACAACTATACATAATTTTTAATCAGAATGTTACAATTTTTTCAGAGTGAAGATTTATTGCATAACTACTTGAAAACTAGCTGCCAGACCTAATATTGCTTTGGTCTCCTTGTAGTCTTTAATTTAAATATCATATTTTATATAATATTTCTGTTACATAATTATTATGGTTTTTGTTTTTAATCTTATGTTGTTATTTACTTGTACCAATATATAACTACCATACATGTTTAATTATAAATGACATATATAGATAGTCCATGTAGATAATATCCAGTTAATTTTTTTTCTTCACTGACGATTATGGCATTGTATTTTTTAACTTTCTCAACATTTTTTTGAAACTATTAATCAAAAACGTTACGGCAAACAATAAATGATTATAAAATGTATAAAAAAATATCTGTTCATCAGTTCTACGAGCGCATCAATCAGATAACAATAATAATAATAATAATAATAATCAGATATCATGTATCTGCCTTCAAAATGACAATTGTAAGATTTTGACCTGTTTGTTTGTGGAATCCAACTGCCCTCGCAATAGCTATGAATTTCTTGTGTCATTGTTTACAATCATATAATTCAGCTTAAAGCATCCATGAAATAAAGACTAGGATTATTGAAGCTGCTTCTTCTGCTAATCACCTTCAAAATAAGCCTAACATTGACCCTCTAGGACCACCAGAAGCTGTGTTATAAGGCATTGAAGTCGACCCTTTCAATATTCGCTCGTGAGATCGGAAAGCCTGGGTGTGAGGTCACATCAGGGTTTTCGACCGATATTTGATATTTTTTGTATATGGAACTGTTAAAGTGAAACCAACATTTTTTCACCTCAAAATCTGCGTTAATCTTTTTCATTTTGTTACTCTTGATTAACCTCTATGATGACATGAAATTACAAAAGTTTCTAATGGTAGACATATATCCAAAATGTTTGTTTATGACATCATATCCCCTTACGCAGAGCTCGCGAGCACACGACAGCGAGGCCTTACTTTGATAAGTCATAACTTCAGTCCTAGTTGCCCAATTGGGCTGTTCTTGGGCTCATTTTTAAGCTTATAAGCTAAAGCAGTTCCTCTGATTAGTTTAACCTTTATTTCATGAATGCTTAAACAGCTTAACAGCTTAACAGCTTGGGGAGATAATATCATCACGACAACACAACAATAAGGCAATAATATTTCGCAGCCCATGCCTCGGGATTGGCGAGCGATAAGACATCGGATTTTTTTTAATCAACATTCTAATCATCCTCGATCAAAATTCACTTCTTATCGCACAAGCTACTGAGCAACATGTAGCATCAAGCTCGCTGTGACTTTATCATTTGAAAAAAGTCACCAGCATAAAACAATCTTCAAGACAAGTATCATTTTCAATATTATATCCAACTCTTTCCCTGGAAGCTAAACAAGGTATATTATCAAACTTTACTCTTGATTCCATAGTCATTTTGATATTATTGTGACGCTGATATTATTTGTTTTATGTAATTACTCAACTTCATTCAATTTATCAAGTAGTATTTAGACCACTAATATTGCAATCATTATTTCACCATTGCAGTTTTCATGTCGCTATTGGAGATAGAATAATACAACAATGATATGAATCTGATGACATCCAAACTCTAGTTGACAGATTTGCTGATGCTGCAAGGATGTTTAGTCTCAAAATCAACATTAAGAAGACTGAGTGCCTCCATCAACCCCCAAAGTTCCTGAGCGAAGTATCTTTACCAAGCAATGTAAATATCAACAGAGAGCCGTTGGAACAGTGTAAAACTTTCAAGTACCTTGGAAGCACTGTAGCTGACAATGTCAAGCTAGATAATGAAATCTCCCTGAGAATAGGAAATGCTAGTGCTGTGTATGGAAACTTGAGCGAAAGACTCTGGAACAACCGCCATGTCTCTCATGGAGAGACAAGATCACGAATGTTGAGGTACTTAAGAGAGCAGGGTTACCGTCCCTAAAGTCCAATACTCATTCAGATGAATCTGAGATGGCTTGGCCATGTAGAAAGGATGGACCATAACCGCCTACCTCGACAACTACTCTACTCCCATCTGAAGGAGGGAAGACATAATCAAGGGAGGCCCAGGTTAAGGTTCAACGATACTGTGAAGAGGAATATTAAGAAGCTGGACATCGACAGAGCAAATTGGCAAAGGAATGCTAGAAATAGAGATGGCTGGAGATGTTTGATCAGACCAAAATGAAGACAGTCATTGTCGTATCGACAGACTGCTATGATGATGATGATGATGATGAATATCAACAATCTCAGCATCAGTTTGATCTCAAAAGCTCGACTCTAGGTAGGGATATTTACATTGATATCTATTCTAAATTAAATTAAACATTAAATTAATCTATTGTTCATACCAGGTATTACTGATGTAGATAATATAACGTGAAGTTTTTTTGATTCTTCTTGGATTATACTTTTAAATACCCGAGGGGTGCTTAATTTTTTAAATCGGTTAGATTTTTAATCCCGAGAAGGCATTTTTACCAGTTACAGGGCGCTTCAGGAGGTAGTTTCCCCAGCTGACTAATGCGACAAGCACAAAACTCTAAAAACAATTTTCTTCTCAGTTGTGTAGCCATCCATACTTCAATTCACTAAATTCCATACATTTTATTCATGCTTCAGCTTTTTTTTTAGATTCCAGTTGGCGACTGCTTACAATGATAAGCATACAAGCCATTGCCATGTGTATCACAGTTATTGTTCAATTCCTGGGAAAAGAGTTTTGCCCTATACATGCATTCCCTAGGGAAGTGAACTTATGTTAGGGTTCAGCTTAGCTAGTTGCGCGATTTAATATACCTAAGCCAGCATCGATTCTCACTAGCAAAGGCTGGATTGATACATAGACTTATAATAAACTCAATAATATATTTGTAAAGTCGATGGGTTGATAATGTAAGCAAGCTGTAAATTATGTTATTTCCAGCATGTTCAAAAAGGATGACTTTTCCTTCTGCACATATTTCATTTCTCAAAGGCTAATTGCCATGTTTACATAGTAGACAACTTGTGTCACAGTGAGAAACAATATGTACCAACCTACCTGTTATGTCTATTGCTTTTTGTAGGAATGCTATTTTCTCATCTTTGGACTACAAAAGAAAATTATTGTTACATGAAAGAAACCTTATGAATGATGGACTTATCTTTGATATTTTTTATTGGCAAATATAAATCGAAATGTGGTCTGTATAGTACCAACAGAAAATTGAAAAATAACAGTTGTGTATGTTTTAAAGATGTCATCTCAGTTATTAAACAAATGGCCATGCGAAGGAGCATTTAAAGTTGAAGAAATGATAATATTGAGATTGTTTTCAGGAGGACGGAGGTGACCTGACTTGTCTTTAACGGGAGGGATCACTGTAATAATAAGTTATGTCAATATACAGTGCCAATGATCTCATCGCAGAACTGCATTAGGCATATGAAGGGATTAGAAAGAGGTCATCGATACAATATAAAACAATGTCCGTTCTTCCGTTTTCAAACACATTCATACAGGTCACATATCTGGTTTTAGGAGAAAATACTCATTAAAATTTCTATCAATCTTTCTGGATTATTTCTGAACTTTTTGAGGCCCTGACTCTTGAGATATGAGCCTCCAAGGAGTCATCCCCTATATCAGTAGTGGCAGACAACTCCAATGTGTTGTGTACTGAACATACCATTATCGAGTGATAGCGTTTTAGGGGGAACGAAAGACAAAATATTCTTGCGATTGTGCATTGTGATTAATGTGCTAGCAAGTTACATTTTTTTCTTTTCCTGATCACTATGTTGCTCAGAGCAAAGAGTTACAGACAACTAACTCCTTGCTCAGAGTGAGAGTTCATTTCAATCCATTTACAAAGTTTTTCGTCATGAGACGTATTTGGGTCTGTGCTGGGTTTATCACCCCAGCTGGGTATTACCATATTGAGAATATAAAAGCCTTCGATTTAATTTGATAAGGTAATATCATGTCAGGTTATCCCTCCTGCCAACTTGACTTAACTCAGGAGAACAGACCGATGAATTTATTTCCGCCCGTAAGGAAATGTAAGTCCGAAAACATTAAATCGTTTTGATTAGATACTTATGAAGAGGGAGAGAGCATAATCCTCTGACCACCCTCCCTGTTCTGACACATGTTTTAATTCACCTGGTGGGAAGTTGATGGTTGTTGCCTCATTTTTAGACTGATCCCAGCCCACCATTCCCTTATGTTGTTGGCGCTCTCTTGTATATCATGGGAATGTTTCACAACATTGGCACAATAGATTTTAGCTCTGCTCTACACACCAATGATGTCAGGCGTGATGAGGTTATGTGGCCTTATAACTACTGTTTGGTACTTTATAGCTCAACTGGTTTTAGTTATATATGGTGCATTTTCAAAACTTGAATCAAAGGTTGAGTCCAAAGGCCAGCAACTCAAAAGCACTACAAATTCTATTTGTCTTACCGATATCCCTTCTGCGGATGACTCTTTCTCTGTAAACAATCCTTTCATGAACCCAGTCTGTCGAATGACCTATCAATGGAATGGAAAGTTTTTTCTGTTGTAGAAATTTGACTAGCAAGGAAACGATATAAAAAAGCTCTCTACTCAATGTCTAATTACACCAGCATCCTCTCTTATCATCCAAGAAAGAAGAAGACCGAACATTCAGGTTCATGATTTTATTTTAGGCGTAGTCTAGTATGAGGATGGCAGTGAGTGTGCATATGAATATTCATTTGTTCGGTCCAGAGTTCCCTGTTGCAGTCTCCTCAAGTTGGACAACTAAAGAGGACTTAGTCTATATGTGACAACATTTCATTGTCAGTGCCCCAAGTAAGAGATCACAGCATAAATCACAGCAATTGATATTGTAAGAAAAACAGGAATTTAAGTGGGACAGAACTGAACTTGTCATAGGCATGTTAACGGCATGTAAAAACTTACTGAGGTGATCACATCATGAAGAAATCTGAATGGAGGTCTGTTCAACAGCTTTTCTGTCAATGGTGGTTTCTTTCCAATAATTTTACCCAGTGTATCCTGAGTTCTTTTGACTAAAGCTTCATTCATGTTTTCAGGCATGTGTGTGGACTGGATACAACAGCATTTGAAGCAAAGAAATCCTGTTTATGAAAAATAACTCTAATCTCACTACTTCAAGATTTTCAACTCAAGAATGTTATCCCACAATTCCCACTGCGCCTGCGCAACAGTTCATTTCCTTTGAAATGGCATTATGTCTCCATAGCAATAGCCTCAAAACTAACAAAAGAAAATAGGAGACTGTAGGTTCATTCAATAAATACAAGCTAAATATCCAATAGTATGTAGGCCTAGTTTCATTATTGAAGTCCCGTTCCTTTGCAAATATAAATCAATGAGCTGAACCTTTCATTCTGGCTTATGATGTTTGAGCTTGGAGCTCCTTAAATAAGAGTGTTTTCTTTCGTTGTCACATTTGCGGTATATATAACCATTGACTTGGCTCTTATCTAGTCAGATAAGAGCATTAGCACATTAGCAAAGTACATCCAGAGTTATACTTTTCCATATTTGCAGAATCAATCAAAGACTTATAAAGACATTGCTCCCTGATATGTTTGCCACCGTCAACCGGTAGTGAAAAAATTAATTTACCACGTAACATCCCCACAATCGATAATATAGATGAAATGTTGGAAAGGTGTGACACCAGTCCCAATTGGTCATAGGCACATGTGCAACTCCATTCACGATAAAATGAATTTTTAAACTACAATGCTATAAATTCTAGTATGATATCCCAGTTTATTGTGATTCAGTACTTGTAAGAAACATCATTCTTCCCTTGACAAAAACATAACGATCTGATTAAGTAATAATACTGGTTGGCAAAGATAAATATCATAAACAAAAAAATAATTACGCAAAAGACGGTACATCATTCCTGTAAAAAACAGAAGTTGGATGGAGAACATAGAATCACTTTGTGGCAAAAATTTGACAATCTTTTTCAACATCATCACAGGGATTTGTGCATAGAACCATGAAAGACTGTTGATAAAGCACAAATTAAAACATCAACGCATTTAAATCCAAGCGCATTAGCAACATAGTTATCGAATCGAAAAAAGTGGTTTGACGGACGGGATATATGATTGAAAAAAGCTCCTGTTTTTCAAAGCATGTTTTTTTTAGTGGCACATCGAAGTAGTGGTAATCGAAAGAAGGTTTTATTATTAAAAGTCGGTCAGTGAGTAATTTCCGAGACAGATATAATTTCTTTGATTATAACTGATTGGTCCTATTTACATCCGATAGACCATCAAATTACTGAAAGTGTAAAGTCTAAGTTTTAAGTCAGTAAGGTCAAGTTTTCTTAGCAAGGTCATTCCAGCTAACGGGATTGTCGATGTGACGCCGCCCCCAAACCAACAAAACTATCTGAAATACTGGAAGATGTCATTAACACATTAGCAGTATTATCATGCCGATCAGATTCCAGTAAGGAGAATTCCGGATATTTCCATTATTGTGAGTCAGTATCGGATATATTTTCTTCATATATGAGGGATGATCGGTTGCTGGCCAAGGATAACTCTGACATCTCCACATCACATGATAGCTGTATGTAGTCTAGTCCCTGTAATAAACATATACGGTTGTTCAATGAATGACTTGATAGATGTGAGCAGGGATACTGGTGTGAGTAGGAATACAGAGTATAAGTAGTAATATGTATTCACAGAGTTATCTACAGTTGCACATTGGATAGACAACTCCAAAGTGAATCACACAATTGAATTGTGTCCTGACAGAGAGTTTGTTCCTAACTCTCTGGTCTTTCCTATAGAAGAAGGTTTGGGCCTCAATGGGAAGGTAAAACATGAAATAACACATGATCTGAGATACAAACAGTGCACAAGTCAAAACCAAATGCTCACTGTAATTTCCACATAGTCTGAGAAGGAGTAGGGAATTCAGACAAACATCACATAATGTTATGCAGAAATATCGGATTACCGAAGTATCCCAAATTGATACAATGACTCAAGAGGTGAGATAAAATACTGATCCACCACTCTGCTAACCTTCCAATGAGATGGCCTTGCTGTAACATCTGTATCCCTCATATCAAACTTGACTAGATCCGACAGCTCGATTATAATATCGTCGGGTATTGTTGGTATTGGATTATACCTCAGTAATAACACAGTAAGTTTTTTCAGTGATGTTACTGATGGCGGTATAGTGCGGAAGCTGTTCTTATCCAAATTCAGATAACACAAGTCGGTCAGTGATGTTGTTGAGGGCGGGAGAGAGTCCAACTTGTTGCCAGCCACATTCAGCCATTGAAGGCAAGTCAATCTGCCAAGCATTGCTGGTAAGTGCGTTATTTTGTTTGCCCGCACAGATAATTTCACTAGGTTAGAAAGGTTACAAATGGAATCGGGGAGATGTGTCAGTGCACAATCATTGAGCCACAGCTGTGTCAAGGTTGACAGTTGTCCAATCTCGTCAGGGATACACGATAGCGAATTACTACTTGCGCTGATGTACTTGAGTTTTCTCAGAGTACACATTGAAGACGGAAGCAGGGGAAGATCATTATGGTCAAGAGTGAGCTCTTCTAGATTCTGTAAGAAATGATATAAAATAATATTGTTATCAAGCCCTTTTTAAATAACAATCAAGGTCCAATAAAAACGTTTAAAAGAGGGCCATGGATCAGTTATTGTAAGATTTCATATTTGGCCGATCAATTTCCATAACAAAGGGTAATGGAGTTTGTTCATGAGGAGTTTGTTCATCACTTGTTCCTTGCATACAATACCAAAAAAAAATTATCCTGCTCTGAATGGGCACTAAAAGCAGTCGCTGGCGACGGGTGTTGAAAAACCATAAAAGTCTATAAAGTATTGTTGTTTGCGCTGTAAGACCCGCATGTGTGCTATAGGATATTGTCCCTTACAGCACCTGCCACATGTCTCACAACATCCGAGTGTTGGATAAGACTAAGTACCCAAAATATGTCTTAGCACTCAACATGGGCTGCACCAAAAATCCCTCTAAGATCCTTTCATGAAACTGGCTACTGCCCATACAGAACTGGAATTTTTCAGTAATGTATTCAAAACTTTCTCAAGCCTATTGGTTGGTTCTTATTCTAGCTATGTGCCTTTAATCTAACTACTTACTGGTAGTGTGTAAAGCTCATCCGGTGGAACGATGAGTTTGTTGTCGTTCAAATATAGGTGGGTAACGTTCTTCAGGTTTTTGATGTTAGCTGGTAGAGCCATCAATCCTCTATTGCTGAGGTTCAGAACCTGCTCAACAAAAAAATCAGATATTCATAAGGTGTTGAAAGGTTTGAATTAGCATCTTGTGAGCTATATGCATACCTTATGGTACATAGTAAAACAAGAAGCCAGTTAGCCATTGGTTCAACACATCATATGTCTGATATGATAACACATGATGGTGGAACATACTACTACTTCAACTGAACTAACTAATAAATATTTCTAGTTAAAGTGCTTGTAAAGGATCAGAGTTTTTGGTATCATTCTAGAGATCTCAGTCTAGTTTAGAACATTATTCTATGTTCAAAAGCAGCCTGTGGCCCAGTTAAGACTTATTTGCCCTCAAAGTTGGGATGAGAAGGTACTAAAAAGGTACTATTTTTTTCCTTTGGAGTTGTGATCACTTGTTGAAAATAGTACCTTTTTAGTACCTCAGATTATAATGGGAATATACAGTACTTTGTAACTAAGGCGTATTGTTATGACACAGTGGTTTTGATATTCTGCATGTGATATCAAAACACACAGAATTTATCTATTGAATGAATGAGTGAATACAAGGCCTGATTTATCTGTCCCATGTGGTTCAGCTGGTAAAATGGGATAGTGTATGACATTTCATAATTCAATGACAAAGCTAACGATCTAAATCAAACATGGCAAAAATTACAGCTCTAGCTCATCCGACAGTGACAATGAAAATTACAGGGAGATTAACAGCTCTAGTGAGAGCAAGATTGAATATCATTTAGGAGGCATTTGTAGCAAATCGACGTCGCGTCCATGTGATTATCAGAGGGAAAATATCTCTGAGGTAGTCACACCATTCAAGTTTGAATCTGTATGATTTCGGCCACTGGAAATAACCCACAGTGCTTTGGCAGATACAACATTTTCTGTTAACCATGGTTACTGCTCGAGATAGAAATTGGCACTATAAAGGCAGATCAATACATCGCTAAGTATTTCAAGGTTTTGTTTACATTAATATGATGAATAAATGAGATTGTGGCTATGACATTCCAATCAAACTCCATCTTCAGCCCGCATGAAAACCAGTGATATGCTTCAATTAATAGCTTCATGAATAGCGGCTTTCAATAGAAGATGGAAGATACAAAATTTACACAGGTAGATTGTGTGTTTTTCTTGAAAATATGTATTTCCAAATCGCACAGAATTCTAAAATAAATTCTTTGTAAATCTCGACATTTCAGGATGATGTTGAAATCCAAAGCATGCCATGATTAATACTGAGTGATTTGAGGTTTTGACAATCATTTCAACAATTTTTGCAAATATTCTGATGTTTAAACACTCAAGGTTTTTTTGGATAAACTGTGTCATTTACATTGTTTAAAAACTAGAAGTTACAAGTCACAAAGTAAATTCAACTCAATAAATTTGTCATCTAGTTGTTTCGGACTTCAGGGTGATGTAAAATGTAAATGAATTTGACTGCCTCCTAAAGAGGAGTATTAATAATCGTGTTAGCAGTGGGATACCTGGAGAAACTTTCTATTTTTTCATTAAATCTTCTCCATCTGTGTGCATCACAGATACTCAGCACATTTTAACATAGACTATCAATATTACTGACTGAGTGCAGCAGGTCTTATGAGAGCACATGTCACTGCACACAACAGTCACTTAGGAAATTAATTTGTCAAGTTTTTGTGTTATTTCGTCAGTATGGATCTGATTTGGGAGGCTAGTGTTGGGTAAATTGCAAGATTTGGTACAAACTATGGACCATTTTTGGGTGAATCTGAAATAAGCAAGGCTTTGTCAGCAGGAAGAATCAATTGCTCCGTTATAATCTTATTTTAACAGAGCAAACAAGCGCATCGGTCTGAAATTAAAATCACTCATTTTCATGCTTGAAAAACAGCGGACAGGGAATGCGTCAAAGCCATAGTCGTTGATTGTAATGTACAGTGGTTCTTCTAATCTTTTCTTCGACATGGGCTCATATATAAACAGATATAAATGTTGTTTTGATTAGCGGCCTCAACTCATCAAATAGTGTGTATACAAATTATAGAACTTTCTTTTGAACTTTTATGTCATCAGACAGACTTGTGAGTGACTTTGTCATTTATTTGCAAAAGTTATTATCTAACCACAATAGTCACTAATATTACAGTATTTCCCCAATAACAGGCTCATCACAAATCGCCTGGACTAGTTGGGCGGTGCATGAGTAGGCAACTCAATGTTGTTGGCTTATAACCCCGAAACCTACCAGACCAAATAACTCTGATGACTAATTTTATATGCAAATGCATGTGTGATAGCTGTCTTAATCTGATTTCAAGCTCAAAAATGATACCAAGAAACCTGTGCCTTTACAAACACTTTAATAGTCATTGATAGATTGATGTCTTCTGTCCACTCACACATTCATTGTAGTTTGCCATATTGAGCACATCTCCTTCTTGACCAGCCATTATTCATAATATGAGTCATTCACATTTGGCTTCAGTTCACCAGTTGATCCCATTAAATGTGTTTTTGGTAATGTTTCATTTGCATGAAGCAAGATCTTGAAATGAAGCTTTGGTAAAATAAATAGTTTACAGTGGTGGTGATACAATTTGCACCCTATGAACAGCTGTATCCGGTGGGCAAATGATCTGTTTACAAAATGGTCATGTGACATGGAGTGATATCTTGAAAGAGCTCAATGTGTTCAATATATACAGAAAGTACTGCATGTGCACATTAACCACTCCCATTCACATTCATTTCTTTCCATTTCCTTTCTGGGTTTTTATTTTATTTTTCCAAGATAACTTCAACCATGCCCTTGCTTCAACTGGTTATTTGATTGCCCAAGAACAAGATTTGAAAGAATGATGAGACTGTAATCATGAGTTTATGCGGTGGAAATTTCTAGCAATCGGCTGACCACCCAGTTAAAAGCAGTTAAAAGCCTTTCTTGACAAAGCTTAATTGATAGAGACAGGCTAGGAGTTGGACAGAGTGTGTCAAGAAACTTGATTGAATGTTTGTAATATGTTTCCATTGAAGTGTGTGTGAGTGTATTTAGTACATTGATGTCTCACCCAAAATTACTATACATTACGTATTGCTCATAATACACTACAATAACAACACAGATGTATTAGCATTTAGTATTATACCAATATTATAAATTAAAAACTATCTATGTACTTAATGTATTTTCATCATTCAAACTGTCACTTGCATCAGGGAGTTCGGGACTTACCTTGTGGTTGTATGAGTGCACTTACCCCGTTTCACAGCAAGCATCCATTTTACCGTGCCTGATATAACTTAATTGAGTTTATTTCTATCCTATCAATTTATTTTTGCGTGGTTGGTTATTGCCGCTGTTTTAGGAAAACAAGAAATAGATAGAGATAGAGTGACGTTGTGCACTTTAAATTTATACCTTAACATTCACTACCCCTTCCTGTAATAGAAATATTTGTCAATGTGGTTTGCAATCAAATAAGTTTGCTTAAAGCACACAATGAGTCAATATTTTTGAGATTCCAATGATAGCCATATGTTTTTGTAGGCTTATTGGCAGTAACCCTTTCATGCCATATTGAAGAACAAAGATGGCAAAATATGTTTATTCAGCTGAAGAACTGATATTGGCAGCTTCCCCTGATGAGGAAAAGAGTAAAGTGAGTTGTTGCTGTAGTATTTGTTGTTGGAGAGTCCAGCTAAATTCCTTTTTACGTTATAGCATGTGTATCTCTGACTGTTAGTTTCAACCAAACAATGTACCAAATGTGAGCCCATATATTTTGAAACTTCCACATCAGGTGGTCACATCAAATTGGAGGTGAACATGCAATATTGTTATTTAAGCCTTATAAAATATACACCTACAAGCGTGATTTTTGAAAATATCAATGAGGCCTTGAGATGGAAATGATTGATGGATATTGGAAACCAAAATCTCAAATCAATGTGTTTATCTCATCAAAATTAAATGGCATTATTGTGAACATTTTCCCTTGTGAACTGAAGTAAATAGATAGAATTGTTCATTCATCCTTTGCATGTACAGATGCACTTGATTTATATCTTGTAGTTTGATAGACATCTCTGCACTCTTTGGGACAATGCAATGGAAGATGGACATTTCCGCTATGATCTGAGTGAAGTTAAGACCAGGAAGTTACCAGGACCTCACAAATATGTAGGGCTGGTGAGTGAGTTGTGTTAAGCATACCTCTGAGGAGGAAATACTTGCTGGTTTAGATTGACTTATTGTTAGCTAGCAAAAATTTCAGCCAGCTATGTTGCTAGTATATGTGAAGTAAAGAGGGTGAGTACATGTTAGCTATCAATTAATATCGTCCTATCAATTCATTACAAGCATATCAGAAAAGTCTAGGGTTTCCTCCTATGATTACATTGCTACTCCAGGGTAGTTTCAAAACTTGATTCTATTCAAGAGCTAATTGTCAATGAGACAGTACGCTATTTTTTTAGAATAAGCATTAGGCCTGACTGAATCATTATGAATTCCATGCTGCAAAACAGTGATATGTACAGGTTTTGATTCAGCGCTAGATTGACTAGATTCCATTCAACCGTGAGATATATGATAAGGGTAATTCATTTAATTGGTATTTCAAGTCTGAAACATGACACCAAAGTATTCGACTTTGGATTACAAAATAGGAGGTGTATCAACTGTAGAAAAATATGCTCATAACTACTGCACACATTTGTACTTTTAATACCACTTTATGTTCTTCTTTTGATGTCATGTAAATCCTTGTCGACCAAAATCTGTATCTCAGAAACATATGATTTACAAGGCTATCTATTGCTATATTTTAAGAGTAGGAGGTAGCTTAGTTGGTTAGAGCAACAGTCCTTCAGCATGAAAGTGGTTAAGATTGTGGGTTCGAAACTTCGAATCCCACTGCAGTCAAACAACTTCTGGGGTTCGGTTGGCTCCCAGGTGTGCTCTGACCTGCCTGCATACAGAGAGCAAACGGTTGTAGACATTTTGCCTCGCCCTTAAGGCAACTAAATTTTGCCGCCCATGCTTCAGGATGTGGTGTGTGATATGACAGCTGATTTTATTCAACTTTTTTTTTGTTAATTTCAATCATTTTGAATATGAAGTTGAATGTGAAGAGAGCCACAGAGAGACGGGCACCTCAGCCGATGCAAAGTGTCAATCAGCCATTTGACGAGACAAAATTTAACTTCAACAAAGTCAAAGAAGATGAGATATTGTTTAGTCTTGAAAACTCTGACCGCAATACTACTTCAAACGATAAAGTCATAATCAATGTGAGTAAACCTGGTGCTTGGACACTTTTTTATTCTTGTTATTCAGAAGCTCCATATAATGGCAAAAAATCAGAACAAGAATAAATTTCAAAGAGTGCGACAGCACCAGCATGAAATGTAAGTGACCATAGTAAAAAAAAACATGTCTATTACTGTCCCTGATTTTCAAGTTGCGCCCTCATGAACAGTGAGTAGATAACTCAACACAGAATACCAAGATCATGTTTAGCATTTTGTGTTGCCATTGACTATATATCACTGAGATTTGACGAAGTTTGATGGTGCGATACTCATTAGCATTCCATATCATACCCAGCTATTTCTGCAGTTTTTGAAATCTTAATGTGGTCATTATGTTCTACCATAGACTTAATAATAATGTATTAAGATTATAAGGCTATATTACAGGTGAGCCCTGCAGATTATTGCCATTCTCTGATTGTACCAGAAATTAATCTCAATCATAATCAGGTCAGTCCCTCTAGACTCCTAAACCGTACCTTTTATTTCAAATGTAATGCTTAAAAATCTACCATATTCATCTTAATGATCTATCTCTGCTCTCAATTGCAAAAACTATTGCCATGAACTTAGTTATTTGAGCACCAAACTGGATTATTGAACTATTGTGATTCTATTAAGTTAGGTGAGACTGAGAAAGGGAGGTTATTATTGATTGTTGATAGAAAGTGCCTCAGATATGATGTAGAATTATATGTTAGAATATTGTGATGATACCATGCTTTGCATTCCCTTCCTACATTTTATCTTGCATCTTATAATTTCAGAATCTCTCGCTGCACAGTCTCATATTATCACTAGAGATGATCTGCTTGAGCTCATGTAGGTAGGAAAGAAGGAAATGCACCATCAAATTGATGATATCAAAGTTTATTTGAGAATTTGGATTGCTATTTCAAATTTTTATCACCCTGTATTGGACAGTTCACCTAACTGATGGATCATAATGAAATGAAAACTTTATGCAGTAAAAATTCGCTAGTTATTACATTTTCCCCTAATGCATATTGGAGTTGTGCACTCATGCCCCATTCAGTATATTATACCACTTCACCACATCCATCTGATTTTGCACTATGCTTGTGCGTTAGGTTACTACACCTGGCACATTTCTGAGGCTCTGTGAGCGTTTTTGCTGAGGGTTCTGTTTCAAGCTCATCAGCATCTATTTCCATGAGTCTGTCAGGAAATGATTACACACTTAATTTAATAATTCTCATGATGTTTATCTGTTATATACCTTAAGCTAATCGTGTCCCCCTTCTTATCTTTAGGTCATTCAGGATAGGATTCAACAGTTTGTGTGCTCATGCATCAGTAAACCATCAGCATCTACACTGTTACTACACTGATGAAGTTCTGCTCTGTGAATCTTTGGTAAGACGGTTTCTGTATTATTTCTGCGTTGGATTCATACGAATCTACCATGCCTAAGACCTCGAAAGGTTTAGATAGGGGGATTTAAAAGCAGGAAACCATACTGTAGCCAATGCTATACCCTTCCCACACCTTCGACAGTTTGATATCCAAAATGTGGATTGTTTTGAACCATTCGAGGAGGGAAACACAATGGAACCGATCTATATGAGACGATGTTTAACATGAGTAGTGTGCCGCTGATAAATACGACTATACCATGCAGTCTGTTTGATACTTATTGTACATGATGCTCAGCGGCGCCAAATCTAGGTGCATCAGGTGTTATCTTATATAATTATATGATCTCGTATAGGATTTGGCCAAACGGCAGGAAGGTTCCATCACTGCTGACGGCATATTTGAAGACACAGCAAACTCTTTTTTTAACTTTTATCATTGTTTGACAATGCTAGCCCAGCACGATAAAGTACTAACTAGAGCTCGTGTCAAACTGGGATATTGGGCGATTTGCGTCATCTGAATTGTATATGTATATGACACAAAGGACTCTCTATATGAACCTTTTATAGCCATTTGTAATTTGAATTCTGGTTAGGTTTTTTGTCAACACATGAGAAACGTGGTCCTAACTCAATTTTGTCGCACTAAACCAGCGAGTACAGACAACCATGATTCTACATCGCTGCCTGTATGTATATAAATCTCTCACTTTAGACAGCTTCTCATCGCGGAGACGGACTACACATTCTGAACTCAGATGCTCCGACAGGATACGGTTTTCAGCTGAGTAACGTGGAAGATATCCCCACTGTTGCATCGTGAGTGAACATAAGCTTATTGAATAACATGGTATGATTATTGAAAACAACAATGTATAAAATGTATCACATCTACCCACAGTAAACAATATACCTACTGAGCGTCTTGGGGCTATTTGTAAAGTTACCAATGCCCGAAAATAATTCTGAATGCTACGGTCTTAGCGTGAATTGAATTGCCTTATAGTGTTTTCCGCAATACAAACCCCACAAAAAGATGATGATGAGCTACTGTGACCTCTAAAACTTAATTCTTGGGTGCAATGTTCAGATTGCGCCCGCATTGCTAGATTATATTATATTATTATACTAGATTTTCATTTGCTCTCACCATATACAGGAATCTTGGAACCAACTAGACAAGCAACATCTGTGTGAAACTTTATCATCAAGCTTGTCCATCTTCATACCAGAAATTGATACTCAGTACAAGCTGGTTCATAGAAAATTCTGTTTATTTTTGTATACCCAAAATGCCATGGTAATTTGAAGTTATCCTCTCTGACCAAGGAATGATTGATTGATGAGTACTTTAATATCGATCTAAATACATTGAAAAATGTATATTTTTGATCTGATTTGGAAGAAAATAGCTCCAATTGAGTGTTTATTACTGTTCACTCAATCATCACTGTTTTATCTCCATTACCACTTACATAGTACGTGACAATAAATAAGCAAATGAAATTTCCGTCATGACGAACAGAAAGTATTTTTGTCAGTTCACTTAAACACGTTTAAAATGTGTGCGAGTTTGCAATTATATAAAAATGTATCTCATTATTATTATTATTATTAATTAGAACACGTTTCTTGGGTCACAGGCGTCTGAAATAAGTGATTTTGATTTATCATCTATTATTATTATTTATCTATTAATCAAACATGAAGCTCCTCTCTTTTTGCAGTAAGATATATTCATGTACAGATTACATGAGACAGAGTGATATAGCTCACGGATTATTCATAACTCGAGGCGAATCGTTTTCTCAAAATGAGGCAGACTCAGCTGTCATTAGAGTCTTCTTGTGGCCAAGAACAAAAGTTCTAGGTAGGTCAATTTATATCCAGCTACCCTACATGAAAAAATCTGATTGTATGCAAATACTCATAGTATACAAACAACCCATCGACATCCACAATCTTTTCTTTTTCCTTTTACTCTTTCTTTTGGCTCTATTCAAAAAACATTCCGCTATCGGAATTAAATAGACTGCCAATAAAAGTGTTAAGTTTTAGCACATCGCCAATTGATAATTTGATATGATAAGATTTTGTTGACCCAGCGCAACAAAGTACTAACTGGGAAAACAAACAAATAAAGTTAAGACCACTTTTGAATTTTAAAGACTTTTTCCATACCTATTGACAAAAAATCTAACCATCATTCGAATTATGCATGGCTAAATGAAGGCTGTATATAAAATTCGGACACAAAAGGCCCATTATCTCAGTTTAACAAAAGTGCCAGTTAGTATTTTGTCCAGCTGGGTCAGCCGGATATTAAAACCCTCATGTAAAGCCTTAAAATAATGTGGTTTAAAATTCTGCCTCTCTATGCAGGTCCAAAACCATCTGAGGCAGCTTTTAATACAGCAGTCCTGGAGATGGCTGGTCACCTGCTGGTCAAAGGTATATATTGCTATTTCTTTTATGTGTCTCGCATAGGGAACCAGATGGAAATAGTTTAAAAAACCAGGGTTTTAACCAAGCTTTTTGAAATAAATCTAACAAAGATACTTATAAAGAATCCTTTTTTTTTATTTACACTATATAGTAAAACAATTATCCAACTGATAAAATGGTCAAAAGTCATGACCCTTGCCATGGGAATAAACGTTTGATAATGATCTAGGTGGGCTCAATTAACCTAACCAGTACTTGCACCGCAATAAAGTTTTGACTTGGGAGTTCATAAAGGTAATTTTTTAGGTCAGTGTTGTGTAGGGTTGAAAATCCCATCAATGATGTAAATCGTAGAATATTTGTATGATTTGCCTGCTCACCGATGATTTTTTTTGCTGTTTTAGATAGTGACTACTATGAATCACTGACAGACCAAACTGCTTACCAGTGCCTCAGAGATGTATCTCTGCCCCATCAGGAGTTCTCTACCCTGACTGACAATCTAATCACCAAACTAGCAACAAATCACTCATGATGAAGTACCGCTGTGGCGTGTCAGTAGAGGGGGCAACTCCCACGCAGACAAAATGGATCAAACTTGATCTATCCTCCCTGATCTACCGCAGTGTATGTTTAGCTAATAATCAGCTATAACTCAATATAAAAGATAATGTGGTCAACACTCCATACATAGATACATACATAGACATAGATATCTACATGTGGCTAGTATGAATTTGTGCGATCTGTAGTATTCTCGCAAAGGAAAACTTGTTACTGCACTTCAAGGAGAATTTTCAACCCCTTCACAATGTATGCAGCCATTTGACCTTAATGCCTACAAACACATGATCAAAGGATAACCATCTATCCTAACCCGGATGATCAGATTTTACCATCTCAGGACTCATAGGGCGGTTACTGAATTGTCAACCAACATTTACAGAATATGAATCTCTCAACTTTCCACCAAGCTGTTGCTTTCTCAGAGTTTTGCACAAGGTCATTACTGCGAACATGACACTGACAGCAGCTGTTTGATCAGTGTTTACAACGTCTCAGTGTAGGATTGATAGCTTGATGTTGACATTGTAACTTGATTGATCCTTGAAGGTCTTAAAAACATTTTAAAATCAAATTAGATCTGTCTGTATTTTAAAACTTTACCGGTTGCTTATGGTATATTGTAAACCTTTCCCACTCTTATCATTTCATGTTTCTGTCAGTGCAAGTATTGAGGTAATGCTCAGTGGGTCAAAAGTGTACCAGCTATATCACCAGCTGCTTTTTTTGAGATTTTTTTTATACAATTTCAAAAGAATGCTCTGCAATCTGCACACACTTCCAAAATATCAAATAAATCTATCAAATTGGTCTGATATTAGTAGCATTCTATCTAATCTAAGTGCTCAGACTCAGACGGCTCCAATGCGAGTTAGTGGCATTACACTATCAACCACTCATGGATGATAATTTAATGCCACTAACTGTCATTGGAGCCATCTGAGAACTTAGACTACATCCTATCAGACTTGCACCCGAGTGATGCCTGACGATGACTTAAAGTCCTGTAGGAGAGAGATACAACCAACGGTGCTTTGGGCTGAACCAATCAACCTTGAAAGGTTCCCCAAAATCATGGTCAAAAGTTTCTCGATAATAGCTGGTTGGGTACAAGTGATAGAAATTTTGAAACGGACAGTAGAAGCCTGTTAATTACAATTGTCAAGCATGATGTGTTTGTCCAATACGACCAGGCATCTGACTGGTGGAATGCTGGAAATACACTTCCCTCAATGCCTAGATCAGGATGACAAGAAGTTGGCGAGTATACCACCCAGCTATCTAAAGTAGTGCAATGAGGGATAAGGTATATCATAGTTTAAGTGCACAGACGGCTGCAATGCAAGTTAGTGGCATTACATTATCAACCACTCATTTCCATTTCCATTAGTGGTTGATAACCAACTAGGATTGCAGCTGTCTGAGCACTAAGATTAGGTGTATCCAGTTAGAAAAATACAGTCGGAATAACAGTGAAGAGACATTATATTTCCAAAACTTATGAAAGAATCATCTACATAGATCTACTCTAGTAAAACAGTCATGGTCAGAATACCACCTCTACCTAGCCCTCTCACGCAGCCACTGGTTTTGGTTCTTTTAGTGTTAAATGGGTCAAACCGAAAAGCCCAAAACCAGTGGACTATGACAAGGCTAACCTCTACTGGTGAGAAAATCTTGAGAAAAAGGAGATTTTTTAAAAACTCAGTCATCATAACAGCTAGCTGAAGAAATACGCCATCTTTATTGAAATACTCTCAGGCAAAAGCAGCTTGAAGGTATTTAGAACAATTCATTCCATTACATAGACTGTGAATCGGCAGGTCAACATCCCAGTACTTTTTGTTGAGGGTCATCTTACACGACCCGCACTCTGGTTGTTTCAAGTCCAAGCCATACTCCTTCCAGAGTGAAACTAGTGATTTGACGAAGTGATCCATCATCTGAGGTGTATGGTGTGGAGTGGGGGCAACTCTCAACATCTCTCTACCACGAGGGACTGTTGGGTAGTTGATAGGCTGAACATATATCCCATAATCCTCTAGCAGTGTCCGAGAAAGCTTGAAAACCAACTCTGGATCTCCCACCTGAAACAGACATAAATTCACTTTATGAATGAAACTTGATCGGACAAAACAATAAGTGAAATGACAGCTGAAAATTTCAGCGATTAATCTATCTGGCTACATATTTTTAACTTTAATCGTTGCGTTGTACTCTTCTCAGAACGATCAATATAAATATGGAGGAAAAATAAAAACTGTGCTATTATATTACCTATTTTATTAGATAATATTGTGGTATTGCAAAAGCACTGACCCCCCCCCCCTGATCCTAACAGGATAGGCTATGGGATTGTGACTATGGTGGTATCTAGATAGGATGAAGGTCAATATAAAACCTTTGTTAGAGTGAGCCAAATTGCCCGTATAACCACCTTACTGTTACTGACACGCTTTATATGATGAGTATTGTCTTCTCGATGCATATTTTGAACGGTTTTCTATAATAAAGTTCACATCATCATCAGGAAAAAAGACCTTCTTTAACTCGCAGAGATTGCAGATATGGACAAACCTTAATTGGTAGGATATGACTAGGACACTTCATGACTGGTAGCCCTGCCTGATAGAGCATCTCTCTCAGAGTAGCCACATTTCTCTGGTGCTTCTCTCTCAGGTGACGACCTTCATCACTAGCCAAGATCTACAACAAAAATAGCTTATGATTACAATTATATCATAATTATTTTATAATTATATTTATGATTATATTATATTGCTATTTGTATCGAGATTAAAATGACCGTCACATAATTGTTGTTGCATAGCTCATCGCTCACAACTCTTATCTGTGGATCACTACGTCTTCAAACTACATTGCATTATTATTTGCCAATTGAGTTGCCATATAACTGGCCTGACTGGTTCTTTTAATTTTGATCAATTCCACAGTAATTTGTCCTACCACCTACTATCCATGAGGTTTACAGGCAGTGACCTAGCAGTTTATAACTAAAGAATCATCGCTGCGCTTTTGGCACCAAAGCTATCATGACAAGGTCTTATAAAACTCTACGCAACAGCATTACACGACGTCACACTGAAACCGATCTATTTTTAATTGCAGTTCAAGGACCTTTCTGATGATATATTAGTGCCCAAAGCATCTGGTACAATTAAATTAATATAAGAAAAGGAAGAAATAGCTATATTGCGTGCCAACCGATTGACCTAGTATATTAATCAATTCAAGATGGCAGAAAATCTGAGATCAAGAAATTGATGCCAGTTATTTTGGCACGTATTAAAGGTAGGCAACTCCAAACATGGACTATTTTTTAAATTGAAAAGCATGACTTGAATTTTAAAGTTATCCTTGCGATGTTATTCCCTGTACCATACATATGATTAGAATTTACTAGTTGTTTCCGGATGCTATTATATCCACTTGTTTTGACAACATTTGGATAACCTTTAAAGTTGCATCACCGTTAGTCCAGCGAAGTATATTTGAACAACTCTTGACTATTACACATATTACCACTTATATGACTATTACCTGGACAGCTTTGAGAGTTCCAGCGAGTACAGTTGGTGGTAGAGATGTGGTGAATATAAACCCAGAGCAGTAACTACGAAGTGTGTCGATAAGTCGAGCTGACGATGCTATGTATCCTCCGATGTTACCATATGCTTTACCTGTGAATACAATATTGGTGGGTGGAAATGATTGTTGTCACCAAGAAGGTAGATCGTCACATATTTAGCTGTAATCCGTGTTGAAAATGCTCGGAAATAAATTTACAGTTACCGTACTATGCTCATGAATGAGACCTGTATTTTGCTTGAGAGCTTGCTTTCTATGCGGATATTTGGAGGAGTTGTTGTATGCATATTAGAATTACTGCTAGACAACTGCAAACACTATGAGTCAGTAAAACCGAACTATGAGCAGCTATGCTAAGAAAGTTTTGGGGTGACACATCGAAAGCTAGCGCTCAACTCTGGCTAGTAAACAGGGTGAGAAAATGTTAGCTAGCCAAAAATCTAGCTATTTCAAGCATGTGCGACATGGCAGAATTTTTCCTCTGACGACCGTTATATTCTGTTAGGGTATCCAACTGGGGGAAATCCCAGACTACTCATGAATAAGTAGTCCAAGTTTCATTTTTTCCAGCTTCTGGCGGATTTGACATGGTGCGATACTTACCTAGAGTTCCAGAGATTATATCCATACGATGTAGTACTCCCTCCCTCTCTCCAATACCTGCTCCGTGTTCCCCGTACAGTCCCACAGCGTGTACCTCATCAATAAACGAGATAGCCCCAAACTCCTCACAAACATCCAGTAACTCAGACAGAGGACATATTGAACCTGCAAACATGTAATCAATGTTAGCGAGGAACTTTGAATATTTGATAGCTGAGGAAGTTAAATTGTAATGATGGTAAGAATTCAGAGAATGAAGTTTAGGAAGTCTGGGCATTTCACGGAATTAGGTATATTTAGATCTGTCCATACAATGTCATTGAGGAATCTACATAAATCTACATCTATCAGCAACGCTAAAAAATAAGGCTACTGTGGGTATCCCAATCCTCTTGGTTGTTGGGGTTGTGCCAACGATTCTTTCCCAAATAAATGGCATGAGTGGAGTATGCCTAACATAAGAATTGTAATTCTGTTTGTCATGAGCATTTTGTTTATGTATTTTGGAGTTGCACACTTTGTGCGTACTGCTAGTCTTACGACAGGCAGGCAGCTACCATCAACGAATATTCGTCATTACTGCCCATAGCGGTGGTGTTTATACATATGTTATTTCTTTTATTTTCAATCCAGCTCTTTTAGTAATGATATGGAGGTGCTCTTGCCCAAGCCCTTACTCCCTCCTGACAAATTTTGAACTTATCCTAATTACACACCTGACATGGAGTAAACAGTCTCAAAAGCTACAATCTTAGGAGTGCTTTTAGGTAACATCTGAAGTTGTCTCCTCAGATCAGCTGGGTCATTGTGCTTGAAGACGTGTTTTGGTATTCCACTTGTCCGAATACCTTGTATCATAGAGGCGTGGTTGCCGGCATCTGAGAAAATGTGACAGCCTACAATAACAGAAACAAAAAAAATGTTTTGACATTCCCGACTAGTTGTTCTTCTCAGTTTTAGAGTTTTTTTTTGTACATTGTGGAGAGCATCACACTTTTTATTTGGCAGACTATGAGAGCAAATTTTCAATCACAATTACTTTGAAAGTCCAAATATAAGCAATTGGTTCAGAGAAAAGCAATATGATTGATTATTGCCGGCAAAGAGCAGTTTTTAAGAGAGGTGGCTGTGAATAACATAATACCAGTTGGAAATTGGAATTTATAGAACTTATATTATATTATATTTTTTTTAGCTTTATAGTATTTGGTATATTATGGTAGAGTAAATATATAATTTTTATCATATATATTAGAACTCATACATACCAGGTAGCATACGGGCCATAGTAAACAGTGAGGTATCATTAGCCACATAGCATGAGGTGAAGAGTAGCGCAGATTCCTTCTGGTGAAGCTGGGCCAGTTCCTTCTCGAGAGCAGTGTGAAGTGGGGACGTACCAGAAATGTTACGCGTACCACCCGCACCTACACCATGTTTATCAACAGCGTCTCTGCAATAAATTATTGAGCAATGACTTTTTGATATAAAAAATCATGCATAGACATAATAATGATTAGTAGAGTAGCGGCTATGTAATTGGCGCCATCGACCCATTCTTTTTTGGGGACGGTGAGATGGCGCAATCGGTTAGCGCGCATGCTATTCACTGCCAGGCGATTAGTGCCACAGGAGTTGTGGGTTCGAGCCCCACTGTGGGAAGCTTTCATTGTTGATTGTTCCAGCCCCGAGCACCCTCAGGTGTATACCTCTCCTAGTATCAGGAAAATAAAGGGGTAGAATAACTGGAATAAATTGATACCACTTATTTAACTTCATCGGTCAGTGGCTATATTTTTTTATCTTTCAAATTGATTTAGGTTTAAAATTCTGCTTGCTTGCCTGAGAACCGTCAAAATAATATATCAGTGAACATAATTATATTGCAATTTTTTTGGCATGTTCAATTTGTAACCTTGTAAAATGTTGTTTCAAGGGGTTTTGTATCCAAGCGATGCCTGACACAAACTCAATCCTGTTAATAAAACACTAGCATTATTTCAAAATAAAATTTGAAATTCCAAAATAAAATGAAAATTGTTGCAACAGAAATTAATTCATTAAATGTATTTTTGACCTCACTCTAACTCTATAAAGAGTAATGGGTATATATAGAAATGACGATGTGATTTCACTAGTTCCATCATAGTTTTTGATTGTTTTGAGATACTTGCAACATGAAAGAAATGTAAGCAACCCATTTTATTTTGTTTACGCAATCAGGTTTTTATTAACCATCTTATGCTGAGAATTTTTTAATTTATGTTTTCCTAGCGGATTGTGACACTGCTTAATAATCGTAATGCTAAAAACAGGTTGTTTGGGAGGTGATAACATACGATGATAGAAACACTGTGATATGATAACATACTTGACAGCCTTGCGGACTTGTGGATGCCAGCTCATACCCATATAATCGTTACTACACCAAACCTGTATCTCCTTACGAGCTGTCAGATCATTCTCTTCAGCTATCTGAAGTTACACAAATAGAAACTTTAAACGATAATATAATTATTTTCTATCATATAAAGTTTGATAGCAGTTCAATCACACTTCATAGCAAATTCTATATAAACAGTTTCTACAGCCAAGCAGTTTTATAACTAACGGTAAAAGTGAAGAAAAGTTATGAAACCTTAATGTTGTATAAGGTTAGACAGTGCCTATATTCTGACAATCAATGAAGTTCAAGTTGAATGTCCAAGTCATATTAATAACTGGTGTGTTACTGTTAGCCTAGGGGTGAATCATGTGAAAGGTAAGGTAGATACCCCACCCAATATATTTCATCTAAAACTCACCTTAGCCCGAGGAAATGAACTCGCATCCCTCTCGACATTTCTAAACACCCTGTAGGAGTGATCACGCTTCTTAGCCTCAACTCTCTCACTCCAAAACTCCTCATAAGGGAACGCTTCCTCTTCACCCCTCTCATCTGCATTCTTTGTAGCCTCAGTTCCGTACTTGGAATGATCAACTATGAAAATGTAGAAGGATGATTTGGTAAACAGTGAAATTTCATTACATTTATTCCACAATACGCACTAAAGCAAAACAATTGTGACACAAATTTGTGTTTGTCAACAATATGAGTTATTATGGATATGAAACTAGGATAGGTTAGGCAGATGATAGGATAAGATATTTTAAGATATGACTGCATCAACGACACCTGACTCAAACCCACCATTAACCAACATGACAAAATCTATTACACAAAGTGTTACAAAGAGGAACAAAGAGGGACAAACAACAACATAGAGGAACCAGCGATTCAGCAATATTAAAAATGTTTGGCAAACCGGTAATGAAAAAATTTAGATCTGAAAATGGCTGTAATTTGGGATAGGCAATATACATGTAAATGAGGGGTAGGAACAAAGGTGGACACTGCTTTTGAGAATAATTTGTGAGTGGAATTTGAGACAGCACATATTCCGTCAGAGTTAGAAAATATAGACTTTCCAATGATAGGGTAGGCTAACTGTGTTGGTAGGAAAAATAATTGCAAAATGTGCCCTTTGATCAGTACCAACTAAATAAATGGCTTGCTCAGATGTATGTGATTTATTACAACAAAAATCATCAATTGTTGTGCCAGCAATGCTTAATACAATTAAATATCTCAATATTCCCATGATGCAACTGGAATCTGATCTGAGGCCAAATATCGCATTATGGGAAACCAGTACTCAATGAATTGTGTGAATTAAATAAATTTCCCATAATGCAACTCCGGAATCTGATCTAAGACCGCAGTTGCATCATGGGATGACAACACTCAACGCATTGCAAATTTCACACTGACACTGATCTATAAATAATGAATGACTCACTGGGACATTTGTTGACTCCAGTAGAAGGAGCAGAAAATCTGTTAGCAGCCGACTGAAGACCTCCAGCCACTGCTGACTTAATATCAGAAAACAGACCGGCGCTGACTGATGAGGAAGCCTCTCTCTTCTGACTCACATAGGGGCATTTCTCTCCAACATCTACAATAAACATAAAGGGCAGAATTTAAAGCACCGTGCTGACTTATAAGTAACTTCATGAAGTTAAGACAACAGCCATATGTTGGCAATTCGAAAGGTTGTTTGTGTATGGTATTGGTATTATATTTTTCCACTTTTTCCTGCCCTCCGCAAACATTATTCCCATGGCTCAGTAGACAGTAGAAGAAGGCGATATGGGTTCAATCCCCATGTTTCCGAGTTTCCGGTTAATACATTGTCCTGATTATCATAAGTTTGATAACAAAGAGGCCAGTATTTTGTCAATGTTCTGGCGTTGTTGGCAATTCAGTCAATATACAGTAAGTGTCGGAGTGCTATTGCTAGACCGTATTTATATTGTAGAATGAGTTGAATGAATGCTGCATGGGGTGGATGAAAATAGCGTTAATATTTCATTCGAGCAAACTACTAAGTAAAAACCTTGACCTGTGAAGTGACATTTTCCCTCAGGCAAGAACCTATCAAATTTATGTTGCAATGTAATTTAAAAATATTGAAGGATTACACGGTAAAAAATAGATGCCAGCAGAGGTAGTTTCCATGGTGTTCTTAAAAGGTGGCCATTATGACGCCCATATGTTCTTTATGGATGTCAAATCCTACAATTGACGTTGGAGATGTTACAACATCTGCTCAGAATAGAGTCCTAACTAGCAGTTATGAAAGCGTATTTATAAGATCAATGCCTGATTCCAGCCTGTCCGTGACCGGTCAAAACCCATGTCATACTCCGGAATAAGCTTGGCCTTGCTCTAAAGACTATCCACACAGAACATTGTACTCCACTCCACTATATCTATTTTATATAGAACATTGAACCAACAATACCGATATGCAAATAAATATCTATACCTAGCCTAGTCATGAATTTTAAAACAAAATGGGTAATATATAGAGTATAGACCAACGCCTCAATTTCTCACAAGTCCATGAGTCAATTTCTCAAGGGGTCCAACATTTCACATTGTAATTCAATTTTTCATGGAGGGAATGTATATCAACTAGCTTTATGTCTTTACTGGGACAGGTGTACTGAAATTTTCACCCTAATACAAAATCGATGCACAAACTTAACCATGTCCTATTCCTTGACTTTGAAATTAGAGACAGCCTATGAGCTTGTATGTTTACACATAAATCTTAGATTTTATGCCCAGCTTAGAATTCCCTTGTCTATTCTAAGTAATAGGGAGAGTGCGTCATATCCTACAGCCTGCCCCTTCATTTGAGGAACCATGGAGGAACTGTCACCCTTGCTTAAACTGCATCAAATTTGTGTGTTTGCGATAGGAGAATGTAATAAAAGCAAATCATTAGGACTCAGGTATCATAACCTTAAAACAATGCTATAATATTACCTGTGATCTCTTTTCCAGATACGGAGGCTACCTTAGTGTAGTGTACAGCATGTTTCATCACCGGGCAATGGTCAGCGATGCTCAGAAGGGCTGGAGCATTCTTAGACACACTGGATATCGGTAGTCGAGCGAGGAAAGGACACTGTAACGCCTTCATGACTCTATCTATAAGATTACAAAACTTGAGGGTAATATTCAGCTTTTAACTACAGGTTACCAAAGTGTTCAATGCTCACCGCACAATCGAGGATGATGCAATGCAAGACAGGATGTGAAGTTCTTCATGACCTTATCAGTATAGCCTAATGTTAGAATTGTGAATTATGGGGCAGGCACTTCAAATCATGGGAATCAACAGATTTTTGCCAAGTCATTGCCACCATCCCAATCAAAAGTATGCCTACCTAAAAGCAATAAAGGGAGTTCATTGCTGAAAGCACCAATAATTTTACAATGTGGGCAAAAGATTATAAATTGATGTGCGGATAGAGTGAACTTGGCTATAAAGAGCCAACATGGGCATTAAATCATTTATAGCATGGCAAATATCGTAGTGACTTGCCCAATCTATAATAATGGACCTTAGTATTGTTGACCGTTATAAATAATTCATTTGCAAATAGAGTGATTCAGCTTTACTGCAAATATATTGTAGGGATATCACATGAGCCTAGCTGAGCCTAGCAAATGACTTGTTGCTGAAAAACAGTAGCCAATCATAAATGTTGTTGGGTAGTGCCTTTGCCGAGATTGGAAAACCAACAACAAAATTCGGCTGTTGATAATTTGGATATCCAAAAGCTCGCCACAAGAATCATCCCAGCCAATGGCTGAACGGACAATTTTTTATCTTTTGATGCGAAAGGTTGTATCAGGCACACACACCCTACTAAAGCGGTGTAAAAGGTCTATCCAGCAGCTACCCACTGGAATTCTACTAACCAATAGCTAAGTAGATGCTTTTGTATGTCGATGTTGATGGTAGTATCAGGCACCCCGAGGCACCCGGCCATCGCTCAAACATAAGGTCTATTAGAGTGCGTCGTAAGGTTGACCAAAGACTGGTGACTTAACATATTAAAGGCCATAGCCATTGCAGAGAATGTCAGAGCCATGCAACTATCTAGCTCAACAAGATCTCAAACATGATAAACAGAACAAAGAAGGGCTTTATCCCTCTTGGGGTCATTATAGACTTTTCTCTAATATCCACAAGACACCCACAAAACTTTGAGATTTATTGAATTCTTACTTACATGATGTGTTAATGAACATGTTATTCCTGAATCTCCCAACTTTGTGTTTTATTCTTACAAGACTAGACTATCAATTACTAGGACACCAAACTGTGTATGCGCGTCTGTCTCAGCATGAACTATGAGCATGTATGACCAAGCTGGCGTATAAAGACCGTTGTTTTATGCATCGAAGGGGATGTGACTTACCACGCTTCACTAACTATGGAACCATCACAACAGTATGCGCATAAATCGTGAGATCATGGTCTTATGGTAATCTGTAATTAAGCCTAAGCCACCGTAGCCTAAATTTAACCTTTTAACGGTGCTTGAGTGGAATTTATAACATGTTTTCCATTCAGGGTTAGGCCTATGTATTTCAGGAAATGACAGAAAAATAAGCAATTGCACCTAACTCCTAATTTGCTCCTCTTTGGGATTTGGCACCATATCTGCTTGCAAATTAATGTATGATGACAATACTTGACAATAAACCATAGCTATTCAAACATGAAGCTAGAATCAAATTACATATTTTGGGGAGATTTGCAAATATGGATGAGGCGCAAAACAACATGTATGCCTGATCCTTGCGAAGCCCAGAGGTCACTACAATATGATTTGAGCGTTACAGATTTAGGTGTGAATTGAATATTAGCATGCTTTGGGTCAGGGAGTAGCCTTCGGGTTTCTTTAATCCCCCTTGGTCAGAGTACTGACTGGTCGAAGACAAACCTGTTTATTAATATTGTATATCATAATAATGTAATTCCCCAAAGATCAAAATTGTAGAATAATTAAAATGCAAAATAGCTGTGCATAGCCTCACTGAGTCATCTTAACTAGGGAGGGATGGGGGGGGGGAAGGGGGGTAATTGAATTAGGATCAGGGGGGTCTTACAATTAAAATGAGCGATGCTTTACTAAAGCAAGTTATCACCATCACATCGCTTAAGATTATCGCTCACTTGGTCTTTAAGTTCCCGATTTGCTCATTCAGATTTGATATACTTCCATCGATGAGTGAGCGATCAGATTGTGATTTTAGCTGTTTGTTTCTAATTGAAAGACCCACCGGTTTATCAACAGCTGGCAATGATGTAGCAAGCAGCCTTCAATACAGGTCGGCTTCCAATTGGTTCATTGCTGCAACAGATGGTGGTGCAGTTCTATGTAAAGGACTACCTAGTGGGGTCTTTAAAGTATAATATTCATGTGCTAACAAGACGACCAATCCAATGATCTGGACTTAGTTAGTACACTACTCCAGTCCCTGGGCTGGGTTATTAAACCAATTCAGGGAGCAGTCCAGGCAGCTTATGGTGGTATAAATTATACATAGAGTCCAGCTATGCTGCCATGTTAAAACATGACTGTGTCTATACCCAAAACTTCAGCGGCAACCAGTTCAAGCTAGTTAATTGAGGAAGGCTTCCTTGTTAAAATTGCAGAGTTGACTCTTCTTCTGTGGACAGGCTGACACGTAAACTGGTTATGTACTCACAAAACTTACAAAAACAAAAATTACCTTTATTACTAACCTTGGTAAATCTTATCTTTCTAGTTAGATTTGGCACAGGATGAGGAATGTATAGTCTTTAGGGAGAGATTCAGGAAAGTGCTTACAAAACGCTTTCATAAAACCAGCTAAAGTTTCTGAAACAACCGGCCTTGAACCCTTAGGTTTACAAAATTGAACCAATGATTATTTGGATTTCTGCACTGGTGTCATTTGATTGGACAAAAGCGGTTGTTTAACTTTTAAGGCATGCTGATCACGTGTGCTCCATAATTTTTGGGAGTCATCCACTCACTAGCAAGTGAAAAACAACTCTAGATCTGCATTGCAATCAGTTTCAAATCCAACACAGGGATTCACAAGAACAAGTTAGTTCCTTCTACGGGTGCGCAGAGATATTCAAAATACAGTGAATCAAGGCCGCTCAATTCCCTGAACCTGATGCTGTCACCCACCCATACAGCCTACCAAGGCTAGACTCACATGATTAATTTTTTTTAGATACTTAATAAAAATATTTACAATATGACCAGCTTGTAGTGCACACAAAGAAATACAATTATGAGGTGATCAAGAAAAGATGGTTGTCATTTCCAAAGTTGTTGGCTTATAGAAATGAAGAATAAAGGCTAATTCAATGTAGTTCATTGACATAAAAGCTTTGTCTATCACAACAATTGAGTGCCTTCTATTTGGAGTATTTGGAATCAAGTCGGAAGACAATCTTGAAAAAAAATTATAGATGGATTATTAAGGATTTAAATCCACAAAACCTTGAAAGTAAAGCTCTCATCTTTTACAAATGCACGATTTACACATATAAGGTTCTCAAATTCTGTCAAATTATGAAAAAGATAAATCTCGATATTACTTATTGATAGTACAATTTATTTTAGTTCCACAAAACATATTTCCAACCACAAGAGGCAGCGTCAGAACACAATAATGACATGTCTTTAAATTGCTATACAATTTACGTGACATTATTCCGACTTATTGGTTGACCACAGTTGGATTTTGAAAGTGAACAGTAAGATTTAGAAAGCCTGTGTTGATCTCATGTGTACTTTTTTTCCTATGGCAAAATAGCCAATAGCTGTCGATTTCTAACGGGTAAGATGTTTATATTTCACAGTCTCCGTGTCTGATTACTGATGACAGCTTGGATGGTACAGTTGGGAGAGGAGAATTTGTGTGGTGTGATGATTAAAAAGGTGGTTTGTCGAATCTAGAAGTAGATGGGTGCGATGGTGGGAGTTGTATGCTGCCAATTTGGTGCATTTTGTTGATTTGCCTCATCTTGATTCTTTCCGTTGTTGGAATGTTGCGCTTAGTCTTCAAATTCCTTTCTACTTACACGTAGCGGTCATATTTATTTGCAATAGGCTTACAGGTACTTTATACGGTACGTTCAACATCTCATCTTCTGAATTTTAATACAGTGCATTTACACTTAGTCGCGAGCCTCCATGATGCTAATACTATCCTTTTGGATTTAGAACTGCCAACATGTTCGCTGAGTGAAGCAGTGACAGAATTTGAATAAAAACATGTTGGGGATAAGACCTCAAATAATTGTTACAATGTCTCCAAATAACGGTATGCCAACATCCCTAACATGTTTGCTGTGTTGCATAGGGTGGCAATGGTGGAGTGAACCGTGCTATGGGACAAGAGAACGCAGCTTTGAGTAATGAATAGTGGGTACGCTAATTAGCGCCATCAAATCATTCTTTTTTGGGGATGGTGAGATGGCGCAACGTGCTGGCCATTCACTGTCAGGCGAATGGTGCCGCAGGAGTTATGGGATCAAGTCCCATTGGGAGAGCTTTCAAGGTTGATTGGGGGTATATCTCTCCTCTTTCTCTTTTCCTACTAAAACAATTGTTACAATATCTCCAAATAACAGTATGCCATTGTTTATTGCAGTGAAGTCTACAGCAATAATGCCGGATTATAGGAAGCTACTCTACAGAGACCAGATACCGAAATACTTTTGGGAACCAGGAATTGTTAGCGGCTACCGTCCACCGGGAATCACAATCCGACAGAGTCTGCTCAGCATACTCAGTATTCATAACGAGACCTGCAATGTTTGGACACACCTTATAGCCTTGATATTGAATCTTTGGTACATTCAACAAGTCTGCTCAGACCTTAGTCATCTCTCTTTCGAATATAAGGCCCCTCTGCTATGTTTTATGGTGACATCATGTATGTATCCTGTGGGTAGCATCTTTGCTCACACCTTCAACTCCATGTCAGAGTTTTCACGACATTGCTCTTTCATGGTGGACTATTTTGGAATCAGTGTGTACGCTTTTGGTACTGCGCTCGCTAATCTTGCCTACGCCTTCCCTCCATCATGGAGAAGTAAATTTCCTGAGAATTCGTTCATTATTGTCAATTTCGTTGGGGCTATAATATCTGTCAGTTTATCTTGCAGATCTAGGTTTGGAGACTTCGATATATACACAAAGCTCTGGCGGGCTTTCAGTTTTATCTTGCCTTACATTACAAGTATGACAGTTTTACTTTTTCGAGTTATGTATACATCATACTCAGATTTAGATGCACCATATCACTATTGTGGTCATTTCATATGTGCATTTGGAGTCATCGTATTTTATATGGGTCATATTCCAGAGAAGCATTTTCCAGGTAGGTTTGATATCTATTTACACAGCCATCAAATCTTTCATGTGTTAGTATCAGCTGGCACGTACCAAAAACTGTTAGGATTACAAAAAGACATAGACAGTCAGTATTCTATGGTGGTGATACCGGGATGTGTCCAATGGATGACTCTGCTCACTGCCGTTAATACAGTCATCACAGGGTACTACATATACCAGAAGTATCAACAGGTCTACAGCATCGAACGTACGAAAGATTTGAGAAGGGGAGGAGATGGTATTGGTAAAGGCGGTCATCATGATCACTGCAATTAAATAATCTTGACACAGCAGTGATTTGTAATAAATCCCATAATACATCACCTCGGATTTCCCAGGATATGAGATCGATGGTGATACTACTATAATAGAGAAATCTTTGTGTTTTTTTTTAAATGATGAGTACTAAAATATACGACTTGATTCTACAATTTTGAGAATAAATAGACAGCACCCTTGACAAGTTTTAGTACTGACAGCAGCATCTTTTCTCAATAGATTTGTACAAAAAAATTGGTTGTGAAAACTCTATCTTGTAAATGGTAGCTGGACATGAGGTGAGAGCCACACAGACATCAAGATCTAGGGTTCAAATCTAACTGATGTGCACTGTAGGAGCAGAACGCCTTTGATGTGATATTCTAACTCAAGTTAAATAAACTTCTCAGAGCTTGCATAGATTTAAATATTGTTTTGTTTAAAAGAGTTTATCTGTTTTATAATATTTTACAATATATAAATTCACAAATATTGAGTTGAACGAACCATCCTTAGATTGCTTGTCAGAGGAAACCGTCAGTGTGCAGCTGCGAGTTGGTACCCCTCTGAACCTCTCTGGTTGCTCAATTTATAGTTAAATCTCCATGCACTCATAACCGCAACCACGGCATCATATTGGGTACCAAAACATATTAGATTATAATCACTTATCAAACCTTTCAACAACACCCATCACCTGAGCATATCTTAATTAAATACTGTAACCAACCATATTCCTAAGGCTCCCTCTCGTTTCATAAGATTAACATAATATATCCGGCCATTTTAGAAAACAACCAACGCCGGTGAGGCCACATCTGGGAGTGGCCATCCTTTTATTAGCCTATACATATAACTCTCTAGTTGTTTATTAAAACGGTGTTTGACGACGACCCTCACCTTAACATATCACAATGGATTACTGCACTCCGAGTTACATTCTTGAGGCCATGTCACTAAAACATATCATACTATTCTAGGCACAACCACCACTAGTAAGACTACATCCTATCTCAATCGTACTTTGTACCCATAAGATGTTTGGCGAGATACCCTGCTCCACTTATCATGTTTAACCTTTCCACTACCTTTTGTCCTGCGATTTTATCCTCTATAATGATTTTTGTAATTTTGTGTGCTGCTCATTTTGGTGAAGGGCATCCTCAACATCAATCATAAACTTGGACAGATAAAGAGAACCATCACTACTGAGCCAGAGTTCACATTGCTAGAGCAAAAATCCTCTTATTCTTTCGCAGGGGATATTAGGTACTCTACGTTACCCCAGCTGCATCACAAGTCATTATTTTCGAAAACCAGCATTATATGGTTTTTCACAGGTTAGTATGGCTATAAAAACATATGAGGTTTATTATTATAGTTGTAAACTAATGAAGCAAGTCTGCAGGAATTTACGACTTCTATCTGAACTGAGCATTAGGATCACCCCGGCTGGAGGGTCGAGCCCCATTGAATGGGGGAGGGGCACAAGAGTTTAGGGGCTCAAACTGTTTGGGTTATAGGTTTGGAGTCTGCAGGTTTGGGTTTGCAGTTATATACCACCAAGTCGTATTATTTATTGTAGTATTAATAATAGAAAACAAGACAAAAAATAGCAAAAATATTGCTGCATAGTTACAAATGGAAGACAGAAGAAAAAATTAGCGACATTCCAATAATGCAATTTTTCATAAAACATATCATATTTGGCCTCTGGAAAACCGAGGCCATGCATTGTCAACAAACACGTTTGCGTCAAAATGACTCAATGATAGTGTTCATGATGAATGCCATTTCCATTATGATCCGCTCCTTTTCTCCTATATTTCGTACATTTGTTGTTGTAAACCTGTTGGTACTTCTGGTATATATAGTACCCTGTAATGACTGTATTAACGGCGGTGAGCAGAACCATCCATTGGATACATCCCGGTATCACCACCATGGAATACTGACTGTCTATGTCTTTCTGTAGTCCTACCAGTTTTTGGTAGGTGCCAGCTGACACTAACACATGAAAGATTTGATGGCTGTGTAAATAGATATCAAACCTCCCTGGAAAAAGTTTCTCTGGAATATGACCCATATAAAATACAACGACTCCAAATGCACATATAAAATGATTATAATAGTGATACGGCGCATCCAACTCAGAATATGATGTATACATAACTCGAAAAAGTAAAACCGTCATACTTGTAATGTAAGGTAAGCAAAAGCCTATGGCCCGCCAGAGTTTTGCGTATATATCGAAATCCCTTAACCTAGATCTGCAGGAAAAACTGACAGCTAAAGTAGCACCAATGAAATTGACAATGATAAACAAGTGCTCCAATGGAGTGTTTCTCCAATATGGAGGGAAGGCGTAGGCAAGATTAGCGAGTGCAGTACCAAAAGCGTACACGCTGATTCCAAAATAATCAACCATGAATGCACCATGTTGTGAAAATTCTGACATGGAGTTGAAAGTGTGAGCAAATGCGCTACCCACAGGATAAATACATGATGTGACCATAAAACATAATAGAGGGGCCTTATATTCAAAAGACAGATGACTAAGGTCTGAGCAGACCTGTTGAATATACCAGAGATTAAAAATTAAAGCGATGAGATGAGTCCAAACATTGAAGGTCTCATTATTGATACTCAATATACTGAGCAGGCTTTGACGGATTGTGATTCCCGGTGGTCGGTAGCCGCAAACAATTCCTGGTTCCCAAAAGTATTTCGGTATCTTCTCTCTGTGGAGTAGCTTCCTATAATCTGGCATTATTGCTGTAGGCTCACCTGCAATAATCAAAGGAATAATTGAGGAAACTAAATCAAGTTTAATCTAATTGCCTGCACTCCAGTTGCTCCCAACCACTGGTCACGCCGCACGACCGCATGATCAGTGGAGGCGGAGGACTGCAGGCAAATGGGCCAATCTTGGTCTATCAATCGTGCATTATTTACGTTGAGTGACCATTCACTTATGAGCATGATACCAAATTAGATTGTTTAGTCTGATAGTCGGATAGTCGGGTAGTCGGGTAGTCGGGTAGCCGGGTAGCCGGGTAGCCAGGTAGCCAGGTAGTCAGGTAGTCAGGTAGTCAGGTAGTCAGGTAGTCAGGTAGTCAGGTAGTCAGGTAGTCAGATAGCAGCGGACAACCGACTAGAAGCTGTAGGCCGCACCATCTAGCAAGGTTTAGGCAAGAGGCACCCTAGGCAACCTACTGTCAGTTCTAGACCAAAATATACCCATCGAGGAACTGACACCGGCCCTGACACCGGCCCTGACACCGGCCCTGACACCGGCCCTGACATAGGCCCTGACACCAAATGATAACTTGTTGAGCAGAATGAACTGGGACCTCTCATGCTGAATATGATATTACTTATTGTTATTATTTTCTATTATTTAGTTTAAATATATGTGTTGGGGTTTGGGGATTGGTGCACATTGATGTAAAGAGAATGTGAGGTTAATACAGTTTTACTGTCACTATATAGCAATTGTGACTTGGCGTTGGCTTGGCTCTCTTTCCCAGGCTACAGCCAATCAGATCAAACAATGGTTACCGTATGACACAACCCACAAAAAAGGAGGGAAAAAGGAAAGCTGCTTACCACGCTGACGATTCGATGTGAATGTATGCACTATTCCCTACACAACTACTAAGCAAGATCCATCAGTCTGTCAGAACACTGCCTCTAACATGACCTGACACAAAACATGAAATTTAGAAGAGTAAGAAAGAGAAACTCTGATCAATTTTAATGGAGCTATTATCACTCTCATTTGGCAATTTATCACGTAAAAATATATACTCAATGGTTTCACTATGGATCTCCACTTGCATTATTTTTTCAGAGGGAGGGTCTATGCCACGCTCTACAGACTTTACATGGCTCAGTCTTTTCAGTTTTTATGGCCGACTTCACATTCAAAGGACTCAATAATTTGTCTTCCTGGGAACCTGGAAACCCCCTCTCTCCTAATAATAACACTGCTTCATTATCAATTTAAGTGGGATACAGGGGATCACCGGTGACAAGAACTTAAATAGGCAGTCTGTCGTCGTAGGCTCAGTAACCCGCTCTATACCTCTTCTTTAGCCATCCTCTAGTCAATAAAAAATATTGCTGCAGGTTGCTTTGAAATTTTATACTACCATTTATCTTGCTTGCTTGTGAAATGAAACATCTTACCTGTACGATGTGGCTGTTGGTTCTGGCTGTAGGTGAGCGGTAGATTTCAGCATTGATCAAATCCATAGAAAAACTGAAAAACATCAATAAAACGCTGGTTCAGTCATTCAAAACATGCCTTTGTTGTGCCAATATATTTCTTTAGTCTAACCTTTCACCCAGCAAGCAGGCAAGCAATTTCGGTGTGTGGCATAAGAGAATGTGTGGTTAGTGAGGTATGTTTTACCTACGCACCCAGCATAATGTAACAGTGAATGATGTTCGCGATAAAATTCTGCATCAAAAGAATAGGTGTAATACAGAAAATGGGAATGTCTGGGACATGACTATGACTACCTTGTAAATTGTAAAGCCTTGTTCAATTCGCTTTCCCAGGGGAACTTAGCATTATCACAGCGCTGCATAGCATATAACACCTTAAGGTTTTACCTCGGACCCTCCCATTACCATCGAGATTATATCTCATATTGCCAGACTTCATTCAACCTAGTATACCCAGTACCTACTTATCAGAGATACACATCATGTGATCAGTTTACCTTTTGGGTTTTGGCCACCAAACCTTCAAGCTGCCTCATGTTACGCTGCCCTAACCCTGTCACCCAGCTATTGTTTCTGTTTACCCCTAGAAGCCGCTTGACAAGGCTAGCGCTGCCCTGCCTTTACTGCCCTGTGCTGCCGTATGATATTATAAACCCAGGTCCCGAGTAATCTCATACTCGATTTGTTCTTGCCTTACGGGTTAAAAGTAATGGGTTTACAGTTCTAGTTCCGGCTCGATCGGTTGGAGGCATGGCAGTGCCTGGATTATTATCAAAACTGGATACCTCTGTGGTGGCGGAGGGATATCGCAAAAGTCGGGTATTGAGGCGCGACGCCTTGATAACCGACTTTTGCAATATCCCTCCGCCACCACAGAGGGCACATACTAGTTCTAGTTGAGCACCAAAACTCAAAAGGATACAAATCTCAGCCACTCACCTTCAATGATGCGATGGTTAGATTTACATCAGGCTAGCTTCACCATCTAGAGCCAATGTTTCAACTGAACTTAATTATGCTGGAGCAACGCTGAGCCTAATCGCTTCTATCCTTGTATATAAAGACAAATCTGATGTAAAATCTACTTTCTAGTGAACAGTTACAGCTAACGAGTAGAGCTGTTGTTGTTACAAGCTGCTCTTATTCAACTGAAAAATAATGAGAATTCAAGTTGAGGCAGTGCTCATGCATTTTGTGTGTACAGCTTACTGAATCCACAAATCAAAACTGATTGTATAAAAGGCTGAATGTTTAATCTAGCAAAATCTCAAGTTAGAGGCGTTGTTCTAACAAAAGACTTTTTAATAAAGCTTGAAGGATAATATTGGCCCAATATTAATTTCACTATCAGCAGTTTCGGTCAATAGGGGGTCAATAGGTAAAATACAAAACAATCATTTGAGTCATGGATCACTAAGTTAATACATTATTTTGTTACTAAACCAATTGTGTCTTGACGACGGCCACTTGGGCTATACAACTATATAAGCTAATAATAAAGCTAGCCCTAGAATTAAGTTGACCCCCTACCCATTTAGATCAAGTTTGATCCAATTTACCCACATTCCGATCATTCCCATTCTCCAGTTGAGCCTGAAGCGGCCCAAACTGTAATTGCAAGCAAATTGGATCATGCTTTATCTTTTATCCATGGTCCATGAACACTATTATGGAGTAGCCTTATCACAATCGCCCTCATATTATTATAGCCAAACAAAAACAAACAAATGAGAAAAGAGAAGGAAGCTAATTCAGGTAAGGTTCGATGCAATACTGGTTGACTACAAAAGGATGATCAGATGGTGTGTGGGAGTGGAGGGGGAGGGGCTGGGTTAGCCTTCCCCTTAGTTGAGTCGTAGGCTAAGAATCAAACTATCACAGGTTATGCTAACACTGGTAATAAAAACTCACAAGTCCGGCCTGCCTTGGTCGTCAGATGAGGTCACACAGGGGTAATATAGTCTGCGGTCTGAGAAACCCTCCAAGGCTATGTCAGAGTTTGAGATCGGGACCTGCTGCGCAGAACACAGTCACGTTCATAACACTTACATACTCACAATTAAGAATACATTTGTACCAGGTAACGAGTTCAGAGTTCATCAGACAGCAAGGCTTTACTGCAGGATGTGAACCTTTAATCACGGACTTGATTAGTCATAATGCCTCGTCTCTGGCTTGTAGGATGGGGTATGGAGTAAATGGATATTTTCCATTATCCACCCAACCTTAAAACCTAGACACTAAGGCTAGACCAATTGACCTTAGATGATTAGTAATATTGCAGCTGACTTAATTGTTTAGAAGTAACAGGCAAAATTATATATTATTATGGGTATGTTGGTGGGAGAGTGATGATATTGTTCACCATTCGCACCCAGTGCATAACTTGTAGTTTCCGTATCCTGTGATGAGACATAATAATAATTCATTACTATATTGTATATTGTTATAACTAATTGGTGGTGTTTATTTTTGCCATAATTATTACCATTTTTTTTAAACGTTTGTTGACAAGCAATCTTCATAATTAAAATGATGTTCTTCCGAGTGTGCCAAGATAAAACAAAAATAAATAAATATGGAATAAATAAATGAAGAAGAAATATGGAAGATAACGACTAACAATGAAAATGTCTTAGACATGAAATACATAAATGCATATTGTCGGAACGACTTAAAGTTGTTTGCAGACCTTATCTGTTGCGGAAGGCTATTGAAAATTTTAGAAAGATTGCAAAGAAAATTGTTGCGTGTCTCATATCTGAAAGCGATGTGTATTAAATAAAAACTGCTCACATATATAATCTGGAGCCACAACATATTAAGTATTTTACAGCCATAAATGGCAGAGAAATAACTGGCAAGCTGTGGTAAGGGAAGAAGATTTAAAGATCTTGAAAGATCCTGTGTTGATATCAGATGTTTAGGAATGAAATGAACAAATGCGATAAGCCTAAAAGCCCGCTTCTGTAGTAAAAATAATGGATTTGTTTTGTGAGCAGGGGCTATGTTGTAGTAAATATGAATACCATAGATTAGGTAACAGAAAATGAAATGGTGGTAAAAGGTCATCGCCGCTTTCCTTCCAATGCAAAATCTGCATTGCTGAAAAAGTGCAAGATTAGCTTTTAGCTTTTTTGAAAGATAATCAACATGACCAGTCCATGAAAGCGTGTTATGTATCATATAGCCAAGGAGTTTAGTTTTGGATTGCCTCTTGAGTTCAGAACCCGAAATTGTTAATGAAAATTTTGTGTCGGGTTATGCATTACAAAGAAGATAGTGTGATTTTTTGTGTTGATCACCATTTTGTTTGAATTACACCATTGGTTTATCTCACTGAGAGCAATACTGCAAGATCTCTCTAACTGAAAAATGTTGTGGCTTTTGGCGATAAAAGTAGTATCATCGGCGTAAGCATTGACAGTTAAGAAAAGACGTAAGTTTAAAAGATCATTGATGAGTATAGAAAATAATGTTGGGGCAATGATTGAGCCTTGATCAAACGCTTTTTTAAAGTCCAGAAATATTATAGAAATGTAATAACCTTGAAATTTATAGTCTAGACAATGACTAAATATCTTATGCATAGCATCTGCGCAAGAGAAACATTTTCCGAAACCTGACTGTAAATTGAATGGGATTATATGTGATGCTAAATAATATGTCTGAAGATGAATATTGATGTGTTTCTCAAAGATTTTGGATAAAATTGGTAAAACTGAGATTGGTCGAAAGTTAGATGGAACATTTTTATCACCACCTTTAAAAATTGGTGTGACTCTAGCTGATTTCCATTCTTTTGGGAAAACTCCTTCAACCAAAAATCTATTCATCATATCAGTTGCAGATTTGAAACACAGATGTGATCAATCGAAGTGCTTGACCTTTCACTGACCCTGGTGTCATGTGACAGCTGATACAGTGTGAATTGGGAAACAGTATTTCTGAACCAGTTTTTCTTTACTTTTTCGTCATTTAGGTTGATATTAAAGTCACCCATGATAATGATATCATTTGGTATATCAAAACAATTGTCAATGTGTCTCAAAAAGTCGTTGTTCCAAGAAAATGGATTAGATGGAGGCCTGTAAACAAAAGAAAGAGACAACAAATTTTCTCTGATAATCTGGTTTTGGCAACTTAACTTAAGCTTTCAGGCATAGACTGATCAAGTGATGGTAAACAAAAAATGTGAAAATCTTCAGTTTGTAAAATGCTCTTAACCTCATCAAGCTTGCCGGCCAAACCTCTAATTTTTAAATGAGCAATATTGAAAAATCTTCTCGAATTAGCCATCTATATGTCTTTCAAAATGACATATAATTTGTTCTGAGGGAAGTAAAATGCCTCTCTGGTTGATAGCTGTTAAAAGTTGTGTTGAATTAATGAACTTAACCCTAAAATTACGAAGAGGTTTACCATTCTTCTGGAGCCTGATAGTTGTTGCTCCAGGGAACTGACTTTGTACTTGCTCCTCCAGTTCTGCATCCATGACATCCAGTGGCACACCTTTCAGCATAGCCACATTGACAGTAAATGTCTTGGGGTTAATGGTTTTCCTAACATGGGAATCCCCAAATGTTTTTGTTTTCCATTTCTTTATCATAGCCTCAGCTGCTGCAGGAGATTCCATCTGGATCATAATACGTGGATTGTCTGAGTTAAATTTGTATGGACTAATTTTTTCGATAGTAATGGGTCCATATTCCTGGTTTATTGTCCTTCTCACTAGGTCATGAGAGAATCCTGCAAATGCTTGTGATGTTTTCTGGATAGAAATAACTATGTTGTTATCAGGTTTGAATTCTGTAGTATTCTTGCGTTTCTCTGTGTTACTTTGAGGTGCTGGGGTAGGTGGGTATCTTGGGCAATTTCTAGCTGTATTTTCTTTCCCACTTCCAATCACTGTCTCATTTGCTCTAACGAGAGCTTGCAGGTTATTATAGGAAATAAAAAACAAAAATTTCCTTATTAGGGTGTTTCCTGGTCACATCATAGCAATCAATGCCAGAAGATAACAACACAGGAATTCCCAAAGAAAAAAAAATCATTTGGTTGACTGTCCGTGGACAATTCAGGCTACCTAATGTTGCATTCTGGGAATGCACTTGTGAACAACTGTGAAAGCTCAAACAAATGTGTTTTGCTCATCATTTTTGTTATCACGTGTTGCTACCATTAATTGTGACGCCAGGCATATTTTACTATTACTCACACCGTTGGGCAAACAATGTTTTGATGGGTCTATAATTCTTATCATGTTGGTGTTTGAACCTCTTACATCTTGGAGTTTTCCTCTCACAACTGCATTTGAAATTTTCCATAGGCTAATCCTGATATAATTTACTGTGTTTTACCATGGTTGTAGAGTGATCTCACAAAAGGAAATTTTGAAATATTACTCTGCTGATAGAGGGGACAAACTGGTTTCAAACATAATCCGTATGTGAAAGGCAACATAGGCTCAGGTTTTTTGTGAAAGCATACACTATGAAATTATACAAATTCTCAGTCAGTTCAGGTGAAGTTACAGGACTTTGCTCTTTCCCACTTTAGGCTTTGATGTGCATATTTTCTATAATTAAGTCCTGTATTACTGAATGGATGACCTTGTGATGGGACATATTATTTAATCCATGAGCTCGTTGGTTCGTTGTGATACATCCTTGCACTGATTTGCTGGGATTATTTTGTTGATTTGTTGTTGCTGGCGTATATGTTACAAATAAAATATTATATATATATATAAGTATATATATATATTCTTTTATTGTCAATCTGCAATCATATTTGTGAATGTTTTCCTGCGGTAACAGAGCAGATAACTTAAAAAATAAGGCAAAGTGTTCGCAAATAACTCGTAAAATTAAACTTGTGGATGTGACTCCTCTTTTTTATCGGCCTGGTCCCTCACCATGTAAAAATTAAAAGTTTGCAAACAAAACAATGCCTTGATAATTGCATGTCGGAAAAAACATTGCAAATTTATTGTATGGTTTTTCTTGCCTTGAATTATTTCTATTTGAGTTCCTGAGAGCTTTAGTAAGCTCATATTGTAAAAGCAACCTTGGTCATGCTGAGGGCTTATCGCAGATATGTATGACAATTAACAGCTGCGCAGCTTTCCTGTAATGAGTTTCCTTATATATAAATTGAATGCTTTGCAATTTTTTTCAGCTTTCTTGCCAAAAGAGAAGGCAGAAGAGGGATTATCCTTAGTTTGTGGTAATTAATAACCATTGTGTCATTAGCGTATGTCCTCCGCTTCATTTTGTGGAAATAATCAGTTCAGATTTGCTTGTTGGTGACGCTGTTAGCAAGTTAGGCTAACGCAAAGCTCAAGATTATTTAGACTCTTTGGAGACTTTGCACTGTCAACTGAGCAAAAAAACAACAGTAATGGAAAGTTGCAGTAAACTGATTAGTAGTTATGACAGCAATGAGGGGCTGAGGTGTCCTGAAAAAGAGATACTGGCAGAAGGCAGCGATGGAGAAGAGGAAGCTGAGTCAGCAGAAAGTCAGCAACGTGAGAGAAGTAAAGATATAGACGGCGGTACAGCTTGGCTGTGTGTTTTAGGTATGTGTTTGTTATAAAGATGAATATGAAACGCTTCCATATTTATTTGAATATTTACAGCACATACTTGCACATCCACTCAAATCACTGAATCTATAGTATTTCACCTGGCTTGGTACAGGGTTTTACAAATTGAACCTGCGACCGAATTACTTGGTGTTGAATTTTACTGAATGAGCACATGAGGTTTTTTTCCTCAGCAAGTCGTTGAGAGGGGGTGACCGCCTAGGGATACGATCACCCTCCTAAACGCCATAAAAGGCTGCAGGCTCTGCCCAAACTACCAGCTTGACATTGTCATCGCCAGACTATTTTTCACATCAAGCTGCCTTGATTTGTTAAGCAAAGCTTACTCAAACAAACCAAATGATAGTTCTTTTCTACTGTCCTGTCAAATTTGTAATTTCATTATTTATCTACATGGGTCAAAGTATATCTAATATTAGTATAGTATTATTATGAGTATTGGTAATATTAGTATATCTGATACCCTTGTTGTCTACAGGTGCGTTTATCATGACTACATTGATGGGAGGTGTGGAGAAGTCTTTTGGAGTCTTACTCATCAGTATACAGGCAGAGTTTAACTGTACTACAGAGAGAGCTTCATGGATAGGCTCTCTTATGACTACGCTCAGGCATCTTATGTGTAAGTTAGTTTCGTTAGGTCGTTTAGGATCATGAGCTTATATAGTTTGTTACTGAGGTATATAGATTGACTGACACTGACATACCTACCTAATTTATTTCATTGTCTGTTGATCAGTATCCTCTTAGCTTCAGTATCCTGACGTTTGCGAGTTACTATACTATAGTAGTAGTAGTAGTGGTAGTAGTAGCAGTTTTGCATTTTTTCCAGAATACCATCATTAGAATTGTTTGTTTTCACAATGAAAGAAGACAACTCACAAAGATGCCAACTTAATTAGAAGTCATATGACCCTCCCTGATGACATTAACATTAGTCTTTATGCCATATCCAAAGAAACAACTTTATCAGCATATAGATACTATTGACTTTTGATATTCCAGGTGTATTCAGCGGTATGTTAGCACAGAGGTTTGGTGCTAGAAGGATTGCATTTCTTGGAGCCCTGCTGATGTTTGCTTCAATGTGCGCTTCATCCTTTGTTAAAACTCTGCCGCTACTTTACCTCACCTACGGTATCCTGCCAGGTGAGTTTTTCCAAGCTGGTATCCCTGACCCTGATGCTTGACTGTTTCACTCAACAGTTAATTCGTACTTTGGAGTGTTTATAAAAAATAGTAACGCATATTCTAGAGAATAACAGTGTTACCATGATTTGCAATACAGTTGCATAAAATATAAGGGCAAACCATAGCGGCAAACCCTGTGATTTATGATCTGAGCTTTGACGAGTGGTACGAGTTTTTGCATAGAGTCATGTGTTTCAACATTGCAATATAATTGAAACATTTTTGATTCTTTTTGATTCTTTTATAACATATAGACCCTTCATACATTATGTAAATGTGTGGCCTGTGGACACAAGCGTATGACTCTCAACGTATCCAATTGTAATTTTTATAGAATATTAGCGGACAGGGACGCCAAATCAGGAAATAAACTCTTATCCATTTTATATTTCTCAGGGATAGGAGCTTCATTGATGTACATCAGTATGACTATTATAATTAATGAGAGGTTTGTGAAGCGTATAGGCAAAGCTAACGGAGTATCTTTAGCAGGTAAGGGAGGGTTATTAGTCTGAGCACACCTTGGTTGAGCGGGTTTTAGGTTTGAATGAGTAATTGTGAATGAGACTATTTGAACTTAACAGTATGGGACAGCAATGACTTTGGTGAGGGCTGTTTCCCCGGACCGCGTCTCTTATCAAGATGAACCGACCATGAAGATGCCCTGGCAAGCAGGATGCTGTGTGCCAATCAACCTCGCTAGAATCAAGCATGAGCTCCATAGCTTCCAAACAAAAAAAAAAACTCAGTCTTATGTCTAGTTGCATTATCGGAACAACATCATTCTTTGAAATTATGTATACAACAGATTTATATGTAAAACTAGGATTATGTCAGCAAGTTATTCAAAGCTTAATCTTGTGACCTCGCTAAAATTACTTGTAGATATATTTATATGTGAAAAAATTAATATCAAAATTTGTTGAATTGTGTGTATTCTGTTTAAAGGTTCAGGCCTGGGTTCGTTTGGAGGTCCAGTAGTCATTCAGGTATTATTGGACACGTACGGTCTCTCAGGAGCTATATTCATTGTTGGAGCTTTGACAGCCAATTACTTTTTATGTACTGCCTTATTCATACCAGCAATACAGGTTGGTCTTACTAAAAAACTTGCAGGTACATGGCGCACTGCTTGCTTGATATTGTATTTCGCATCTCTGATCAAGAGAGGGAATTTATTCACATAGCTTGTGTACCATCCGAAGGAATTTAGTTTGACGACTTGAGGTGAATATCAATTAAATGGGGCAGGGCGGGGCATGTTTGGTACTCATACTAAATTGGCTCTAAGGATCAGAGACACATTTTTTGTATTTAATTTAATATCCTGTCAATACTCGTCAAAGCAAACGAGACTTTAAAGTGGAAAAAAACATAAATGCCAGTAGTATTGTCTCGATGTCAGTGTGGGTACATGGTAGGTAGTACATTGTTCACTCAATGTCATGCAGGTCTGATGGTCAACTGTCTTTGAGTCTTTGAACTCTGTTGTTTGTCACTTTGTATTTTATCACAAATCTTCTTTGGTTGAATGGGAGAATCTACATAGCTCAGTTTTTTACAGGTAAAAAGCAAAAATGGAGACTGCAACATTACAGAGGGAAGTTTAGAAGGCGATATATCATCACCGGTGATTCTGAAACTCAATAAAGAAAGTATGCCATGATCAAACTTCATAAATCTTTAGGCCTAGCTATTTTTTATTTGTAAATTACTTGGTTATCAGGTTATCACTCACAACATAATGATAACGCTATACATTTTCCACCAAACCAAATGGTTTGGCATTGTAATGCATGTGATTCCAAATTGTTAAAAATTGGTTCCGTGTGTTTTATCGTTGATGTAACCAGCCAATGGCATGTCAGTTCCAAGGGTTTGTAGCGGGCCGAAATAATTCTTCTCATCATATGAGCTGTTTTTTCTTTCTAGAACACCAATCCAGGAGATGTCCAGATTTAGCGTTGAGGAGACCCCCTGTTGGATTCATCCTTCTTTGCTTCTCACTAGGTGAGCACTGTTGTGTTAGTATAGACAACCAAGTCTTAATTGCTTGACTGGCCTATGCCCATAATTGTGTATTCTAGGAGGAGTCAGGAGTGGTCTGATGGTTAAGGGTGCGGACTTGTGATCTGTGAGGTTCAGGTTCAATTTCCGGTGCTGGTAGTCATTTTTGATTGTACTTGCGTGCCTTCATTCTAGCCAGGTCCTAGCCAGGTCCTAGCCAGGTCCTAGCCAGGTCCTAGCCAGGTCCTAGCCAGGTCCTAGCCACGATTTCATGGTGGATATCCTAGCGGAGGTCCACTGAGGTCCACACCCTATATGCAGTAAAAAGATCCCCCTCAAAAGAGTAGCCGGAATCCCGGCGGGCAAGGGTATAGGGTGTGGATTGAGTACCATGGGTCCCTGCACCTGTACTCTAGAGGGGTAACTCTCTCCGCAATGTGTATTCTATCCAACATTTGTGATTATTGTGAATGCGTCAGCTGACTAAAACAAGAAGCGAAGCTGGTTTTTTTGCATGCCAATTCGAAATTGCAAATATGAGATCTTTGAGTTTACGAATATCCCCCAAACTCCATTTAAAGCCCTGTTTACTGCTTCCAAAAGCAATTATAATTTTGGTAACTTAGACTAATAACTGAAACACAACGCTTTTGTGTATTAAGTGATGATTGGTTATACAACTTACATTTTTAGCCTAGTCACACAGCCACTTTCTCTGTGGATAATGACTTTTCCCTTACAAGATATAATCTTTTCGTTTTTACCACACACTGATAATATCTGATCTCGATAAAGTCAGTTTCGCTTACAGCACGATCATCTTTACAGGTTTTTTTCTGTTATTGAAAACTTAAATCTTTTTTTGATTGTTGTTACAGGCTTGCTCTCAGCAGGGTACATAGCCTCCGTATATCTGCTCCCATCACTCGCTCAGCTCAACAAGGGAATAACTCCCCTTATGGCAGATCTACTTATATCCATCATCGGTATCAGTGATATTGTTGGTATTCTGACAGGAGGTGTTGTATTTGATCTGAAGAAGGTGAGAGATTATGATTATTTTAAGCAACAATGGCTGCCCCTGTGATATGGAGTTCATACTAAACTCATGTTACAGGGGTTCAGATGTCTTCTAACTAACTACGACAATACTTAAACACACAGTGAAAGTCATTTGAATAGAATTATTCTACTAAGTGATTCACTCGAAAAATCTGCATATTGTCTCTCAGTCAACGCAATTTAGAGCTGTGGGACAAAATGACACGAGACAATGAGAGACTTTCTAATATTCCCTTTATCAATGGCCCCCCTACCATCCCTCCTATCTCCAATCAAGTTCTCATGCAATTCATTAGCAGAGAACCAACTAAAATGCTGAGAATCTTGATTTCGATTAGCGGTAGCACTATGTAATACTACGTAAAGTCAAAACAGAAGATTTGACTGACCCTATTGATGGACGGTCGCAAAATGACCTAAAACCTCATACTGAGGGTGTGGCATCATCCTAGACACCAGAATGCATCCTAGAAGTGAGAGGCCATGTATGACCCCTGAATGTGTGTAGCAGGCTGATAGAAACCAAACAGGCAGTTTGCAGACATTTTCAGTGACACTTTGAGTTTTGCCAATAGGCTGAGAAGCTGATTAGCGCTGATTATTAACTATTTTATCTACAGGTGAAGAAGTGGAGACGCCACATATACTGCTCTATATTTCTGATCATGTCACTTGTGAATCTGGCTCTGCCTTTCTGTACTCAGTATTATCAGCTGTGTCTCTGTTCTACTCTGACTGGATATTTCGTAGGTAAGAAATCGCTAGATCAACTGTGATCCAATTTGACTGCATTGTTAGTCGCTCCTGTTTCACTCGTGAGCCGTGCTTTGCCAGGTAGAGGGAGCAACTCTAAATCCAGGAACATTGGGTTAGGATTATTCGGTTTGGTTACCCTTTAGATCGCAGATAAAATCATGTACCTGTATAGCCCAACCCCTAGAAATCTTCTTGTTTGTGGTTGTTACTTTGAAACCAAATGTATTATGCTGGCAAAAACGACTCATCTATTTATGCTGAAAACATGTTTGCTTGACAACGATGTCTTGATTCATCCATTTTTTTCGCAATTGATTCTTGAAACCTGGAAGCATCAATTTCCTGTGCTTTTGGATGCTCTTTGAGCCAAGCTGTAGATTCATGGTGTACCTAAGTTCCATAGGTTGTGGTTTGTAGGCTTTTTGATTGGACAACGGGCAGTGATGTGTTTAGATATCGTTGGAAGTGAACTGTTGAATAAATACCTCGGTCTATTAGTCAGCTCACAAGGAGTGGGATTTCTAATCGGGCCAGCCACTGCAGGTAAGATTATATCACCCAATTACGGCAACAGGACTATGTGCACCAAAATTTAAAAAAAAGTCCGCATTATAGTCAAAACAAATGCCACCATTGTTTACATAAATGCTGACAGCAGCCTCAGCTGATCCTCAGAGGATTGATCAGTATTTGCAAACTCAGAGTGCATGACATCACATAACTGATTATTAGGCCTCAGCTGATCCTCAGAGGATGAATATGGATATAAAAGTTCCAACCTCTGTCAGTGTGTTTAGACCATTATCGACATTGCTGCCCTCAGTCTTTTTCCAGTTAGAGCGTAGCAAACATACAGACTGTGTATCATCAGCTATAGAGTGATGAGAAAACATGGAGAAAGCTTTCCTCAGTTTTGAGAGTGGTTCTCTCACTCTGTTGTAACAATTATATTGGTTTGTTTGTCATTGTTATTTAATGCACCTTTATCCCTCTAGTCAGCAGGTAGCAGATTGATGCTGTATTGAAACAGGCCCCTTGAAATGGAAATCCAGGACTGGGAGGGGGCAAGTGATTTTTTAACGGCAAATCACATCAATGTTATATCATTTTCATATTTTAATTGAGATATTTTTTACTCTATTTCAGGAGCTTTGAAGGACTACTTTGTTGCAGATGGTTTCGTTGCTGCATATTATTTTTGTTCCGCTGCCCAGCTTCTTGCTGCAATGCTGTTCTCGGTGAATATAATGGCAACTTCCTGCCTCACTGCTCGAGACGCGAAACAAGCGAGGCTTCTTGAATCCAACCAGCCTTTATGATCTAAGCTCTTTCATGTTTTTTTTGTTTTTTTTTGTTTGTAACTCATTTTTTCAGCAATACATAAATTATAATTAAGTTGGTGAACAGTGACATGTCTCAGACTTATTATACAGTTATCATTCATTATGGAATGCTATAAATACAGTTTCTTCGGAAAACCACATTACCGGTATCTGAGGTGTCTCACAAATAAAATGTGCCAATCGTCAGAGCAATAATTTCACTAAAAAACCCTTACACTTTCGATGAGGTATTATGTCATGTCATGTACTCCCCTGCCCTCTCCAGGACTTTGTATGACTCTCACTCATAGTTCCCATAAGTAGGCCACTAACAGCATCACCAGTGTGACACGCCTCTGATATCATCTACAATTCAAATAGTATTAAGATTTTGCGGCTTGAAACTTGGTTAAAATCGCAAAGTTTGACTCAGTCCGGTCTAAAGCTGCATTAACGCTCAGGTTTTTCCAACAGATTTGTCGGTCTGATTTTCCCACTAGGACTAATTCAGTAAATTATTTGTTACCAAACACGAGCGCCGCCACAAGATTGCAGTCACCGAGCCCTCAAACTACGCAAAATACAAATATGCACATAAATTGCATCCACCCTCTATTAATCATTCTTACTCGAGAAGTGGGTGAAAGAGTTTGTTTTAAACTTTCAGAGAATAGTTAACTTCACTCGTCTTAGTTTTCCTTGAGTGATCCTTGACATGATAATAGGTTAGCCATTAATATTTCAGAGCTTTAATTACTAGGTTTATGATTTATGAATGATCTTCACATAGCCTTGGAGCCTATTTCGAGCAAGTAAACTTACATGGTATCTTCTAACATGAAGCCAGGGCCTCCGGATTTACAGCTATGAGCCAAGGATACTCAGCTATACCGGGTTTAGGTATACATTTTAAGTTCTTTCACAGTAATTGCAGGCCTTAAATCAAATAAAGCGATTTAGTCTGTGCTTAGATGCAGCAAGACAAGGCAGCTGCGATATCCAGGAAGCTGAGCTAACGTCGTTCAAGGTCATTATCTTAACTGCAAAGACAAATACCGGGTAAGAATTTGTTGCTGGCAGCCCATTCATCGCATGTTTCATAGTCTAAGTGCTCAGACGGCCCAATGCGAGTTAGTGGCATTACCTTATCATCCACCCATTTCTATGGAAATCAGTGGCTGATAATGTTATACCACTGACTCGCGTCGGAGCCGTCTGAGCACCATCCTTTCCACTCATTCTTGACTAAACTCCGATCTGGAAGGCTGCAATCATACAAACATCGAGCAGCAATCGGTAGCCTAGTGACAGCTTTATATGGCATTTTATAAATGTCTGCAATAATTACAGTAAACACTAATACAATGTTCTAATTTAGTTTGTATCTGTGTTATTTTTTATTTTCAATTACTTTTTATCATTTGAACCTTTTAGTTTTTTAGTCACCAGCGGCAAATCCATATAATCATTTCACTATATTATGTATGTACATGTATATATGTGACAACAAATTAAACCAAACCGAACCAAAGAATATATGTCTCATATAAATAGTGCAATATTGACAGTCATAGGTTGAAGACTTGTTTCTGAGGAACAAATGTTGATAAGTGTTTTTGTTGTGTCTAGGTTTATTACAGGAGGGTAGTTGTATGAAACTATGACTGGAGTAGTCGGGAGACTGGCACCGGCTGTTATAAAAGACTGTTAGACAGTTCTTGATCATTACTGTAGACCACATCTTTTTTTTAAGGCAAGAGTTTGCAGGCTCAAATTTATGTGATATTTGATTGGGTGTGAGGCTAGGAATTTTAATTGGTTGAGAGGTCATTCCGTGTGTTGTGGTATGTGTTCGGAAGAGTCAATCATAGTATTTCCCTCAAGAAGAGTGGGGAAATGGAACCTGTGACCTCTCGCTGAATAGCAAATGCGTACTGCTGCCTGCTTTGTCGGTAAATATCTCGAAAAAACTGATGACAAGATGTTAGAGGAAACACTGTTGTGATTTTGAACAGGAAAATCTGTCCTCCAGCTGATATGGGCTTAAACAGCGTCTTGCCTGCCAGATGTCAAACAATTACAGAAAAAATTGATATGTTGTTTGGTACCCACCAATCTTACACATATTTACAACACTTTTCACACCCTCATCATGTGAGGTAGCCATTTGATGTTGCACAAAGTTTGACGTTGCTTTTTGTTTCCAAACAAGTGTAGGGGAGAAGTAAGACTTTGCATTTCTGCTCATTCTATATCACTTGTCGGATCCTGTACCGGTTAAAAAAAACAATATTTTGATATATTGCAGAATATAGCAGCTATCATGCCTAATTACAAAGAAACACTCCACAGAGAACAAGTACCAGAATACTTCTGGGAACTCGGAATATTCAGCGGATACAGACCACCGGGAATCACAATCCGTCAAAGCCTACTTAGTATATTCAGTGTCAATAACGAGACGTTCAATGTTTGGACTCATAATTACTATGAGCATGATGACTGAATTTTTTGACTGAACTATTAAACATTGACACCTTTGCCACCACTCTAGTCTTCTTGCGCAGATATTATATATTAGTTCATATATTTTTCTGATCAGTTTTTATTATCAATTCGATTATTAAAATATAATTCTTGTTCTGATTACGTCCCAATTGTTCTTTTTGTTTAGAGGTTAATAGGTCGCTCAGTGATCAATAATTCAAATAGCTATAATCGTCAAAACTTTCCATCTATTTGGCAAGCACCACATTGAAATAGAAGTAAAAGGCCATGAGCAGAAAGGCGTTGGATTACATTTTAAATTGAATAAAAATCTTTGTATCAAAATTTTTATCTGGTTTCATTCCGAAATTGCTCAGAGAACAAGGGAGAGTTTGACCTGTGCAAATTATGTGGCATATCACTGCATGGATGATTACTAGAGGGGATAATTGAGTCCATCTCAAAATTCAAGCTATAGCAACTTGAGCATCGATTCCCTCTCCTTCCATCATTTTTTTCAAGATTTGCTGCATCTTTGCCGATCCACTGATAATTTTGACCAAGCGTCAAGGGCTGTGCAATGAGACAAGGTTGCATCCTTGTGATTTTGTTCAATCTGTTGGTATTATTGAGACATGTTCCTTGCCCTCTGGAATCTGGGCCGGTTGGATCAAGAGTCAACGGCTGAGCATTGTGACAAGCTAGCATGTTTGGAGCTTTGTCCATTTCTGAGTCTGAGAGATCAGGTATAATAAAAGGGGTTGATTCTCCATGACAGGATTCTCTCATATATGTGTGAGCTGGAAATATATAACAATGTTGTCGGATGGAGACCACAGTGCTATATTTGTCCAATAGAGATTATCTTTGATCTGCACACGCAAGTTTAGGTTTGTGTATTATCCGTGTATTATCCACCCATGGGACAAGAGAAGATAACTACCAATCATGTGCCAATCGCCTTCCCATTAGCGCACCACAAGGCGTTGATAGGAAATACTGTGATGAAAAAAACAGCGGCGGTATGTGAAAAATTTGTCAGGAGGAGAAGTGAAGTGTACCACTATCCAAATGTGCTATTTAATCGTGATTATTAGTGACACAAATCACGCCATAACAGAGTTTTTCATTACTGGGCCATGTCTGAAGTTAAAACTCAGCATTGTGAAATTCAATGAGGTTAGGATTCAGGAGTTGAATGGGTAGGAAAAAGTAACCTTTCTGTTGCTGAAGACAGTCTGCACTTTGACTTTGAAAGTCCTCCTGATTAATCATACTCTCAATGGGGCACTTTCTGTTGGTAACATGATTCTTCTCCACTCTCAGCAAATGATTGTTTGATGTTATTTGGCTCCTTCCTGGCAGTACAACAGTGGTCTGAACTTCAGAGCCAGCATCTTAAATGTACAGAAATTGTTTGTGCTTATAATGTATGTGGAAATCATCTCGATGTCTCGATATCTCAGTATATTTGAATGTTTAGAGGAGGAAGGAAATCACAGACGGAATTCAGCTAAACATGGCTATGTTTACTTAGTCTGAGGTGGGGAGGGGGAAATGCACCATTCCCTATATAACGGTATTGTATTATGTATTATGTATTATGTATTATGTATTATGTATTGTATGCATAATGAAGCTGCTTAGCTGATAAAACATCTCGTTGTCATAGTTACCGCAGTTAATTGATTAGGGATGATTTGGTGTGAAACATTAATTTTGATCTCAGACAATGAAAACATAACTGTAGTTGTACCCACCCACCACAAATAGTTTACAAAAATAATGGAAATGAAATAATGAAATGTGTAACCAATGTCTTGTATTATCTTTTACCACGGCACTGCTGACATATAGCACATTGCAGACTTTTCCCAGCGTTTAGTGGCGATGTAACTGCCGATTCCTCCGAGCAGTAATCCTCTCTGTGATTGGTTGACTGATTCGGATTCAGCTGCACGCATCGCTCTACACAAATGTCAAAACAAAACCACAATAAACAGCTGACTGACTGCCAAATTACTTCTCGCCTCAACCTAGTGCAGTTCTCACAAATCATTGGAATTAGAGTTTTTCTACATGTCAAGCTGCAAAGTTGACAAAGGACTCACCCAGACAAAGCTAAGTGCGCGCTAGCCTGCTCTGATAAACTTGTGTACTCACTCACCCCAACATTGTTTTAGCTTTTTCTTCAGTAAGCACGCTGTTGCGGTAACCAGCAAGGTGGTAACAACAGCGAGAGCAATTTGAAGTGATGTCACTTGTTTATCTGTTGGGCGATGAACCGGTGTCTCATTACAACCTTTGAAATTTTTACCACCAGGTTGACCATCCCCGCCAGACATCCCATCAAACCCTGACCAGTTGTCTGCATGATTTACGACTTTGCTATACTCAGTAGGTAGCTCTGCTCCGACTAAGACATTTGTTAATATTCCAGAACATTCCTGGCTTCTGTATCTAAGCCATGTATTCTGCAAAATTTAATGGGTTATGCATTAAACATATATTCCTGTTCACATGGAACCTCTCAAAAGACTTTCTGTTCTCCGGAAAAAAAAAAACAGGATAAGAGCTAACTAGTCTAACCAGTGTTACTACATGCTTGAGTAGTATGATTCAGTCTATGTGGATCAGGACAAGACAGTGAACAATGGAGGTCCTCTGTGTGTATACCATCTGCATGCAGGTAAAACATCTACCTCTACCCTCTACTAAATAAGGGTAGCTAGATCATGGTGGGGCAAGTGGAAAAATTGCAGAACCAACACTGTCAGTTCCAGCCGTGGAGCATCTCTTCACGCTGGGAATTCATAATTGGCAGTGACTGAAGAGTGGTTGTGAATCTTGGTGGCTCATTCGACATTATAAATAATACACACCTGAGCTGTGGTAATGCAATAACATGCACACCACCAACATACTCGAATATCGAGATTCTTCCCATCCGTATGCACATCATGCAAGTATCATTATTCAGTGATGTAAGGCCATGTAAAGTGATTTGGATTTCGGAAGTCACATTGTAAGCTGTGAAGGCGTGCACACATCTGTTGAAGCTACACTTCACGATCTAATGAGACACTACTACCCACATACCTTAGTATTCCTTCTCAAGGGCGAGTAATCATAATAGCAGCATGTATTAGGTGTCAGCTCTATGACATACTTTGCATGAGATAATAAAACTTTCATCAGCACCAGAAGAGGGAATATAACTATTGTCATGTCAGCAAAATATCCAGCCTTCAGCCGTAGACCACTCAAATACAAGCTGAATCAGTCGTCTTGTACTACTTTACGTTTCGGTTCGGTTCCAACGATGTTCTCCAGCCTATCTCTCTGCTTACTGTGCCTCTACCAACTGCCAATTGAGATCTTCTTTTCCTTGAGGTTACTGCTGCAGTACTACCAAGTTGTAAACTACTAACAGATGCTTGAATGAGATGGAGCAGAATGAGCTGGTCAGTGCTTGACTATTCTACACTCTTTGGTGCACTGATGCAAATAACTGATCCACATATAAGGAAATATTTCCTCAAAGCAAACTAATTACTATACTATACTATTACTATAATCGATGGATCGTCTTACATCAAACTTCTCAACATGTTTATTCACTTAACTACCCTGGATAATATTCTGTTTCAAATGTGGGGCAAGAACATAAACCCCTAAACTGTAACATTTCATGACTGCAAACGATTTTTCGTACATCTTTATCAGTTCTTGGCGACTTATCAAACTAAAAACAACTTCATAAACATTTTATGCATTTAAAAACGCAGAAAAGAACCAAAAGAATATCCAGATCTACTATCACTTTCGACTTCTGTCTCTTGCGCCTTATCAGAATGAGTCCTATTGGGTTCTAATTAAGTTCCCAAAAGATCTACATATCTCAAAAATAGAATCTTTCAGGCAGAATCAGATTTATCGGAACAAATAGGATCCCAACATATTTACGTGAAAACCGATTTCCAAGCCCTTATCAGATTTATATCAGTCGCTTACTGCTGTCTTTGTCCGGTTTACCTCACATCTGCTGATCTAGGGTTTGTCACTGGATATTCTCTTCTTCGAGATCCCTTCAAGCGAGACTGGGAAAGAACTATTGGTGACCTGTAAAAAATAAGCAGTATGCGTTATGCTGTTAATTCAATCATATTGGATACCAACCAATTCAGTTTAAAGTTCAAGGGGGGCAACTCATAGGAACTACAAGCCTTTAATCCCAAGATCGTACTTGCACCTATTTAAGTTAAAAATAAGAAGGTAAACAGTCACTGCCTTCTACCTCCAACGATACATACATCTCTGAGTTAGTGGATGAAATGGAACTGGATATTTTTTCATTTTAGGTATCTAAACTCCTGCCTAAACTGCTAACCATATTATGTAGGTCATTAACATACTGCCAACAAGCTGCTAGTGCAACATAAAAACTTTCTTCGCTATTTAGGTGTAGGGGTATCAGCTGCAAGAAATAGCGCCTTTTGTTTGGACATTCCTTGCAACTACATTTTTAGTAAACAATAATATGAGAATCCTCAGCTATCAAAATCAGCTATCAAAGAGTTACTGCTTTGTTCTTACCCGTGGTAATAAAAAGAGTGTGGGCTGATAAAAAAAAACACAACAGCTCCGTGGGAAAATAAGCAGTTGAGTTGTCATGATCTCACGCAGTCATTCAAGTGGCCGATTATAGCCTTGTCACCGGTCACGGTGCTTTTGTTATTTTGGTTTGTTGGGTGGCCTTGTATTTCTCGGTATTGTCCCTGTTTATGACAAAACAGAGGGTGGGCTGCCCCTAAAGAGGGACGCAAGTTGCCCCAAGTCCTCGTACTGAGAGTGTGATACATCCTAGAAAACTAGAATGCATCCTAGTGGTGAGGCCATGGTGGACCTCCTAATCATAAGTGTGCAGCAAGCTGCCAGAAACTGAAACAGGTACTAATCAGCCATTGGCAGTGACACTTTGATCTTAGCCAATAGGCCGAGAAGTATTGTATCAGTAGATATCTTCTGCCTTTTTAGCTCTAATCTACACCACTTTGAGCTTTGACTTTTCTCTGTTCCATAGGTGGTGTAGATTACAGCTAAAAAGGCAGAAGACATCTACTGATACTATACCGAGAAATACAAGGTCATCAAAAAAAAACACTGTGACCGCGTGACAGGGCTAGGCCGATTATGTAGCAAAACATATTATGTTATGGAGTGAAGTTGTCCTCTTATTAACAGTGAGGTGATAACTACAGCTCTAAGTTTTGACGAAGTGGAGTAGGGGCGGTGAAGGTGCAAAGTGACCTGAATAGACTACACCATGCTAATTAGATGGAAATCTGTTTTATTAACTTGCTACTAAAACCTTGTTTTCATCATCATGATCATTTGTCTAGCCTGTCTTGACTAGCTTTATTTGGTATGGGGTTTCGGTTTTTCCCCACCCCTACCCACCGAACAAAGCTTGTCAAGACATCACTCGTCATTCTAGATGCTGTTTTCTTGTTAAGGTCTCTTCTGACCCTAGGTCTTTCTTCTTTGAGGTTCTACAAGCTTAAGACATGTTTTCTTGCTGCAATTTGTATTTCCATGCACATTGCGGTTCTTCTCAATAAACTTATCATCAAGAAGATTATTTCCTCATTGTTTAGTTTAATCCATGACAAAAAAAGTTTTATGTATTCATGGACTATAAAACAGCATCTGTTGTATTTAGTTTAGTTTTACTATCAGATCCGATATTACCATGTGATAATGAAAATAGATCATGAGGTGCTCTGGGTAAAAACAGTACTAACAACCTTCAGCTGACATAAAAATTGTTGTCACGGTTTGACATCAAAATTTGAAAAGTTGCGATATCTCTTTTCAGTGCGAAATTGCTTTGTTCTGAAATTGCGGAATGTAATTCAAATAATGCTAAATTTTATTCACAGGAGTTAAATATCTATTAAATCTTATCATATTAATATAGATGGATGATTTGTATATATATATATATATATTTATCAATATTTATGTGTATTAATCATCATCTAACCTCAGAGGAAAGTCACATTTTACAACAGTTCAAAGCAATGATGTGCCTTAAAGTGTCTATTATAGCAAGCGCCATCTTTTTTGATATAACACACAAAGTTTGATTCGTACGATGCTTGGGTGCTCAAACTGTTTTTGCCAATGATTACAGTGACGCACATAACAAATAGCTTGGGATCTGAAGCTAGCTGAATTGTAGGAATGAGGTAGGCAAAGGTACATTATTTCAAGATGATAAGATGCTTAGTATGACTGTATTTCCAATTAGGCATCCCTAATGCTTACAACCTTACTTTCTCCCATTGCAGACAGCATGAACACCTACAAAATCAATATCATATCAATATGGGCGTGTCATTTGTATATATATATATATATATATATATATATATATATATAGATGTATATTAATCGTGTCGATTGGCAAAGTTAAACCATGTGCAAAACAAGAACATTAATCAGGCATACTTTAGCAAATAATATATGTAAAGGCCTGAATTTGATGCGAAAAGATTTGTGAGACACCCCGGATGATAGTCAATGATATGTCGCAGTGGCCAAACCATTAGCTAAGCAGAACCAGAACATTGGCTACCCCAACCATAGAGATATAATTTACAGTGTAGTTGTTGCCATTCAAAACACGTTTTCTTATATACTTTTTTATTTTATAATCACCGAACAATGTATCATGACAAAATGAGGCCGTGTGAAAAATAAGAAATAGAATTAAATTTTTTTTTTTAAAAGCAGTTCATTAAAGAATGATGTCCTACCAACTTGCTGGGACAGCTAAAGCAAATAACTGCGCACATGAACCTTGTAGGATTGAACTTTGAATTTAATTTAGGAAATACTTACAACACAACGCTGCTCGTTAGATAGACGCTGTTGAATCTTTTCTCTCATCACCATGTCTTCAACCTTTCCAACAGGATGGATGACACCCGAGTCATTCATAGAGGAGATAACACCTTCAGCAGTGATTTCGACCACTTCTAATTCCTGTCTTTTGATATGAGGGACAGCCATGTTAGTGGTAGATGGGACAAAATCCTCAAACATTTTGTCAGTAAATATGTCCATTCCCACAATCTGAATCTACAATACAACAAAGAACACGTTTACAAATTGAGTGGTTTGGTTTTGCAAGGTCTGTTTGTCTCAGGCCATACCTATTTTGACAAATAAAGGAACATGCTAAAATGGCGGACGATAAAAAACACACTTTGCTGTTGTAACCTCAGTGGTTTGCACAACGTTACCATTGTTAACATTTATGCTGACAGCTACCTCAGCTGATCCTCCGAGGTTTGATCAGCGGTTGCAACCTCAGAGTGCAGAGCAGGTTGCATGATGTTACATTATTTACATATAAGCCTCAGCTGATCCTCAGAGGCTTAATGTGTATATATAAAAAACTTATTGAGGATCCGCTGAGGTTGCAACCTCTCTGTCAGTGTGTTTAGACCATAACATCCTACCTTAGAGCGACCGTGTTTGCCTGAGTCAGATGCGCTCATCTCCGTTATCTTGCACGGTCTTCCTTGTAATACTACATCCCCGTCCTTTTTCAGGGCAGAGGCCTGTATTTCAAATGTATCAGAACTTACTGGAAAAATGGAAGACATAAAACAAGATTGTAGCTGCTTCCAATAAATATGGTTTTTAGAGAATACAGAGAATATTTTACGACAAAATCAATAACACTTTTGATTCGTTAAGACAAATGCTATTCAACGCACAATTCAAGCCTAACACATTGATTCAAAAGTCAGGGTAAAACCTTTGCGAACACTATATTAATTCCTCTGTCTTACCGTCTTCAAAATCCATTTCGACCTTCAACCAGAAGCGCTAAATGAAATCCGAGGATGTCAAGACAGAATATGATCATGAATAGCTACTGAACAAATATAGCTTGCAAGTTGAGCTCTTGAAACAGCAAATAATAGCTTGTAAGGTAACTGAACCCTTCAAGTAACCTAGTAATCTTCGATAAATACAAGTCTTCATGGTTAGCTGAGTACATTTTAACAATTACAATAACCAGATTCCTCTTAACTTAGAGTATATGACAGAGCAGACCCTTGCTTGCAGTGCAGTCGTATTTAATATGAATAGGTGCTTATTATTTCAAATGTCGATGACCAACATGCAAAGGCGTAGGGAGCAATTAAACCTCCCTGCCGGCTATTCTAAGTTTTGTGTTCAAATTCAAATGTAGCACTACTTTTCATATCGTATTCAACAAAGGTAGCCTGAGAATCAAACATGCAAGGTGTAGAATCTAATAAGTGATGTTGATGTTATGGGAGCGGCTCTGGTGCAATTGCAAAGGCAAAGGTTTTTCAATCAAATCCAGGCTGCTCTTTGGGGTTTCAGGAAGGGCATCCGACCTCAAATGCTCCTGTGCCCCATCAGGATCCAGTCTGTAGACCCTTACTGATACCGGAAAAAAAAACAAGCAACATCAAGGTTTCTCACATGATATCACAGGGTATCGAGACTACAAATGGACGTGAGTTTATTCAACAAAGATAGCCTGAGAATCAAACGTGCAAGGTGTAGAATTTAGGGAGTGATGTTTATGTTATGTTAGGAGGAGATATCACTGATTGTGTTTCATTTTTAGCCGCACTCTGCCCTTTGGAACCTTACCGTAAGCAACTCTAAATGCCGGCTTACTGGATACTGCTGCAGATACTGAGGATGGCTAATATCAGAGAAGATGGCTAACACATAACCTGGAATTCAGGCCAACAGTGGGGCCTTGTCTGTATTATGGGTTGTGTTAGATATTGCTTCTGTTGTGTTATCTATTCATGAATCACCATTGTACTTTTCTGAATTGGCCCATGTGCTTGTGTTCTGGATTTTATTGATTGGCTGATGGGGTTTGGTTTGTTATTGTATAAAGTTGTCTGCTCACCCTCCCTGAGTAGATAACTCAAGACTGAATTCCAGTCTAGCTAGCATGGTGTTATGAAAGTGTCTCAATCTGGTGTTTTCCATTCAATCTCAGGTCCAAACCACAAACAATTTAACCATGCTGACTGAAATTGTGCAAGGCTTGAACTTATTATTAAAAAACAGATAGGAAATACATAGCCTGGGCAGGCTGTCGTGTCAGTTGTACCTTCCAGAGTTCAGCATTGAATGACAACTTAAAACTACATAAAACTTTACTTCAAATTGAGCTGTAACCAACCAACCTAAAACCTAGAGTACTTAATATTTACTGCATAAAACTTTACTTTGAGTTGGAACCAACCGAGGAGTTGAGATTTTATCTAAACCTTTTGAAGTAGTTCAAATTTACTGGTATCATCCAGTTTTAGGAGTACCAAGCATTATTTCAGTAATGATAGGTGGCGCTTTCTAGTAAACCCGAATTTATGAAAATGTTTAGGACTGTGTCGTGACCTTGACGAGGTCATGACGGATTAACCCAAGCTGTCCCCCCCTCCCCACCCACCCACCCCCGACACGACAGCCTACCCAGGCTAGGAAATACATGTGCTGAGAATAACCTCTCTCTCTCAAGTGACTAGATACATCACACTCACTGATCTGCTGAAATTTCTAGTACCTATTGATATGAATTTATGGATAAGCGGTAAAATACATAGCATGGCTATTTGTGGAGATATGCTATCAGTAGAAAGCTTTGTGTCAGGATCTAAATAAAGCTGTAAATCTGTCAGCTTTTATGCTACGCATCATGGTTGACGTTCCAGTTACAACCTCCAAAAACCCAGGCAGGCTGCTTAACAAAGTTTATAAGTGTCAGCTATTCCAGATTCTGAACTTGTGGACCAATCAAAGATAAGAAATGCTGTCTAGCCGCCATACATGAATAGCCATACGCCTGCTCAGGGTGAGATATGTATCGCTCATTCATATAATATATATCAGTGGAGGTCTGGTGGAGGATTGTGTGAAAAAAATGGCTTTGGCTGCATATTATTTATATATTTGAATTTGGAGTTATCCTCTTATATGCAATAGGTGGATAACACATGTTACATGTTTCAATATACCTTTAGACGGGGGAGGGTGGGAGGGGTATATCACCTCCCCTGTTTAGGGTGAGGACTGTGGTGAAAAGGTTCTTATGTATTATAGCATCTCACTTTCACAGGTCGCTTTGCGCATGGGCAACCAATCGGTTCAGCTTGGTTATCCGTTCGCCGTAGTGACTGAACTAATGCAAATGTGCTCGCGTTCTCAAACTGAACAAGTCACTCCATGCACATGTACTGTGAAAAAGTTAGCTTCTACAGGCAAAATGTGAATAGGTCAATTGGCACATTGTGGCTCTGTCGCTACGGTGCAGAGAGACTCGTATCTCAGAGTCTATCTGCGAGTAGGTTGCAGGTTGCTAGTCTAAGCTTTGCCTGATCCGTAAAAAAAGTATTATCCCTTGGATGATTGGAAAGATATCTCGTTGACTTGAATACAACTTTTTAGTGAGTACTTAATGGACTCCCTTTCATGAGTATGCTAGTTTATATTGCTCTCACGCAAAGTCTGTCAGATTCAGATATTTGGTTCCATTTCCAAGCTCAACATGTAGCAAGCCTCATTAACATCTTGGACTCAATTCTGGTTGCAACTTGAAATTTGATCTGTCTTGTTTCTCTCATTGTGTTAAATCGATTTTTTATAATTTGATGGATAAATCTCAATGAAGAACCAAGGACACCTATCACAGAGGTGTCAAAAGACGTCACACACATCAAACCTATTTGGCATTTATGTTTCAAAATTGCAACACGAAAAGGTGAACTGATGAGTTTAGTACGAAGTTTTTTATTGGCAGAACTACAACGCATGATATGTTAACCGAGAAAAAAGCCGTCTTTTCGTGACAATACTGTAAGACATAGCTTTGAGATTTTGTCTGCTCTCGACTTGTGTGTAGTATTTTGATCAGAGACGGTAGGGGGGTGCTTCTTCCGTTAGGGTAATAGCAGTCAAAGTAAGGGCTAGCTTTCAAAGCTAGCTAACACTAAATCACCCTTATTACCTCTTTTTATAGAAACCCACCTCACAGCAAGCCAATATTTAGTGCTAGCTAACATTAAGTTACCCCAATATCAAATTTGCTGTAGAATGTCCATAGGTGAAGTGAGGGTGATATATTATTAGGATATGGGTGGGTTGTGGCTCATTGGTCGATATTGACTAAGTGTAAATCAGTCAGACAGCAGTTATATTGACGAGGTTTTTGTTGATCCTAGCCCGAACTTCCCAACGCTGCAAGGAGGGAAGCTGTTGTAATACTTTGATATAATGCCTAGTTTGGCTCTCCTTTATTTGCAGCTTTGTGCGGTAATATTTCCTGTTGTTATGCACGGAAGACTACTCCCCTCATAAGCAAATCCTCTAAATTTACAGTTCCCTCTACTATAATTTGTAGATTTAAATTTGCAGATATGTGACATGGACCTTCAACATCATTCAGCAGCAGTGTGGTGCGCATGTTAAAATAAATCAACACCAAGCAAAAGAGGTGTACGTGCTGCATTGTTACCCAGCATTCAATAAGTGTTCCTTTGGTTGACATGCAATAAGCTGTATTGCAATGTACAGTACGGCAGAAATGTCCAGTTATCTCCCCTTCACCAAAAATAGGCATGAGATACCTGCAATTGACACTACCTTGCGACTCGAAGATGATCTGTTGTCTTAGTAAATAGCATTTGAATGCATCAGGCCAGAAACATGAGTGTGACATGAAAAATTGCATGAGTTTGACATGAAAAAAAGTACATGTTATTGCTATGGAACACCTAAGATTGAAAGAAGGTATTTTGGCCCTCGTCCGCACCAATCATGTAATATCAATCATGCATAATTCTCTGTAAAATTTTGTTGCCGATTGGTTGGTTGATTGGTTGGATAAATTCGCATTAACGACCCAATATCTGTCACACAAAATGATAAAGAGAGTTTAATATGTGACAGCCAAGGAACTGGCTTAATTAAAATTATATTAATCATTCATAATTGGAAAGTTTATTAATGAACAACATTAGACTCCAATACGTGTGCACCAGGTGAAACTTTCAGGCAGGCAGACAATTCGGTTAATTTATAATTTTCAATTAATTTATACCCAATAATAATATAGAGTTGAAAGTCAGAATAAATATATTTGGGAGGTGGTGGTCTACCAATCAAAAACTGTGGTTAGGTTTAAATACATTTAAGTTAATAAATACTGTCACTGTGTTGAAATATTCTAAACCTACCTATGAGGAAACTCTTCTAAGGCTTGCAAGAGAGTGTCAACCGTTTCCTTATGTCTCACATACCGAACCAAGGTTTACATATTGAGGTATCTCAGGCCCTTAGTTCTAGGGGAGGCAGGGGCGCTCTGCCTCCTTTAAAATGCTCATTAGAGTGGGTTAAATAGCTATAATTGAGTATTCCATATCAGGATCAGCTCATTTGGGACTTCCCCTTGCTTTTAATATCATTAAAACGATTTGGAGGCTAGAGATTACAGGAGGAGCTTACACTACCCAACCTGGTGTTACTCCACACAAGGATTTCTACCTCCCCTAACATTTAATTCTACACTACGGCCCTGAATATTGATGTATCTCTTCTCAGAATGCTGACACTGACAGTTTCCTTGTAAGGCAACTTACCAGATGAGACTGAGATCAACATACAGTTGGAATAAAACGAAAACGTGCGCCAATGTCCATGTGCAACTAAAATATGAACTACTACAGACAACAAATTATTAAATGAGTTACAACATATGGTAAGACTCGTTTGGGCATTGGTATTTGTTCGACCCCTCCCGCCCCTTCGCCAAAAACAATTGTCTCATTCCTGGGAGTCATGATGATTTGTAGTCATGTCATTTTCAATCAGGCTTTGTGCCTCAAAAATAAATTGATGAATGTTTAAGGTATAGTACACCTAAAAATAAAATTAGCTGATTGAGTTGAGACACATATGGAAGACCATGTAGGTAGGAGTATTTTTTGGGGGGATAAGGGACGTAACATATCATGACATTCCGTCATAACCATGTGAATACAACATTAGAAAATGTGCTGCATTTATTCTTTTATGTTTTGGAACTTGGATGCCTCTCAGTACGTCGGGTAATACGAGGATAATGTGTAGAGGATAATATGTAGAGGATAATATGTAGAGGATAATATGTAGAGGATAATATGTAGAGCAACCATTTAGGCCCTGTTTGTAGTTGAATACTCTGCACACTAGTCAAGTTTAGACTCTGAGTGCCAAAATCAGAACGGTTACTGAAGTAGAATTTTGCGAGGAAGGGAAAACCATCATTGACCATTATTTGCAAAAAAAGAATACAATCAGGAGGAAAATGTGAGGTGGAGGGCAGGGTGGTGGTATATTTTTCAAGGAATAAAAATCCACCATAATATAATCTTTATTTCAAACCATTGGTATGCCACCCATACAGGTTTTGGTACAAGAAAGAAAACAAAATGATATAATGCATGAAACTTGCATTTTCTTGGCATCTCCGATTAAAAAGGAAACTAATAACGTAAAAATTAATGTAAAAGATTCTCACATATACATATTATTCACACATTCATTATCAACATAAGGGATAAAAAAGTGTTCGCTCCCTTAGTTTTGTTTGGCACTTAGTGTTGTGACGATGACGATGTCTAAGTATTAGTTTTAGCCCCCTATTATACTAGAACCCCCTTTCCCTGGCAAACAGAATTATAATAATAATAAGGCTGTCTATTGAATTAGATGACATAGCCCTGTCGTCTGTCCAATAACAAAATATGGTTTTTCTTATTTAAAATATTTCCCTATTAAGGTTCCCCTTAGCGCCACAACTATTTTTTGAGACTTCATGAAAAAGACATTTGGATATGTCCCAATAACAATTTTACATTTGTGTAGTTCACAGGGAGCACCAATCACCCCCCATGTGCCAACTGCCTTCCTAGATATTTCCTTGTTCCTTGTATTCCTTGATTGTATCGAGTACCACTGTGCCAACCAGGGGGTCTTTAAATTAGAAACTGCCAAATTCCCAATCTGATCGCTAGCTCAGTGAGTGAGCGATACCTGCTAGGGTCTCACTAACAAATTGCTCACTCACTGGCCGAGCTATCAAAATGCTTAGTGAGAAATTTGGGAACGAAATTGTCTGAGTGAACGACCAAGTGAACAATAATTTGGAGCGATTGATAGTGATAGTTTGCTTTTGTCATACATTGCTCATTCTAATTAAAGTAAAATACCAACTCCCCCCCCCCCCCCCCCCCGTATTGACTCTGTGGTAAGGTAAGGCATTGAACATCATACCTGGAGAGCAGCATAATTAGCTACAATTTTGTAAACAATGCACCGAATTGATGCAGCGTTTTACTTTATAACGTCATGTCATTACCGCGATCCTATGGGCCGAATAATTCTTCACCATAACCCCCTCCCTCCCCCTAAAATATTCAGTGTTAGTAGGCTATTGTCTGCCCCTGAAATAAGTATGTACGCACAGAAAAAATAACAGGACGCATACCAAAAAAGAAAATCTTTGATTCGCTCGAAAAATGCACACCCATCCCAGCACAGATCTGTCAACCATCTACACCATTCATTGAAGGATATGCACACCATAGTGGAAGATGCTTATTTTGATACAAAATTACCTTCGATCACTAGAATTCTGCAAAGAACCACTACCAAAAGTTGTTTCATAATTGAGTTATTTATTCACTGGATATCTTTTGCCTATCATTTCCTAATAACTGTCACATATTTCTCAATTAGATTCTGTGATAATTCATCAGAGCTGAAACCAGCTTTATGTATTTTTTTACATTCCTTTGGTGATAATCTTGTTTCCTCAGTCTGAGAGAAAACCTCTCATAGCCAATTAAGAACTTTCTTTGTTACAATGTCCCAAGCTGGTGCTAAAGCAAAAAACTTGTGAGAAAATTGTGAAACATTGATCTTTAGTTGAACACACAAAAAACAGAGCATTCTTGTGCGCCTTAAAAATCATTTATACTGTGTACCTTATATGCCATTACACCTGATAAATCATTATTACTGTGTACCTCATTGACTACAACACCCACCAAATAACGAAAAAAAAGGTAACAAGAGCTGGGAAAAGAAAATAATTCTCTTCCTGAGTCAACCTTATGAATAGTCTTTGAGAAGAAGTGTCAAAATGGAGTTTTTTTTGCTTATTATTTTGAGTAACTTATATCGTAATTTTTTTGAGGTTGAGGCAAAGTTGCGAATTTTCAAAACCAACAAAATCCATAATTTAACTCCCACAAACCCAAAAACTGCAACATTGAATAGCCTGTCTGTGTTAATGTGAGTGGTACAAACTGGTAAAAGGTGTTTAGATTTTTCGAAAAAAATATGACTGTTTTTGCTTTGCAATAATTATCAATTAAAGTGCCGATTTTGCCACCTTATCTCCTGTTTTCAAATTGAGCGGAAATCAGTCATTTGCATAGCTGTAAGGTATGTCGGGGTCAACAGTGTAAAAGCTGAATTTCATCAATCATCTAGTAGAGGTCTTATGTTTTTGTACCCCTTCCCTCCCAAAACTCAGGAATCACAAGGGGTGTTTTATAGTATTTCGCTCCTGTAAAAAAGGGGGACAACTTTCTCAAAAAACGACCTTTTATATTTATATTTTCAATTTATTGTAAAAGTTTACAGCTAATACTCTGGATATCTCATCCTGATATAGTATTGCTGCCATCAATTTTTTGTGCTGTGGAAGCTATCATGATTTCCGTTTGCTATAACTTGGGCAGGCGAGGTCTGTCAGGGTTAGGCAACAACGAATCAGGGGTCGATTTTCTAGCAGACCAGAAAAGTCTTTAGATTGTTGAGGTTGCTACTTTACATACATGTGGCTTTAAATTGAAATAAATTTGCTGCCCTTATAATACTTTGCAGACATAAAATATACAGCATACAACATGCTAATGAATACAGAAAACCTGACACACAACCATGAAAGTCAACGCATGTCTGATTATGCTGCTCCCAATGTATTCACGGATAACTACAAGCTTTCCGCTGCTGTTGCAAAACGCCAAATTACCGTGGATTGTCACCTGTCTGCCATGATCTCAAAACCCTGCCGGTCACTATTCATCATAAGACTGAGTCAGAAAATAATCTCAGTGGATGCTAGATGGAAAAAGCCAACTAACACACCAATATGTATTGTATGGTCTTTTGGGAAGACAAGACAAGACTTTATAAGAAATTAATATTAAATCAGCAACTATGAGATAAAAAATAATTTGGAGCTGGGAGATAAAAAATACTTGGAATTGTCAAGGATGACATTTATTTGGTAAAATTGGTTGCTGATAATTGGAGAGAGATATACACCCGAGGGTGATAGGGGCTAGAACAATCAACCTTGAAAGCCCTCCACGTTGGACTTGAACCCAGGACTCCTGAGGCTCCGATTCCCTGGCAGTGAATAGCATGCTGGCTGATAATAGGATACGCAAACCTTCTCATTTAACACCAATGAAACTAGATGAAGAAAAAATTCTGCATTATTGGTGACATTTGAAGAAAAAACTGTCCAAGGATTCATAATATGATAGAGCTGGGAAGCAGGCAGAACGGTCACCTGAGCAGGACAATGACCACATAGGTGCGAAAGGTGCGAGATGTGCGAAAGGTGCGAAACTGCTCAAGGATATGTACCTGCTGTTTATGCTTGTGATTTTTTGCTTGTAATTTTTTGCTGCTCCATGGTGACATACATAAGAATAATTGATTAACAGTGTCCCACAAGATAATCCGGTTTCTCAACTAAATAATCTTGGGTGTGCTAATATTCCGTTCTATATTGCTAACATCATGATACACAACTGCTTTTAGATTAACTCTATATTGTAAATGGACAACCCTTGAGATTATTTTTTGTACAACAATCCTCATCAGCGTTGCTTCATACAAGACCATCTTTTAAAGCCGGGTAGAAAAAATGTTCACATTCAACCTCAAATGTTCCATTAAACCATGTAATGTCAGGTTATGTGCCCCTGTCAATTTTAATTGCGTCACTCATTGATATATGAGCATCATGCTGTTCTTAACTATCATTATTTTACAATTTATGAAAAGCTCCTAACAAGATTATCCTCTTTGTTAATAGTTTAATCCAAGTATCAATAAACTAATCAGGAAAGTCCTGTTTCTATTTGCCCTCACAATATTTATTGTCGTTATTTTTATTTATGAGCATTATCATAAATTATTAATTATTATTATTAACACTTCCAATCTACTTCCAATCGTATTAATTTTTAATCTCCTGAGAGGACAGAAACCATCAGATAGAATCAGGCAGATAATCTCCCCTAATAAAAGCGTACAATTTTCATGTCTAATTAGATCTTTCTTTTCGTATCCCGGCGTCGATTGCCCGATTATTTTTTGATTTTGCACATTATTTGTTATTATGTGTGTTTTTTTTCTTTTGTTTTTAGGTTATCATTATTTATGAGCGTTTTCCTGTTCTTAACCGACTTTATTGTGTGGTTTATGAAAAGCCAACAACAAGATTTTCTTCTCCATTAATTTTTTAATTAATTAATTAGAGTTGTTAATCCTGGTTGTACCCTTGACACCGAACAGGATAATGAAACCAGATAGCAAACAGCTGACAAGAAACAAAAGGGTTACCATTTCAAAATAAAGTTAAAAAGGGATTTCCTGTTCGTAACCGACTTTATTTTAAGGTTTATGAAGAACCCACATCAAGACTATTCTCTACGGTAGTTCTTTAATTAATTAATAAAAGTTGTATCACCTGATCGAAACCTCGAGATAGATCAGAATATTGAAGCCAGATAGAAGTTTGATGAAGTTAATAATGTTTCTTTGTTAATAGGATTTATCCGCTCCCCGCCACCATATATTTAATGTTGCACCAGACATGAAAACAACAATTGCTGGATGAACATATTATTTAATTTGAACCGCATGTTTATAAACAAATCGTATGATTTGTAGAAATGTATTTTAGTCTTTTGAATAAGTAGAGCTGCAAATGCAGCAAAATAAAATTCAGGGTCCAACAGGTACAGGTTTCCATATACATATTATACCATATTCATGGAAATCTGCCCTTATCAACCCTAAGATTATTACACATGTTCTTTTACCCAGGTTATGGCAGGCTGTCCAGGAAGAAATTTGAGTGCAGCACAGGAGATAACTGTGTCACATATATAAACAAGATCATATCTCTGTAGTGATTATTCACTTGATCTTCTTACACATATTACATATTGTTTTTTTGTTTTTTTTGCACAGTAGATTTTACAACCTATGTGCCTTTTTGATTTCGATGTTATACACAAAACTACACTGGTACTTAGACATATTATTATGTTTGATACAACCAACTGATGGAAAAATACTGCAAGCAACTCTTTTTACTAGATAGGTGAACTTGTTTAATTTCTTGTTTCACTACATCTGTTATTGTATGGCTGTGCTAAAGCTCAATACCAAGCATTTTCTATGCCGATTTATCCTGAAAAATAATCAACTTATAATCAATGACATGACAGGGCCTTTTTTCAGGCACAAAATTCATGACATGTTGACAAAAAAAACTTTGACTTCCTTTTTTTCCCCTTCTCACCATCGCCGACTCCAATTTCTCCTAGCTAGATGATATCGTCTATTACATAAAATATGTAAAATATGACAAGTTAAATACTTGAAACTCTTTTTGATGGAAGCTCAGGGGTTTGTTAATATGTGGTGGGACTACAATATGTAGCGTGACTACAATGTGTACCATGGCTACAATGTGTAACGTGACTAAAATGTGTAAAGTGACTTCTGTGTAATGTTACTGCGTGTGAAATGTGTAAGCAGACATCATCGGACCTCAAAGAGAAAAGTTCTTTTCTTAGCAGTTCACAAGAATCGTTTTGCACAAAGAAAACAAGGCTTTTCTGATTATCAGGAAGTAATCATTTAAACTTTCTGGGTGGACAAGCGCCGGCGGTAATATGAGAATCGAAATTTGTTTAATTAACTGACACTTAGTCATGAGAAATTCAGCCATCATTTGACTCCTGATCAGGTCATTGATAACATAACATAGGCCTCCCACTAGACTGAAAGTATTTAGCAAAACAGTTTGAGTATATCCCTTCTCATCTAAGGTAATTGCAATGAATTCAATATATTGTCTAAATATTTTCTTCATGACAATGTACAGTTGAAATTTTATGATCATTGAAAACAGTTATCATATTAAGACATATATCATGGTTGTGTAGGCTATAATGCATATAAATGGTTATGATTTTCTCCCATTAGATCACATCACAGTCTATACCTGGAATTCCACTGCGGTAAATTATTGTCCCTTTTGATTCATGACGGCATTTTGTAATTTTGAGTTATGTGAACTCGTAAAGGAAGTAAAACCATGTGACATTGTCAGGTAAAAGCACTCCCAATCACAAGACCATCATCACAGGTTGGTAATTGGCGCCCTGATTATAAATACCTTGTTGGTGCAGGACCGTAGTGAAGGAAAAGTGGTAGGGGAGCAGAAATCCTTAAGGGTGTGAAGTAACACCAGGTTGGGTACTGTAAGCTCCACCCTGAGTCCCCAGCCTCCAAAGCATTGTAATGATATAAATAGCAAATCGAAGTCCCAAATGAGTTGATTTTGACATGGAATATTCATTTATAGCATTTTAGGCTACTCTATTGAGAATGTCCCTGTCTCCCCTAGAATTACCGGCCTGTGGTGATAATCACATCAAACTTAACAATCCGATAAAACTTTGACATGAGGTAATAAATCAGTGTTTCCTCATTTTTTGTACTTAGTGTAACCACAATGTTTGAACAACCTCAATACTCAATCCATTTGCCAACAGTGGTACAAAACCCGCCTATCTGAGATTATCTCATTGGCCCAGTTCAAATGAAACAGTATTCATCCCATATTTAAAGGGTGATTAAGAGGACACTTTCATTTTTCGTAATGGTCCGCTGTGTATGAATTTTTTATTATCCAATCAGAACCTTGTGAGTAGAATTAAGATGTGGTAGGGTTTCCTTGTCCGCGGATTCAGGGTCACCAGGTAAAAGGAAATAATACAGGGAAGTGCTCTGTGACAACCTTTTGACATCGTAGAAATATGAGGTGCAGACTGCAAATCAGATTGCTTGCGATAATCTTTGGCTCAACCAGTGAAAAGCCTATGTGGTAATAGGTTTGGAAATCAGCCAATAGCTTATCAGGTTGTAGAACAGTTATTCTATTAAGTTTCTGTTTTGAGGCAGTAGCAAAACTTGTCTTTTTCAATGATGGTGAAGTTATTGAAGAGTATGAGCGGCATGTCTGTGATACCAACACAATCATATTGACTTTAACTTCACAGTGCCCAATGAGCTAGACGCATCCGAAGTACTAGCTACTTTAAATGATTTCTGTAATTATTCATGGGAGAAAAATTTGCTAAATTGGAGTTGTCAACTACTCAAAATACTTTGAACACTGCAACTGTCACCCAAGATATTGAATCTTATTGAGTATTTTATTTGGCAGACATTATCATCATGGAAGAATGTTTTCGAATAGTGCCATCCTTGAAATTCCTGATAAATTTAAGTAAAATGATGGGTCATGTGTCATAATTTTATAATGTCTCAACTTTACATCCTTATTCCTTCCTCATTTTCATGTCTAAGCAATCAGAAAAATGTCATCTCAACCAATCATTGTAGAGTAGGCTGATTCGAATTGAAACAATATACCAATCAAAGATTAACCCATCACTATCAGTTATTGTAGCGGTGTCAATTTCTATCAACACTATGGGAAATGTCATAATTGTCTTTGATATGCAATGCCAATATATGACGTCAAAAGAAATCACAAGACCTGCTATGATTTATGACTTCCTGATTTGGTGTCTGACTTAGAAGGGTCGGTATGACACTGTTAGGCTCCGACCAAGTTCTCTGTGTGTGGTAAGACTTCCCAATACTATTTTAACTTCGGTTAGAGAAGACGAAATCCGGCTAAGTTGATTTGGAACGTGACTGCTGTATGGTAAGAGCTAACAGGCCAAACCAATATTTTCAAGAACAAACTTGTGTTTCCTTGAAAAACAAAAGTTTTCAATACTGGAATTTCAATTCTTATTCAAATGAATTCAATGTAAAAAGGCAGTTGAAAAATGACAGTCCAATTAGGCCATTAAACAGGTTTAATTAAAAATCACAAACAAAAATATGCTCAATTAGAGTTGTATGTGACAATGATAATCATTTTAACAACTCTCTGCTTTTTACTGAGAAATTTGTCTTGGTGTAATACCAAATACAGAAAACATTTGATCACATGATGCAAAATTTTCAACTATTGAGGCAACCATAGTTATTAACTTCCGAGTTTCTGATTCTAAAAATGGAAATGGAAATGGTGAATACCAAGAATTAGAAAACAGACAGAAATAGCTTCTTACTGAATCAATATCTTGGCATTTGGTGGTCTGTTTTCTCTGATATATATATTCTCTTAGTTTTTTTAAACCAAAAAGGGAAAACGAGTCACAATACAACATTGAGTAGATTAGAACAGAACAGAACAGAAAGTATTATATTTTTTGAAGATAAAACACGCTGAAAAACCAAGTTAATCTATAATAAATAAGTTCAATTAATTAAGAGAAGAAAATATCCATTGTTTACAATGGTTTCCACCATTATTATAAGAATAGAGGATACACATGCCTCCAATAATCGTGACCATTGGCCTAATGAAATATTTATGACCATACATGATACAACCTTATGACATAGCATTATTTTGCACATCTGTCCATTGGTGATCAATTGGAGAGAGAAACTGTTTTGTAAACCATTTTACTTTTACTTTCAAGAGTAGTCTGAGGGTGCAATATTGTGATCTGGGAGGTCCAAGTTCAATTCCTGGTGCTGGCAGTCTTTCCTGTTTCGGTACTGACACGCCATTGATGCAAGCTATATGCTTGCGGAATGGGACTAAAAACACCCGAGGTCCACTTTGTGTTCGTACACCCCACATGCATTAGAAAGACCCCCCTCTTCAATATAATGAGTGGTCTTATTTCCAGCGAATATGGTTATATGGTACAGCCTGAGTACTCTATAGGGAATAACCCTCTCCACAGCTATGTCTTCAGACTTATCACATCCTTCTAATCTTGTGCCGTCAACCCACCCACCCACCCACCAAAAAGTTAGTACGTATATATACTGTAAAGTTGTTATCAAACAATGTAGGTAACTGCCAGTTGTAGCTTTTCTACAGTTAGTTTACACTCATTATATTACAATATGGAGGCTGCCACATAAGAGAAACAGTTTTAACAAGGAGTTAACAAAGAGTTAACACCTTAGTTACAAGCTTTTCCCTTCTATCCTTCCTCTGATGTAGATGCAGCAATAGTAGGCCAACTATATATGGAGTGCAGAAAACTGAAAATTGAGTGAGTGAATACAAGAGTCGGGGCCAATAATAATGAAGTAACCAGGTTGAGATGTGTCGTAAGTAAGTCGTAAGTATACACATGCTTGTGACTCAAAACACCAGTGTTGAGCCAGGGAGGGCGGGTGTAACCATCCCATCCTCCCTGGTCGAGCAGGGGTTGGTTTTTTTCTTGGTGCAATGAAAGACAGCATACACTAGCTGCAGTTCCTATATGTGTCCATTAGTTTCCTCAAATTGATTTTATTCATGTTCAATTTGTCCACGGACAACAATTTTTTAGCTCAATTTCCAAATGACGATCATATCAATGTACTATTTGAGTACTCACAGGGGGCGGCACGTGAAGCCTGACACCAAGAACCCCCCTTCCGATTTCAGTTTGCTCAACGGCTTCCCTCCCTCCCCTACTTCCGGCTGGCTTGCCACCTCAGTGAAAACGAGGGAGTCTAACGCCCTCATGCAGATTACTGTCGTCATTGCCAATTTCTCCATCTGTCTCATCACCAGGTCCTGGTTCGATGTTTGTACCTGGCTCCACACATCTGTCTCGCTCATGTCTCTCTCTACTGTTCTGTCTCGGCTCCTGTCTTTCTCTACTGTCTCTACTGCTTCTCTGCCTTGATCGCTCTCATGTCCTGCTCCTGATCATCTGCCTTGATCGCTCTCGCGTCCTGCTTCTCTGCCTTGAGTGCTCTCGTGTCCTGTTCCTGATCCTCTGCCTTGATCGCTCTCGTGTCCTGTTCCTGATCCTCTGCCTTAATCTCTTGCGTCCTGCTCCTGATCGTATCGGAGCAGTTCATGGATGTAACATCAAACATTGAAGCAAGCCACACAACAGGCCTTGACGTCACAAAAATATTTTGCATCCCTGAAAAAGTAAGTGTAATGAATCAATCCACTTGGTAATCAGTCAATTGATGTTCATCCTTCGCAATTTTTTCTGGGGCTACCTTCGGTCGCCTGTAAACAAAAGACAAATGTACATACACTTCATCCAATACACCTAACAAAACTATAAGCTTAAATACTAAGTATTTATTATGGTGGTTAATATGTGTACTTCATAAAAAATCCCTTTAGAAACTGAAAATGAGCCCACGATATAGCAAGTTAATCGTGTATTACCAAGAAAAAAACAGTGACATGTGAATATCTTTTACAAAATTCACAAGATTATCTAACCTCAATTAACAAGTATAAGAATTAAAGAACACCAGAGCTCTTCACCCCATTTGAGGATGGATACCAGCTACAATTTTTCGCTCTAAAGCCGTATGGAAGGAACTGGTGTATTTAGATTGCCTACGATGTTTTGTCACAATTCAAGATATCTCCCAAAAAGCATGCTTTCAATGTATGGTAGAGAAGAAATAACAACATACATTTCATGTTTTCAAATTTCGATGGAACAAATATATACATACCTTTGCTTTCGTTTCACAGAAACTGCCGAGGTAGTTTCCTGCCCGACGGTACTTACTCCAACAGATGGCCTTTTCAGCATTTCCCTGTTAATATGAAGATAAATAAGGTAAACATTTCACACATGCAAATAAATTCCCTGATATTTCTTCATATTTAAATGATTATACAAAGTAAAACCCAAATATTTCAAGATAATGCCAGGATTTTTTGCAATCAAGTCCCAAATCAGATTGACAGTTACGTGCTCAGTCTGTAATTCATATGATTTTAATCACATTTTGGGATGACAGCAAAGAGCACTCCTGGATGACAGATATGGCCTGAAACTTAGAGGGCAACCAGGGTTTTGTAGCAATGCACAAATAAAAGGTAAAGAATGTGCTATGCTGCATCAGCTTTGTGCATGACGCCGTGCAAACTCAAAGTAGTTGCTGACTCTTAGCTGAGTTGCACTTCAGTTTAGGGAAGGTTCAAAGACATTGCTGTATTAATGATGGAGCAAATGCTAAATATAACAGGAACATGCAGGAAACTACTCTATGAGGTTCTCTATTAGTTGAGTTTGAACAGCATTATAGCACCTGATGGATGAAATGTTTTAAAAGAATTCTCATAATCATCCCATTTAGATTTGGTTTTTTTCCCTTTGCTTAAGGTCCAATCTGCTATCAATCAATGAGAACTTGTTCGAAACCCTGGTTGCGCTAAGAGTTAATTTATCGTGGTGTCACAATGATCAGGTACATGAAGAAGATGGCACTATAGACAAGGTAAGTGTGACTAGCCAATGTGACCATGAATGTGTATAATAAACCATATGCTAAAATACCAAAACAGCCCCTCTTTTTCAAATCTCTTAAGATGGTTGTAATCTGATGTGTGATCATAAGAGCTATCGAAATATGTTATCAATTAATGTACATGAAGGAAGGTTTACCATCGTTGCATTCTCTAATGGTAATGAAAAAACTTGCAAACGGTCTAGCAAACATGCACATTTATGAAGCTTCGACAATCACTTACCCAGCGCTTGTTCTTCTCGTACTGTCAAAACAGCTATCACATGTAAATTTGATATCCTTTTATTCTCTTACAGCATGTCTATACTCTGCCTGGGTAATGTTTGTATGTATCCGACAAGTCCACTGTTCGCAGTGATCACACTGGATCCCCTGCCTTCAGTTACTGACTTCAACATTACAAGTTACACACGGATTTAATTTATCTTGACGTATTGCTGCTTTTCTTAGTGGTCTCTGCATGTTCACGGTTTGTGTTCAACTGACCTGTATCGAAAGTTTTTATACCTACATATCCTCTCAAAATCCAAAGCTAGAGGATTTACAAGACAATAATGCTCATAACAACTCTTTCATGTATTGAATAATTTCATAATTCACGTAACCTAGATGATATTACTCAGCTTCTCACATAGGATTAACTGCTCATAGCCAGTCATCTGTATTGTTTCAATTTATCAGTTTTTTCTAAGGGAAGAGCAAAATAAATGAGATCCCAGAATGAGTTGACCTTCCCAGTGACTTCAAAGTAGCCTCGTCACACAGCTAACTTCAATGGGTGCTTGTATATTGAAGAAATTCCTACATCATTTTTCTCAAACATTGTCAAAATTTTTATTTTCTTGTACTTTGACAAAAAACAATGTATATAGATAACAAAGGGAAGCAAATCTTGGACTCGAATGTAAAGAAAAATATATCCAGCGTGATGCATGCGATCAGTCACAAATGAATATACACGTAGCTACAGGATGAAAAAAATTATAATTATCATTCATCTAAATTTAAGCTAAGTTGGTAAGACCATTTAGTGGCAGAATGGGGTAGGCTAGTATATTTGTTATGAATCTTCTGAGTGCAGAAACTGCTTTATGCTGTAGTCTGATGAAGCCAGGCTGTGTGCAAATTGCATTATGATGTTGTGTTATTTATGTGTTGTTGTAAATTATTCTGTGTTGTCGAGTCATATGATAATTGGTGGACGATGAATACCAGTTTCATGCAGATAGATTGTGATCTCAGACAATATGGTGAATGTGATAGCAATATTGCAAGTTTTAGGCTGACCTCTGCTTCTCCATCTATAAACACAAAAATTGTGGGTAATGGCAAGTAGTAACAGGGGACTCTTTGGTAACAGGAACAGGGCAAATCATCCTTCATACATGACAGTTGGCAACTTGGCAGGGCTCTCAATCTGGTAGTGCATCGCCCAATCCAGCACGTGGACCAGGGTTACATTTGGATCTCTGGTACTTCTGAGTACTCCTAGGAGGCACATTTTGTCTCCAGTCTCAATAAGTGGTAGGTATTCAATATATAAATCAGTAATATAATCAAATTTATTTTCGACATACTGACCAAGAATTTTCTACCAAATGACCAAGGGGTTGAGGTCACCTGGTAGAATATCGATGAAAAGTCATTCTACCAAATGACTTTTCGACGAAAGAGTTTTTTACCAAATGACCAGTTACCTTTTGTTCAGTCATTCAAGCAAAAAACTGCGCAAATGATTCCGCTGAGACAGGGCAGAAAATTGCGCCTGTTTGAATCTATTTCCAGAATACCTATGACTCTGCCAGTACAAGGCAAAAAGGGGATAGACTCTAAATGGAAGTGATGATTTCATTATGACAAACTGGGGATTGGTTGAATATATTTCTGGGTGAAAGAGATGCCTTACAGTTTACTTGTTATTTGGAATAACCGAAGGATGACATTAAATGTTGACCCTATACTGCCAATGGATTTGTTGACCAGTGGTTTAAAAATAAAAAATTGCCTGTCATTTCAGGAATCTAATAGTGTTTTGATAGGTATTTCCTTGGGGATTCATTTTGCCACAATGGACAATGGTAGGAGATTGTCATGTATAATCTCAGATATAGGGATGAATTACAGTTTGATGGGATATGCTGTAGTTTTGAGTCATCCACTTGCATCACCGTCTTGGTTGTCCTTGAGTACAGGTGCTCAGACCTATTGTACTCCTGCCACACAATAACAATGTTAACCAAAAATAGCAACTCTTTATGTTAAAGAGGCAGAGGAGGTCATTTTGCTGCATGTCGTGTTAGCCTTGTCAAACGGCCATGTGGCCGCGTGACAAGGTTAATGTCGGGTGCGTTAAAACAATGCGGACCTCCAGTATGTGGTGGTGTTCCATAAAGACCTTGCTAGGAGGATGGTGTGGCATAACAGAATTAAGCAAACTGTCAGCACTGCGTTTTAAAAATTGCAAGCCTGTTACCTTAACCGTTTGCCCGCTCCTAACAATAAGCATGGAATCCCTTCCTACTAGTGTGCCCCTAACACGAGGCAGGCAAATTTAATAAACTGGATATCTAGGTTTGTCAACACGAGACTAAGAATGTCCAAGTTCACTTTGTAAAATAACAGTCTCTCGTTAAACTACCTTTTGAGAGTTATTGTGGTAATGTGATTGTAAAGAAAGGCGCCTGCAGTAATGTGCAAGTTAGGGCCTTGATCTAGAATTTGGCATTTTTCTATTTGGTGTTTCAATTCTTTCGCTCTCTCCGTGTAGATGAAAAAAACCATTGCGTTGGCTTTTATTATGTGTGCCGGAAAATAAAGCTAGGAAATGAGATGGCTATAGTAATTACTTCCAGTGTCGTAACATGCAAATGAGTCATGGATGCTTTGGCCCCCCACTTATGTCAGCAAGCTTGTGGCTGTTTGTTTCTCTGTATAATGTTCACATCTTCCTATTTTTTCTCTATTAATTGTTCTTCCAATATCTTAGTTGTTTAAACCTAATATTACATAACAATTGTTCTTTATTATTATCATTTATTATTTTATTAACATTCCTAGTCACATTAACATTAATAAGTTTTATGGTGGGAGGATTCTGTTTCCAAACATAATCGAAAATCAATCAGTATACTCCGGCCCTCAGGCCTCCTACTATTCCCTTAATCCTATCAACATGACACCAAACAACCACATACAGTGATATTTATATTGGTAGATAATAAACTTATATATTAACCTACAAAATTGTCGTCAGAATTTAGGTGCTTTTAATTGACTTGAGATGAAAAAGGATCTGTTGCCTGGGTTCCCATTCAATTATTGGAGTGCGGTCAGTGTTAATAGATTGTGGGTAGTCATAAACCAGGGGCCAGATTCTGTACAATGAAGATTCCAGGGTGGTTTTATTGAGCCCACTATTATCACATCATTCCATTGATAAACCCCTGTTATGGCCATAACATGCATCTCACTTTGTATTGTATACTTGCATACCAACTTTGTAACGAGCTTTTGTAATACAAGATATCATCACAACATACAACAGATTTGAGCTTACACTGAAACTTTGTTTCTTTAGCGATTGCTACCTCAATCACCCATTGGTGTTGGATGTAAGCCGAAAGATCCTCTTGGAAACTGGTGACTTGTAACTGTTCAAGCACTCAAGGATCCAATATCATATACATAGCCATAACCTATGTAAAGTAAAAATGGTAATGGCAAGGTTTCCTCTAGCCTGTCTTGACAAGCTTCGTTCGATGGGGGAATAAAGCTCCCCACTGAACTGCTTTCCTAGTGGGAATGATCTACTTCCTTTTTGTAACACCTGGACCTAATAACTAACATAATATCCTATAAGGTCATATAGTCCAGATAACTTATAATAAATGTTGACAGTTCCTTCACATCAGCATAATGATGAGACACAGATATTTATAATTTTTTATACTGGCTGGTATATGTTGAATTTCCGGTTGTTGATAAAATGAAACACCATGGTACAGGGCCTACACCACCTACAGATTGAAGCATTCTATACTTAGGCAGCTATTGTGGGGGTTGCAAGTTCTGTCATGTAATAAATAAACCGGTGTGTTTATACATAATATACATTGTATATATTGCTGTCTGTCGGGTTGACAATGACTGGCACTGATGTGCCGGCTTTGGAAGTGTTTTATAGTGACGACTAGGTTTCCAAGTCATAAATGCCACTCTTTAACCACTGACAGCCTTAACCCAGCGTGAAACATATTGCTACAAGGCCTGAGCTGCAGTGTATAGAGCTGTACCATACAGGAGGGTTCTTTTTATCTGCATGCACGATGTTGTTGTTAATTCAGAAGACCTCCATTATATTGGATCCTGATCCAACTTTTGGTACTGAATTGGACTCAAACCTGCACCCGGCTGGTCAACTGGCAGACGCGCTTACCACTGAGCCAAATTCGCCATCAAGTACAATATACAGTGTAAACTGGTTAATTCAGACCTCCTGTAAATTCAGACAAGGAAAATTGGTCCCTTCAGCCAGATCTTAATGCACTTAATTCAGGCTCCGCTTATCAGGTCAAAGTTGTGTGGTCCCTAGAGGTTCGAATTAAGTGAACTGCATGGGCAATTCCGCGGTCACTGGTGGTCATGTAAAATATGTATTGACTTATCATGAATGCTTTATTTGTCCGCAAGAAATACTAACACGTTTCGTTTCCAGTGTATTTGTTAGTATACGGTTTCATCCAATTTGAGGGCAGTTCTTTATGGATTGCTATCCACAATATCTAACCGGCATGGGGTCTTACAATTCAAAACTGCAGTATCACTATCTGATCGCATCTAGCTGTGCTTGAGAGATGGTTTTGAGCGATTTGATAGTGATAATTTATTCTAAAAGAACATCCTCATTTATATGGGAAGACCCCCAGGAGAGGCTTGAAATTGTTGCTGTAAAAATCTTGCATAACAACAAAAGTGCTAGCTGTCTGTCTATGTAATACACTGGGCTTTGTGTTGGTAGGCAGTCCTTAATGTAAACTTAATAAGCATGCCAATTAAACTGCCTTGCGTTGATCAAGGAGCTAGAGACAACTCCTTGCTTTGATCATACGCTTCGATTTATGAATTTGGCTTTGTGACAGGTTAGAATGTTTGATCAGCTCCTAAATAAACATCACCTACAAGGTGACTGATGGCTCTTGCTTCCTCCTGTGCTGAATTCCCATGAATCATCCCAGTGACATATCCAGTTTTTTGCTTTGTATTATCTACAAGGTCGATATTTTGTTTTATGATAGAATCATGGTTAAAAATTTTTTTTCAATTCATCAACCAATCCTGTTTGTGGGGTTTATCTTCAACATTGTTTATTGTCAACTTGTTTATTGGATCAAGTATCACCAAAGCACACCAATGACTTTGGCTCGAATTCCTTACATTCTGTTTTGCCATTATCACGGTTAAAAATTCTTTGTTTCATACGAAGTCTCACCACAGGATGCATTATGTTTATGAATAGGAGGTTGAAAATAATATGATTTGACAATATTATTGTGAACGTGAAACTAGATGACAAATCTATCTTTAAACCGATTGGGATTATCGTAATGTTCCAACATCTTGATAAAGCTACTTTCATGGTCAAAGCAATATTGCTTTTAAGAGGAACTGGCCCCCTCCCAGTGGCCATGAGAAAGCGAGAGATAATGTGATTATGAGACTATATGCTTGTGTAAGATCGAGCTCTGGAATGCCCAAGACGCCAATCAAGGCATTTGCGAGTGTGAATTTTGCATATCGAGGGTCAAGAGAAGCGATTAATAACAATTGTCTATTTTTAATCTGGTGTCCAGGTGGTGTTATGGTTTCGGCTGAAGCAGAGGTGGTGTAGATCCGGTAGGTGTTCTCCCTTGGACTTGGTTTATTAATCAATCAACGGTGAGATGGCACAATCGGTTAGCATGCTTGCTATTCACTGCCAGGTGATTGGTGCCGGAGGAGCTTTGGGTTTGAGTCCCACTGGGGGAGCTTTCAAGGTTGATCGTTCCAGCTCCCAGCACCCTCGGGTGTATATCACCTCTAGGACTCTGCCACCCCACCATTCCGAATAAAACAAGCCAAATGGAAAGGTATAGTTGTATACTCAAAGCCAACCTAACTACGCACATTTTGTCCTTCATGGTTCATCAGCTGAATACGAGGAAGAACAAACATAATAGTGAAAAATCAATGCAGTTGCAATAATAATGCTTTAGTCTTTTATTCACAAAGTTCTCTGTAGTGGAGAGTCTATTACGATATGAATGTTCTGCAGATGTACTGCTTCGATTTGTTTATCTGCATGGTCAAAGTGCTATTTGCAGGAATCAGTTATGCTTAGACCAGATAAGCAAGTTACCTGTCGGACAGTGTTGGCACCTTGAAGTTTGTGTTTGTATTTTGTTTTGTGTTTATACCTTATTTTTAAGTTTTGAACTTGTGTAAGTATGCTATTTTTAGGAAGTAGAAATAACTTAGGCTTAGAGCGGCTTAGCGGTTTCATAACAAGGATGTATTTCTGATTGTATAAGATCACTCTCTGGAATTCCCAGACGCCAATTAAAATATAATAATATATGGTGTGGTTTTCTGGTTTCAAGAGAACAATTCATTGCTATTCTAAGTATATCTGTTAGCCTAGATATCAATGGGGTGTGTTGGCTGTGCAGATGCTGCTTTGATCCGGTGAACATCTTGATCTCAAAGAAATGACGGAAAACTTACTCTGAGAGCTAGTTTATGTGCTTATACTGTGCCAGGATAGCTGGTAGAAGCATTTCATTATCAACCACTTTCCCAACGGGTGAGGAAAGTGGTTGATAAGGAATTGAAACTACCAGCTATCCCAAATCAATATCTTAATCAACATAAAGAAAAGATTTGATCCGGCAGCTTCTGCGCAGCACCAATCGCCTGACACTGAATAGTAATAACATCTGACCATCTCAAATAGAAGATTCCAAATGGAAAGGTCAACACAATACTATACCAACAAAACCACCCTCATCATCACCATAGTTTCTATTTCTCTTCAGTAATTCCATACATGGGGATAAACATGCATTTAACAGCTTACAGCTCAGCTAACATGCTAAGGATGAGCCTTGAACTCATCAATTAAATTACATTCTATAGGGCAACTTTCGTTTTGTACATGAAAACTGCATAGTTCTGTTAAAAGCGGTCAAAGTGTCCTTGAAGTACTAGTTACTCTGGGGGGTCTTTCAATTAGAAAGAGTGATCTTTTACTAAAGCAAGTTATCACTATCACATCACTATCACATCGCTCAAAATTATCACTCACTTGGTGTTTCAATTAGAGAAAATCACTCCCAAATCGCTCACTCAAAATGTATATAGTTCCATCAAGTGACTGAGCGATCTGAAAGCGAGCCCCTAGCAGGTATCGCTCACTCAGTGAGTGAGCGATAATATTGCGATTTTGGCTGTTTCTAATTGAAAGACCCCCCTGGTTTATCTTTTTGCAAGATGTAGCTTAGCTGTTTGACGACAAGCATGATGGACAGTGTTGCCACCTTGCAGGCTATAATGTTGAGTGATAACTCTATCATTGACCATGAAAACTGGACAAACAAAAACATCTCTGTCAGAGAGTGAAAATCAACAGTATTAGATTCCAGCTTGATCAATTTATGGGATATAGCTATAATAACATGCATAGGTAGTATGGTCTTGTCAAACATCAAATGCTTATTGTGAAATATGATACTGTATACACTGTATCTATGTGCTGTTATATCTACCTTCTGAGAAAATTTATTTAATAATTTATGGCATGTAGGCCTATGACCCTAAAAGTTTTCTGAAATGAACCAAAGCATAAGATAACTAAACGAACAGTGGTTTCGTACAGTTATAGACTAAAATATCTCAACACATCAACTCAACAACTTCTTAGATTTCTCCGCAAAGCAGAGTACAACTTAGGTACACAGCTTTTGGTGTTGGTCTCCCTCTGGTCATATATATATATATATGCTATATCACCAAAGCCACCCAATCATCACCTTAATTTCTATTGCTGTTCAGTAACTCATCAATTAACTGACTTTCTGTAGCGCAAGGTTTGTTTGTACATGAAGACTGCATAGACCTGTATGATGTGGTCAAAGTGTCCTTGGTATTAATGATGTTTTGCTACATGCAAGATAAAGCTTAGGGGATTTACAACAAGTGTGACCCAAACAATGCCATTTAGGCGGTTATTAATTAGGAGTAATAATTATTTCATTGACCTCGAAACTGGGGAAACAAAAAATATATTTGTCAAAGTGACAATAGAAAGGTATTGACTTTATAGCGCATAATATCACACATGCATTAAGAGGTGATAATGCTGAGTTATAACTATGTCATTGATCTACTGGAAACTAAGAAAACAGAAAATATTATTGTCAGAGTGACAAAATATGGTAGTGGCTTAATAGCACATAATACCATGCATGCACTCATCAAACATAATAATAACTTTTTAAAATCATTTGCCAAGTCTATTTTTGAAATATGATATTGTCTGGTGCTGGTCTATCTTTTTGGCTTGTATGATCCTGATTGTGTGAACTGACGAATCTAGTTTATCTAAACAAACTCTGTGATTTCTTTAAACTTCAGAAGAAGAGATCGTTAATTTATGTTCCCATGCATGGCGCCTTATACAAAATGCTACGCAAGAGCTTTTTGTAACAACAATTAATCATTCAACATAAACAAATTTTAACATATGCTTGACAAAAGTTGCGGCGGAAAAGCCTGATGCCAATAAAGTTGTAATGTTTTATAAAGTGGACATACAACCAATAGCCTTGAAAAAATATTATTGTACCTAAAGTGTCAAATATCTAATATTATATCATTATGTTATCATCTATGAAAATGAAATCGTGGTGTAGGTTGCTCTCTGGAACTACGCCAAATCCGGACCGTCAAGTTATAAAACTTTTCCTTAACCTTGGCCCTTCGAGGGTATCGTTACGGTGTAAGCTATTCAATCCCATACCATACCATACCATACCATTCCATACCATACCATACCAAACGGTTTCTTTACAGATATGTTTATCACAAAAACAAAACCGATTTCATTATGCTGTTATCTAAACAAATATTTAAAAACTGATTTCATCCTGTTATCATCTAAATAAATATTCAAAAATCTGATAACATACTATAATATGAAATATGTTCACAACATGAGTACTCAAAATTATAATAATGGCAATTATACCTAATCCAATGATAAGTTTTTATTGGCTGAATGGTAGCCATCAGGATTATAGCCTTCTTTTGGGTCTGCACGGTGTGTATTTTGAAGTTGCTACCTCAACGATTGTATTTCGCGGAATAGTATTGGATAGGCACACAAAATTTATACACATAAATATATATATATATATATATATAACCCTAGTTCCATCATGCGGGACAACTTCTTTATTTTCATTGCAATAGAGATATCAGCCGAATCTTTAACATATATATATATGTTAAAAGATTCGGTTGATATCTCTATTGCAATGAAAATAAAGAAGTTGTCCCGCATGATGGAACTAGGGTTGGGAAGATCAATCTGTATCTGAGCTGGAATGGAACCTGGATTTGAGTAATTGAGCAGTCTAGCCAACTCTAATCGCAAAGGCCAGTGAAAGCTCAAAACCACACGCTTAATCCCTGACGACTAACAGAGACTCAACCTCACATCTTAAAAGGTAGATATGATACAACTCACACTTGTTTGTAGTTATGATACTATTGTAGAAGCCCAGAATAGGTTTTTTTCCAGCCAGTTTACAGACATTGTACTGACGAAGCACAGGGCCTCTCTGCCACATCTGAATCTGCAGTGGATAAGAAACACGGCATCTCCCATTGTCATTGAAAGCCGGGACATTGGAGTAGGAGGTAGCTCAGTTGTGGTTAGAGCGCCTGTCCTCAAACACGCAAATGATGGAGGTTGTGGGTGCGAGTCCTGATGCAGTCTAATGACTACTGGGCACTGTGCCCCAGGTGAGCTCTGACCTGCCTACAAACAGCACTTGGCGACAAATATGGCGGCCGCGCCTTAAGGCCCCTCTATTTCTCAGTCTTCGGACAGAGACGAAAACTTGCGATTTAGACCAAAATTACTCTGCGATATATCACCGCTCTCCTCACATTATTTGAGCATGCTTACGATGTAAAGAATTGGTGCCGTATCATCCTCTTTATCTCATTTCATCTCTCTGTCATTAATAGGACAAGAAACCATTAAAGAGTTCAGACAACTGGCATTGACTTGTCTCTAATGTTTCATGTGTTAGAAGAATAGGTCAATGACTTACAAGATCTCAAACGTATACAATAGATAATACATATAATTTTTTTACACCAAACCATTTAAATATAGCAACGGTTTGAATGCTCTGTAACAAGCTAAAACATAATTTCCTTCTCATTTATATTATTCGTATACAGGTGTGCTAGGACAAGGCACTTTCACAGTTTCTCCGAAAAGCCTGCTTCACTTTGCTGCCATGACTGACACAGTTTTCAGTGGTTCACCTATGTACGTTGTACAATGTTAGCTGAGTATGGCTTTCCATTTTGTCAGGGTGAAACACAAATATTGAGGGGACATAGTTTTGACTGCAATCTGTGGGGCGAGCTACGTCAAGAAAATATGTCTCTGCGTAGGTCGCGGGTTACGAAACTCTGCCCTCTACACAGGTATCAATCTCATATTAACTATCTTATGTCTCTTTGAATAAGACTTAACTCTATTTTCGGAAGGGAATCATATGCAAAAATACTCATTTCAATGGTGAATATGAAAAAGCAATAACAAAATAAGAAAGGCATTGCCAAAGAATCTACGCCCATGCTGCAATGTCAGTGTCAAGAAATTGAACGTCTTTAATTACATTATAGGAAGGAGATTCGAGTTTATTTTGTCAAGAAAATGAATATTCGATGATACATCATGATAAGGAATGATTATTTGAATTTATATCAGTATTGATGTTTCTAGAAAATGAATATTTGATGATATATAAGGGTATGAAAATTGTATTTATTATAGTATATGTTAGGTATTTATTTTCTATATATGTTCGGTCATGGGGGTGGATATACGATATTAATTATGACATATAGTTTTCCTTTGTTTTCTGACATGGAGACCTACGTTATTTTACGTCTTAAGGCCAGAATCGGAGATTATTTAGCATTTGTTGCATCTATGGGTAGACAGTAAATTTAGAAATCTTAAAATTGATGTCCAGACCGTGTGAGGCTGTGCAGAGGCTGCATAGATCCGGAAACTATGTTCATTCCAAAAGGATGAAGTACCTGTTAAGCCTGCGGGCAAGAACATGACATTTTCCTATATATGTATGTTGTGAAGCCAATCCAATATTTGTGATTTGTGGTTAACTGATCAAAACTTTGAGAAAACCTGTATAAATAAATAAACAATCCAGGTTTGACTGGAGCTAAAGACTCCTTTACCGCTGGTTACCTGGCATGGAATAACAAGCAAGTTTTTAGTCACAATCCCTAATTGTAAGAATCAAAGAGAAAGGTCAGACAAAAGATAAACCATCCTTCTAGCGCCAAGCTGCCAATGGTAACTAAAACAGGCTCCGTCTCTCATCCCAAAGGATTATTTATTTTGGACTTTGTTATTGGCAGATATTCCTGCTCAATTCATTTTAGTCTGTTGGATTTGAGGTCAACTTTGTGACAGTTGGCTCAAAACAAAAACCTTGACACAAATCATATGCAACTCCAAACCAACGTTGCTTATACTTCCATACAACATTAAACTAAAATAAAAATTTCACACTGTCATCGTGAATCATGATCAGCTGCACAATCTACATATTTTATAATGGACATATTATGTTTACATATGATATACAATGCCACTATATGACCATCCACTCATATAAATTAATTGTTTATTATGATAATCAAGTTTAGTCATGATGATAGTATAAGATGTTAAGTGAGAATGTTCATGAAAACTCAGCTGGGAAGACCACACAGAATTTTGTACTCAAGATCCTGTAGCTCTTTTTAGCTAATGTGGTGAGGGTGGCGACAACAGCTGGTGGGATATAAGTCCTAAACAACCTTGCTGTTGAGTCAAGTTGTTGATCATTTTCAGGAGACCAAGCTGACATTTTTGCTGCAAGCTTTCAGACAGTCGCTTGCTTTGTATTTTGATTAATCTTCATAATTGTATTTATTGTCTATGTTTAATCACTTTGTCCTTTTGTATATTATAATGTCATGATCATCCATTATTTTTCTTTTCAATATTAACAATAGAAACTAAAAAATGAATATCCCTTCATTAATGATCATTATTGCTAGCCGTGTATGAAAAGAAAATGATCTCCTTTGAGAAGATTAAAGAATCCTAACAGTATCAATCAGAGATACTATCTGGTCTCCGCCTCGCACAAGAAAACTGACACCTAGTCATTTATTCTCCTAATCCTAGGCATTTTTATCAATCTCCTGGTATTAAGGTGTGTTATATGTCACTAGAATTTTTAATACCTTCTGCCATCCCGGTACACATGCGGAACTGATATGTACTCAAGCTTCATAATCTAGATCCAGGATGTATATTTTTTCATAACTGGACCTTGTGCAACATGAGAAGCACAAGGAACGACCAGTCACAGAGCTGCACCATTGATTGAGAATGACACCAAATCAAAATCTGCATTGCATCAATAATAAGATCATCTTTCAAGAAGAACAATCAAAGCCTCAAACATTTAAATATATCGGTCAATGTTTAAGAATGTATTCATCTAAATAACTTGGATTTAAATCTATGTTTGATAACACATATGTTTTTTCTTTTCTATCGGTCCGTTTGAGTTTTCAAATAAATATCACTCTCAGTTAGAACTGCCCGCCTCACTGAAGTAGTTTAGTTCTGTGCCTGATCTTCAGCCTTCCATAGGTAAAATCAAATGGAATCCCTGGCTCAAAACAAGTCTCAGTTTAGGCAAACCAAATCCTACCAGCATCCAGAAAGATGCAATTCTGTTTCTTCATCTGGCATTTTCGGGTACAGATTCAGTAAATTTTTCAATTCACTCATTGATTCTTAGAGCAGGCGTGCAAATGTGAAAGCCTTTCATTCTTGCTGTTTGAAACTCTCAAGCTATGGAAAATTCCTGTAAAAGGTGTTGGAGGTGGCTCAACAACCAAAATGTTGGATATCCTGGGTTCCATTCCCGCTGCGGTCTTCTGGCCACTGGACTCTGTGCCTAAGGTTTGCTCCAACCTGACGGCAAACGGTGCGCAAATCACGGCATCAAATATGGCAGCCGCGCCATTAAGGCACCTACATTTCTCAGTATTCTGACCGAGACAGAACCTTGTGATTGTTTTTCCCTACAAAATTATTAGCCCTATACAAATTGAGAACTGCATGCAACAGATTTGAAACTGAGTGAATAAATCTAGTTACGGATTAGTTGTAGCTTGCAAACCCAATAACTGGGTATTAATTATCAATCTTGATGCATTAATCAAATTCGTTATTATGTACCCTGTAGCCTGAGGCTAGTAAGTAATAAAACAGAGGTGTTATTTCCTTCTAATGGACCTGGCAAGATTTGGTAAGGTTTCTGTAGGACATGTATGAAACAGGATTTCGTGATAATTGCTCTTTCCTCGGGCTTATCTGATAGGATACAAACCTATATCGAAACAACCTGAAAAAAAACTGTAGATCACCTAAGCTAATTGGGTCTAATGACTGATAAACAGTAATCAATGAATAATTGACCATATATTAGCCAGAGTAATTGACCAATCGTAACCTAAGAATTTGCCCTAAACTTGTGCAGGAAAAAACAGGTAAAGATTTGTAAGAGATAAGTGTGCTGGCACGTCCCAGCAATTGGGTTGGCAGTGTGCCCTTGGTTCTAAGGCTCGGCTATTTACTCCGAATTTCAGTTACAGTTAAAGCTATCACCAAGCTTGCTAGTGCTTTGTTTTCCCTTATTATACTCTGACCGCACAGTAACTAATTAGTTCCAGTGTCATATCAATCTTATCCTAGAGCCCTTATTATAATTCAAATTTGGATTAAAGGAGATCAGTCACATAATTCTCAGGTATCGGATAACCTGATGAGGAAAACATCAACGGATAAGCTAACTGCTAAGGAAGTAAATCCGTGAGCTTGTAAGATTGTCCCCATTGCCAATCGATTTGTTTAGCAAAAGTTCAATTAACGATGCTTATAATCTGTTTACATGCAGATTATTTGACAGAGATTTGAAGCCTTTTTGCTCCCAATAATCCAGGTAAAGCAAGGTAAATTACTAATGGCCACACTAATCCTGTTTGTCTGTAGTTCAGAAGAAACTGACCAAATTTCTTTGCATCATATGGCAACTCTTTAAACTGCCACAGTTATGAAGAACATTTCCTTTTTTTTTGAAGAGTTAATGGCAGTTATACCGTAATACCTCATCTATAAGGCGCGTGCCTTATAGGTAAAGGCGCCTATAAGAGAGGAGCATATAGCTCAGGCTATCATTTGAAGCATTTTTATATTTGACTTGGACCAAAACCGCATCTTACATCTCAGCCAGATGTTTTCTATTTAGTATGACTTCACAGTATTCAATGTGACCGGTTTATTACAACTATTTATTTGCTATATATAATAAGTATTTGAAGGTCAATACCATGGAGGTCATAGGATAGGACATTTAATTCCTTTAATCGATTGATAGCGCAACTATTTTTACTGAAGCCAATTTCGAGTACGGGTGCCATTGATCGACAGGCTCTGTTGATATGTTTACTGGCCTTGTAATACATTTTTCACCTCTGGTAATAAATTCACCCACTATGTTTATCTATTTCCTTCTTTGTGTATAATATGTGAGATAAAACACCACCTTTATTGATGACTTTACCGCCGTTGTGAAATAAGGTTCAAACACTGTGATACATCATACTCCATCTGAATGATGATTTGCCCCTATGTAACATATCATGTCCCCCAGGGGAAATAATATAATATATTTTAAGCTAGTAAAATGAGAAACATCTACGCGAGGGTTTTAAGTCACACTTAGCAGTTGCATGACATAAAACTGTTAATACCGTCACCATAGACTTAATAAACTATTAAGTCTATGACCGTCACCTTGGCTGTTCTTCAGAGAAACAAGGTGTATATAAAAACCGTGGGCTGCTGTCAGTGTGTTCAGACCTGAAGAACAGAAGCTGTTTATTAGCCAAGTCCTGCCGTTATAATGTGAAGTCTCGAACAGATTTGATGTTATCAGCCATTTGGATGTGTTGTTGGATAGCCTGAGATCCTCTCTTGTGAAAATCTCACTAAAAGCAAATAAGAAAGTTTTTTTGCTGATAGCGATCATACAGGTAACACAATCATGAAAGTCTATTTTCTATTCTTTAACAGCAATAATAGAATTTTGTTAAGAGGTAATTTGACAGTTTTACTCCTAACCCACTTCAGCCTCATAACTTACTTTCACACTAAAACAATTTTTCCCAGGGACTGGTTTTCAGCAACAACTGGTCGATTGACAGCATGAGATAAAAATCTTTATGTAATATGATTTTTCCTACTATACTGATAATCCTTAAGCAATGCACCTGGTTAATCAATATAGTTAGGCAATAAGATGGTAAGATAACTCTTACTCAATTATTAAACTGACAGCCCTGCTAAAACCTTGAGGAAGCAGCCATGCCATACCAGCAAGAATTCATGCAGAGTGTCTTCCAATCGACTATTGCTACAACAGACAAGACGGACAGATATGTGTCTATCTGTCTGTCTTGTCTGTTGTACATAAAACTCAACGTGTCTACTAAGTTGGCATTGCACAACAAAGACACCAAGGGCACAATAACATGTCCAATTGTTTTGAGACAAGCCGCCACCTATCTAAGACAGTGTTTGTGATGTTTAGCCAAACTAACTGACCCTCTGCAAGATGCTATCAACTATTCTATGGCCCGTCAGTGTGTTGCAGATAATGATGCCTTAGATACTACAAACTCTGCAAGCGGAAGGAGACCATCAATGACAAAGCAAAAAAAATATGCAAGTCATCTGAGCAGTATTTAATATCTGTCATCTTTAGGCCCAGTTTTACCAAGTAACTCAGACGATGTAGTTTAGTTTGATGTGAAGCTCTAGTGAATGGATTAATGAAAGCTGAAGTAAAGATTGGTAATATCAAGAGGTTTGCAACGTACAGTGTGGTTAGTACACTTCTAATCTTCGTTTAACAGCGCAAGCTTTCCTGTGCTTTGTACTTTAGCTGAAACCACATGGTTAGCTGTGGTATGCTTATGACACAGGACATTCTTAAGGGTCTAGAATCTGTCTTTTTTGTTCTCATGCTTCAGGTTGCAGAATTTGTGCTCTAGAATGGTTTAGTAATTAATTTGTTAGGAATGTGGCAACTGTATACAAGTGATGATTGACCCTTTTAATCAGAGTTTACCCTAAGTCGTTGTTAGGAGGATTGTTGTTAATAATGACATTTGAATAAGATCAGTCCCATTATAGTAATGAATGAGGTGGATGACGTGGGCTTGACGTAGGGATGAAGTACTGCTCGCATGTCTCCTAGCTGATGTGACTTTGACTGTTTGGATGAAGTTGTTAATGACTCCGCTGCTGGAGCAGTCCGTTGGACCGGTTCGAGTCGGTTGGCAGCAGAGTCAGCCGCCTAGTCCTAGGCTGCACCAACAAACCATCTACCTACTATAATTCTTTCATAAAACTGGCTGGCAGGGGCTCTAGAAACTCTGTTCTCATGGGCCACTGGGAACACTGGATATTGGCAGCCTTACATCATGTATAAGCGTAACATCACGTAAAAGCGTAACGCAAAATATATCAGTCAGACTGATATTGAGATTAAAGGGCAACCAAGGTTTCGCAGCAATGCATTAGTGGGTAGAAAATGATGTGCTAGGCAGCATCAGTTTTGTGCATGACGCAGCGCAAAACTCAAAGCGGTTGCTGATTCTAAGCTGGGTAACAGGGGAGGTTCAAAGTCCACGCTGTAATATTGATAGATCACAGGCTAAATAATAACAGGAACAGGAAACTGCTCCGTGGTATTCTATTTTTAGCTTAGTTTGAGTACCTGATGGATGAATTGTTTCACAAAAATTCTGGCTGAATAATCACCAGAATTAGATTTTGTCTTTTTCCCGATGCAGAAGGTACAATCTGTTATCTGCTATCTATCTAATCTGAGAACTTGATTGAAACCTTGGTTGCCCTTTAATATAGATGGTCAAGCCTTGATCAACCACATCAAAGGAAGAATGTTGTCCTCCTTAACATTTTATAGAGCTATAAATAAAACTTTCAATATATCCCATTACTCGAAGTTTTCCCAGCATACCCATGATAAATATTGCGCATTCCTACCATAGAAGCAATAGGTATATGACTACATCCAAAATTGCTGCTATTAGGTCTACCTCTATTTAAACATCTGTTTTAGACACTGGTACAGGAAAGGATATGTGGCCTCTTATGTTGTCTGGAACCTCAACAGCGTTCCCTGGCAAGGGAGAGGTCATTCTACAGGAAATAATAGAAAATAATACTCGCCAATCTGGCAACAGAACATGAACAATGTTCTCATGTTCTCATGATATTCTCACGACACAGCTACAAAGTTGATATAGAGAAATGTGAGGTCACAGCAATAAATTTCACCACTGAGCTTATCTCACCAAAAACTCTTCACCGAAATTTGGATTAATACAGGAACAACATTAATACTCGGCAGCGGTGAAGAACTGACTTGGACAATCCTGAATGGTTTACACAGATGAATCTTCAAATCCAATTTCTCAGAAACATATCTCGGTTGTGGTGACTCTACCATTGGGCAGGCAAGCTATAATATCGCCAAAGATTGGATTTTAACGATAGACGATTACGATTATGACTATGGAGCCAATAGTTCAAGGATACAAGCTGACACCTGCAAAACCTTGTGATAGCTATGGAATATGGTGGTGATACGTATAAGACTGCAATGATGATGACTATTGTCTTTGAGGTCACAAGTTACATATGTCATGAATAATGAAGAACAATACACTTTTAAATTATCCTTTTTTTGCAAACTTATCAATCAAGGGGATTCAATGAAGTATCTGCTCGCCAGCAGACAAACACCAAATTACTAGATTGGCCTGACCATGCTGGTTTTATTAGCTACAAGTTCAGGGATAAATGATCATTATCTATAATCACAAGGCGAGCATTAAGTGGTGTTCACCGGATGAATTATAGTGTCTTAAATCCTCTCTTTACACCCAAACAGGTGGAGTCCATGTAATAATGTGGGCGTTGAGTTGTGATACTAGTAGAAGCCAGATCAATCTTTGAACACATCATTTTGTGATATATAAATAGCGTATGTTGAAAGGTCATAGTTAGAGTTTCAGGATGAAAAGAGTGACAGAATATTTTCACACACCCACGCAGTAAAAATAGTACTACTGTATGATATCAGAAGGCAAATTACTGATTGCTTTGGGGCCTCTCTGTCTTTTGGAGAATGGGTTGGGACGGGTTTGACTCGCCCCCACCCAAATAAGGTTCATGGCTGATACTTTTAAGGCTGCTCTTTCCACCACAAACCAGACCGGAAGGTGGCGTGTCATTCTTAACTATTCTATTTGTGGAATGTATGGCATATCGCGATCATGATGGCACCTGACTTATTGTTCCAGTGTTTCAACGCCACCCACCCCGATGTGACCATAGCTTGTCAATCATCCAATTATGTCCCTGTAGTTCAAGGATGAAAATAGGTCATTAGCCAATGCAAAGTTTGAACTGTTGGCTACCAAGTTGCAGAGAGCGTGCTGCTTTTTGATTTTATAATTGTTTATCATATAAGATAAAGATGTGCATCCCTTCCTGTCTCGAAGCGTGATTGTCAAGTTAAAACACCAAAGATGAAAATTTGAGTCAGTGTGTGATCGTAAAGTTAAGGTAACTATAAACTAAATATATTTGTATCTGGGTTTGGCAATACACCACTGATTTTAAAGTCTAGTAAAGGATGAGTTCAGCGGAGATCAACATGTGCAGATGAAAAGGTGATGGAAAACACAAGATAAAAGATGCACCGGTTTTGATATAGAGATATTGCACATCATTTAACTCTACATGGCTCTAACTTCCCCAGCCATATAGGACAACGATAAGTTTATTTTGTTATTTATACAGACTACTTTCTTCCTTTGAAGACTTTTAGTTCAATCAATCTGCACTTTTGCATGGCAAGATGCATTTTATCTCTCGACCATTAAATAGCTTACTGATAATTGCCGGTTTGCACCACGACTTTATTCATATGAAAGAAATCAGACTCGTATTCCAGGTGTGAGCAAAGTCACGAGGCACACTTTTTGCAATTTGACATAACAAACCATGTTTTTATCTATTTCACCCTAGTTTGTCCGCTTATTTATATCTTAATCTAGAAAATCAGCATCAGAAATGCCGTTTCCACTTACGCTTGCTATCTTTTCCTCCGCTTGCAAATTGGATCACAGCAATTTTCTACGAATTTGAAAATGATTGATTGTTGTCGGTTGAAAAGGTAGTTTACAATTGGTGCCCTGGTAACTTTGATTATAGCTTTCATTTCCTTGCTTCCTCGCTTCCTCGTTCAATCATAGAATTGGTACCCCAGTTATGTGAGCTGTGAGATCTCATCTAGGCTATGCTTAGTGGGGTATGAGAGCGAGCCAAGTGCTTGTCAGTTTGGATATCGCTGGAGAATCAAGATCGATTGTGGCTATGAGCTGAAAGGAATCCTAGAGCACCTACATGTATGTTCTGCTCCGTCAAATTTTTCATTAGAATGAATTCTTGAGAAGGATACCGCAGCTGTCCAAATTTGTTCTGTTCATGGAATCGATTTATCTGGACCATCACCAATCTTGTTCGATGCTGCTCTATTCATCTTTTGTTCAAAAAGTTATCAGTGCCAGGTGATCAAACACTCCTCTTACTGCTCTTGGCATGTGTGTAAGTCAGAACAACCCAAGAAGATCCACAAGGACCAACCAATAGTCTACCTTCTAGAGTGTAAATCAGAACAACCAAAGGAGAGTTACAAGGATCCAAACAAATATATTAAATGCTAGATGGGTGTGCCCTGCATTAAGAACATATATCACTAAGTTGTGTTAACGGTACCACATAAGTAAGGAGCCATACATCTGGGTGTGACTACTTATCTGTCAACACAATGCTAATCCATTCAACAAATCGGATAAGAGCAAAAGTCCGCAAAAGTAGCAAAAAGCCTAGCTGTATGAAGTCTTGTGAGTTTTACAGTGCACTGGTTAAATGGATATGGCGTTTACTTAGTCAGGGTCAGGGTCAGACATTTATCTTTGCATTATGCTCAAGGCTCTGCATAAGTTGTAACAATGCACTAGTGTCCTCCTTGAAATAAGCAATCATGAATAACTGTCATTTTACTTTGCTTAAGGGCAATATTGTGGTTGGTGTAATAATAATGATCGCTATGGCTGCATAAGCTAACAGAAACCACCCAACAACTTTGAGCAGCAAAAAATGTTGAGACTTCAGAAAGCCATACCATAGAGGTAAAAAGAATTAAAATGATTAACCCATGGTGACGATGAATAGGTCTTTAATAAGCCATCAAATTTAAACCAGTCATGATATAATTAATTTGGTATTTCAAGATTATGCAAAGATCAATATAGGGATGAATCTTCTCCCAACCAACCACATAACACATTTTCTGCATTTTTCGACAATCTCCGCGGATATATGAGGAACAGAATCAGCAACAATATCTGGTTGGCACTAGCAAACATGCTCTAAATAGAACGAGACAAAAATACCTTGGACTCAAAGTTTTCGGACATTGATATTTGAATAATGCCAATTCTATTTCCTTTAATCAGACAATCTATTGAGTCGACTATGCTGTGCCAAACTCTTGGTTGCTCAAATGATATCAAAGGTGCAGATTGAGAAGCTTGATATAAGGATTGGTGACTGACATCGACCTCTCTCTGCAACTATGCAACTGCGTGTCTGGATCAAATAATCTAGTTCTTGAACCGAAGATATAAACATTGCTGTGGTAGCTTTAACTATATGTACAATGCAGACCAACGTAATCATATTCCATAAATGTCTATATATATATCCATCAACAAGTGATATGTTTTTTATATTCATTGTTTTCATTTGAAAAGAATTGATGACGCGATGAAGCATCATGAAAATTATATAATTAAGTAACATGTTTATGATTTGTCAAAAAGTGTGTCTGGTGCATCTGGCGCAACAAACCAGGAAAATACTCTGTTAAAAATGTAACAACAACAACAACAAAAAATTAACAAGATAAGAATAAGAAGCGAAAATTGTAACAATCTAAGAGTCACGTCTGCACCTTAAGAAAGCAATAACTGAGATGTGTTTAAGAACCGAAAATTATTCATAACTTTTTGACTCATAAATTTACACAATCATTGAATCAATCAATTATTGGCACACTGATTTCTCTCCCATTAAACTGAGATCTAAATTTAGATATCCAACTTATTTCGATCAGATCGAAGGTGATCCAAGTGCACAAAATGATATAAATCAAACTCATTCATTTTTGTAAGGTTTTTTTGATGGATAGAATTTTTTTGATTATAAACCAATAATAAAGTACCACGAAAAAATATAAAATGGATTAGAAGGTTTTCATCTGGGCGACTGGGGGCCATTATAACAGCTTTATAGATAATTTTTTTAGGATGACTCAATCAAAGTGAATGAGAAAAACCTATAATTCTAATCACACAAAGTTGCACTCAAGAGACTTAATTGGGCTGCTTTATGGTGGATGATCCTGGCTCCCTTTCAGATAATCCAAAAGATAAATAATTAATCCAAAATGGTCAGAGTCAAGCGATGCTTGGTTCAGCTACGAACATCAATTAGCAACCACACACCATTCATAGTTTCTGAATATGTCACTAGCATATGCCTTTGTTATCTGGCGCAGTTACATTTTGATTGGAACCGTATAGGTCTGTTGAAGTTTGTGGGTGGAGCTGTAACTTCCAGTTCCAGAGATTGAGGACACACCAGAGCTGCTGGCTGACTCAACATCTGATATTCTTGACTTCTCGCTCATTTCAGACATGGAGGAGTCGCCGAGTCCCCTTCTGCACAGCAGGACGAGCAGATAGCTTAAATAGGTGAGACAAACGATGAGGCAGCATATAGCAGCGATCATACATTTGGTTGCAGATCCTACATCATACTCGATAGGTGATGTGTTCAGCGTATAAGAAAAGTACCAGATATTGATGGCTATGCCGACAGTTGTCTGTGCTGTGATGGTGGTGTGAACAACTCGGATGATCTTGTTGCTGATACAGGACATTATCGTGCCGATAATCCCGCAGACAAGGAGTGAGACAGAAGGCAGGGATCTGACGGCGAACAATACAGCAACATGTTTGATGGTGGTGTGCATGTGGCTTGTGTCGCTGTAATGGCGAGCGCAGAGTGCGATCGAAGTGAGGGAGGTGATAATCTGGACTAATCCAACCCCGAATGTTATCTTCTGTACAGCCATTCCTGAACTCTTTGATTCAATTGCTCGTCTAACTGCTTTGATAGTCTGAAACAGAAATGAATGAGAAATTAGATGGTGATTCACATAGCAAGTTATATCAAAACACTGAAAAGAGTATGGATGTATGTTTCCAAGATGGCAGCCAATTTTTAAGATAAAAGTGGCAGCCTAGTTAGAAGCCAGCTACTCTGCTGTGATATTGATAGACTCTTACCATTGTTCTGTGTGTTCCGTTTATATCCTTGATAAAAATAAACTGCTAGCATGCAGATTCAGAGCTAAACTTCACTTAGATTATAACAAGCTAAATGGAGCTTGTGAACAGACCAACTACACCCAAGCACAACTTTGCAAAGAATGATAATTAGAATCTAGGCGTTTCCTAGACAACCTATTTTAATCCCATACTTTTAACCAAATGCCATCAACCATGTCATGTAGTCAAGAATTTTCACCGGACATACCAGAAAATTAAACATCAAAACAGTGCAACCCCCCTCCCACAGTGTATATCGCTTAGATAGCTAGCAACAAGGTTAACATCCACAGACTGATGTTGATCCATGGTGAAAATAGCCCCGAGTACATCAATCATCCGATCCTGTGTAATGCAATGGTTATCAGTAACACACCTTGGCTCACTCCAATGAATATTCTACTCGGTGGCATTGATAAATTGCCTCATCAAATAAAATGAAAAAACTCCCTTTTTTAACCTACGCCCTTCTTGTTTGCTGTGAGAAGAAGTAAGTTAACGGACGTCAACATGCTAATTACAGCCAAAGTTAATTAGTGCCATACGCTGTATGACATTTTTTATAATACTGATATAGCCCTAAAATAGAGATATTCTTGGAATATAAGATGGTTTGAGGTGTTCAGTTATGAACACCACCTTATTGTATCATATTTGAGGTCTAGAAACAGGATCCCACCTCCTTCATCTATAATTTTGTAAAGAAGCTAAAACTGAAAATCTCCGCTCTGACTCATTGGAAAGTGCTGCGCTAATTTCCATCTTTGCGAAGTGATGCTACCTAAGAGATTTAGATGATTCCAATTTCAGATTTTAATTGATACTCAAAAGCAGCTTTTTCCACAAAATTGAAATTCAAGGATCTGATGTCAACCGTGTGCCTCAAGGAAGGATTCGATTGACACTTGAATCAATAGGACAGGGCCCTGAGACTAGAAAGAGGCAAGTTCAGCGGGGAGCATCGTGTAGGCTTTATCAACCAATTAGTCAGAATCAATTTAATTCGCTTCCATATTTTATGCTGGTTTTATATAAATACCTTTATTATTGTTATTGAACAAGGTTCGCTGATTGCCTTTTAAGTGCCAGGGGAAAGAGTCACTTCAATTATTCATGTATCAAAAACCGGCACAGGGGTTTCAACGAAGCACAGGAAATATTGGTTCAAGATTCGGTTGAGGAAAATCACGGACAAAAATCTCCATCTATATAATTTTGCCAGATGTCTCTAGCCTATAGGCCGATGTTATGAGGAAATTGAGTTAATGATATCTTTAAATGTGTTAGTTGTGGTCAAATTGTAGCCTTTGAAATGGTCATGACACTATGTCCAGTTACTTGAACGGTTCTGAGTTGTACTTGATCCAGAAATATCACATAATTTGGCTGGGTTAGCTAACAGGATGGGTATGATTATTACTGTTGCGTTTAAGGAAAAGACCTAAAGACATAAATTATGTCAGCGGCACTTGAGACATTCCATCCAAGCAACCTGATAAGTTTAGTATAGAAATAGAATCAAGGATATTTCATCCTGATAACAATATCAAAGATGGTGGCACTGGCTGGCTTTGACCATTTCCATTTATAAATGTGTCATTCCAAATCTCTGTTGCAAGGAAGGGGGTTCCTTGAGGGTCATTTTTGCAATCCTAAAAACTGCTTTATTTTTAGACTTTTCATGACAGAAAACAACAATTCAAATAATTTTTGGTATAAATGTCCTCAAATAGCTGTAATTAATCACAATCATACTTGATTATTCACAAGCATATGATCCATTGGAACTAAGTCTATGGTCACAGCTGATTATCAGAGGGTGACAACTCCAAAATTGTTCATCACATTGACGTTCTTTTGATTGTTCACTTTTCTTATCCAACTACCACTTTATCCGCTGCTAGTAATCACAGTTATCACAGAGAGGCGCTGGATGGAAAACCAAAGAGCTATAGCAATACTAGATACTTTGAGATAAGTAAATATTATATAAGACCGTGATCATTTTATAAGATTCTTACCTGATTAGCAGAACTTGCCACTGAGAGAGACAGAGAGGAGGAGGAGAGATAGAGAGAGTCCTTGCTGATGTGATATCTCTGATCTAGGGATACCTGGCAATCTGTTCTGATCAAAACTCAAGAGGCGCTTGATGTACAAATGAGATGATGGATAATTGCCGATATAAATCAAAACAATTAATTATAATGGCATCAATGCTCTTCAAATGGCTTTGACTGAATGAATGATTTTGGTACGCGGCGTTTCTTTTTATAGTCTTCTGCTACGCCTGAATTGACACGCATTTCTGGCATGTAGGGAAATATCTACATTAGACCATATCAAGGCCATTCTTGGGGACATTCTAGAATTTATTTCCATCAAGATGCTATTAAGTTTTGTTATTCTTAGGAAGAAAGTCAAGGTGTCAAATTTGATGCTGATGTCATAAAACTGCAATATCAGGTCAGAAAGGGAAGCTTTACAGATACAACTATCTTACAAGAAAGGCAGGTTCTATGATCAGAAATTAAAGCAATTAAGTCTCAGCAGATTACTATGTCATTATTAATATCACGCTACATATTGCGTCATCACTCATCAAGACACTTACATATATATTCAAGTAAAGAGAAGAGAGGCTCTTTGTCAATAGGTGCACCATTTGAAGATCAACGAAGCTGTATGGCAGCAGTTTATGATGCCAGGGATGACAAGATTAATTGACATCATTTAAAATATGAAAAATTGTTTGTAAAGTTTTGCAAGACAAAAATGACCAAGCATTATATTAGACACTACTAAGACCACTCTCAGCAGGTGTCGAGTTTTAGCTGATGATGACATGAGGGGGCATATTTGTTTAACGAACCCACATCCTACTAGAGATTATCATATGCCACCTCAGTTAAGTCAGACCATTTAATCCATACCAATTAACAAACAGAGATTTCAAATCTTTTAATTCCCTGGACTATGATGATGCTAAACCGGTTCGAATAGACAGACAGACAAAAAGACATGCGTGTAATCCAATCATAGAAATGTACTTTTGAAGAAGGATTGATTAAACAGATTGTTGGAGGGAACATTTACTGTGACATGATTGTTCCAATGAACTGAAGAAGACTGAATCTTGCAATCTTTAGAGGCAGCTTATCTAAAAAAAGGCTCCTAAACTGACTTCTACGATCAAAATGAGGTGTTATCATAAAGCTTTGGTTCCGGTGCAGATGTTTTCAGGAGATATATACACAAGGGTGCTGGGGGCTGGAACAAGCGTTCTTGCTCAGTGGAACTCAAACACACAACCCTGCGGCACCAAACTCCTGGTAGCGGTAAACAAACTCAATCACACCCAATTGTCAACAGATAAGATGTAGCTGGACAAAACAGACTTCATGGTAACGTGATTAAGTCTTATGCCACTGGCTTTCTACAGACGGGCCTTGTTACATATTAGCTGTGAGAAGTTAAAGCTAGCTACATTTTGGTTGTTAGCGGTTATTTTTAACCCCATTTTATTTAGGCATTAGTTATATTGACATAAGGTACGTACATGAGGTGGCATTGTGGACATATTGTGAAATAGTGATATGGTCACAAGAAATAGTGTTATAGAGATGAATGTATGAACTGTCAGAAGTTATATGGTATAACCTGACAAATCTATCAAATATGACAATTTGATGGATCATGGTTACTAACAATAATAAGGCCTACGCCGAAATCAACGGGTTGCAGGCTCCGTGTACACGGAATACTATCTTTAGACACTTTAGACAACTGCTAGGAGTAGCAACCTGCAGGAGGATTAAGGTTATATTAAAGGGCAACCAAGGTTTCAAACAACTTCTCATTGATGGCCATTGATTAATAGTAGATAGCACCTTCTGCATGGGGAGAAAGACAAAATATAATTCGGATGATTATTCAGCCAGAATTCTTGTGAAACATTTCTTCCATCAGGTACTCAAACTCAGCTAAAAGAGAGAATACCACATAGCAGTTTCCTGTTCCTGTCATTATTTAGCCTGTGCTCTATAATTATTACAGCAAAGTCTTGGAACCTCCCCTAAACTGAAGTGTTACCCAGCTTAGAGCAAGGAGTCTACAACTCCTTGCTTAGAGTCAGCAACTACTTTGAGTTTTGCATCGCGTAATGCACAAAGCTGATGCTGCCAGCACATTATTTGCTACCCATTAATGCATTGCTGCGAAACCTTGGTTGCCCTTTAAACAAATGAGAAGACATCATGTTATCTGTAAATAGCAAGAGTCATCACCCTGTGATATAATGTAAGCGGAGGGGAATGGCTTTAACAAGGACAAAGACCCTCACATCAGATCAATTAGCTTGGAGGGCAAAGACTCATAATAAAGAACAGGCTTAAATACCATGAATCCCGTATTCATATTAAGTTGCATGACTATGACACCCATAAATCGAGAAAGAATGTTAAATTTTTAAAACAATCAGGGAAAGGGTGCATGCTCGCATGGTTCTTTGACTTGACAAATTGTTAAATTACTGGTTTGTTGTTGTTTGAATTGTTTTTCTACGCAACTGCGCAAAAATAATTGCGTGTAGGTATAGGTCTTGACAGACAAACAATGTAAAACATCGGCAATGACCACTGAAAAATGTAGTCTGGGAGCAAGGCCCTTGAGACTTAGATGAAGTGGCAGTTTTGAATCAATCATCTACTCTTTTTAAGAAACATGGCACCGATACGTCCTCCACGTAGACTTATTGCGATAGTAAGTGGTTATTTCAGCGACAAAGCTTTTTTTGCCATGAAAGACGTCTGCCCTTTTTTACTTAGTGCTCTAAATTAAGGTTAATTGGGCTTAAACCGTTCAGGAAAATTGTGGTTATTTTATTTCCTAACCCAAGAAAAAACTCTTAAATTCTCAGTAATTATTAGTTTTTTTAAAAGTTATTCTCAATCATGAAATATTGCCAAGCTGTCAAAAAATAGATGAGCAGATTTTGCATTTATTGTTGGTGAGTGGTAAGAGGCCGCATACTATTTGGTCATTTTAAAATTCAATTATGAATCAATTCGATTGACATCCTTGAGTAAGGCCCTGCCAACCACAGTTGGATATTTTAAGACTCAAGAAGCACTTTATGAAACATTTGTTGGACACCAAGCGGCAGTTATTTTTCTATAATTGGTAAAGAATAGTCATTGTAACCTGAGCTTGGTATCTAAAGATGGAGAAACACAAAGCTCTTCAATGAGCAATTTGCTGTCTCCGGCATTCGATTTCTATTAGGGCACCAAACGGCCTGGAAATAAAGACCACCGATCCTCTCTTGTCACAGTCAGTAATCTCTATAGTACTGTGGAACCAGGACACAAAAGTAGATATAACCAGACCTTTGCAGTATCTGAAATTTAAGCACAGAGCTCAAGTACATTGCAACTATTTCAAGACTGAAAAAGCTCTTTAATAAGCAATTTGCTGTCTCCGGCATTTTAATTGTTTTCGGGCACCAAAGGTCCTGGGATTTAACATTGCTAATCCTCTATCTATAATCAATAATCTTTATGGTACTGTAAACCTAATCGGACCCAGGACCCAAAAGCAAATACAACCAGAGCTTGGTATCTAAAGATAAAGAGTTAAGACACACTTAAAGAAACATTATTGGTGGACACCAAGCGGCAGTTATCTTACTAATGGGAAAATAAAAGTCATAACAATGCGTTATCTTGGAAGTTTAGCATCTTAAGATGAAAAAAACAAAGTTAAAGTATTTGCGTCACACCTATTTCAAGAATGTAAAAGCTCTTTAATAAACAATTTTCTATCTCCAGTATTTGATTTGTCTTCGGACACCAAATGGCCTGTAATTAAACAGGCTACTCCTCTAATCACAGTCAGTAGTCTTTATAGTACTGTGGAACCAGGACACAATGGTAGATAGATTTAGATGTTTGATATCTGAAATTAAAGCACAGAGTAAGAGTATTTACGTCACAGATATTTCAAAACTGAAAAAGCTCTTCAATTAGCATTTTGCTGTTGCCGGTGTTCGATTTGTGTTTTGACACCAAACAACCTGGGATTAAACACCAAAGATCCTTAATCGTAGTCAGTAATCTATCATATTTTTGTATCTACATCCGTGTGACAATGGAATAAAAGGCAAGGCATGGAAGGCAAGGCTGCACTGAAAACGTGGCATCAATAACTCCTTTTTTTGCTTACTTATTTTAATTGTTATATTTATGATCTCAGATCGATTTGGATTGATTTGGATAATTATTTTGTAATTGCTATTTGATTATGCTATTATCCCTCACCAGCCAGTTTTTTATCATTGGTTATCCATTAGAGTTGAATACCTAATCCCATTTCCAAGCATAGCAATCTATCAATACAAGAACATAATTATAGGCATGTTTGCCATTGATGTCATTTCACCAATAAGTTTATAGAGCTTATATATGTGTTTGTGATATAAAGCCAAATTTGTAGCATTAAAAAGGATCAGTCTAAAACAGACCTAAATATAAGAGAAGAAAAAAATAAAATCTTTGACTTTATATTTTTTATAATCCTCTGAGATCCACAATGACTTGTTTAAAAAATTTAATATAATGGTTATTTACAAATTTTTAATATTCTTAGTGCTTTTAATATTATTATGATTCATCAAATTTTTAGTCTACCACTCCAGTAAAAAGCAACTTCTATTTCAATTTGTTTTATCAACAAACAGCTATTCAATTCCTCTCTGCCCCTCAGAAACACTTAAAATGTATAAATGGCATATTTATATTTTGCTCAAGGATGGCAGCTTTTTCCAATTACCTATTTTCCTTCCCATTGAAATCGCTTGTAGCGGTATATCATGTTACATATATAGTGCCCATACAGGCTTGAGTACTTGGATTATCACTTTGAGCTGATCCACTTAAACCTTCTTAGAGACTTTTACTGATTTCTGAATACAGCCCATTGACGATAGATGGATAAATCTGAAAAAGCGGTTAAATGATCACTTGTGCTAATTGGCAAGACATCGTCCCGACCGAAATTATTCACTGATAAATTGTTTGGTTCTTACAAATGTTGTTTACTAAAATGCTCAGATTTTCTTTGATCAACGATGATTAGCTTGAAACCTTGGATTCCCTTTATTGGTAAAAACAGGTTTGAAGCAGATCCCTGGTTTTTCCCTAAAATTGAAATTTGGTTAACTTCCACATAAGGTCAGTAAATAGACATGATACGACATTGTTTTTTTAAACCGACAATGAGAACTAAACCAACTGTTTTGGTTGATGCACGGAGCATTTACAACAAATAAATCCGTAAATTTGTTTCTATTGGCTAACGCACCAGTGTCTAGTTCAGACTCGGTTCAAGTATTTGGACATTGTGCCGCCTACATATTTTGCATTGTCACTAACAGCGTTATTCTTTAGTCTTATAAGTGTCATGATATAATTAGCTCGCTACTGTTTCAAACATAATTGGCTATCTACATGCGAAGTTTCCTCATATAACTCTTACATCTGTGTGCCAAACTCATTAGCCCTCATAAGGAAAGATGAGTTTGCTGGCCAAAAAAACAACAAAAAAGAGTGCAGAAAAGTATTTCAGAATTCTTTGTTGAAGGCTTTGACTCAGCATTTTGGGTGGAGACTGAAGTCCAATTCATGGTACCATTGTTAACAATCAAACCACCGTAAAGGGAAACTAGGTGCATGAATCGGACGCAAAGCCATGTAGGGTACCGGTATGTCTCAGATCACGCCTCTACAGAGTGACCTTGATCAAAAGATTGAAAAGGAAACTATGTATCAACTTAAGGGAGGTGTCCCAAATAATCGAATTCCTTAAGCAATTAAATTTAACCAAAGACGTAAGCTTATCCGTCTTACAAATTTCAAATATTTACTTCATCTGTTTGATCTCTGCAAAATTCAATTAAAAATATGAAATTGCGAGTGCTACACTGTATTTTTTAGTGTCAATATCGACGTAAGTTTGCTCATTGATTAAACCTGATGTGTGGTCCTACAGATCACATAAGTGAACTTTGGACTGTGAGAAAAATACATGCAACACATACCATTATATTTCCTGATCCTGTGGCATTTCACTAAATTTCATCACATGTCAAAGCAGCAATCAATGAAGGTCTAAAAATAATTGCAAGATTTCATCAGTCGTCTAAATACATGCTCTCTCTCTCTTCATATACCCATGTCCATTCTCTTCCTCCTCTTCCTCAGAATATTTAGCTCACTAAGCGCAAAAAATGAAATGCTTTATGCCAAAAAAGTTCCTGAGGGCTAAGGTAATGAATTTGTCCTCAAGCAAGCACAATGCAAATCGCTTTAATGTGTTTTTTTTCAAGATCGCTAGCACCACATACCTAGCAACACTTTCATTCATAGTGACTTTTTTGTTGCGATGATTAGGAGAGTATCTTTCAATTAGTATAATTGTTTTCTCACCATTAACCAGAATGTCATAAATGGCAGGTCTTATAGTGCTTCCATCTTGGTAATTTTTCCGCAAATAGGTAAAACAGCACAGGTGAAATATAATTTTCTTCAACACTGCCTGTTGTTTTCCATAAAGCTTTATTACATTTGCCGGCATAGCAGTGTCATTGACCATTGCTCTGTCTCAATTAAAGGCGATAAAAATAGAATGAAAAGAGAATCTATTAAACTTTTTGACTGATCTCATTACAACAGTTTAATTTATGTGCTCATCCTCACCAAGTATTGCAACTTGTGTGATCAATCAGTCCACATCATCGATGGTGATGGCAATGGCATGACGTGATATGTAATCAGTAATAGTATATGTGTCTCCTTTAACATCATTCTTGTTGAGCAGGAAAGGAAAGGCTAGGTTTTCCCGGCACTTGATACTTACATCAGTCTGGTGACTAATTTTCTTATGATAACTATTGCAGTATCTTGAAGGTGATCTGTTTCCCTATTGCTCATTTGAATCATTTCCCTGTAATATTGTGAAATATGCTTCGGATTGGATGGATCTACATACAATCAAGTATGGAGTCAGAAATCACTACCTACTGGTATCTAATGTGTCAATTACAAAACTGATGATTTTATAAAAGTTTATTTTTGGTTTGCTCTTACTATGTCCTCACATCCTAACACCCTATGCTGTCAACGGAACAGATTTTGTGGCTTCTTTGTTGCTAAAAATGATAAAGAGACTGACGATAAAAAACTGTGAGGGGACAAGAGCCAGCCCAGTCAGACCCTTTCTCCACCCTTTGTATTAGTATTGATGCTGTTAGATGGGTTTCTAATTTTCTTTCTGCTTTATTCAGATATAGGATCACACACATAAAAATTAAATCACATTGTGAAAGTACACGCTACCATGTCTCTACTGAAACTTGATTTTAATTTTAGAAAATCAGAAGACTGTGTGAAAGAGATAGGAGGGTGTCTTTCTGAAATATATGCCTATCATATCTATTGAACTCAATACAGTGTTTAAATATAGCATACTCGCAACAGGGTACTAATTTAACACAAGATGACAGCTTATTTATTAGCGAGTGTTCAAATATTAAAATTTATAATAAATGTATATATATATGAATATAAATCTGAAAACGACTCAGTTAAACTTCACCGTAATATAATATAGGAAAAATAGAACATAGTCATACATTACCTCCATATTAAGACAAATGGGGGTTTTGGGTTGGGAGGGGAGAGCAGTACTTTTGACACACAAGGGAGTTATATATACAAACTTCATTTTTGGATATTACTCATTCGTTGAGAATGATTTGCAGAATACCCAAACAAAAATATAAATAAAAAAGTCACAAAGATACAAGGAAGGGTATCATATTAGAACTGAGCACGTGCAATGTCTGCACGGTGGCAGGAACAGGTGTTGTTACCTCATAACACATGTACGTTAACTCATTGACCTGACAAACACATTTGCATGCTCATCGTTGTAGCATTGCACAGTGTTGCCTTGAGGGATGTACTTCCTTCAATGTCGTGATACCATAGGAAACTGCAAATCATTAGTAGTTAGCCGATATTGCAATGAACCTTACTCGTTATATTTAGGACTCATGACGTATATTGATGTAGAAGGTGAGTATTTGGAACACACTTTACCTCCCCCTCTTTCCTCTCCAAAAAAAGGCAAATATTTTCAAAAATAGAAATTTTGTATTGACACCTTGTCGCCAATGAAAGTAGTGGATACAACATCGCACTCGCTTATTATCGAGTATTATTTTGTTAAGGGCTCATAAAAATAATCATTTTTCTTAATACAGTTCAAAAATTGAAACCCCTCACCCATTCTTAACGTTTGTATTATATTCTCCCCTGTCTGGATGTACCCAAAATCGTAGACCAACGGTGTGATATCATCTTTCTGTTTCCTAGTATCTATCATCAAGATAAAGTTATGATACTTTGTTTTTTCACCTTTGAACCAATGAATATTAGTAGATTCAGCTTATCACGCATTTAAACCATGCTATGCTAATTGTGCTTTGAAATATATCCTTCTCCCTAAGCGTTAAGATCCTTATGAATGTTTTTGTGCTATCAGGCACAGCGGTATTTCCACTTCCTTGTTTTCAACAGGGCCAATGACTTATCTTGACTTTACCGGGGATGCGGCATGGTACCTGATTCTCATTAAAAGAACAGGCAAGACCCCATTGTTCTTGACGACAGCTGAACAATTTTGATTATCAATCAATAGATACATCCGCAATAGCATGTTGATGTGAAGCCGTACAACAGGGCTGCATGAGGAATTCATAACAGGAAACTGTTTGGAATCCTGTTCAGGTAGCAGGTGGCCTGCTGGAAGCCCAGCTCCGTTAGCCTTATCCAGCTTCTACTATCTTTAGCAACCTCATCGTCGAGGAAACAGGATTGGAGATCTTTCCTGATTATCTCTTTTTTTTTTCTCTTCTTTGTACACAGGGTCTTCTATACAACGGCTCGAGGCTTGAGTGGGTAGTGACCCTATACCCTTGCCGCCGGAACTGGCTACTCTTTTTTCCTCAGAGGAAGTGTGGGATTTTTATATTGCAAGCGCACAGAAGACCTCCTGTATTTATGAACCTAATCCGAACGGACCTGGCTAGCATAAATGGCTCCCTTGTGCCAAATCAGAAATGACATCAGGCGCATGGAATAAAACATGAATAATTTGACCGCAAGTCTTCGTTCTCTGCTAGACCACTCCTGACTCCAAACGCTTTGGACGTCCTCCATTCTCCTTCCCTCGACTCATGTCTCATGTCTCTCTTCTGATGTCATCATCTCTTTCTCTCCAGTATATTTGTCCAAACCACTGCGATCTTCTTCTTTTCATCAGGTCTTACACATTCAAACATTCTCGTTTTGCATTATGCCTTCGTTGGTTTTGTTCTCCTCAAGCCTGATTCAAATGCAAAATCGCAACACAGAGTAAGAATATAGATATCAAATATGAGCTATAAGATATGAGATAAAAGATACGAGATATGAGATATGAGATATGAGATATGAGATATGAGATATGAGATATGAGATATGAGATATGAGATATGAGATATGAGATATGAGATATGAGATATGAGATATGAGATATGAGATAGCGTAGGCTGGAGCTGTCATAGAAGGCTACATATTGACATGGTCAGAAGAAATTGTTTATTACCAGGAAGAGATAAGGAAAAGGTGATATAATACATGCCAAATGGATGTTTGAAATAGATTATCATGAATTTGTAAATAAACATTTTCGGCTCAAAAAATGACTCTGGGCAAATCAGGCGTATTCCGATAACAAGCCAAATTGTTGATTGAAATACGTTATCAAGAATTTGTAAACAAAATTCACAGCAGAAAAAATGATAAATCAAATCAGAAGTAGTCCACTAACAGGAAAATTAATTTCACCACCTGACTTTTCCCTAATTCTCAGAAAGAGTATCCTATTATTGCAATAAGCTCGATGCCAGACTTCATTAGGCACACCTAGATACATCATGATAATATGCAATAACAATAACAGTAACAATCGAATAAATTAAATTACGCACGGAAAATGTTTCGCCTCATTGGTCTGCTTCCGATGTAACACAAATCAAAAGCAAAAAAAAGAATGACAAAGTGTCGGTGTGAGGAAGTGAAGTCAAATAAAAACGAGTAAAAGTTGACTAATATAACTGAAATAAATAGAGCCATTAAATTAGAAATCAATGACTTCAGAAGAATACCTGGTATTTATGATGGGTCGATGGAGTGTGAACACTTGTTTGAGCACAGTTTGAACACACATATATTTAGCAATAATAAAACTGTTTGTTAGTTTAATTTTTTACTCTCTCTTTCCAGATAAAAATAGGTGCAAGCTTCTAAAAGTAAATTAAAAACCGCTTGGATGTGGCAAACGAAAAATAAAGAATTTTCAACTAAATATACTTTGGGTTTGAGAGTATTGACTGTCTTTGCTTTACAGTGCGGGATCTTTTAATCTAAACGTTGGATGCAGTTGAACCTTTGGGCAAGTGCTCTTGATCGTTCTTGAGCCAACAAATTAGAAATCAATGACTTAAGAAAAATTTCCTGTATTTATGGTGGGTTGATGGAGTGTGAATGCACATAATAAAATGTTTAGCAATAATATGTTGTAAACAGATTTTTAATGCACCAGTTTTTGCTGATCATATTCTGACTAAGAATAAACAAATTACTGAGGAAGTTCTATCAGACTAGCTCAATTAAACGGAACTTCAGAGGAAGTGGCTTCCCCTACCAAAAAGTAACAAACGAAACAATGACATTTTTTTTTTTTTGCTCTCAGGTGTATATGCACTGGCTTCATACAGCACTGGTGCAAGTGTTGTTGGATTAGACTTTACCTTTGTTCTTAAATATAGCCTATGCTGATAAAGTGAACTATTTAGAGAAATGTTGATGAGCATGAAATAATTAAATGTTTGTAATTACACAGAGGGGAGGCACTCATCACCTGAATTAATTCACTTAGAGTTACATAATTTGGAAAACAATAGAAACCGGTAATTTGGAAGTATTTGGGCCTCATTGGAACACTGGCTTTGCTATCTCGAAACATAGAGCATTCGATTGAAGGCAGCTCCACCACCACAATGCTGCAGAGATAGACAATGTTAAAAGGCTATATTGTAGGCAGAATGTAGGGGTGATGGGGTCAATGATGATGGACCCCTTGCTAAGAATCCAATCCCGAACTTTAATAGGACTTCATGTAGGTAAGGTTTCAGTGAGTAGGTTTTTTTTATGTTACAGGCGTTTAACATAAAATTTTGAAGGTTTGTGCCTTCTGTATGGTTGAATCACAATGATGATCTCAAACTTTTGAGTGGAAAGGTAAAAATGGTAAGAACCACAGCCAAGTCATTTCCCAGGCAAGATATTATATATGTTTTTTTATTTGCATGCATCATCATCCGCAGATGTTCTCCCTGATGTGCTATCTGTGTATCTGAGTATCTTGATTAAGCAACAAATAATTTGTGCCTATTCATTGGGCAAGATAGCACCCAATTACCCCCAATCCCCCTCAAACTGTTCTTTGGTTGATGAGGATAGAAAAGGTTTGATGTCATAGCAACACAGTTACATTAATTACTTTTGGATACCAGGCTACTTTATTCCATCAAAATTATGCTGACTATTCACAATAGGAAATCAAACCTTTCTATGTGGTAGGCCTTGCTAGGGACAGCACTGTATAACTATCCTTTTTTTGGTCGTCCTCTTACTCCCACAAATCAGCATGATTGAGCGGACAATTGTCTAGTGGCAGATAATTGCCTTTGTTGCAGTGCATGTTGGGAATACCTTCAACATGATGCTTGGCATTATATTTTTGCTCCCCTTTCCCATATTGATCATGTGATATACTATTGCATGTGTATCTCTGATTGATAGAGAGTGAACTAATTCACTTAGCATGAGTACCATCACAAGGAATTTGGTGTGACAACCCGTGTTTTCAACTTTACTAATTAGAGGCGGGAACATGTTAGGTACCCTTTCTAAATTGACTCTAACGATCAGAGACACACATGATAATAGTGTAGTCTCGATGTCAGTGTGACTCTTCCAACTTTCCGTTCCATTGAATTAAAAAATGATGATGAAAACACATTTAAGATTCAAGATATAACAAAATTAGATCAATTCTATTATGGTACTGGAAATATTTATGTAGAATAATGCAGACAGCTGACACCTTCCAAGCTAGCTTTGAAGTTGGCCCAGGTGTAAAAAGGTGGGAAACAAGAGTTTTAAAGCATCCATGAAATAAACCGTTGAATCATCAGATGAGCTGCTCAAGCTTATAAGCTTCAAAATGAGCCCAAGAACAGCTCAATTGGTCAATTAGGACTAAATTTATGACTTATCAAAGTGAGGCATCGCTGACGCTCGCTCACGAGCCTTGCGCAGGGGGATGTGATGTCATAGACATACATTTTGCATATATGTCTACCATTAGAAACTTTGAAGTTGTTTAATTGCGTCAAAATTGGATGAAACGAGTTGAAATCCAAAATAGCTCGTGTCATAATAGAGATTAACCCAAAGCAGAAAGTTGAAGGTGATTTACCCATTTTTTTTGTGGTTGAAAAAATTTGGTTTCAATTTAACAATTCCATATACGAAAAATGTTGAATATTGGTCGAAAACCCTGATGTGACTTCACACCCAGGCTTTCCGATATAACGAGCAAATATTGAAAGGGTCGACTTCAATGCCTCATAACACAGCTTGTAGTGGTCCAAGAGGGTCAATTTTGGGCTTGTCTTGAAGCTGATAAGAAACAACTTTGGTAATTTCAATCTTAATTTCTTGGATGTTTTGATATCGCTCCTGCAAAACTAAACATTGAGCTGCGATATCATTGTATTTCACTTAGTTATAGTAGTTGTAACTTTAATGTAACACAAACTTGCCAACTGACATATTCTTCTCTAACAAATATACCAGATAGCCAGTTTACTAGCTAGTCAATATGTGCAAACACGGATCTGTTACCCACAGAGTGCTGAGTAGAGTGGCCTACAAATGCTATAATTGAATATTCGATGTCAGAATTAGCTCATTTGGGAATTATATATCATTGAAACACTTTGGAGGCACGGGACTGTGGACTCAGGAGAAGCTTACAATACTCAACCTGGTGTTACTTCTTTTCAAGGATTTCGGTCTCCCCTACCATTTTCCCTAAACTAGGCCCGCCCGTAGATTGTATTTTTTATGCTAGCCAGCTATGCAGGTCATTACCCCATATATAATAATAATTGACATTAATCAACACCTTAAAGCAGACATGACAGGTGTAGGGTCACCATATATCATTTTAAAGAGCTCAGAAAGTTGTACTAGCTTGTAGGTTCTCAATATCCTGACAAGTTCTCTGAATTTATAAGAATGTTTGGAAAGATTGATTTTTGATTTCGAAGTTGTCCCTCAACCAAAGGTTCCAACTGTGCTGTGGGGGCAGTAAGAAATGAGAAATGATATCCAATATCAAGTGATCTAGTAGTAAAAGCATTTACACATGAAAGATCTCTTTTTTGTTGCATATGTCTGATTCCCTTTTCTCCTCGGCTCATTTGATTCCACATCGTGCAGGGGAGATAAACCCTGGGAAGACCCCATCAAGACCCATAAGTTTTTGAAAATCAAAATTTAAATCATGTTTTGCAGGTATGGTGCACACTAGGTCCCTATATTGCTACTCACAGTATTATGAGCATTCCAATGATTCAAAAAAGAGTACATCTGTCATTATCTGGTTAAATGAAACTAAACCTGTTTGGTAACTTCACCTTCATCCAGCATAACATGTCATTGTAGTATGTGGTATTGTCAACCCAATTACCCATCACAACATTCCTGCACACCACTTGCAGTGAACATTTCACTAGAATAGCTGACAACGATAATCACCCCTTGAACTCTCGTATTAAAATAAACACACACAGAACATCTGCTCGTAGAGCAAAAATAGATAAATATAGGCCATCCAAGTGTGGAACAACCAAAAGACAAAATACCTTTTTTGAATTTTATATGCGATTTTTTAACTAATGCAGCTCAGACTCCTTTTATTTTTATTTTTCCATGTATGTGCTGTACATTCGATGCTATCAACCTATCACAGGATGGATATTAGAATTTAGGCAATAAACAAACTTCAAACTTCAAACCCTATACATCAGCTTAATTTAATTCTCTCTACAAATGTAAATGTGATTTTAGGCACCTTTATAAATATCTATTCTATAGGCATTCATTTCACAGAATAAATTCCAACAAAAAAAAACCACAAAAACAGTATGATGGTGATTGATGGGTTATTTTGAGGAGTTAGCGAAGTTTCTTAGAATACTTGTGACAATTAGAATAAAATTAAATCTGTTTTGACTACTCAACCTATATATTAATTATCACCATGCCGTGCCATTCCAAATTTAGGAATCGATCTGCGTCAACTCGATGTCTCAGCATTTCTATGGCCAAACTATTCGGTGATGCCACGCTATTCCAAAGCAAGGAATTGGCATCAACGCACCGAGAAAATCTGATATTTCTTACTAAGTGGTGAATAGCAACAAGGTCAAGCTGCACAAGTTGAGAACACTCTGCGCATGTGCGAGCTGTTGAGGCATACGTTCATCTCTGCAGCATAGAGCCTAAATTAATGGACGTAGACTGAGTACCTAATTTGGGAAAACAATGGCAACCCGTAATTTGTAAATATATGGGCTTCAATCGAACACTGGCTTTGCCGCCTCATAACCTTGAATCCTTGGAGTTGCCTTTCTTGGTGGAAGGCAGCGCCACCACCGCCATGCTGCAGAGATAGACTATGTCTCAAGGCAGAATGGGTTGAGATATGAAAAAAACCGCAAATGGCCAACTTGATTGATGACATCACAGTCGTTTATCTTCATTGATATGGTAAGTTTACGAATGACTGATTACATCATTCCCAAGAATATCTGCCTGACCGAATTTTTTCTTTTTTTATGACTTAATTGGCATCTATTGATTTTTTTATAACTTTATCTAGAAATTCAATCGCTGAAATACGTACACAGCTTGGCAAGCAGGTAATGGCAGGACTAAAGATATAGACAGGAGAGCTGTTATACACGGGATTGGTGATCTGATGATCGTAAATATGGTAAATATAGGGTAAAGGTGTCTCCTCTCAGTGTCAAGCGTCAAATACTGTTAGAATGTTGTCAAATACATCCAACTCAGCTCAGAATAACTAGGGAACTTGGTTGACAATAGCATGTAGACGTAAGCACAACAGAACCAAGCAGATTAATCAATCAAAAATAGGTGATGCATCGGTAGCCTTGTCGCAGGGCTACAAAAAAGAAGCCCGTGACAAGGTGCCTGACAAGTCTCCCTATTTGGTAGAGAGGCTCCCAGTTTTTAGGGTTGTTTTCCACAACCTCCCTATCTCCCTCTTCCTCCCTTTGCTCAGCTTCCTTCACCCAGGGCCAGAATATATATTAAGCTTCTTTAAGCAAGGGATAACTATGTTTTCCTAGCTCCACAGTACATATACCTATGTATTTGCTTTACCATTACTGCTTGCATTCATCTATTCAATATCTTTACCTGGCCTGAACCTAATGGTAGGGCTGTCTCTCCTAGTTCGGTTTGTGTAAAATGTAAAAATGAAGCAATTCATAATATAGTTTTAGCTTTGAAATATGACTATCAAGGGTCGACTTGCAGCCAAAGTGCGGAATGCAGAGTGGTACTCCAAGTTGGCTTGAAGTTCGTCTGCGGAGACCTCCTGATTTCTGGATCTGCAAACTTGCCATGTGATGGCTGTCATTTACGTATTTGGTGATCGTAAATGTGGTAAATATAGGGTAAAGGTTTCATTAAATAGTGTCTCATCTCAATGTCAAGCTTCAAATACTGTCAAAATGATGTCAAGTACCTCGCTCAGATTAACTGGATTACTTGGGTTGACGTAAACACAATAGATCCGTGGAGATTAATCAAACAAAAATAGGTGCTGTATTGGTAACCTTGTCACAGGTCTAGAAAAAAGGAAGCCGCCTGACAAGGTGCCTGACAAGGCGCCTGACAAGGCTAATGCATTGGAGCAATGTGTTTCAAGAAGTGCTCAGCGTGTGTTCATGACTGTCCATAGCAGATTTGGTTTAAGGTACTTGAAGCATTTGTACCTGTTACTGTCTTAACAACAAGTAGGATGTTAGCTAATGATCATCAACAAAATAATAGTCTCCAAGCATTACCTAGTACTTATCAATTTGCATGTGTGCTGCAAATAGAAATAGTAGTTATTTTTGATTACTTGGACATTCTGGAAAGAGGGTATGATAGGGATTTGCAAAGAAAAACTTTTTGTAGCATTGGCCTGCTGATGACAGGGATATCGTTGTAGCGGTGGGGGTGGGGGGATAACTCACTCTTATCCGCCACAAAGAAGATCATGTTCCTTTTTGGAAACCAATGGTTATAGCGCTTATGATTATAAGCATCTTTAAAACAAATTAAATTTTTTTTTAAATATACACGGGGTGTTTGTGGATTCTGTCTTTCTTTGCATTGGAACTATGTCTATAAGAGAAGACCCCAGCTTACAGCTGCCACTCAGCAAGGTCAGATATATTGGACAAATAGAAACAGAAATGGTTGTTCGACACAAGGACAAGAGGCTGTCCAAGGATTCTCCACACTTTATCAAATAGCGGATAAGTCGCTCAATGAAATCACTTCCTGCTCTTTTCAGTTTATTTATTGGCAGCAAGCTTTTCTTCTGCAACATAGCACTCCTATGATGATTTATAAATGCCCATTGAAAGCTGTTATCTGTATATAAAAAGCCTTGATGGTAGACATGTAATTTTTGTTTACACCAGAGAAATAACTTCTTAAGGTGGATACGAATCTAACATATATATATAATATATGATACGAAATAAATATATTAAGTTCATATCAATGGCTGCAACATAAAGTAGATATTTCTCTAGTAAAAACAAAAGTTTCATGTCCAACATCAACGTGACAAGATGTTGCAAACAGTGATATATTATATCAGTGCTTGCAAAATCTTGTCACGTTGACACATAGGCTACACACCACCCACACGTGTACCACCCACAGACAGACCACCCATACGTGGACCACCCACAGACAGACCCCCAGTGGTCAATGGATCATCAGTAGGCGTTTTGTCAAGGCTATAGGATCACACCTCGACCTATTGGCTAACATCAAAGTGTCACTGTCAATGGCTGATTATGCCAGTTTCAGTTTTGGCAACTCGCGGTACACTCAGTTCCGGCCCACTCTTGGGCCTCACACTTCTTGCATACATTCTAGTTTCTCTTTCTTTTTATGATGATTTAGGGCACCTTGTGACTCTATTTAGGGCCACCCAATCTTTTCTCTTCTACTAAACAGAAAGAATAGAATTTCAGCCTATGAATGCTGTTAGTTGATGGAGAGTGATGGAGGATATCCTGCACATCGTGTTTGCTTCAACCCTTCCCCTTGTCACAACCTGCAAAAAGCACTATTGTGCGCTATTAAAGTAAGTTGCCATAAATGGTAAGGAGAATGAATGAAATAATAACTGAGATTACCATGACGATTGAGGAAATTTGGTCAATTGGGTCAACAGAATACTATTAAACCCTCAGGCTAAAGTTAATAGACAAAAGCACACATGTTATTCTGCCAAAAAGAACAACATATGGAATTAATGGCAAGACAAGTAGCATTTAAGTGCTCTAAAAGCTTGGTTTGGTCAAGGCCGTTCTTTGTGCTAGCAATGATGAGTATGGTCATTGTTCCAAAATTACAGGTTTTGAGCGCCACTGTGCAACTTTTAGTGGACTAAAATAGAACTATCCAGTGATTCATATAGAAAGAGATCGGGCACACCAACCCCTGCTTGTAGCCATTATAAATAGGTAAGTGTTACTTCCGACGAGTGTTAATAATTGGGACTCCTGCTGGAGGAAATCATAAATTACATTCACTACTACATTTGAAATCAGAATACAAAATAATTTAGTGGTATCCTGTTGAACTTTTGATGATATGTGCAGATGCGGTGTAACCCTAAAGCATGAGCACATACTGATATTTCTTCTATATGTAGAGACCTATTTTAATATCGTCTTGGTACAAAATACTCATTTGTAGGTGACACAAGGCACAAAACAAACTCGGACAAAAAAATTTTTCAGCAAGAGATGGCGTTGAAACAATGTTAGTGACCACAATTCCAAAATAAAGCACTGATCTGTTGCAACCTCAGATCTTTTCAATTTGTCACTACCATGAACATCGGAGCTGTCAGCAGTGTGAGCTGATCCGGTTTGAAAAGAGATCGCAGCGTCAGCCTGCAGAGTTATTTGGATGACGCCACGCCATGAATGTTTTGTATATATAACTGGGCCGGGCTTAAGTGGCATGCTGAGGTAAATAAGTTTTGCTAAAGATAATGGAAAAATGCCGATCAATCTAGATCAAAAATCTAAAATGACACAAGGCAGCCACCTCTCAGAGGCAGTTAGTGTGACAGGGTTAAAAAAAAGCAATGAGTGATTGTGATTTATTTATAATAACAATATTTAATAATAATAATTAACAATAAATAATTAATAGTAATAATTAATGATATAATAATCATTTTGTAATTATTGAACATGATGCTATAGAGGGTGCGAAAATACCAATCAATAGCGTAAAAAATTCATATACTTATTAATAATTCAAAGTCTATGAAAAAATTTATAAGCTGACATTAAGGATGTTTACAATTTACCCGCAGATTTTTGATTGCCACCTTTATCCTTACCAAGACTGCAGTGTCATCCTGGATCAAGATTGGTCCATTCGCCTGCACATTCCATTTGCCTGCATCCCATTTGCTCCCTGCGACTGGTCACGCCGCAGTGGATCGGGAGCAACTCCGAATGCAGACATATGGACCAAACTTGATCTAGTTTCATCCCTCTTCTTCTGAAACTTGAATGCTCAAACCCGGATCGAAAGTGTAAAAGGAATTTGGGGGATAAAAAACTCAAAAAATATGTTTGCTCAGCAGCATTTACACGAAAAAAATTAATGTTTTGAGCAACAGTCACTTAGAAAAACAACAGAAAAAAACTCCCGAAACCATTATTGGATTGTTCCTTAGGAAAGGGACATGCCCTGTCATGCACAAATATTCATTGTATGATCATCATACATAGCCAGCCCAAAGTAATTCACCCGAGGCCATTTGCAGCCGATTGCAGCCGCTGGTGGTTGTTGAGGGTAGATATACATATACTTTTATTGGCAACCTAAGTCATCTCATTAGAAATGTTCTGCACTCAGTGCCAGGGTAGCCAGCTGATAGAGGGTAAACTCAGATCTCAGATTTTGCAATTGATTGTTTCCTGCTCATATCGTATCAGTCTCACTGAACCAGGAATTAACCTTTTTTTAAAATCATCCAAGTCCTGAAACTCAGTTACGCTATATACATGTGACGTCATGTAATCAGAAATAGATATCTAAGGAATTAGCAGGAATCAAAATGTAAATTCCTATACCATTTGAAATCCGCAATGGTCGATCTGGATTGAAAATTAAACAAGGAAATTATTTGAGAATGGCAAGAGATTGTATTGAAAGAAAACAGTGTTACCACAATTTTCCCATAAATATCTAAAATAATGCTATAGATAGGAAGAAAAAAGCCTTTGAATTGTCAAAAGAAAATTATACAGGCTGACAAATGGGGTGCTGGCGTTACACCCATGAACTAACTAATAATAACCTTTCACCATATTTCCTTCCAAACATTCAATCCATATAGAAAAAAGAAGATAATATTTTGTCATTTTGGAAGCGGAGAGACTCAAAACATGATATGACACCTCCATGCAGCATAATCATGAAAAAGATTGAGTTATTGTCAACAGACGCTTAACAAAACCAATTGGGCCATTCAGCTGGAAAAATCTCAAAACCTTTTTTGGACAGTTCCTTATACAGAGGGCACAGACCCTATCAGACGCACCATACACAAATCGTACACTGAGCAGCTGTTCTTTTATCTTTTCTCAGTGTATGATTTGCGGACGAATTGGTCGGAAAGACTAAAAGAACGAGGTCACCTACCCATCCTTATCAAGGAGTTAGATGTGACTTGTGATGGCGCGATTTGTGAGTTGTAAGGAATTTTGCTGCCACATCCAACTCCTTGTTCTAACTGACAAACCTAGCATGGTATGATCAAGTATGCTGCTGTCACACTATGGCTGGTTGATACGAGCATAAAACCAGGTAGGCGAAAACTGGAAGACTAGAAAAACTTGGCTTTATGCAAATACATTAGTATTATGTCAAATGCCAACTGACCACAAAGTAATTGACATTTTTGCTATTTCCTTGAACAGACTAATTAGGGCTGTATTACGTAAAATATATTATAAATAACTTATTGGCAGGTATAGTGTTTCAGCTGTACGAAAGGACATACTTGTGTTGTGTTGCCAAGTGGAAACGAGTCAAAGTATCAACTCCGCTTATCTGCCAATCCCCATCACAGGTAATTAGCCTTGTCACGCGGCTACTTTTTTGGTTTGGGGAGTAGGCCTACGCCCCAAACCAAAAATGTAGCTGTGTGACAAGGCTAATAGGCGATAACTAGGAGCAAGCGAATCAGGAATTGGTGAAGCCTACCTTGACAAGCTTTGTTCAGTGTGGGGTTCCATCCCCCCGCTCCACCGAACATAGCTTGTCAAGACAGGCTAGAATTGTTGTTGTTGAGATAGTGAACTGAGCCTGTCACTAATGACGACCTGATTAAAGTTTTGTGTGTGAAACAAGAACACGGTCAGCTCAAACACGTGGAAATTACCTGATTGTCTGCCAAATACAATTTTGAAAAAAGATAAATTTTCTACAGAAGTTGTGCATATCAATAGCACCAAATTTTCAGACATTTTGTAAACCGATATGGATATTTTCCAATTCTTCTAAGTTTCTGTTTGTCCTATCATATTTGTGATCGACTAGTTTGCGATAAAAGTGCAGGGCGAATACCACAAACACAATACCAGCTGGAAGTATGACGAAAGTGCTGACCATAGCTGGCACAAATCCTTCTCTCTTGGTGCTGGCTGTAGGGTTAAACTTTACCCAGCAGAGTATCGCTATTTCCGAGAGAAAAAGAAGTATTCCGAGACCTGTGGAGAAAGCCCAGGCTGTCTCTATATATTTATGCATAGACTCGTGCGGAGAATCCTGAAATACAGAGAAGACGTATGAAGTGATTAATCGTCTGATTTAAAATAGGTGGTGAAAGCCGAAACTGTACCGTTGTAGCTATGTATTGACAGGTACGGCCTCAAATGCTCCTGTGCCCCGTCAGGATCTAGTCCGTAAACCCATACTGATACAGGAAAAAAAAATGGAGCAACGTCAAGGTTTCTCACGCGTTATCGCAGAGTATCAAAACTATAAATGGACCTGAGTGAGTTTATTTCCAGGCACGGCAAATACCGATATAAAAAACAAGACTTACGAATTGTCTTACGGACCAACTGAAAATAATATGCTAACGACTGAATGTCAGATTGAATTTATGTATTGAGTCATGCGGGAATCCTGAAATAAAAGCAAGACATTTATGAATGGTATTTGCAACTGGCTGAAAATAATCCTGGAATTTGAACCCTCAAGAAAAAGCTGAGTGAATCATGTTTTTTTTTGGATAAATTTGCATACATTAACGAAAAAGGTAATTTTAACCAAACAGGACATATTGATAGTGTTTTTACGACTGGTAGTTTTTCATCATGGAAGCATCAATTTTGGAGCACCAACTTTAGCATGAACAAAAGAGGCATCAGAATGTCATAATAACGTCAGCTACCAAGAGTCATCATGAGCGAGGAGCTTGCAACAATTTTGGTGATTAGTTTGGTCTTGCTAAGGCCTCGTTTGCAACTTATTGTGCTAACCTACTTGGAAACGAAAATCAGTCTTTTTGCAATAAAATGGGTGACCTTGTAATGTATCATCAATCATGCTAATTTCAGTTAGCCTCAGTATTTTGTTAGATTTTCCAGTGTGTTTGAAAGAGGGGAATGTTCCCTTTGTTTGAAAGTTCACATCAAATCCTCCCTCCTCCCCCTAACTCTGACTTCTTCTGCTTTACTGAAATGCTGCGAACTAACCATGAAAAAAACGAATACTGTCATTTTAAAATTTGAACGATTGTCGGTGCATAGACAAACAGTGTTGTTGTAGAACTAAAGATACCTTCCTTTTTTATATGCTCATATGACTTGTATGTTATATGCTATTTTAGTTAAGCTTAATTTCTTCAAGTTAGTAGCAATACCAAAGACATGATGGTGAGATTTAGCAGATTTTTTGATGTGGGGTTGTCTTTTTAAACTTTGGTAACACAAAACAAACTTTTTTCAAATAATTCCTAAGATAACTAATGCCGAGGAAAAAAATTACTATCGTTGCAATAACCAGGAGTAAGTGAATCGGGAATTGGTGTTGTTGAGATAGTGAACTGGACCTGTCACTAATGACAACCTGATTAAAATTTTATGTGTGAAATGTGAACACAGACAGCTCAAACACATGGGAATCACTCAGATTGTCTGCCAATGGCAACTTCAAAAAATTTTGTTTTCTATAGAAGTTGTGTATATGTTTGAATAGCACAAAAATGAGATTGAATAAATGTTTATAGACATTTTGTAAACCGATATGTTACTTTAGTTGAGGTTATCTTCGTCTAGTCAGTAGCAGTACCAAAGAGATGAATGGTGAGATCTAGCAGATTTTCCGATGGTGTGCAGTTTTCTTTTAAGTATTGGTAATACAACAGCAAGAACATGATAATCTTGTCTCAAAAAATTTATAAAAAAAAACTGCTACAACCTAGACCTAGTTTTTCTAAATGTAACAGATGAAAATGCAATCAATATTTTCACCTTATTGTTAAGAAGGAAAATAAAAGACGATGCTGGTTCTATAGATCCAAGATGGACTTGCTAGGTGTGCAGCAAGCTGCCAAAACTGGTATTGATCTTAGCCAATAGCGGGAAGAGAGCAATTTCTTTTCTAGCATATGACATATTCTAAATATTTAATTTTAGTTTTTTTTGTCTTCACAACGTCACACAACAATGTTACAATGCCAAAGACCTGCTCAGCTTTATTCCACAAAATGGCGTCAGTTGACCGGCCAAAAATATAGAGGGGGAACCTTTAGAACACAGTTCCCACTGGATTCTGCTAAAATAACAGTGTCAAGTTGTCTCTTTAGACCAGATATCAATCATACTATTAAAGATCCATATTTCTGCATAATTTGATCTAGAAATTGCAAAAAATTCTCAAAACGATTTTCAAACCAATAGTAGGGTACCCACAAAGAATGAAGTCCACTTAGACACGTATGTCCTCACTCTGTCCTAGCATGTAACAACAGATTTACCCAAACCAATCATCTAGAATCTACACATCCTGGGCTAATCGATGGGATTTCGATAGTCTGTTTAATTATGACATGGCCTTGATGTCGCAGAATATCCCTGTGCTTTGTGGCTGATAATTTAATTGTATTTAATGTCTACATTCATGTGACATGGCAATATTCTATGTATTTATATATATAAATCCACGGAAAAAAATGCTATCTCACAAGAATGTTTATGCAACCAAAATTGCACGTGTCTCAGCAAACTCATATAATGCACGTGTCTCGGCAAACTCATATAAACAATGAAAATTTTTTAAATCAGACTAAACGTAGATACATTATGGCCCTCCCCTATATGCAATATAAATGAATACATCACATATGTAATATATATATGTATATATATACATATATATATATATATATGTATATATATATATATATATATTAAAGGCTACCCAAAGACAAACAGATGTTATAGTCAGACAGTTACTTATGATAAAGGATGTGCAAAACAAGAAACAAGCACTTCCTGTTCAGAGTGACATCATTATTCGGTGAATGAGAGTTACCTTCTCTGGGAGGCACTCATACCGACATCAATAATTGATGCCAATTAGAGCATTGAATTTTTTCACCATGCTGACACAACTTTATCGTAAGTACCGCCTGACTATAACATGCTTTGGTCTTTGAGTAGTCTTTAATGTAGATATATTATTTCCCCCGCCCCCCCCTGTATGTAATATAAATACATATATATATGTATATATATATATATATATATATATAACATAAATGATATCTAAATATCTTTATAATATATATTTAAACATATTACTATTATATATGAGAGTTACCTTGATGGAAGACATGGTAGCACTGACAGACTCAATGTTAGGGAGTATACATGTACCAATCATAAGGGCTAGTAGGTGCACAGCCACTAGTAACGTCGTGTTAATTGCATAAATAATCAATAATGTCTGATTGATCTGATCTCCTTCAGGTAGCTGTATTTCCACCATACCAATCTACAAACATGTTACACAAAATGTGTGTTAGAATCTTCAATCAAAACACACACTGATAACGTGATATACTATTTCATATGTGTATCTCTGATTGATCGATAATTCACTTAGCATGAGTACCATCAGAAGGAATTTGGTGTGACGACCTGAGTTCAATTTTATTTATTAGGTGCGGGAATATGTAAGGTACTCCAACTAAATTGACTACAACGATCCAAGTTAAACATGTCAATAGTGTAGTCTTCATGTCAGTGTGATTAAAACAGCCAAAATCTCAATCTCATTGCTCACTCAATTAGTGAGTGATACCTGTGAGGGTCTTGCTCGGTAATCGCTCAGTCATTGATGGAGCTATATAATTTCTGAGTGAGCGATTCAGGAGCTATTTTGTGAGTGATAATTGAACCCCCCCCCCTACCATCAATATTCAATCAGTCATGGCCTATGCTTCATTTAGAAGGCGATATGATACCAACAGTGGAAACATGATGTTGGTTACATAATGAAAGGCTTGCAGAAGAAATGAGATTTGGAGGGACTGTGAGAAAATGTAGCATATAATATTTTGCAACCAAGAGTAGGGGTGGCGCTGATGCACCCATCCATTCGCTGTACCAGGATTCCTGGTCTTTAACGATGTGGACTGTTGTACAGATGGAAGTTTTTGAGGAGTAAAACAATATTTGCAATAAATCTCAACTGATGTAAAAAAATGTACTGATTGCAATTGAGAACTTAAGACCGAGTATTGGTAATGTTGGGCCTAGCCAGACAAGAGCCTTTGAAGACTTATCAAGTAAAATACAGGACATTTCAGTATAAATCTTTGTCGCAGAAATGCAAAATTTAGTCCTATTATGTTTCTTTGATTTCACTGCAACATATTATTACCAAGGAGTTACTCCTTGATATTAATATATTTTAGCGCATTATTTAATTTTTTTTTAAATTGGCTCTCGCATTTATCTTATTTCTCTTATCTTACACTATTCAACTGGGGCACTGAGAGGGTGATTAATTCTGTCACAGACGGACTAAAGGGCCTCACAAAGCGAGCATAACACATCTGAAAATAGTGAGCTCTTGTTCAGGGTCTTTTCCTGCTCAGTGTCAATGAAAAAATGCGAACAATTGAATCATACTCATGAAACAATGAATAGACAGTTTTCTGAGCTCTGATTTAGGCCTCAATTGGAAGTTGTCCTCTCTCCAGTTTGGTACTTTTAACCCACGCCGCATAGGAAAAACGTGCTGAAAAGAGGGTTATCTTGGTAACCGCTTATAATAGGAAAAAAATTATCTTTGATTCAGAATCTGCAGCATTGAAAACTCATATGGACATAGTTTGGGAAATAATTTTAGTATTTGGATAGTGTATGATAGCATTTTCTGCCTGTTTTGCGGACAATTTGGCAGAATTTTTCGTGAGTTTCATCATTAAAATTAAGATTTATCAACATTCAAGCCTCCAATGATTTGGGGATTCAGGGTTTTCAATGGTGCAGACACTTAATCAAAACTCATTTTTATCCTAACATTAGCGGTTTTCAAGATAACCCTCTTTCAGCAGGTTTTTCCTATGCGGCGTGGGTTAAAAGTACCAAACTGGAGAGAGGACAACTCCGAATTAAGGCATAAATAAGAGCTCAGAAAACTGTCTATACGAATGTATGGATGATACACTTTTGCTTGATATGATTTCTCTTTTTCAGTAAAAAATTAAGTATGAATGATACATTTTCTTTGGCTTGACATGAATTGGCATCATCAGATGTTATTTATGAATTAAATAATAAATAAACAATAAATATTATTTATTTTATACGTAACTCTGATGATGCCAATTCGTGTCGATCAAAAATGTATCATTCATGCATTCATACTACTCATCTATTCAGATGCTGGCAATTCATGTCAAGCAAAAGTGTATCATCCACACATTTGTATTTATTGTTTTATAAGTATTTTAAAATCTTATCGGTCAATAAAGAGTCAGACCAAGCAGGACTGTACCTTGCAGTGCGCTGATCATCTGCACGTTTCTTACACTTATGTGTAAATAAAACTTTCTATAACAAATAAAAAATATTCTGATAATCTGATAAATATAACTGACATTTAAGTTTCTCAAAACGTGCACGTGCACGCCCAAACGGATTAAGTTTGGATTAAATTATGAAACTAAAATAAAATATAAATTTATTGACTTAGCGCTGCAGGATATCCCCCCCACTGCTATGTGGCTGGGATTATTATTATATTTGCTGTTTGTGACAAAGCAATATTCTATATATTAATAATGATAAATATATAAAAATAAATACATCAAATAATGTCAAGTCACAAGGAGATTTTCGCTAACATATCACATTTTTTGTTGATTGAGTAAATAATCAATAAAGTTTGATTAATTCAATCTTCTTCAGACGCTGTAAGAATTTTTAGTATAATTAAGAATAATTCACTATTGGTTACAGATTAATGAAATGCTGAAGTAAGGGGGCTGAGGGAAGACACAACGCAATATTGCCTACGATATTTCGGAATGAAAAGTAAGAATACTATATGGCTGTGCACTATCATAGGTTGGACTAGTTTGACCCCCCCCCCCCAACCTCCTGTCCTTCGCTTGACGGCCCCCCTCAGTTATACTGGAATTTCTGATTTATAACAATAGTGCCGTGATAGAAATGTTTAAGGAAAAGAAATTAGTAATGTTTTTCTTCTTCTGTTATTCTGACAATCGATGCCGACTGATGTACAAAACCGTACAGTATGCAATGGTGAATACTGTGATTAGAACATAAGACTTCAGATTAGTATGAATGTTGAGCCTTGCAAGGTATGAGCTTTGATTGAAGATCGTTGAACTCTAGGGGTGGAGCGGATCAGGGTTAGGCAACCTCGGATCGGATATCGGATTGGTCCATAAATTCAACCTCGGATCGGATCCGGATAAAGCGTACAAACGCTAAATTTACCAGTCCCAGCAGCTGTACTTTTGCACCATAATATACAGTTAAGGTCATTGAATACATGGATAAACACCGTCAACAATATTTTCCCTGAACCATTACCCTAATTTAAATGTGTATAATGTATCTGCTTGGATATAATGCTTTACAAGGAGCAACTTATCACTCAAACAGCCAAGACGCAATTGGTTCACACAAACAGATTATTTGAAAGGATCATTATTAATGAGTACAAAGATCTCTTGACTCCAAGCATTTGTGCATAGACACTCAATTTGCCAGGTTCACTCAAACCCCGATGTTAGTAATCACTGAGTTTGAACAAACTCCCTGCTCCTATGTCCCAAACTCTCTGCTGTGATTAGGATAGGAATTTTCCTCCTACTTTGAAGAAGCAGAAGAGGATAACCTTGTACATCAAACTATAGACAGTTTGTTACAAGGAACATCATTGGATTAAAAATTGTGTCTTATTCACAACTATCTGCGTAAAGATGCTTCTCTCAATTTCAGCAGAAAAATACATCCATCAAATTTATTAGCAGCTATGAAAATGAGATATGTATTGAATGCCTACTGATCACCACTGAGTGCTTTCAGCCAAACTCAATTATCTAATCTGAAATACAAATTAATGACTATCATACTTCCTTCTTTGTCATTTTTAGTGAGATAAATGATGCTAAGTAAAGTGTTGATTAAAAACGTATCATCTCGGATCAGACCAAGGAGTTAGAGGGAAGGAGGGTGGTCACGTGACAATAATACTTGGCAACGGAAAGATATAAGTCTTTTCTAATGGTGAGGATACTTTATTTGATAATATGTGTTATCTTAATGTGTTTACTGCCACAATATGCAATTGAAATTATTCATCTTGTTCAGCCATTTTGTTTTTCATGTGGGTAGTTAGGTCATATATAGTATCACTAGATTGGTCACGTGACCACCCTCCTTCCCTCTAACTCCTTGATCAGACATAACACATATCCAATCCGGTTTGTGGTTGAATCCGGGGTCAAATATCCAAAATTCAACTCCAACCTCAAGAGGTCGTTCCACCCCTATTGAACTTCATATCTGGAATACCATAATTAGCTTTTGGTGCCAATCAAAGGGCTTGCCAAAATAGCCAGTCACTAGAAGCATTCTAAAAATAACACTTATCATCTATGCTGAAGGCCTTTCAATACTGTTTGCAGTTTTGAAACAGGACAATTTCCCAGGCTATATCATTCATGTTTTTTGGGGACAGCCAATCAGATAATCAATGGCAGATCAGTCTTGGTGTTGAGTGTTCTAACTGTATAAGGTAGACTTAATATTTCAGTTCCATCAGAAGGATTTAATTCATTGTTGAAGATCATAACAAAAGACAAATGATACCATGCAAGAGTACAATATACTCCCCCAGATTAAAGTTTTGTTGCAGAAATGAAGCGCAGATTACCCTTCAACAACATATTATGAGCGGGTTATATCTCGAAGAATTACTCAAATCTGTTTATTTGACCCTAGCCTCTATCAAATCCCTTCAACATTCAATTTGTCTCTGAGAATTGTCTCCCAACAAAGGCACACCAAAACAAGTTACCGGTTTGCAAAGATCAGAAGTTAATTAATCTTGTCATTTTCCTTGAAAAATAGCTAAATTACACTTTTTTGACAGTGAAGAGTTTGATCACATGATCACCCAATTAGTCTGCCTTCCTAGGTAACTGACAAGTTCAGCGACCTCACAGGTTGATCCATCATGTTAAATTGGCTCCACATATTATCTCATTGTAATTTCATTCTAAAATCATTTTTTTTAAATATCGCTTCAAATGAAAACATTTTAACGGGTTCATTGAACTTTCGAAGGTAACCACGAAAAATCCGGTTGGCAAAAGTGAAAAGAATATTGAGACCGAAGTCACAGAGTAAGGATATACAGAGAGGACAGTTCAATGATAGTTATAGTGCCTGCGGTTTTTGATTCACAGGGGGAAAATTGTGCACAGCTGGATGCCAAAAACTCATTATCTCTATATGTTATAATGACATTTTTCTTGCAGACATCCCTACCTTTGATGGGCCATAATTCATTCTGTATTTATTCTAAAGACTGATTTCCAACTTTGTTGGAATGTCCAACCTTCAAGCTATACACCGTATTATTGTCATTTTGTACTAGGATTCATAGGCTAAGAGTAATCCAGGTTTTTAAAATGAGTTTTTTTCATATAGATTTACATGTGACAATTGATAGACAACTGGTCATCAAAATTAGGAAATGTCCGTGCATTGACCTAAGCCCTGTGTAAATCTATATGATAAAACTCATTTTAAAAACCTGGATTACTCATAGCCTATGTATCCTAGCAAAAAATGACAATAATATGGTGTATAGCTTGAAGATTGGACATTTCAGAAAAGTTGGAAATCAGTTTTTAGGATAAATACAGAATGAATTATGACCTATCAAAGGTGGCTATGTCTGCATGACAAAACTCCACTGTAACTTACATATATTATTCTGAAATTGGCAGGTGGCCAGATTGATGAATTTCCCCCAGTTGATAAAAACCCGCAGGCACTATAACGATCATTGAAGTGTCCCCTCTGTTTATCCTTACTCTGTGCCGAAGTTATGGATGTATGGGTAGCAAATCAAAACCGGACTAATTTATTATTTCTATAGAAGGCACATGTACTCTAGCTAGATCAATCAAGTTCCAATTCGCCGGCCGTCATTTAGATGTTGAGCCGGCGGCAGCTCACCAGTAGAAGGGGAATGACCTGGAACATGATATGACTGTTGACTTTATTGAAACTTGGACCTACAGATCTAAAATGACATGTAAAATCCATATTAGTTTGGTCATACTCACAATCACCCCCCCCCCCCCTCCCTCCCCAATACTCTCATTTTTAAAGGAATATGAGAATCAAAGTCTACACTGGCGAGATGACAAGCGTACCAAGGCTTATCTTGCCAGTTGGAGAGTATTTTTTTGACCAGACTACGGGTAAATCGTATCAAACTTGATCCACATGTACTTTAGGAAGGCAATGAAGGGGTTTTATTTTTAACCAGCATCCCTAAAACTTGAAAAGATGACTAACAATTCTATTCAAATCAATGTTGAAGTTGCAGGAAATGAGCTTCATGGACGTAATTCGACTGTATTTCAGTTTATTTTTAATTGCCCTCATTAGTTGTCATGGATCACTGTGTATTATTCAAATGGGGATGTCCTTTTAGTCATAAGCCATGAATAGCTATTGGACTAATCATTTGAAACCTAACATCATAACTTCCTTTATTTAATTTTCTAGGAGGGCAAGGGTTTTATCCCCGATAAGGCAGAGTTTCAGGCCTCATAAAGCTACAATTTTCCCCTCATAAAATACAAATTATCAACATTCTAAACAGCATCTCAAAAATCCTGACTCATGATGGTAACTTGTATCAGTGACACATTAGCTTTTGTATGTGGCTACCTGGTTTGCTTTGGGAGGTTCCCCAAAAAAAAACAATTAGCCGCGTTTCAAGGCTAGTGACACATGCTTACAATGCAGCTTTGCGTTGACAAGAAGATCAAATCAACCCATGGTGTTCGGTATCTACTACTGACGTCATAAAAGAATACATCAAACTGTGATATGATTAAAATATGATGAGAATCAATAACACGCATGTATAATATAGCCATCACGTCAGAGAAAAGCCTGGGAAATTTGGCTTAAACCTGTGGTAGCACTATCAATTATGAATTTTTCATTTTCTACAGCGTAATGCTAGAGGAAGTTTTCTGATTTACAGCCGCGAAGACTAGCTGGCCTATATGAATGACCTGAGAAGGGATAGCAAATAAAGGTATTGTTAGCCGAGCATAGAGGAGTGAATATGACCTTGAGTTTCGTTTCTATGTCAGAAAGTGAGCTAGAATCAATTCTCACAAGCTGAAGTTTGGAGTTTATACAATGTAATGATATTGAATAAATGTGAGCTAGCCATCAATTTCGCTATTGCTAGCTAGCCAAAAAGGCAAACATTAAGCACAAGCTGAGATGTGCTGTGGAAAGAAAATTGATCGTTAACAATCAAAGTAAAACCCCATACACAGTTGAGAGCTACAGTTTATGGGATTTTACATTGATTATTAATAGTCATACTTTCTTCCATAGCAAATTCATTTTGCCTATTTCCTCTTATGCATACTTCACTTATCTTATAAATGCTATAAATAATATCAACACAGGAAGTGTGGTTTTCATCACTTCACTCAGGTCCAGACATTCATTCTTCCTCCTTCCGGCAAAAAAATGTTGTGATGAAACTTCCACAAATCGTTTCACCATCCATGACACCTAAATTATTCATTCTAGGATTGTTGATATTACAAGAGATCTCATGTTGACTTAAACCAAAGTGTTAGAGTCTCCAACTCCTGACAGTCTCCAACACACAGCCCAAGTTTTAGAGTAGTCATTTGTAACACTGCACTGCAATGCGAATTGAACAGATTTTTATTGATATCCTGCAACATTTCGACTCCTGGGAACAACCCGGCGAGGTGGGACAACTCCAAATTAGACATCATTTTTACCCCTCTCACAATATTATTTGTGCTCCAAAGCCAACTTAAGAATCTCTCTGGTAGTCTTGCCTGATCTCCAAATTCTATTATTGGCTTTGTATATAACTATAAAGCTTACAAATTATTAAATCTCAGCTTTTCTACATTTAAAGACCATGTCAACCATAAATGTCATATATTCCCAGTATAATAATGTTGATAATATATAATAATTATATCAATGCTATCCATTGTCCCTGTTTGCATGAGCAAGTATTCTCTATCAAGAAAACACTCTCATGCTGGTAGGATAAGGGGAGCTTATCATCTGGACAATGAAGGCTTCACTTTGATTCTCCTCTTTGAATGAGAGTACTGACGGGTCTCTGTGAGTGTATGCACTGCACTCCAAATTGAACAGGTGCTTATAAATATCCACTCTAACACTCAGCGGGCGAGGGGGGACAACTTCAAATTATAGTTCATTATTGCCCCTTTGCGCAATATTTTTGCTGCATAGACAACTTAAGAATCACTCTGGTAGTCTAGCCTGATCTCCAACTTCTATTATTGCCTTTTTATATAACAATATAGCGTAAATATGATTATATCCTAGTTTTTCTACATTTAAATCCTCTATAATACCATTTCATCTATAAATGTCAAATATTCTCAATAAAATAATGTTTAAAATATCAATGCCTCGCACGAGCAAGTATTTTTTAATGTAAAATCACTCTCCGCCTGGTAAGAAAAGCCTGGGAAGCCTTAACATCTGGCCAGTGCAGGCTTCAGTTTGATTCTTATTTATTCATCTGAGGATGTGAGGATTGGAGTGGGCGGGAGGGGGTCTACGTGAGTATATCACAACTAATAAATGGATTCTCCATGTCTTTTTCCATCTATAAGTCCAAGTTTCAAAAAATTTTGACCATCTTGTGAGAAATAGTGACCTGGAACATGATATGACTGTTGACTTTATTTAAACTTGGACCTATAGATTTGAAATGACTTGGATAATCCATATCAGATTGGATTCACTCACAGACGCCCCACCCCCCACTCCTCCCTCAAATCAAATTGACGCCAGCACCGGCGAGATGACATGCCTTCCAAGGCCTATCTTGCCAGTCAGAGAGTGTTTTTGTAGCAGAATTATTGCTCGTTCGAGGCATTGATATTTTAATCATCATTTTCTTGAGAATATTTGACATTTACTGATGGCATGGTATTATAAATGAATAAAGTTGTGTAAAAACTAGTGAATAGTAGTATGTAAGCTATATAGTTATATAAAAAGTCAGAAATAGATGTTGGAGATCAGGCTAGACTACCAGAGTGATTCCTAAGATGTCTATGAGATGTTGAAGATCTTACAAATCTACTAGTTGGGTACCTCACTTGTTCATAAGACATACTCCCCCCCCCCCCCCTACCATACCCCAAAGGGAGTGTGATCTCATCTTCAACACAAAGTGGGCAACTATCAGATGGGAGTTGCCCACTTGCATAAAAAGAGGACATAACTCCTAGACACCTATGTAAAGAATGAACTTTGTTTTCCCCAAACAAAAGATCAAGGCCTAAATGGTTAGACTTGTTCATATATACACATTACTTAGTGTAATCAATGACATACCATAACTAACCATGTTATGAGGGAATACCTAGATCAGGTTTGACCTGGTTTGTCTGCATTTGGACCTGTTCCCCCTCGACAGAGACTTATGAGTGTAAGTGGAGTAGGTGCAAACATAGGCAAAGTGGATCTAGGAGCTGGAGCTAGGCAGGGAGTTCAGGACATGGCATGCCTCAAACTCCCCGATCTAGCTAGTTTATAGCTGATCATAGATATGACAGAAACCCCTGTTTAAGGCTATGATATAAAAAAAAATTTAAATCTTTGATATAAGGATACAAAATATTATAATATTTTGTATCTTTAGATCACAGATTTAAAAAGGTTTTTTTTTATGTTATATATATTAAAAAAGGGTGAAGATATCAAGGATATTTGAATATATTATGTTAAAATATCCATGAAGGAGAGGGCCGATGTTGGAGTCTGGTTTGACTTACCATAGCAAAGCCAGAAAGCAATGCTGATGTGCGAGTGACAGCTTTGAGTTTAGCCTTACTTAGATGCAATCTTCTCCACGCCAACAGGTTAGGTCCACTCAGTGCCTGATTAGAATCACTCTGATTCAGTAACATGTTGTGTGACATAGATAACCCTTGTCTTATTTCTATCGCTGACACTACAACAAAATGACAGACTAAGTCAGCATACGTAAATAACCAAATTGGAGGATATCTCTCTTACATTATATTTATAATACGATGTAAGAGAGACATCCCCACCATTTTAAAATAATCATAACAAAGAATTTTTTTTTATTTGAAAAAGCTAAACAGTTAGTTCAAATCAAATTTCAATTAATCAGAATACCATGCTATTAAACAAAGACTTGTTTCCCCCCCCCCCCACTCTATCCCTTACTAAATTTAGTTATTTGGCCTCTTTTAAATGAGTCACGACTTGGAGATGTATGTATGAAGTGTGGAGATTGTGAAGCTTGCCAAGATCACAGATAAAAAGTTTGTTACATAACAACCTTTTTATCTGTGATCTTGGCAGGCTTCACAATCCTAGTTTTCTCAAACACAGATAATAAATACATATACATACATACATCTCCAAGTCACGACTCATCAACTGTATGCTGGAGTATGCTGTTTGCTGATGAATCCACCTATGACCAATCATCAGCTGAGTCATTTCCCTTTGAATTCAGAACTGCCTGGGGTGAAGACTTCTTCCTCAGACATTTGATGTTGAGATATTTTTTAATCAATCTGCTGCCATTCAACCAACCAACCTATTATGCTCAACTGCTCAACTTATCATGAAATCAGCTAGCCACTCTAACCAATGAACCCTACAGCGTTTAGGAAACCTCCAGTTGACCTCAAATACATCCCAGGCACGTTCTAAAATGCAGCGTGTACCATTGATAACCAAGTACCAGTATTTAAAATATTTTGGCATGCATATTAGTGTTCACATGTGTCATATTTGATATACTGGTGTTGCTAATGGGGAAAACTCATTGTTATATCACATAAACAGCTGCCATAGAGCCGTACCAAACACATTTGTGAACCCAAAACATTTTGCATAGGTTTCCTTATATTCTTCCATCAAAAACTCTCTCAAAGCAGTATTTGATGTCAAATCAAATACTGCTTTTATGATTATCCATCACAGGGGAGAAAGCATACTATGAACCTTTCTAACCCTGGGTTTTTAACGATGAAATCAAGTATATTATTCGCTAATCCCCTTGTACAAATAAAGTGAGTGTTTTTGTTCTTTCTATGGTGATGTTTTGATATGAAAAATGGTTGTTTTTTGCTGTCCTAAACACAAACATATTTGGTTGCTAAGCCTATGTGATCATTAGTAACACTTTTTTGTGTGAAATGCTTATTCTATGAATTGTAACTTTAATTGGGCGGTCACCTCTCTGGTCTGTGGCTACTTGGTCACAGACTACCTGACTGCACCGCTGCATATTCTACACATAATAATCTTAATATTTACAAAATAAAGCAGAAACCGAGAAAATAAAACTGTGAGCAGTCCAGCGCTTGCCAGCAGGTTCTATGTCTATTGAGTTGAATATCAGCCAATGATTTATCATCCTGGTTGATATTGATCTGCCTGAAAGCCCAATCAGCCTATTATCTCTGATCTGATCTGTTAGGTGAAGAAGAAGAGCGAATGCCAGGTCACTGAAGATACAGGAAACTGTAACTACATTGTTTTCACATTCACTAAATATCTATCGGTACTTTCAGGAAAGTACCATCTGACCTGGCATTGGCTCTTTCCCACCCACCAGCCAATCTGAGAAAACAATAGACATAATAAATAGCCTAGACAGGACACTGGACGGGGGCATTTGATTGTGGCTGACAATACGACATTGAATTGTGTAGGCCTGGTAACAATGGTGTTATCATTGACTTGCAGTCCATATACCAGGTTTTTTAATGATAAGGCAATCAATTTCAATCAGATTTTGATTCTGAAGAACTCAATAGATTTAGCAGCTTATCGCGAAGGGATTGATTTTAATTTTTACGTCCCAAATTTTTCCTAGAAAAACAAAAAATGAATTTGATGACAAGATGCCGCTGAAAGCAATTTTCAAACTGAAAATCCATTCAGAATTGATCGAGTTATCAACAAAAACCTGGACTGTGGACTGTAAATCAATGATAGCATCACAATCCAACGTCGTTACACCACCAACAATTAAGAGCCTTACTTTAGCTGTATTGTGCCCTGTCTAGTGCTATTATTGAGTCTATGGAGAGAACACATTGGCTTGTGCCATATGTAAACTTCTTAATTCAATGGTAACAGGGCCTTGAGAGATACCAAGGAGCAAAATAACTCCGCTAAACACATGTCACTACATCATAGTTGTTAGGCTGGTGAAATTTGAGAACTACAGGTATTGTTGCATAACGAATACGTACTAAAATATGAGCCATGACAACTTCTGTCTTCACAAAGGACATGTTCATACAGACAAAATACAAAGCATCAGAGAAAGAAGCAGTCTTGACCACTGCGGGACTCGACGAATGGCCTAGCGCATACTACACTGGGCAGAAAATGCAGGAATAAGTGTATAATAGTAAAAGTTTTGTAAGGGCCGTAGGCAGCCTACTAGTTGGAACAGTCCATGCTAAGATTTTGTTAGGGTCCTCAATCCAATGTCATCTACATCGACAAAGCAATTTTGCAGATTGAACATTGACAGGACACAAGAACAGACTCTTTCAGGCTCTGAGTGTTGTATAAGATGTCACATACAGTACCTGCCACATTGTTTCAGTGGTGTTTCAACGTGCCGTGCCATTTGGATTGCTCTCTCTGACATCAATATTCAACTTGCAATACCTGACTCAGACGGACATACAACATACTAGCCATACCTGCAGTGGCAGCCGCTGATGTCAGTGCCCACTCAGAACAGTATAAACCTATGTAATGTGTGTCATGCCACTGCTAAGCAACTTAGATGAGCGCCTTGACTCTTGTAAGTCACCTTGAATTGATTAGTTTGAGTGGCATATCATATATGATTATAACTTGGCATAACACCCTGACTGTACTAACAAGTTTCAAAGGAGTGGTGTCAGCCCTCATGTGACCCCTTCCTTGACTCTTGCTGGTTCTGTGTTGACTTGAATCAAGTACTGGAGTGCCACATGATTGAAGACAATTCTCTATTTTATAGTAAAGATTATATCTTAATCTATGTATCCATTAGTTACAACTGGTATTCAAATAACCAGTTGTTGAAATTCCAGTCAACTGCTCACACACCTTTTGATATTCAAGTCACTGGCCAGATTCAAGTCAAGAAGTCAAAAAGTCCACATCAGAGTTTAGTTTTCAGCAGAATCCTTAGAAGTTTTACAATCACAGCCTAAGAGACTCTCAATTCTAACCTCGGGTTTGATTTTGAGCCCCGTTCCATACAGTATTTTGGTTAATAAAGAGCTTAGGTTATACCGGAAACTTAGCTTGAATATAAAATTGTAACCTGGGTTCTTCACATTGCATTATTTCACTTCATACTCGAAATAGACAACAACATATGCGCTTTGTCTAGTACACTGTCCACCAATCTTAATCACGCTTAGTTTCCGGGTGCATAATACAGAAGGGTAGAAAATCATGGCTGACACAAAAAAAATTGTTGATGCCTACAAAACTTTGTGCCAGGAATGGAATAAAAAGCCACCGAATCTCGAGAAATGCGGTTCTATATTGGACTCATTGAAGGTAGGTTTTGTACAAACTATGTTTCCCAAATCAAGACTAGTTTAAAAGGTCCAACTTCTTCAATTCAAGCTAATGTTTGAGATGAGTAAGGGAAATTGAATGAAAAAGTTACAAGAATGAATGAAATTTTTGATTTTTTATTCTAGACTATTGTTCTTTGTGAATAATGACTATATGCAACTATCATTTCTCTTTTCCCGTTGTCTTGAATTTATTATATTATAGCCTGAAAATTTGCCTGTATAGGGGCCTAGGCTAATTAAATTAAATTTTTAGGCCTGCCAATTTCAAGATCAGTAGAGTAGCAATGCATGGATGGTACAAGACCAGCCTCTCCTGAAAAGCCTGTAAAAATTGGCCAGTACAAGGCCTTATTTTATGTATATGTGGGAAAATCAGAAAGCGTGCCTGATAATTATTGGCCGGCCGATAATCATTCTCTCTCGTCTAATCACTATTTTTGACTTTGACTAAGAATACAGCAGTTATAGTTACATAACATTGCTTTTTTTACTACCTTGACATGATAAATTTTTATGAAAAATTAACAGTTGGAAATCGAACTTGATTTTAGGTTGCACTCACCACAATAAGCTATTTGCCGATGACAGGCTCCCCAGTCACCAAACAAGAACTTCTTATTGCTCGTAAGTATGTCATGGTGTACTATAGCAGTCTGAGTATGTTAAAACAAAACAATCCCATGGGCAACCATATGATTGAGAAGATCGTGTTGGATGGTGGTATGGTAGATAATGTGTTACTCAAATCGGCTGATTGCTAGATTCCTACCCAACAGCTGTACATAACTTTGGTTCAGACTCGGTAATTTCGGCACAAAACTAGGATTGAATCAAAAGTCTAGTCTATGTTTTTTTTTCATTTAATCAGATGGGTCAGACTAAGTATTGTTAGGCTATGCCCCCCCCCCCCCGACACATAGAATGCAATTAATGCACTGGAATCTGATCCTTCTTTCTCCTGGTATTCTTCATCAAAATAACCGAATAACCTACTTCTACAAATTCACAGTAGGGTCTATAGATTGAGGCATCCATACCGCCATCATCCTATCTATTGCAGGCCTTTGGTATTGGCATAATTTAAATTTTCCTCAATGTGTATAGGTAATATATAATATGGATATGATGTCTTTGATAAGCATGCAAAGATTTAGCCCACTTCGTCTTCGTCATCCTAGGAAACACATGTTTGTTCTTTTCATTTGTCAGGTGATGTACTTGAAATTGGAGCACAATGGGCAATAGCTAAACAGGACATACCTTGCTTTGAGCGTTACATGGCGCAACTGAAATGCTACTTCTTTGATTACAAGTAAGGGCACACATACGCACCGACTATTTTTTCCAATTTGATTATTTAGACCAGTAAAACCTAGAATTAGGGACTGGATTTCAAAAATTCAAAGGTATGTCAAACCGAGAAACGTGGGAGTAAGAAGAAATTGTTTGCTTTGGCGCATGTCACGATTGCTTGTCACTCTATAACTATATACCAAAAGGATTTTTCTCGGAGCTTCACAAATGGTTGGTTATCGTCAATTTAACCTGCGAAACAAACCTCCCAATAATTGTGTTTTTTGTTGTGATTTTTTTAGTGAGGATTTGCCAGAGTCTACCTACAAATTCCAACTGCTTGGATTGAATCTACTCAGGCTATTAGCACAGAACAAACTAGCTGAATTCCACACAGTAAGTTATCGTAATGACAAACCAGTTTCTCTGCTAAGAAAAGGGAATGTCTATGCAGTAATTTTATACCCTGAAGACGCTTGATTATTGCGAGACAATAAGTTTTAACCTGTGGCTTTATTGGAGGGCGCATATGAATTCTTTGCTCTTAAATTGATCACGTGATATACTATTGCATGTATACCACTGTTCGATAGAGTGTGAACAAACTCACTTAACATGAGTACCATCACAAGCAATTCGTGTTCAGTATCATTAATTAGGGGTGGGAACATGGTATGTACTCAGTACTAAATTGACTTTAACGATCAGAGATACACATGATAATAGTGTAGTCTCGATTTCAGTGTGCATTTTCCCTTTGGTGCTGGCAATCATAATTGCAATAAACGCTCTCGTATATAGAATCCTGCACAAGAGTAGGAGGCTCAGTTGGTTAGAGCGCCTGCCCTGTAACACGTAAGTGTTAGAGGTCTCGGGTTTGAATCCCGCTGCAGTCTACCGATTACTGGGTTCAATTGATGACCAAGGTGTGCTCCGACCTGCCTGCAAACTGAGAGCAACTTGGTGCCGATTATGGCAGCCGCACCTTAAATCTATTTCATTTCTCAGTCTTCGGACAGGGACAGACTTGCGATCTAACCCACTTTTTTAACCCGCATGTATTTTATTGTGTTATAGGAGTTAGAGTTACTAGATGCAAAAGATATAAACACAAATATTTACATAAAACACCCTGTGTCCCTGGAGCAATATCTCATGGAAGGCAGCTATAATAAGGTAACAGTTTGAATTTAAAGAGACATAGCCCGTCAACACAATTTATCATTTTATGTGACTTTATTGCTGATGAAACATTTTGTATTTTTCATTGCCTCATTCATATATGCAGCTTTTCCTTTTGAAGATCACTCGGTAGTTGTGTTCCTCTGTAAATTAGGGACACAACTCCGTAATCATTCAACTTGTGACTGCAAGTAAACAGCTGTAATGAGAGAGAGTTGTAACGATTATTTTCTTTTGTAGGTCTTTCTAGCTAGAGGAAATGTACCAGCCGAGTCCTACAATTTCTTCATGAATATTCTATTGGATACTATCAGGTAAGGAGCTCTTTACTCACCAAGTGTATGATAATAATCAGCGTATGAGAATAAAAAATGTATAACAATAATTACCAACTAACTTACAACCCTAGATGAGTAGTTAAGTATGGCAGGAGGATATATTTGCCATGCTTTGGATATTTACACTCCCTCTTAACATTATATAGACCCTCGCCTTTGCTGGCCAAGATTTTGTGCTGGCCGAGATTTTGTGCTAGCTTACATCAGGTCACCCTTAAACTAGCCAAAATTGACTCCAACTTATATTTACACTTAAAGCGTATTAATCATTAGGGAAGTTAACTCGGTGAGACAATAGTTCTTTATTTCAAGACTGTTAATTGCTAGCGATATAAAATTTATTGATAAGGTGTGATTGAAATATAAAAATGATTCAAATGATAAACACTATGAGGGGAAATTCAATGAGGCAAGTTAGTCTGATTGCATGTGGCGGTTTCCTGGCAATGGCACTTCAGTCTTTCTTAAAGTTACACCACGACAAATGTTGTCAAAGCTATCAGACTGTTCTTGTTCGTTTGACCTTGTATCTCTTTTATAATTTGTCTAAGTTCTCGCAACCTTTTTGTAGGGATGAGATAGCTACCTGTGCAGAGAAAGCTTACGACACAATAGCGTTCACTGAAGCTGCTAGGATGCTCTTCTTTGATTCTAGTAAACCTATGAAAATATTCGCCACACAGGTAGGCAAAGGAAAACATGTTTGTCACATGTTGTGTCAATGCCTAAATCTAAACTACTATCAAAATCACATAGTTTTCTTTCCATTCGAAGTTGTCTTGAGGGAATGAGGTTTTTTGTATCAATCTAGAGTTCTCAGTTTAATCTAGAATACAGTCCTAGGTTCATATACAGCTTGTGGGGCAGGTTCAACTGATTTCCCTCAGAGTTTAGATGAGAAGGTACTAAAACGGTGATTATTGTATATACAATCATGAAAATAGTACCTCTTTAGGAACCTCTCATCTCAACATTTAAAAGAGTCATTTAAAAGATTGCTATCTTTTTCACTCTAGTAAGCAGGAATCACTCTGTGCATTGTATTTGTAAGAGTGACCCAACTCACTGTCCAGAGCATCTCTGATTCGATTCGGCCAGATAAGATGTTGGGTTGTTGGTTGGATTTCATCTTCATTCCATAGAGATAAAGATACAACAAAACCTGATTCTAGTGCTTATGAGCCTCAAGTTGGCCCGTACACTAAGCTGTTAGCATGTTATATTAGTAGTCAGGTTGATGTTAAAGTGTTGATTAAAAATGTTGGTTAAATTCACAATGTATAGTCTCACATCACATGCCTGAAGAATGGGGGGCGATAGGGGTGCCTGTACCATGCAGCCATTAATCTCCTGTCTGTCTGTGTTTTTACAGAAAGGTTGGGAGACCACCTCAGATAACAGCTTTGTCTTCAAACAGAAGGATCACTCCAAGCTGGAGCCGATTAACTCAGTCGATCTCGCCCAGCAGGCTATACACTATGCTCGGGAGCTGGAGATGATCATCTGAGGACCTGTCAGCTTAGTCAATGTGTCGGCGGCTCTGATTGGCTGGTTGGAGGGAAGCAGCCAATGGCAGGTCAGATGGTTCTTGCCTATATATATTATTGAGAAAGTTTCGCTTTCACTATATCTCCATAGGTACTTTTGGTGACCTGTCATTGGCTCTTTCTCCAACCCTAAAACCAATCAGATCAGAGCTAACAAGTTGGCTACAGGCAGCTGGACAATAATATTCATATATAATGTTCTATTTGGATATGATCCTTGTATAGTTCAGGTATATCGCTTCACTTTATTGTGATTGTGATAATCCAATTTTGCTCTAAAGGAGATGTTCAAAGATGAAATATTCATACTTTTTAATGTAAAGTTACACTATTGTAGACACCCATGTAAGCTATCATATTCATAAAATCGTTTAATAAAACACTTGAACCTCACTTTCTACCAGACTGTCTCCAATTTCAAATTGAAGCTGCTCAATTCTTCAAATTTCAATGCTGTTGACAAATTTAAATGAGATATGAGTCTGTCAGTTTGATGAATTTGATATGACATCATATTGTTTTCATACTGCTTAAAATCAATAATTAATAGTTCCTAATTCTATATTTAAGTTGACAATTTATAAAGTTCACAATTATCATGAGGAAATAACTTGATTAAAGCAATCAACCTTGAATAGGATCCCATCCTGATCTTTGTTTTAATTTTGAATTAGCCTATTATTATTTATTAACTGTGACGTAAGTGAACAAATGCCTTCAATAACCCTATATAGGAGTTTCAAGCATTTGTTTTAAGATCTTGCCCAACACTTTTATGGGGAATAGTCTAGTAACTTGGTGTGCCCAATTGTAACGCTACCTCCGCTTCTAAATTGTTCTAAGTTAGCAATCCACGAGCTCTTTGTTTCTTGAAGTACAACAATTACGTAATGTTGTGCGTACTGTATCAGAATTTGGTGATAGTACTTACACTGAATATCTATTCTGTCACTACAGGTGAGCATCAAATTTTATTCTATTACCATCAACTTTAAAAAGCAAAAATACTGAATATGACTCTCTCAGGATCGAAAAACTTTTTTTTCAATTGTATTCTGCTGTAAAGGAACATTGTAAACTAGGAGTAATAAATGTTCAATAGAAGGAAAATAAAGAATAGTCTGTGACTAAGATGCCACGCAAACATTGACTTGGCTTCTAACCTACCTTTCTCGAATACGAATAGATCTTTGTGAGGTATTTTCCAGTCTGATCACATTGAGCATCATGATTAATCTTTCGGCAACGGCTAGGACTGAAAGGAACAGAAGTATTTTATGAGAACCCAGAATATGCATCTATCAATGTACAAAGGGGAGCAGTGTCCACTCAGTTTTATTACCGGTTGTGGATTACTTAGTCTGAGCCCCCCGAAACTCTTGCCATTCTCCCGCCCGGCGCACCCCAGCTAACTAGCTTACCATATAAACATTCTCCTTTATATTTTTACAGAGACAAGTTTTCCTCATCCGGTTGGATTGTGGATGTTCAATAAACAGCATGAGGGTAAAGATCTGTCAGGTAGGCATAAAATATAAAAAAAACATTTAGTTTTTAAACCTTCTGTGCAAAACATATTTCCATTATTAGCTGTGACTTTTGCATTGGATACTGACCCGAACAGTTTCCCAGCATACCCAGAAGAAGTAACATTATTGCAGGAGGCACAGCTCCCCTTGTGGATAGTCTTGAAATGGTGAATGTTAAGGTTAGCTAACATTTACTCATTCACATCACTCTAAAAACCACCTGCCTTAGCTATTAAAAGGTGGTGCTAGCTGAAATTAACCATACCAACTAATCTCTAGCTCATTTTGCTACTCTGGTCAAGCAAAATTTTTTTCTGATCTGTTTTTTTCTTTAGTTTGATTGAAATCATAAGCGCACTCATATATAGAAATTCTTTTCACGATGTGCTTATATACGGTAATAAAAGAAATTAAACTGGAGAAAAGTAGAGCAGTTTTTGAAAAAATGCCTGCAGTGTATCAGTGAAGGGGAGCAACTCCGAGTTCAGGCAAACTTTTTTTCGGATTCTCTTTCACCTAAAGCGTAGCATGACATTCTGACACTAGACTCAGTTCGCACATGTTTCTTACATAAGTTTCTGTCACTGGTAAAGTGGCCTGTCTGAAGTTATTGACAATACAAATTCTAGCAATTTCAACATTCAATGTTCAGATGAAGCAATGAACTCCCTCTTCGAGAGGGAGATCCTTGGATGAAGTTCAGTGTTCAGTGCCATCATACATCAGGATGTGTATGGAAATGATATTTGGTAATCATGAAAGGTTTGAATATTGATCAAAAATAATCTTGGGGCGAAACTCAATCAATACTTTTCTTAACTCATGACTTCCTTTGTAAGGTAATCCAAAATTTGCTCAATAAACTCAAGTGGTTTATAAAATTCAAACAAACACAATTTTCAGAAGTTAACTGTGTTTGTGAAAAATATGAGTCAACTCTTCACAAAAGATAAATTTCCCATCGTATAAATACGTTATGTTATACACATGTAATTATAGACTTGCAGCTAAGCTACAATGCAATTATCACTCTGTGAACCTAGTACACACAATTTTAGTAAAATTTTAGTCCTGCAGAAAATTTCAACCTTGTCTTTGAAATTTGACAGCGTCCGACCACCGATTCTCATGAGATTGGCTTCTGCAGTTGTGAACCAGCAGGCTTGACTGTGAGACTCATTTCACTATGTACAGCCTTAGGCCATTAAACAAGTTTATATTCTGTAGGCTTGTTTGTTGAACGTTAAAACCCTCCCTATAGAGAGGTTGACATGAAATAACAAATTTCTTTACGTGGTGCATAATATTGCTAAAATGAAAACCCACTTGAGTAAGTTAAAAGCAAAAAATAAGATATAAATATAAAAATCAGTATAATGTTAACTAGACTGGCTATTTGTATCTGGGGTTACTCAGTATTGACTGGCCTCGCTTAATGGTTCTCAATTTCTGTATATATAAATCAGATCTGTCTTGACGAGCTCTCTTGGTGGCGGGGTAGGGGACCCGACCATCAAAGCTTGTCAAGACAGGCTACCTTTCTATATGCTCCGGAGGAAAACTAAGCCCCTAATAGAAATTAAAGCCAATCATATTACAAGGTGTATCTGAAGAAAACTCCTCAGATGACATTGTTTTGTGGAGATAGCACTTCATGCTGAGACTGCGCAGCTTTGAAATTATCCAACAGCATGTGAAACTTCCTGACCGGCCAATGTCAAAATTTTCTCAATCAGTTGAATGCCCAGTTTGCCTGTCAAGCCCTTGAGAAACCATTTTCCATCTCTATAACCCCTCACACCTACCTACCCTCCCAGTTCCACAGTCAGCCCCTTAAAGATGTAGTAGCGCTTTTGGATTTATTATTGCGAATCACATGCTAATAAACATATTTTTCGGAGATTTTTCTTAACATCAGAAAAACCATACCCTGAAAATTGAGCATCTCATACACAACTTTAGTGATTGAGAAAAGTTGAGAAGAGTTTTCTTTCCAGTAAAGCTAACTGTTTGAACTGTGTCCATAGGCTATATCAAAGGTTGCCACAGTGATCTTAAATAGCCTGAGACTTTCAATATGATATCAAATATGGGGAGGCGATACTATAGCTTTAAGGGCTTGCTGTGCCCAGTTCCACCTATCAATATGATTTTATTGTAACATTTTTCGAAAATATTCAGTGCTTTAGCTGAATTTCTATCATTCCTAATTCAATAAATATTTGTATCATTATTTTTATCTGTATATAAAGACAATAAAAAGTGTGGCATATATATATTTTTTATGTAAATTTCCGGTTCTAGGTAATGGGAATGATGCTGTATTGTACGATGTAGCTTGGCATTCTGGTCCTTATGGTCTTCCAGATAATTCGGTGTATTTCACAGGAGCTGGTGACGAGTAAGTGGAATAACTTAAGCTTTAGTTTTGAGTTGAGGATAGTAGAAGTGCCATTGCAAGTAACCTCCTACTTTTGATTGGTTAAAATTCATATTGGGACCAATGCAGAGGTTTCAGGCATCAATGAGGGAGTCGATTGCAGGCTTTTCAGAGACCCTAGAGACCATAGTCTCTGAGAAGCTGTGTTGTGCGGCCACTTTTTTTTATTTCAACAAAAGAGATGATGTGGACTTAAAATCAAAAATTTTTAAAGTAAATCTGAGGCGTGACATGGCTAGTCTCAGAGCAATAACTAAACTTGTCACTGGTGCCTGGGCAGTCACTCAACAAAATTGTTTATTTTCAAAGGCCTGGCAAGACGCCTATTATGGTATTCATTTTCAGTAGCTCGGCAGCTTTCCAACAGTATATGATATGTTGATATTCGGATCGGTTTTTGACATTACCTTAAATAATAAATTCAAATTTGTCTTTTGCTGTATCTCGATCTAAATTCCTCATCGATCAAGGACATTCTATAGATATACGAGGGTCTAGAGAGAAATGACAGACAGAGAGGGTTGCTCACTCCTATCAGTCAGTAAAAGACAGTTTTCTGAGCTTGAATTTAAGCCTATTTTCGGAGTTGTCCTCTCTCCATTTAGGTACTGTTTCGCTATGTCCCACTAGCATACCAATTTTGTCCTCAATTTACAGATCATCCAGGGCTGAAATATCGAATACTAACAGAGCATTGAGTGTGGGACGATCCATGACCTGGATCACTTATGTAAAAGATATGGTGAGAAATTTTGGGCCGATTTTATCATTAGTATATCTGTGGATAGGGTAATATACATATTCCTTGTTTTCTCTTTTTTTTCTTGCGGGAGTCATTATTGCAAAATGTTAAAAAATTGTTTGTTTATTATTAATAGAAATATGCTCATCATGAAGTATAGTTCATGATACCATGCATGTGTTTTGTATTTGATGCCATGTTTGAATTGAAATTATTTTTAACTTAAATTGGTTGGAATGTTATTCCATATTTCATCATCATGTATTTATTGCCCGCCAGGATTCTACCACTGACGGGCAAGGTCCAATATTCTCATTCGGACCCCCGGGCGAATGGGGTGTAATAATACATAACTGCTGTGGAACCGAGGATGCAGTTATAGGTTCAAACCTCCACATACGATTTGAAGTACCGGGTAGTAATGCAGAAACGTCCACTGTATTGCGTAGCTTCTTTCCAAATGGTAATCTCGGTCGAGTTGTTGGTGCTAGTTTCGATCATCAGTGGTGGTAAAATACATTTTAGCTTAACATAACCCACAATGCAGCATTATGTATTTCCGTCTTCTTTTACTCACAGGGTAAAGCTTAGCCTTGTAACGTGGCTGCTTTTTCGTTTTGGGGTGGTACTGGTGCCCCTTAAAACTAAAAAGTCGCCGCGTGACAAGGCTAAACAAAGCTGCATTATGGGTATCTGGTCAATATACTTTTTCTGTGTTTTTGTCTCTTTGTGTATTAACCACTAACTTTACACTCTCCAGGATCCTGATGGTGAAGGCCCTTTATTACATTTTGGACCCAAATCTTCTCTGGTGTGGGTGTTTTGGAACTGCTGCAGCACCGGCTCGACTTTTGCTTTCTTGGCTTCTGGAACAGCAGGAATTTTTGATGGATTTTTCCCGAGTGGTAATGCATCATCCTATTATCAGCTTTTAACGGTTTATAAATCTGAAACCATTATAATACTTCTCACATTTGCTTTTTACGAAGTCGTGATATGATTTCAATGGGATTGACAATGTAAGTAATGTTTTTGAGGCTCAGCCAATGGGTACCATACATGATTGAAACTATTCTGACTGCCTTTAAACACAATAAAATTTAAGGTTTTTCTTACCCATCAACATTTTGGTTTTACGGGATCCATATGTGAACTGTCATTTCAATCCCCTAAACCATCCATGAAGTAATCATCTCCCTATCTTCATTTGAAACTACGGGTCACTCTCCTCATTTTGCTGTATCATAGGACTTCCTATCCTTTCCTGAACATTAGAACAGGCTCTCAAAGTCAGCATCATCATAGCTTGGTCATCTGTATAATATATTTGCACAATGGATTGTTGCAAAATTTGTCCAGGAGCATGACATGATAAAGTAAGACAATTTGAAGGTTTCGTGACAAGTATATTATACTTTACATTTTCACATTTTAAAACTCATATTTGATCGCAATATCACATAAGGGGAGAAGACATTTACTATTTTGCAACCTCTCTGTCACCTTGGAAATCTCTTGATTTAGTTTTTCCTGTTTTCTCTTCAGATGAGTGGGTACAGATCGCTGTTATGTATGATTATGACCAAAGTAAGATAAAGGTATATAAAAATGGGGAGGAACTAGTCGATGAGAGGTGAGTACTTCAGGTTCAACTGAGCCTGATATGGTCTGAGCCCCCCAGCCCTTTCCCCCGCCCCCCTTATGATTTATTTTGAGTGGCAGTGGTGGAATGGTATGAATAAGATAAAGGTATACAAAAATGGGGAGGAACTAGTCGATGAGAGGTGAGCACTTCAAGTTCAACTGAGCCTGATATGGTCTGAGCCCCCCAGCCCTTTCCCCCGCCTCCCTTATGATTTATTTTGAGTGGCAGTGGTGGAATGGTATGAGTAAGATAAAGGTATACAAAAATGGGGAGGAACTAGTCGATGAGAGGTGAGTACTTCAAGTTCAACTGAGCCTGATATGGTCTGAGCCCCCCAGCCCTTTCCCCCGCCCCCCTTATGATTTATTTTGAGTGGCAGTGGTGGAATGGTATGAGTAAGATAAAGGTATACAAAAATGGGGAGGAACTAGTCGATGAGAGGTGAGCACTTCAAGTTCAACTGAGCCTGATATAGTCTGAGCCTCCCAGACTCTTGCCCTCTCCCCTGTTACATTATATTCTGAGTGGCAGCGACGGAATGGTAGGATGTTCTGGGATGACAGTGCATAACCCTGAGAAATGAATAATGAGCTGGCTATTTTGAGCCAATTACAAATTCATGGTCAATTAACGCTGTAGGTAAGCGCAAATGTAAGCGTCGCTTAGTGCCATCAACAACTTAATTCACACAGTTTATAGGACAAGGAGGTAGCACAGTTGGTTTGTACGCTTGCCCTCTAATACGCAATGTTGGGAGTGTAGAGTCTACTGACTACCATGATCTGTTGACGCCCCTGGAGTGATCTGATCTGCCTTCAGTCTGAGCATTCGGACTGAGATAAAATATGTAATTTGTGCTGGCAGGTTAAACTAAGCGATGGTCTTCCTGCAACTACAACCTTGGATCACCCAACTAGGATTTTAAAGTTGATTCACTTAATATTGCAGATTGGACTTCACTTCTGAGCTGGATGATGAGCATGACCAGATATATATAGGAGTTGTACCAGGTGATTCTCGTCTATTTGAGGGAGAAGTCTACTGCATGATGTACTTTGATGCAGCTCTGACAAGAGAGCAATTATCAGCTGCCACAAGTATCTGCAGAACTAATGGTTGGTTGATATTAAGAGAGCTTATAATTGGTTGGTTGATATAAAGAGAGCTTATGATTGGTTGGTTGATATAAACAGAGCTTATGATTGGATCGTTGAGATGAACAGAGCTAACGTTTGGCTGAGATAAACTTAGCTTTGATAGAATTTCCTTGCAGCCAATCAAATACATAAAAGAAAAGTTTTATTATTTTTCCAAGCTGCTGGTTCAGCTAGTCTTTAATATTTCAGGCTTTTGTGCCTGTGGCTCATAATCTCTAGGATGAAATTTAAATACTACAAGTTATAGCCTTTAGTCAAGATATGTTTCAGACACTACTGAATTCAGAAGTTTGTATTGTGACAAAGATTATTATTTAAAAAATGGATTCCAAAAGCTGATCAGTGGCAGTGTTATCATGGTATTCATCCGTGTTTAAATGTACTCACAATGTTATTCAGGGTTCAGGAGTGGATTTATGCTTAGGTTTGGCGTGCGCAGACCATTTGACAGAATCAAAACATATCATCAATTTCCCTGACAATTGTCTAGCAACGCCAAACAAATCGGTCGACTTCATGGCATAAAGTTAGGGATCAAGTGGCACTTAATCTTTTGACCTCTTCACATATAGAGTTGATAGCACTTTACCCGTGGCCTTACGCTGTCGCTACATGGCCGATGAACTCTAAATTTGGAAAAGAGAATGCGGCGGATGGCATACATATGGATGGGACTGCTAATTATTACTCAGTCGAGAAAGGTCCCGATGGTTGGTTATGTTCTATTGCTCACAAATGTATTGGTCAAAATAAACTTGTATTTTCATAATGTTTGTATTTCTTGGCTCATCACATTTGATTCTCCTTGACACTCAATCTACTATGCCCTCTGAGCCGTAACCTTTAGCAATACCCATTAGCAATACCTGTTGGTAACTCCTGTTCAATATCTGTACAATAAATGTACGATATCTGTACAATTCATGTCTCTTCTTGTCCTCAGCATAAGATTATCGTTATATGTAACAGCAAGCAAATAATATCTCAATCAATATAACCTAACTATTTAAAGTGATTAATTTGATTGTTTGAAACTAAATTGATGTCCGCCCAACTCAACCCAACCCAATCCTCAGAAACTGGGCCTGAGGACATCAGAGCCTCGTCATTGCCCCCATACACATATCAAAGGTCCCTAGCCTTTTCTCACAACCATTTGGCATGGCAAGGTAGGCTCTCGACAATTTGACCAACGTCATCATGTAATGTTTTCGTTTAACTTTATTTTCATTTTGAGACAATCTTGATGGTTGCATTTGTTTTCAGGTGCTGGAGCCTATCTGTTTCGGAATTCCATCAGTTCTTACGCGAGGATAGAGAACATTGATAACAGACTGGATGTTATAAGCTTTACCCTCACCGCCTGGATCAAACCTTCAGCAAGGTAACTTCAAGAGAAATGTATTTCTTTTGTCCTCTATAGTCTATATGTACACAGTGCGAATGGAAACAAAGTTTCAATAAGTCATGTGACAATATTCACACAATGCACCCATTCCCACAATGCAACTGTAACCTGGGATTCCCAGGATGATCAGATCAATGGCATTTGACTATCATAGACCAGAATTTTCTGGAAATTCAAGAAAATCAATGCCTTGTGAGTAAACAAAATTGAATTTTCCACGTTGAGGCTCTGGCATCTCCAGATTTCTCAACATTTTTAATTACCATATGTTATTTTTATCCAGGGACAATGGGATCCTCGAGATATGGGGAAATTCGGATGAAAAAATGGAATCAATAATTTGTATTTATGATAGCGTGTCTTATATGTGGTTTTGTTCAATAAAAAAATTTGGTTTATTTTAGGAGCAGTGTAATATTCAGGATATGGGGAGACTCGGACGATACGACAGAGTCGATTAGTATCTGGAAGACTGGTGATGGTACACAGCTATCATACAGTCACTATTCTAATGATACAGGAGATCATGAGACTACAATAGAGACTAGTTCTGGAGCTCTCATATTGGACAAGTGGAACTTTATAGCCGTCTCATATGATTACGCTGAAGGTAGGATCACTAGGAATTGTTAATCCTTGTACTTACCTTGAATGAAACTAGTCCAATTCACTCCTCTTTTGACTGAAGCTTTCACGCATTTACGATTAAAATCTTTTTAACTGCATTGGCAACCAATACCAGCTCCAGAATCAACCATGTCCTAAATTCTTCTACCCCTGATTCTTAGCCAGTATTTGAAGCCCAGCTGGTTCAGGTAAATTGTAGTTCTATGCAGTTTTCACAAACGCTCATTATAATCATAATCTATATGTTGGCTCTGATTGGCTGGTTAATCAGATCAACATTATCACACATCAACATTACAGATCCCATCAAGATCAACAGATCACACATCGACATCATCATATATTGATTAAAAAAGACACATGCCATCAAAATTCTATAAGCTTTTGTGAGAGCCATAACAGTGGCGCTCCATACCGAATATGACACTTCATTGAGGTAATTGGTATCTTGAATTTACCTATCTAATATATCGTTTTATTCTTACAGGTAAATCCTACATTTATTCTAACGGTGAGCTACAGGATGAAGGAGCACATGGCAGCCACGTGACAAAAATGGGCCCAATTTTTGCTTTCCTTGATGGCTCCACAAACGAAACACAAGAGTGAGTATTTGATAACATCTAGATAACCCTTTATGTGGGTTACGAGACAAAAATTCACAAAAGTCTGTTTGAAGCTGGAATAATCCATCTATTATTGTACAAGCGAAAAACCCTGATTGAACTGACAAATGATTTTAAGAGTGACACTTATAATTAATAATAATTTGTGGTTCGGTTCTACTTTTTCAGGATGTTTCGTTTTTCGTGATTTTAGATCATCCAGTTTGTCATGTGTATCCTGGTTTGACACTCCATTGTCTCTGATGGCTTTGGAAAAAGTGAAATCTCACTGCACCAACTTCCAGGCTAACTACAAACCTTCACCAGCTTTGCTGTATCCTTTCAACTCAGCTTATCAACTAGATGATACGAGCAACAAGAGAATGCTCGCTACAAGCTCACATAATGCCACATTTGTCGCGGGTGAGTTATGTACATAGGTTCTTAGGTACTTAGGTACTTAGGTACTTAGGTACTTAGGTTTCGTACTTAGGTACATTTTGCGCTTGAGTACTTAAATAACTTCTTGTTCTTTGATTCTCTGGAACCTACGTACTCGCAATCTTCATGTATTTAGGTACTCTGATACTTGGGTACACAAGCGCTCAGTAGCCGATGTGTTGGCTAGGCTGGTATTTGGGAATTCAAGTATTCATGTAATCAAATATTTGAGTACCGACACATGGTGGGTTTGGGAAGTCGGAGAACAGGCTAGGTACTTAAGTACTAACTTACTTTGGGACTTAGTCTCTCAGCTACTTATATACCTGGCAAACAAGATATTTGTTGATGATATCGATGATTCTAATGGTGTGTAGAATATACCTAGGTTTGCTGGTAGAACAAGGTGTTATTTTACTGTTGGATAAACTCTTGTTCAGATGGTGGAATAACTTGTTAGTTTTCTTTTTTAAATCCCTGCACTTCACTTTCTCCTGTCATCCGATCATGTTGAATCTTAACTAGAATTGGGTATGGAATTTTGTCATCGCCTAGGTATAAACCTACAACTGAATAATTAATTTTGTCACAGGTGCAAGGAAAAGACCGAACGAAGCTTTGGAGATGGCTGCCGGGCAGAATATCTCTTTCCCAGATATATCAGACTCTACTCAGGACTTATCACAGCTTTCCTCTTGGACTTTATCATTCTTTGTAAAGTCACAACCAGGAATAGTTATGACATTGATACGTGGAGTACTAGGAATCGATAATAACCGAATGAAGTGAGAGTTCTAATCAATGAACCATTTATGTATTCATTTACGAATTCATTCATTTATTTATTTATGCATTTATTAATGTAGAATGGGAACCACCAGGATACGACCAGATAAGATCAAGCATAATCTAAACAAACATTAGAACAAGTTTGTTCCCTCAGCGGTGGCAGAGAGATATTGCAGTAAGTCGCCTTGATACATGACTTTTGCAATATTCCTCTGCCACCGCAGAGGGAACAAACTTGTTCTAGACAAAAACCTGATCACATTAGATCCTGGAGAGGCATCATCCCTCAGATGAGCTACTTAGGTAAAAAATTTAAATTGTAGGAAGATCGAAACCAACTTTGCTTAAAAAATATGCAGATGACAGAATCCAGAGAGATTGATGCAAGTTTGTTGATTTTGCCAGGCAGGCATCTTTGAAAAGTCAGCAAAGACTGCAGACAATGTAGCTGTATTAGCAATATTGGAGCCAACAAGAAAATCGAAACTGTTTTAGTAAATTAGGATAACTCTATAGTGGGATTTCATTTTTGATTATGACCTACTCTTCTTTTTAAATGATGACAGTTGTGATACATAACTGGCCAATCAGATACGAGTCAAACCAAGGAGGAACAGAACTCATTGGTTAAATTCTAGCAATCTATAACTCTTTGTCACACCAGGAGACTTAGTTTAAGCCTTTATCCACCGTTGTTTTGATGTACTCATTTTGCAATTGCAGTTTTCAAATAAGGCTTATCATCTCTCCAAGTTATTTGTCCTTCCCCTGACCTTCTTTGTAGATTGAGCGACAATGAGATATGGAGCCTCAGTAACTACTCTACCATTGTATATCCCGCTGGGGAGTTTGTATGGCTTGGAAGTGTGTATGATGGATACAACGGTATATGGATCATCTACATGGGTGGAAGTGTGAGTGGGACTTTTCTTTTGCTAGGCTCTAAAAATCTTCAAAAGTTTTAGGTTAATTCTAGATTTCATTAAACTTTTGAAATTGCAAAGTATGATCTGTAAACCCCAACAGCAAAAATGGTTTTAGATATCTAGCTTTTTTTAGCTTTAAATTCATATAGTACAGTGTGAAACCCCAACAGCTAAAATTGAATCAGGTGATTTTATCACCCAACAATCTTTTTAATTTGCTGCTCCAGGCGGCTTTTTTTCTCTAGCACTGATACATTTTTGCGCCGCCGAGTCTGGGTCACTTCTGCTGGCATGCTTTTCAATGGCCTATAGCAACCGAGGGCAATCTAATCTATATTGCATCAACTGCACAACTTACTAAAATTCATATTTGTTGAACATTGACTATAATGCAACACCTTCAGCACAATCTGTTCCGTTTAGGAGGGAGAGGTGGGCTTTAATTGCATGTTTGTATTACCAAACCAACTGCGTCAAAAGCAGAAGTTGTCGTTAAAACTGGTGGCAGTATTAAAAATTTGATACCCATTAAATATTTAGTATTTAATATTTAATATTTGGTATTTGGCATTTGGTATATGGTATATTTGGTATTTGGTATCGAGTATTTAGTATTGATATCAAATACTCAGCTTCCCATATAAAAAAAAACATGACAGTGTGCATAATAATAAACATGTTTTGATTTTAGCCTATCATCACTAAATATGTTGGGCCGATGACGATCGATGCCCGATCTCTGAGCATAGAGAATACTGGGCCAGCAACAGCAGTTCAGTGTTATCAGTTTTACACAGAGGCACTCGACCAGATACAGTTTTCTCGTATAAGAGATGCATGTCTCGCATACAGTAAGTACAGTAAGTCAAATCAATGTAGGGTATATAAAGTAAGTAGAGTAAGTCAAATCAACGTAGGGTATATACAGTAAGTTCAGTAAGTCAAATCAACATAGGGTATATACAGTAGGTACTGTAACTGCAAGTCAAGTCAATGTAGGGTATATACAGTAAGTTCAGTAAGTCAAATCAACGTAGGGTATATACAGTAGGTACTGTAACTGTAAGTCAAGTCAATGGCGAGCATGTTTAGTGAGTATAGTAAATAAAACAGGAAGAGTGATTAGTCTTCGTAAAGTAAGAACAATTTGTAAAGAAGGGACACTGGGGTAACATGAGAAGAGTATGTAAAGTAATGCAGTAAGTAAAGTAGGCAATTAGGTTTAGTAAGTATGAACAATGAGTACATTAGGTTAAGAAGGTATAGTAAGTATAGTAAGTACAGTGAGTAATGCTGCAATTTCATCTATAGCTCAAGTCCCCAATATACTGAATAGGAAGGAGAGATGTGGAGGTAAATCCTCATAGAATGTACCATTGTGTGTTTATCATACCACACATCATGACCTATATCTGTTTTTTCTTTATAATTTGTTAACATTTTAGCTTTTGTGATTCATTCAGTATTGCAGTATTTCAGTTAGGAACCTGCATAAAGATATAAATACTTTGCAATTATACTTACTATTTATATGTTTATTTAATGATACATTTAAATTATATTATATTTTTTATTATATATCTTTCAGACAGCGACACTTCTTTACCATATCCCAGAGGGTTTTGGCCGTTAAACGATTACTATCAGCTACGAGACATAACAGAACGTAGCGGAGATTTCACACCATATCCAAGTGATAGTCCGGCGTTCGATGTCACTGGACCTTACGGTGATGCCAATGGTGAGATTGATAATCACTATCCTGATCCACAAGCATAACTACTATTTTTTTCATTTTTTTTTTGGTTTTCTCTAAAGAATTGTCAACAAATGAGTATTATCAAAAATAGAGTTCATACACATAATTATTCATAATAAAAAAAGTGAGCAATGCTAGATATGCAGTACACATATTACATACATAATTATATATATACTACATATTTAGCATTGCTCACTTTTTTTCATTTTATTCCACCGGAGCTTGCAAACAATATTTCTTTCTTCTAAATTCCATACAGGTGGTCTTAGTTTGACGCAAGAGAACAACCTAACTACACTCTACATCCAAGCTGCCAAGTCAGCGCTCGATGTGAAGTTCTCCTTTACTGTTGCTCTATGGATTAAAGTACACTCAACCTTTCCAATGGATGCCAGGGCGGCGTTGTGTTACTACGATTATATCCACAAGTCGGGTTTGTAGATTCAGTTCAAATGTTTAAAAATTGTTATGCCGGTATGGACAGCTATTTGTCAATCAGTTGACATACGAGAAGCACCTAAATACTAGCTAGTTTGGGGTGTTTGAAGGTATGCTAACAGAGATTGATGCTAGCGTACATTGAGTCATCCCCAAATTACCTGAACTAAATAAAGCCTAGTATGTGCTCAAGGGGAACTTTTCATCACCCCACTAGGGTAGTTTAATTCGATTCTCTTTGTTTAAAAAAAGTTCTTCAAATACAAAAGAAAATTCAAATGAAAAGACTTTTCCATCGGCTCATTTGTTTCTAATAGACAGTTTTCTGAGGTCTGATTTAGGCCTCCTTTCGGAGTTGTCCTCTCTCCAGTTTGGTACTTTTAACCCAGGCCGCATAGGAAAAACGTGCTGAAAAGAGGGTTATCTTGATAACCGCTTATAATAGGATAAAAATTATTTTTGATACAGAATCTGCAGCATTGAAAACTCATATGGTAATAGTTCGGAAAATAAATTTAGTGTTTGGATAGTCAATTATAGCATTATCTGCCTGTTTTGCGGACAATTTGGCAGAATTTTTCATGAGTTTTGTCACTAAGATTAAGATATACCAACATTCAAGCCTCCAACGATTTGGAAACCCTGTCCCACAGGGTCTTCAATGGTGCAGACTCTGAATCAAATTTCATTTTTATCCTAACATAAGCGGATTAAGGGTTAAAAGTACTAAACTGGAGAGAGGACAACTCCGAATTGAGGCAAAAATAAGAGCTCAGAAAACTGTCTATTTCACAGTATCAATAAAGTATCTAGTTTTTTTTTAGAAAACCTTCCGCTGCCACTATTGCATCCACTGCCTGTAAAATTGAAATAAATATTTACTAGCCTACACTTCATTTGGTCTTATATTATTCAGAATATCAAACGTGGAACGATAGAAGAGTGGCTGGTGTACAAATGCATTTCAAAAGAGGCGACTCAGACAATCTATCATTGGCATTCAAAAACAGGCAAACCAATAGCAAAGTTAATAAACCAGAGATTTCAGATTTCATTAGCACAAATCATATGGGAAATGAAACCGCTGACTTTATCCCATATGATACTTGGGTACATATAGCTGTCACAGTCGATTTTGCCGCCAAAGAGCTAGTTTGGTACGCTGATGGGTTACGCATCTACTCTGCCAGGTGAGTGAAACTATTTTACCTCAATCTTCCATGGAACAAAATTTGAATAGGTACCTACTTGTTTGTGAATAAGATGACTGCTTAATAGTTTTCTCAGCTCCAAAACCTTGATTGGTTGCTGAAGTTTGGCGTGAAAATTCACCATTGGCCTTGTGTAAAAACGTGTATGTTCTATCCAGTTAACAGTTTTTCACTCATTTAAGGGCAAGGGTTCACATCGGGTAATTTACAATTTTACTCTTTTATCCACCATTGCATATGAATTGTTTTTAGACCTAAGAAAGCATGGACAGAGAAGAGGAATAGCAGTTTTTTCCCATTCTATATGAATTACTAAAAATCTGGACACAAATTCTAGTTGCTTTTAAATGCTGTATACATTTAAGTACTATCATTGATGCTTCTGACACCAGATGATAACTATGAATGTACAAATTGACTAAACTCAACTCGATTAGCTACATTACTTGAGTTTAGATACATGTTCATGTGAGTGAAGCAACAAACTGAGAGCAAATTAGCGCAGACATTGCGGCCTAGCCCCTAAGGCACCGCTATCTCGCCACCCTTTCTTCGGGATGCGGTGAGTGATGAAACCTTGAGATTTTAACGAACAATTTTTCATCCAAAATACATGAGCCTTTCTGGCCAAAATAAGGAGCAGAAAACTTAATGTGATCACTATGTTTAGCCAGATTCCACCCGAGAGGAGGAAATACTAGTCATCTGCTAATTTAGCTATTTAGGGGTTGGCTGATTGTTGGCTAGCACTTTATTTTGGCTAGTGGGAGTCTATATACAGTGAAGGTAGTGAGTAAATGTGTGCTAGACTTTGCTTAATAGGCAGCTCTACTGCAAATACTTAACTCCTCTCACACTGACATCGAGACTACATTATTCACATATGTATCTCTGATCGTAAGAGTCAATTTAGCACGAGTACCTAACATGTACCCGCCCCGAATTAGTAAATTTGAACTCGGTGGCCAAACTAAATTCCTTCTGATGGTACTCATGCAAAGTGAATTAATTCACTCTCTATCGATCAGAGATATACATGCAATAGTATATCACATGATCAGTGTGCTCCTCTAGAGTGATTATTATTAAACATGGCCTACCCTGAGGTATTGTGTTATTATGTTACGTTGTTCCAGGTTGAATCGATACATCTCAAAGACTTTCTTTTCACTACAAGTTGGCATTCCGCTAATTCTCGATGATGATGTCCCTCTGGAAGAATCTCTTTCTGGGGATTCTCTCTTCAACAACAGCTTCAGTATATCGTGCTACCAGCTGTATGACGTCACGCTAACTCAGGGACAGATCGAAAGGGCTATGGACCTCTGTAGGGCTGATGGTAAGGTTACAGACTATAGTGAGTTTACATTATTTGAATCATGAGTCACTCCTTTAAATTAGAGCCCCAAAATCGGTCCAAGGTCATTGTTCATGACTCATCGGTCATTGCCTCATTACAACTCACCAACCAACCCTGATTGTGTCTGACGCCCTTCATTCATATATATGGCAGACTGTAGGATTGATTTGGGCGGGCTTCTCAACCATCCATACACATTGATTATACAAGCTACATTGAGCTTGGTCTATGGATGCTTCGTTACTACCCTGTCCCTGTCCCTGTTGCTTTCAATGACGGTTTTATAATCTATGAAGATGTTGAGTAGACAGTCAAATTCATCGGCAATGTAAACTTAACTTTAGTTATCCCTTCCTTAAAAGAACAAACCATCATGTTTGCTGTACTTGACATCGGCTGTAAGTGTAAAGCATACCTCTGTGATGCATTCCTGAGGTGCAAATTAAGCGGACGTTCCTAAGGAATTTTCAACAGAAAAAGTAATAACGTTGAATTGACACATATATATGGGAATTCTATGAAATTGTGCTTTTGGACAACCACGTCATCACCATAAGTTATACAATGATTTGGTTGTCAATGAAATCAGCTGAAATGAGGAGTGACATACAAAGTTCACCGCGTATACTTTTACATTGCAAATATTTTGATAAGGTTGGAGTATTGATATTTAATCATGGATAAGGGGCACATATCCGGCCCTGAACAAGCATATGGCAATTTATGTATGATTGGTGAAGATAATTTCTCATCTTTGATTGGTCCAAGAGTTCAGTAATGCTATGGCCGACCCCATGTAAACATTTGTCAAGTTGTTGCCTGAGCTTTTGAAGCTCGTTACTGGGACATCAGTCAGTGCATAACGATAAAGCTGCCAGAATTTTGGCTTGAACCATTTACTGACACAAAGTTATATACTGATGCAATTTCTCAACAGCCATAATGTGTATTTTACCACTAATCCATGAATTCATATCAATGGGTTGGAGTGTTTTCTCAGTTTTAGGTTCATACTATCATAAACATGACTCTGTTCCGATCTCCAATAGCTTCAGTTCCCCAAGTGAAGAGCTATCTGCGGGCTCTCGTACTGAGTGCCTCCAACATTGTGCAACAGAATTCTCATGTCAGTCTGCAGGTAAGCTGTTATTTAGGCTCAGAACTCAAAGTGCTGCTATCAATTTGATTATGCCAAGTTCACCCATTCCGATGCAATTTCCTCGTCATAATGAATTCTCGTTGAAAAGCATATGGCAAAATATTTGTGGACAGGAGTAGTCTGATGGTTAAAGGTGCGGACTTGTGATCTGTAAGGTCCAAGTTCAATTCCCGGCGACGGCAGTCATGTCTGATTTGGTACTGGCGCGCCATTCATCCTAGCCAGGTCCTCGCGGAACAGACCTAAAAACATCGGAGGTCCACTGTGACTTTGCACACTACACATGCAGTAAAAAGATCGCCCGGAATTCCGGTGGGCATGGGTATAGGGTGCGGCTTGAGTACTATGGGTCCCTGTACCTGTACTATAGAGGCGATAGCCCTCTCCGCAATTAATACTTAGACTTAATTGAGGACAGCTTGTTTTTCCTAGTTTTGTTGTTCAAGTCCCCCTCACCTAGAATAAAGCTTCTGACCACAAGCTAGCCTGTGATGCCATTGGAAATAAGTTTCCACTCTGGTAGTCTTAGTATGATATAAGGGGCAGGGGTTGGCAAGAAAGTATTATGAGTTATTTGATATCATAGGTAATGATGAGAGTTGTCCCAAGATTAGCCTGTCTTGACAAGCTCTATTGTCAGGGAGGCTCTCTCCCTCCCACAATAAAGCCTGTCAGGGCAGGTTAGTTCAAGATGTGTAACTCCTAACAAATAGATGCGAGATAATTATTGGTTGGAGCAGCAATTTTTCATTATTTGGTGGCAGTTATTGTCAGACATATCCAGCAAAGACAGCTGATTATTATGATACCAAAAACATGATGTTGTTTATACTGGCAGCCTTTGGTGATGATGATAACATGTGCGAGATAGATAGCCGTACAGCAGCTGATAACTCGGCTGAATTCAGCGATACTGGCATGGACTATATGGAGAAAGTACAGTCACCATGGAGACTCTTTGTTTAATAATTCCATCTAACTAGCAAGGTTGCCCAACTTGTAAAGAAAAAACTAATATAATATTAATAGGATGATGGTGATTACGAATATAGTTGAATACATATCAAAATATATAACTATAAGAAACTCTTTCAGAAAAAGTGATGAATGTATTAATATCATCCTTTAGCGGGGTTCGGTTGCAAAAACTGCTTGATTAGGCGCTCATTGATGGAGAAGTTGGCCTTGCAGTTGACAGATTCATGTGAAGTGAACAAGTTGTCTTTGATTCACTTAAATTATATTTTCCTAGAAAACCTCAATATATAAATAACTGAATAAATAAACATTCAAAAACTTTTGTGCATTCTCATATCATTATACCAGTCAATCCAGTCGTCCAGTTGATAGGCTGATATTTTGTTGATATTAATAATTATATACAAACGTATACAATCTTCTTTGTTGGCAAGCAATATCATCTTTATGACGTTTTTATGTTTTTTACTAGTAATAGAAATCATCTAAAAACAGATCAAACAAGAGAACAGAAAAATGAAAGTGTTATTTAAAACTTGCAGGAGATAAACAATGTTAAAATTGCCTCTATCTGCTCTAATAATAACATCTGTACGCTGCACCAGTTTACGGCCCATACACAAAGTTTTCATGTAAAGCCACTTACTCACATTGCAGCTGTCTGAGCACTTCATAATCCAGTTGTGACGATTGCATGTACCCTCAATTGTACTCATTATAATATTAAATTTGAAAGTAAACAATACTGTATTGGAAATTTTGGACAAAAAGCAGGAAATTGCTTGAATCTAGATTTAGAATGTTAGCTTTTCTGATTTTCCAAAATAAACAATAAATGTCAATATGAATTTCCGTCAATTTCTTTATACTTTAGCTTGTTATAGTAATTTGAGATTATAAAGTATTGGAGTTGATTGATCTGTTGGAAATTAAGAAGAAGCTATTTACCCTTGTGATCACAGTCTCCTGCTGATTTGTGACTACTAAGAACAGGGTTGAATAATGAGGTTTACCTTGGTTGTCACCTTGATCGTAATCCTGATCACAGCAGGTTTGGCTTCAACAGGTGAGCACTTTAATCCCTATCGATGTAATCATTATTGATGTATTTGATTTGAATATTGTTAATCTTGGGAGTTTTATGTTGTGATGAGTCATTCCTGTATCTGCATTTATTCTGGTTAGGATTTATGAACATTTAGATTGATTACACTAACCTTGTTACATCCAACTATCAACCACCAATCATCCACCCACCAACCACCCATCCATTCACCAGCCATCTGTCAACCAAACAAACATCCACCAGCCACTCGAAAACCAACCACCTATCCAACTAACCCTCAACCAATCATCCGTCCGCCCGCCCATCTGTCCGTCCGCCCATCTGTCCGTCCAACCATCTGTCCGTCCGCCCGTCTGTCCGTTCATCCATGCCTCTGTCTGTCCATCAATCCAACCTCTCTGCATGTCACACAAAAAAATTTCACTTGTATTAGCCCCACTTTCGTAGAAATGATGTAAAACTGAATTATTAAATATCACTCTGCGTCACTCCAATGCTCATGCTGGGCATGGCCTGGCTGCACATAAGAGTTATTCGGATTGTTAGAAGGGTGATGTTTTGCCGCATTGTCTGGGTTCGTTTGAAGTCTCGGGTCAGTATCCATCCGTGTGTTCATTCCAGGCCATGTATCCATCCATTACAGGCCAGTAAACATTCCACTATTTATGATACTGTTAAAGTGGGGACCGCTGGTCTAGTCTACAAAGTTTAATTTCGTACCCTAATTGGCTCTTAAGTCGCAGAGCAAGATTCCTCAATTGGGGTAAGTTGTGAAGATGGGACGAAACGAGCTTTGCGGTGTAGTTTGTTAAATTATTCATCTTTGTTTTCATAGATTCCAGTTTCCCTCGCCCGATTGGGATGTGGATGTTTGATAAACAGCATGAGGGAAAAGACTGGTCAGGTAAAAGTTAATTTAAAGTTAAATTTAAGTTAAAATTATCCTTAACAGACCATTATAAGCTGCTCATCCTGATACGAGAATTTGGGCATACAATCTGAAACACACAGCCAATACAACCAACGATTCCAAAAGATGAACTTCAGGCTTTAGTGGCATTTTGCTAGAGTTTTTAAGAATTTGATAAGGTGAAGATGTCAGTGAATGTTTTGCATCAGATATATCTAGACTGAGGATCTTCATATGAGAGGAAACTTGGGGCCAACCTCAAAAAGCCTAGACAACGCACAAAATAATTATCAGAACTGCATACAGTGCTTGGAGGTGTTTCGCAGGCCACCTCCTAGTCCTACTGGTTTTCTGCTGTTTCCGGGTCAGAGTGAATTCCTTAGTTACCATAATATTTGTCAACAAAAGCTAACTTCTGTTGGCACCAAGCAAGAGGCTTGCTAGCTTGCTGCCATATTATTTGTTCCATTGTTTAAAATGTTTCAGATAATGGTAATGATGCACTATTGTATGACATCGAATGGGATTCTGGTCCCTTTGGTACGCCAAATAATGCCGTAAGATTCACAGGAGCATCTTCACAGTAAGCTAACATTCTCCTGCGTTGTTGTTCAACACACATATTCTTTTTCTTGCTCTCACCACTATCTTAACTTCTCATTATGTACATGGCTTGTGGCGCTCTTTGATGCCCTACGCAGCCCTGTGATATGATAACTGTTGAAAGCAATACAGGGTAGAATAGAAAGTCAATTTTTCTCTAACTCTTTTCTCATCACATTGTTAACCTTCGGTAAGGTGACACATATCATTTATGGAATCATTGCTCCTATGTTGCTTGAGTAGAACTGCCCTCAAATATGCTGTTTGACACTCTTTTCATTTTAGAGCTTAACGAGCTCCCATAACGAATTTGAGCCTTTTCAGAGTTGTCCTCTCTCCATTTGGGTACTGTATTTCTACATCTTATGAGTATACTAATTTTGTTCTCATTTTTACAGATCATCCAGGGCTGTGATACCTAATACTAACAGAGCATTGAGTGTGGGACAATCCATGACCTGGATCTCATACATCAAAGATGGGGTGAGAAATGTTTGGCCATTTGTAATTATCTTAAGGCTTGTATACCTCACCAAGTAGAAAACAAAATGATTAGTATCTGGTATTTCTTGGCCATGACTCAACTAAAGTGATTGCTTCAAAAAGAGAGTGTATACCACCTATATTTTAGACCAAGTAGCCCTTCTTTCACTGTTCACCTAACGTCCACCTGGGAGAGGGCAATTACCACAAACTGGTAGTTAATTCTTGGTCCCTTTTTGCCTGCAGCGTGACCAATGGAAGGATCAACTGGTATGTAGGCAAACCGGATCAAATTTTATATTTGCGTAATGTACATGGGAAACTAGCCATACTACTATACAACTGCCTGACTTTGATCTGCATCACAATGCTTTGTAGTTGGACTTCTATTTTTTCATATCCTGCTCCCGACAGTGTTCATCGATATTTAGAACATCGCTTAATTGACTGATTGAAACCTCCGCAATCCCCGGCCTTCACCATATTCCACCATTGCCCAACGGAAAAGTACAATGTTCCATCATGTAGTTTGAGGAAAGGAGATGCAACAGCCTTATATTTATGATACGATGTCTGCAAGCAAATCAATGCCTGGCTCCATCATAAAGGATATAAAAACTACCTCTTTCACCTAAATGTTTTTTTTTCTCTTATGAATCATAAAAATAAAAACACATTTATTATTATATTGAAATTATAATATTAACTCATCATTATAATATGAAATACAGAACAGAGATGGCACAGGCCCATTATTCTCCATGGTACCACATTCAGTATGGGGATGGATAATCTGGAATTATAGCCCCTCTTCAGGGTCAACACTCCTTCTCAGGGCTGACGACCCGGGCTCTACGGCAGAAAGTTCAAAATATGTTGATAACTTTTTCATGCCAGGTAATGAATTTCATGTTGCGTTGCACAGTTGAGGTTCTTTTATTCTTCTCACCAATTCAAGTACTGTGATAGCAACTCAACCAGAAAACAGAGGATTTTCTCAGTTGGCCTCAGTTGGCAGATTTAATTTGTTAAAGACTATACCCAAATACCAATGCATGTTATAGTCAGGCAGTTACTTGTGATAAAATTCAATGCTCTACTTGGCATGGCACTATCCCTTAAGGGAAGCACTTTTTCCACATCAATAATCCATGCCAAGTAGGGCATTGATTTTTTTTAAATGTAAATATGAAAACATTTTATCATAAGTAGCTGCCTTACTATAACATTGTTCTTTGGGTAGAATTTAAAATGATGCACTCAAACCCAGCAGAGGCCTATATTACCTCAACTGAAACCCTGAACTTTTTCCCGGCAGTAAACAAATGCAAAAAAATCTCCATCTTATGTAGCCGTGCTCTAGCCTAAAGCACTGCCATCTTGTACCAAGCTTCAGCTGGTTGATTAGCTCATATGTGATCTCTGACTGGTTGGGTGTCGTGAGAGCTCCCCAACCCAACCAATCAGAGCCAACACATTAACTACCTGTTGCTTGACCCAAGGTTTTGACAAACCTGCTAAATATAGCTAAGATATAATCAAACCAGGGAGTCCACCCTGAACAAACCTTGAACTGTGTAATGTAATTGAATTTGTGAATGAAGATGAGTCCCTTTATGATATTTTAGATGTATGGGTTACTGTGGCTGTAACATATGACTTTGATGCACAGATTATAAGAATATTTCGAGACGGAGAGGAACTTATTAGCTCGCGGTAAAAGAAGCTGGCCAAGTTCAGCTTTAGTTTAGGCAGTCTCTACACCCTGTATTTGCAGCTTTCGATATTTATTATAAATTTCTTAAGGCTCTTTGACAAAACACCAAAAAAAAGCATCATTAGTTTTGTTCAGTACCAGCATACAACTCTTGAAATTGAGTCAGCAACACTGTATAGTTTAAATCGGCGATTAGTCCATAGTCATAACAACATTACCTGCAACAAAGCCGATTGATTACTTCAGCTAACATCATAGTCTCGTGATAGAAAGCAAATGAGAATCTGGAAACATAAAAAGCACAACTTGATCATGACGTGTGGTTTATACCAAAGGCACAACACATGCTGGTTATTTTTCCTTATTGAGAGTTTCAGGAGCTGTATGCGCTTTTGGGTGACCCATTTCTTCTAGTTTCAAGCTTGGTCAGATTATACAAGGATGAACAAACTCAAGAGATTCAAATCATTATTGCTGTCTCACTGTTTTATCTGATGCAGGGTTACCTATACTCTTGAACTTGATGATCAGCATGATGAGGTGAACATTGCAGCTGTACCAGGTGATGATCGAGCGTTTGAGGGGTCTGTCTACTGTATGATGTACTTTGATGCAGCTCTGACTAGAGAGCAATTATCAGCCGCCACAAGTGTCTGCAGAACTAATGGTGGGTTGATACAAATAGTGCTTATGATTGGTTGATATAAACTGAGCTTATGATTGGTTGAATTAAACAGAGTTTACGATTGGTTGGTTGAGATAAACATAACTAACTGTGAGTGAATCTGAAAATATCAATGCAGTACATCGACTACTGGGGTTTGGATGGCCCCCAGGCGTGCTTCGACCTGCCAGCAAACAAAGCGCAACCTGGTGCAGAAGTTGCGGCCTTGCCCTAAGGGCAACTAATATTTCGCCGTCCATGCTTCGTGATGTGGCATGTGATATGGCAACATTTCTATTTAATCAAACAACCACTTCCAGACAGGGCAGTACGACATACTAACTGCTGTCATTTGTCTTCACTTTACAGAGTTGACATCACTTTACCCTTGGCCATATGCTGTCGCTGAGTGGCCTCTCAACTCATACTTTGGAGTGAATAATGCTGCTGATGGGATTCTTAAGGATGGGACTGCTAGCTATTTCTCTGTGGAGAAGGGTCCCAATGGTATGAGACTGTTTGTACATTTTGTAACACAATATATACACCTAATAATGTACGCTTTTGACTGAAGATCCTGAAGATAAAATCCTCAATATGTAAATTCTTTCAAACTACAGTCAAAATTTTTAAACACCTGTACGATAAGATATGCCCTGAAATGACGCCTATCATAACCCCAATCACACACAGTTATTAGGGGCAGGTTCTACAATAGTCTTAATAGAAGTTTAATTTTAGGTGCTGAGGCATATCTGTTCAGGAATGCATTAAGCTCATATGCAAAAATAGAAAACATAGAAAACAGACTTGATGTGATTAGCTTTACGTTCACTGCTTGGATCAAGCCTTCAGCAGGGTAAATAAATATTTATTAATTGAATAATTTATAGTTTTCTAAAAAATTATAATTGTTGTAATTTAAAATTCACTTGTTGTTCATAATTTCTCATCGGTTCATCCTCCTCCACTCCACATGAGAAGAAAGAGATGGTTTGCTGAAAATTTGTTTTTTGAATAGACCAAGAGGCTTTCATTTATTGCTGTCATGTGATTGGTCAATTAATAGCCGCCATATTTGACTGTTTAGTTGAACTTCAGGACAACTGTGAGTAAAACTAATTACATTGCAACTTATCTGATCTATTCTAACGGTGGCTGGATTGGTTACCGAAGTGAAAACATTGACTGAGATTATCTAAGTAAGACAATTTCACATGTGCTATGTTTGAATTAGTCAATATGATTTAAATATCCCTTAAGGAGCAGTGTAATATTCAGGATATGGGGAGACACAGATGATACAACAGAGTCAATTAGTATTTGGAAGACTGGAGATGGTACACAGTTATCATACAGTCACTATTCTAATAATACAGGAGATCATGAGACTACAGTAGAGACGAGCTCTGGAGCTCTCATATTAGACAAGTGGAACTTTATAGCTGTATCTTATGATTATGGTGAAGGTAGGATCACACAGCAAATTCAATCCTTGACTTTCCATATACCGGTAAATGATAATTGTTCAGTTACCTTAAACTTGAAATAATTTTTATTGTTTAATTAAAGAAAAATATCTTGTAATATATTGTCTGCCCATTTACAATGTGGAAATAATTCCCCACGAAAACTTGGCAAAGCAGTGTGAACACTCAAATCAGGGAGGGTATATCCCCCTCCCTCCTCAAATACATCTACCTTGTATAAATTGCAGGCAAGTCATTTATTTACTCCAATGATGAGCTACAGGCTGAAGGATCACATGGTAGTCATGTGACAAGAATGGGCCCTGTCTTTGCTTTCCTTGATGGAGCAACAAACGAAACACAAGAGTGAGTTCAGATTTACATTCATGACTTTAGATTGATTACTTTCACTAATTTGTAATGATTTATAATGTAGGTATGTCACGGTTTGGTGCTGCGACCACGACAGCATTCAGGCCCAGAGTGTTGTACAGATCTAGCTGAATGGATCAGGTCGAGAGCAATTGAATACTACTAGTACTATCATCAAACTACACCTATTGTTGGTTGATAAACTAAACATCCTTCAATCACTATGTTTCCATATGTCGATTTGAGGGCCAATCGATGCATGGAATTAGCATTTGGGTAAACTTGGTTCGAGTTTGCTCATTAAAGGCAGGAACTGTATTCATTCACAAGTGGCATATTAGGCGGCGTAGATGAATGGATAGCACATTTTGCAGACAAAGGCTTGAGTGCGGGAGGCCCGGGCTCATAACTCGTCCGCCTCAGATTTCTTTACATGTTTTTTCATCATGGAAATCGTGAGCATTCATCATTCGACATGAGAGTGGGATAAAAATAGCCAAGACAGAAAACATGGGCGTACATATACTTGTAGATCATCAACTTTTGCATGTGTGTCTTGGTTTGACACACCACTCTCTCTAGAAGCACTGACAAAAGTGAAGTCTCGCTGCAATGGACTACAAAACACGGACCTCCCCTCCCCAGCTTTACTTTATCCATTCAACGAGGCAAATGCACTTGGAGATATGACTTATTCCAAACAGTTTGCTACCACAAACTCACAAAATCTCACCTTTGTAACAGGTGAGCTTTGAAAAATGCTAGAGTATAATAATATTATCGTTATTGTATCTAAAAACATATTACTACCGGTCAAGTCAACTTCGCTTTTGTTGAGAATCCCAGATTATATATTTTATCTACATCACATGAAACGAGAAAATACCACACAGAATAGCCTATAACTTCATACTAATTATTGCCTGATTGAAAGGTGCATTCAATCTTATTATTGGCACCTGCATTTCAAGGAGCTAGGAAGAAAAAACTCACTACAAGGGGTCCCAGCAATGGGCCATGTAAGGCGAACAACCCTAACACGTACGCTGTGTTGCGTAGGGTGGCAATGGTGGAGTGGAATGAGCAATGGGACGAGAGAACACAACTCTGAGTAGTGAATAGCGGGCATGCTAATTAGCGCCATCAACCCATTCTTTTTTGGGGATGGTGAGATGGAGCAATCGGTTAGCATGTTTGCTATTCACTGCCAGGCGATTAGCGCCGAAAGAGTTATGGGTGCGAATCCCATTGGGGGAGCTTTCAAGGTTGATTGTTCCAGCCCCCAGCACCCTCGGGTGTTTACCTCTTCTCTCAATTATTGACTAATTGAAAGGTGCATTCAATCTTATTATTCACCTGCATTTCAAGGAGCTAGGATGAGACCAAATGAAGCGCTTAGGTTATTGCCTGGACAGATAATTACTTTCCCGGAGTTATCAGATCTTAACCAGGATCTGTCACAGCTGTCATCCTGGAGCGTGTCATTGTATGTAGATATAAGTCAAGGTTTGGATCTGACACTAATACCTGGTATTCTGGGATTCAAAGAAGACAATATTCAGTAAGTCGTTTAATCGATTTCATCCCAAAAAATAAAAGACAGCCGTCTCCTTTCATCTCTAAATGACAAAGTCTTGCTCTACTTGTCGAAGAAATATTGTGTTACTACACCTTCTCTCCGTAAATTTGTTGTAGAATTATTGCGCTAAAGTTGTGATGTGTTGTGTATTTGTCAGTATATACATTTTAGGTTAAGTAGTGGAGAGTTGTGCCCCCTCTACAACCATACAAATATACCTTATGAGCTGGATGGGTTCGTATGGGTCAGCGTTGTATATGATGGATATAACGGCATCAGGACTGTCTATCTAGATGGAACGGTTTGTTGGCTATATGAAAACTAGTATCAGTAAATTGAAATCTCAAATAATCGTGAATTCAACAAGCAGTGCATTATCTCTGGGGTATAAAATTTGGATTCCATGCTCTACTTTGAACCTTTCAACAGGTGCTAGCCTTCCCCTACATACCCCATTTAAGGTTAAGATACCAACGTTGACCAAGTTACTTTAACTGATCATTCTGTTCCAGTGACTCGGCTTGCTACCCTCATTCTGTCAAAGTAGCAGACGACCACAAATGGTTGTCTTTTGAGATTTAGTGCTCAATAATTTATTCCTTTTCAATTTGCATTTTATATATTAATATTAATTAAGAAAGTTTTAATTATTTCGATTGCAAAAAATATTATTTCAGCCTGTCCTCAGCAAACCCACTAAAGTTTTGACATTTGATGCTCGATCTATGAATATCAACAACACTGGTGTTGATACTGCGATACAGTGTTATCAGTTTTACACAGAGGCTCTGGATCTGATACAACTTTCACAAATTAGAGATGCCTGCACTGTGTACAGTGAGTTCCAATGACCAGTGGTGCGTATCTTTTCAAAAACGCATATTGGCAACTAATATTTACACACACATGTCATATATATATTAACATATATTTGTATATGTATATATATATATTTATAAAACATTTATATGTTACGATAATTTATATATATAATTCATACTAAAAACAAAGCTGTCTTTCCTTCATTCTAAGCCATCACATTTGTTCCTACCAGTTTATGATAAGCAGACACTGATGCATATTAATTTGGTGTCAATAATTGAATATGGGAAGCTGGTATTGAGTTGAGTTGAGTTTATTTACATTCATATTTATCCTTTGAAGTGGGAAGCATCAATGATAGTACTTGAATGTTTACAGCAAAACTAAATTTTGTGTCCAGAATTATAGTTATTCAAATGAAATTTAAAACAACTGCTGTTCCTCTTCTCTGTACTAACACAAAACTTTTGATATTGGTTGTTGGAAATCCCTGAACAGCAGCATACAATATTTGTATTGGTCCAATGAGATTTAGGTTTACAGTATGTGATTTAGTTAGGAACCTGTATTTAAGGTAGCAACAAAAAAATAATGAGAGGAGACATGTGGAGGCAAATCTTCAGATCTTTTCAAATGTTGTGTTTTTTATACCACACATCATGACATATCTCTGTCCCAGCTCTGGTTTGCCCCAATATAATTTAATATATCTTTCAGATAGCGACACTTCTTTGCCATATCCCAGAGGGTTTTGGCCGTTAAACGATTACTACCAGCTACGAGACATAACAGAACGTAGCGGAGATTTCACACCATATCCAAGTGATAGTCTGGCGTTTGATGTCACTGGACCTTACGGTGACGCCAATGGTGAGTTCTTCAACATGATCTTATAACAAAATGAAAATATATGCATGTCTAAATTTTAATCGTCTTAGGTGATCTGAAGTTTTTATAGAAAGTCTGTTTGAATTGGAAACAGGCGCAACATATCTATTAATAAAGTTTGAAACCTATAAAATGAGAAATTACTTTGAAACCTTCTCCATATATTTATATTGCCTGTTCGATCCACTTGTCCAAGTCTGGAAAAATCAATCTTTCTTTTATCCTATTCTCAAAATTAATGTTTCGTAAGCAATTAAGTTAATTATGACCTATGAATCACCAGTGGCATTGTGGCATGTGGATATCAGATATGTTATAACTGTTATTCCTCACTTCACAGGAGGTTTGAGCCTGTCTACAGCGAACAATCTATCATCACTACACCTACCTCCTTCGTCCGCAACAAATGTCAAGTTTTCAGTTACGTTCTGCGCCTGGCTAAAAATTCCTGATACCTTTAGTAACGACTCAAGAACAACGATTTTTGGGTACAAATACCTTCATGATTCAGGTAGGCTAACTAGTATTGTAAATGTATTATAAGATCGGCTGCGAAAGAGAATCGGAAAAATATTTTACCTGATCTCCTTGACTTGTTCCTGAAGTTAATAGTATAGTTCCTCGATGATGGAATTCTTATTTTTTTTACTAGATTTGATGCAGTGTATTACTATAGAGAGATAGGTTGCTAAGCTGCTTCAATAAAAGTTACTGCCCTCATCAAAAATTGAGTATCCTTTGTCCCAAGAAGATTGTTCATATTAACAAATAAACCAATCAATCAATCAATAAATCGATCGATCAATCAAACAATCACATAAATTTTTACATGGAAATAACATCGTAACGTCGTAACGTCGTGCTCAACAGTTTCTATTAATACTGACAAACCTTTTTGTTTTCCAGAATATGCGCTTAGAGGCGACACCAAACAATTTGGACTTTATGTTAATGTCGAAAAGAATGAGAATGGAAGTTTACTTGTCGGGTTCAGAAGTCGGCAAACAATGAGCACCTACATCCAACCAGAAAAATCAGAGCCAGTCACAACAGCAGATGAAAATGAGTCATCAGAATATCTTAGAAGTGAAACCTGGACGCATGTTGCCGTAACTTCTGACTTTCTGGCAAAACGAGCTATGATTTATTTGAATGGGCTATTGATCAAATCATCTAGGTAAGCTTGACAGAGCGATGCAATGCCGAATTTGTAATTGCACTAATAATGCCCAGAGTCCAGATAACAATCTTTGCAGCGGTAATACAGTTAACAGGTAACTCAATTATTATCACCTCTCCACACAAATTGCATATTTTGTATCATTGTAAGTGTGCCCAGTGTCCCAAAAAATTTGTCCTATAAATGTAATCTGATGTAATTGTCTTCTTGTCTTGTCTTGTCTTGTCTCGTTTCGTCTCGTCTCGTCTCGTTTTGTCTTGTCTTGAAGTACCAAGTTTGTTAAAGTAAATGCACTTTCCAGTCAAGATTATTTTTTTCCACATTAATGCAGATCAAATCGATACATAGCCAAAACATTCTATCCCGTACAAGTGGGACTTGCGCTCAATTTGGATAAAGCCGACCCAACTGTGACATCAGCAAATAAGAGATATATTACCGACCACAGCATCTCCTGTTACCAACTATACGACATCGTTCTGTCGCCCGCACAGATAAGAAAGTCTATGAATCTGTGCCGTGCTGACGGTGAGTTACTTTGCCATATTGAGTCAGAATGTGACTCACTGTAACAGTGAATATTGTACCAATAAACATACAAAAACCTTGGAATTATTCCCAGACAGACGATAATTTGAGAACAATAACAGGTTGGGCTGCCCCTAAAGAGGGACGCACGTTGCACGGAGTCCTCTTACTGAGAGTGTGATACATCCCAGTAAACTAGAATGCATCCTAGAGGTGAGGCCATGGTGGACCTCCTAATCATAAGTGTGCAGCAAGCTGCCAGAAACCGAAACAGGCACTAATCAGCCATTGGCAGTGATACTTTGATCTTAGCCAATAGGCCGAGAAGTGAGTTACTTTGCCAGATTGAGTCTGAATGTGTCATCATCGTCACCACAAATATTCCTCCAAAAAAATATACAAAAATGATATCACAATGATAGTGTTGGAATGTTTCTGTTATTTAAGATCTTATTTCTAACCGATATAAAACTATTTAAAAAGAAACTGGTCCCAACTTTTGGTAAAAGGTATTGAGATTTTGGGCACGAATAGCAGTCATTTATTCCCAAAACAGACGATAGTTTGAGAGACCATAACATGGTTAGCAGTATAATTCAAAATTTACCAATGGCACACAACTCTAGAAGAGCCAGGGATACTATCATTCCTTTAACAAAAGAATGGTATAAAGCAGTTGTAGTGATGAGAAATTTGAATAAGATGTCAAAACATTTAAATTGATGTAAAATTGTTGACAGTGTTTTAATTCTAAACTTATTTTTCTAGTTTTAGGCTCAATCTATTGGAGGCCTACGTCAGTTCTCCCATCGCACAGCTTAAGCGTCCCGAGGGACACGACTCATGCAAAGTCAAAAAATCAATGCCTTCAACTCTGTTCGACAGATTTCACATGTCAGTCTGCAGGTAGGCCTATAAATCTTGTTGCATGTTGCTTCGGTTTTTGTGTGTCTTTAAGGGTCTTAGTGAGAATTAGGTTTGAGATCTACAATATAAACAGTTGCCAAGAAAAGTAGCTCCATAATGGCAAATGTTCAAGAACCTACTTGGAATTGTCTTCTCTCTACATGGATGCGGCTCTTCTTTTTCCTTAGAGAGCAAAGAGTTAGATATTATCAGAAGGTTTGAAGTACAATAAAAGGGTAAAATTATAAAAGGATTGAGAACAGTTATTGTTTTGGTTTCAAATTTCTATTGGTTTGTTGTTTACACCCAGGATGTACCAAGTATGGTTAGGCTTGCTTTATTTTGCATTCAATAATGACTAGGTATCTAATAATGCATGGTGTTACCTGAGATAAAGTATCACTGCGGTTTCTCAGTCACTGCCATTTACAAACCAAGGCAATGATACAAGGCTATCAGTAGTGAAATTTGGTACATTGATATTGTGATACCAAGGCGTGCCTGTCATCTTATTACTACCAATGTCACATGGCCTGCTCACCAAGTATACAAAACGAACACCAGCCACATAATGGATAGTTGCATGCCCCTAATTCTTACTTGCAGTTTTATGAGCTCTAAAACTACACATAATTGAATGCCACGCAAATTTTTACTTTTGAGAACCAAAGCGGACCCATGACACTCATACACAGAGTTACTTATGTATTTATTTATTTATTTATAGAGTTTGGATTAAAGGTATACAAATTACACATAGTGAAAGACCTGTTGACCTCTAGAAAAAAATTGTTTTATTGTATATTTATTTTTTCATCTATGTTATTGTAGCCTTTAGTGACGATGAGAATGTTTGTGACAGCGACAGTCGTACAGAGTCTGATGCTCCGTTCGGATTATCTTATACTGGCAGAGACTACATGCAGAAGAGCCAAACACCGTGGGCATTGTTTGTATGACACCCCATAGGATAGCTAATTTTTTTCATTTAAAAGTGCGTTTGTGTATATTTTTTTAAAAGTTTGTTTTGATTTAAAATTAATCATTTTTAATGATGGTACCACAGCAAATTAGTCAGCCGAAGTCATTATGGTCCTTTTTGAATTGACATGACTTGTTTAATTGGATAATTTGATTTATTTCATTGAAAAATATGGACATACCTTGCAACTTGTATTAACTTTTCTATGTTCTTGTATTGTTCTTATCATAAAAATGAGTTGTATCACAACAATTGATCAGCAAGTATAGGCTTGGCACTGGTTCTGGCAGTCAGGAAAAGTTTGGTGGGTGACCACCCGTAAAACATCTGGGACACCAAATCGAGACCACATCATATATATTAAAAACAGTATACATTGTAGGAACATGTTTGGCCGGAAGGTAGTATATTGATAGTCACTTGATTCTCAGCCTTTTGGTCTGGATTGTCTAAATCCTAGACAGGAGGCTAAAGTAGCTATATATAGGGATAGTCTGGAGCACACATGGCAAATTTAACTCCCCTTTCTTATGTCTATGCACCACTTGCGCTTGCGACTTTGTGCTGAAGCCGTTTGGATACCACATACAGGTATAATGGGGTCACAGTTGCTTTTCTTAGTGCAGTTCACTTCTTCGCCATTATATGCTGTCGCAAGGAAATAATATGAGAAGATTGCTTCACATTGTGATAACAAATAAGGGGATCCTCTCGAGCATCTAGGAAGTTTGTTTGCATGTATAAAGATTGAGCAAGGAAGATCAAACAATTATATACCATTTATTTTACACATTTAAATTACAAATTTAGTATTCGCATTTAGTATACTATTTATAAAGAAGCATTTAATTTACGTTCAATCATCAAGCACATATCATTCAAACCTCACTTTTCTGATTATACCTTTTTCTTCATCTTGAGTGAAATTTGTTTTTATCCCTTTTTCTCGATGGCTGATTTTGAAAAACATTCTCATCAAATTATATTATGCCAATAAAGTTTGTTTGTTTGTTTGTTTAATTTATGACTTCTCATCAGAGAATGCTTACATAAGAAAAGGAGTGTGCTTTCAAAAAGCCCCTCTAAAAATATATGAACAAAAATAAAATAAATTCTTTCAAACGGCATAAAACTCAGGATTGGCAAAAATTCCACATTTTTTCTTCTCAGTTCAACATTTAGGCATATTAATTGTGCCCTTAGAGTTTCGCTTTGAGCCTCTGAGTCCGGTTTTATTGAGCGGAAGTTGATTGTGTAGGGGATGGTTATCGTCAGATAAAATATGATGTATGTATTTGTGGCATATGTCGTTTAGTAAGTCATTTAGTGGTAGCGAATTCGCAGCTGCTAGTCGATCATCGTAGTGTTCGAGGTCAGAGAAAATAATCCTCATAGCAAGCCGCTGACATCTCTCAATATCATTCCTCAGACATTCGGTGGTGTAAGGGTACCAAGCAGCTGTGGGTGATAGCTGCGACTACTTGGGTTTTGTACATTAGTACTAGGCTTTGTTGGTTTACTCCGGACTGTTTTAATACGAGCAGACCGTGACATCTTTTGTTCGCTGACTTAGTGATGTTAGCCACATGCTCATTGAATCGTAGATGTTGGTCGATGGTAAGACCGAGTAGTTTGGTAGAAGCTACGTTGTCTACGTCGTGTGATTGATTCATTGTGAGAGTTTTTGACATTATCATCTGTTTCTTAAGAGAAAGGTTCAATGCCTTAGTTTTTGTAGCATTCAGTAGCATTTTGTTGTCGTGCGCCCATTTAGTACATTCATCGATAAGCTGCTGACTGACGGGTGGAGGTTCAAACTTGACAGCGTTGTAAGTATTGCTTATTATTTGAAGATCAGCTTTCTGGAGAGACAGGTAGTTGGTTGTGCCATCAGCGTATTTCACAGTGCTGGCAGTGGAGAATTGAAGCGAATCCACAAACGCCAGCCATAGAGTAGGTCCAGTCCACACAAGGTCCCTTGTGGAACGCCTATGTTGAAAGATGCAGTGTGAGATTTCACTTGGTGCTGATGAATCACTACTAGTTGTTTTCTGTTTTCTAGATAACTCGCGACTAAAGTTTTAAATAAAGAAGAAAGAAAGCTGTTTGAATTTAGCTGAAGAATAAAGAACTAACTTTTTTTTATTGTTGTCTGTTTGAGCTCTAGCCTTATCCTGACTTGTCAAGCTTTGTAGGGGGGGGGGAAGGCGGATTCCCCACCAAACATAGCTTGTCAAGCCAGGCTATCTGACTCGACTCCATGCATACTGCCCTGGTAACAAAATGAAGCTCTGAAATACAGTCATGGCGCATGGGACAACTCCCTAATACAACATAACCACCTTGACTATGCTAACAACTCTGGAGTTGTCCGTTCAACGCACATTTTCACAAACTTACATGTGAAATTTCATTGGCTGTGTATTAATTTATATTGGCTGAGAACCTAGGCCAAATTTCAACATCAAGCACAATACGAGTCAACCATAGCCCACACGATAGTAAGATTAAGGCTATATATATATGTGATGTAGTTCGGCGGTAAATGTCAGGTGTCAATGCTAGTTTTGCAGAACCACATATGAATTGGCAGGAGTTGCACATCTAGGTTGGGAGGAGTCTCGAGTGTTCAAGTCACCACTCACCAGATAGAGTTGGCTGGATAAAATAGTAACTGCACATTTAGACTAACATAGAGCTGAATATCAATTTGTTGGTGAGCATACCTAGCAATTGTATTTCATATCTAAATGATTGTTGAACTTGTTTGCAGTAAGTAAGTTAATTAAAAAAAGTAAGTAAATAACTAAGTAAATAACCTATTTTATTACTGACTTTAACTAACTGCAAGTAACTCATGACCTTGGTTGGTAATAGTAAGTAAGTAATGGTGATTGTGTTGCTTGTTACTTTTCTTTGCACTACTACTACCTACTACCTACTACCTACTAGATGCATGGGCCCCTGGGACTTACTAATGTCTTTACTTTGCCAATGTCCACTATCAACCACCCAAAAAATAGTGGACATTAGTAAAGTAAAGACATGTAAGTCCCAGGGGCCCATGACTAGGTGCTACTAACTATATGCAATGATGATGCTGCAGAGACTGAGAGAGCAGCAAGCAATCACACAACCAACTATTGCTCACTACTGACTCACCACAGTCACACTATCGATCTATCTGAAACTTACTAAACAATCCTCATTCGGACCTTCTGACTTCTGACAGCAATTAGGTGAATGCAGCAATTGAAAAAAGAAGGTACAAATGAGGACTGTTGTATGTCACTAACCCACTTTGTTGTAGTCACAGTGTCACCATGAGGCCTTCAATATATGATGTAAATTTTGTTTCTCAACACCTTTCAGATAACAGACATCTGTTTCGGCTCTGTCTAGTTCAAGGTTGCCTACAGAAGTGAATAAAAAGTGATGACGTCGCGGCACGTACAAGTGAAACATAATCAAACCATCGAACCTCTTAGTTTTGGGCATAAAACTACAGCAGTAAGCGGACATTTCCCGGCAAGCCTCATACAGGCAAATCACGGATACCATCACTTGGGCTATCACGATGACAACATGACCATGGAGACATACCTAAACCAGGTCAATATGATAGACCATTCAGTAAACAAGCTGTTTGAGTCTATGAGCATTGCATACAACAATAACAGGTTAGTTGATGTTGCAGTTATTCTGTCAGATTTGAAGTTGCAGGCTATATTGTTTAACACATCATTGCCTAAGCACTATGTCTTTCGACTGCCCTTCCGCGAGGCAATTACAATCATTTTTGGCGAAACATGTTTCACATAGACATTTAGAAAAGATGGTAGGGGGAGGCAATAATCCAATCAAATGTCAATACGAAGAAACATCGGTGCAGTGCTATAAGCTCCTCCTGCGGGGTCTTGAACAAAGACTCGGCTTCAAAAGCAGTTCGAGACCTATGGATTATTCAGATAGAGGACACCTTCTATAGCATTCTAGTGAAGGCAGCACCCCCTAACTCTCTTAGAACTACTGGCCTGCAATGTTGCTGTCACTGTGTAGGCTATGATGTTGATGTACCCAATGGCTAGGATTGTACCTCATATGTTGATCACATTCTAATTTGTTAATGCGGCTTTGTGACCATTGCTCATCATTCTCGTTGTACACTGCACTAAACAATTCTTTCTATTCAATGCTAGGTCAGCATAAAAATAGACCACACAGGTGCAAACATCATCTGTAAAAAATGTGTGCTGCATGTTTGTATTTTACATAGATCAGTTTGTCACTTGCTGTTCTAGTTTATAACCTCTTGAACCATCTGCCTGCAACTTGCTGGTTATGCTGTAACAGGATGAAGATGATTGGGTAGGATTAATGTTTTGGTGATAAATTACAACTCTATGCCAAGTAAAACCACAGTAATGATTATTGATGTGTGGTGTGAAACTATCCTTGATCTATAACATGTCTGCAGAGCTCACCTTGAGATATGCTATATATATATACATATATATACTATATATTATACTATATATTATACTATATAGCCTATAATACTCAGTCTTGCAGGTCATAAGGTCAAGCCTTTCAAAGTCTAGGAAATGACCAGTTATTTTTCAAATGTAGGCCAGTGCAAGTAGATGTATCAATGAAGGAGGGTGATTGGATTAATTGTAAAGATGGAATTTTGAAAATCCGTTGTTTAATGTTATTGTTGATATTCACTATGGTTCCATGTCTCAAATTTCGAATTATGAACGCTAGCCATTTCAATGATGAAAAAACATGAAAAACATCTGCCGCGGCCGAGACTTGAACCCTGGTCTCCCGCGTCAATGCCCTTTGAAGTCATCGTTTGCAAACGCGCTAACCATTGGAATGATGCAATTCAATACAGTATATCTATTCTCGTCAAAGATTGTCGATTGGTTCATGCGGGAGTTGACTTTAATGCCATTCCCATTGATCAATATCTCCCGAAATCCTTCCGAAATCGCTACATGGAACCATAGTGAATTTGGAACTGCGGCTAAGCATTGCCGAGATCGGAAACCTGAGTTACCAAAGAACTTTTCCTCCCGTGGATGCTTTACCCCTCTAGGTTAATGTGAAAGAGTGAGTCGTTGAAAATAATACCAACTTCGGCATCTCGGCGATCAGCGATGATTATAGATGAAGAAATGAAGCCTTTTCACACGGTCGTAGGAAAATTGGCCGTGTGTCAAGGCTAAGAGATTTGCGTAGCAGCAATAAAAGCTTCTGAAAGATCTAGGTGAATAAATGACCAAGCTTGCTGTGATGGTTTCTTCGGACATAATTATCAAATTGGTCGCATTTTTATTTTATTTTATTACAGCGTACAGCTAACTGCGCCTCAGTTCAGGGCATTTAAAGGCTTCGATAGGATCACTGTTAAAGAAAAGATGAGACTGAACAATATCGTATGGAGGGAATGGCATCTACAATGTAAGTCTAATTGATGTACATATCAAACCATAAGAGATTGCTTCGCCCTTGCTTGTCCTGAGAGCATTTCAAATAATTTTAGTATATAGGTTTGGTTAGAGCAAGGAGTTGCTCTTTGGCTGGTCTTATTGATAGTGAAATGCTTGAAGCTCCTTACAAGGGAACTCAACATGACCTACAATGCCCCTGTAAGATGTTAACATATTGTGACCTGCTGGGTGAAATTTTTCATTATCAGTATGGTAAACTTTTCAAAGTAAATTCTGCATTCTAAGACCATTAGGTGAGTCAATGGCGCTTTAAGTGACACTGATGCTGTCAGCAAACCATGTTAGATGTATATAGTCACAGAGTATTCTTACTCTGTGATATAGTGCTCCTATTCTAGGCTACAACTGCAACACCTCAGTCAAATTTGATATAACCATAATAACATGCTGATTTTCAGGCAATGGAAATTCGAGTAAATACATGTGTATTCGCATCCAATCGTTCTGTCATCAGCTGCAGGGCGAAGGTACTCTTTTCTACGTTTGCTGCGTTTTAACGTTCATTTTACCTGTTCTAACTAACTGTTATTGTAACGCTTTCTCACACCCACTTATTTTGCAGCCAATAGGAGCCAAGTTTGGAACACACATAATATTCAACTCACGTGCCTATTCCACGTGATTTTTATGCACATGTGCTCTGCATTTGTTACCCAAACAATACCCCTATTAAGTGACCCCTTGACAAGAAAAGCCGTCAAATTATATCTCTATTATGCAACTTTTGATGATATAAAGCCCTCGGTGTGTAAAGAATTTGGGCACTGGACGCATTACCCTATGAGGTCAAATAACATTGAGAACTCTCACCTCAAACCATTGAGCTATATACAAACCTTTTTGTCCCTGATTCAACCAAGATGGGATTCATTGCTCAAACCACTGAATTAAATTCTTTGGATGGATTGGAATTGGAATTCAATGGCTCAAACTCAATGAGTTCATAGTGCATTGTTACTGAACATGTGTAATGTGGCGCCTCGATACCCAACTTTTGCAATATCCCACAGAGGGAACAAACTTGTTCTAGTGTAATACATTGTCCCTGATATGTGCGAAATTTATATGAACCATTTCATTGATGCTGTCAATTGTACAAGCCTAGCTTATGAAACCGCAACAAACTTTTATGTAATTTCTCTTCCACAATTGATCTTACAGGACATGAATTAATTACTATATATAAAAATCACATACTGCTACGATCTTAGGGAGTCAAGTGTTCATCGAGACATCGAGACATTGTTGTATCCCTAGCAGATATTTACAGATTAAAAATTTAGCAACATTCGCTCTGAAGAATATTAACAAATTCTCATCTTTGAAAAGTGAATAATTATTTAGGTATAGGGCCTGTAACTCTAATAAGAGTGAGATTTAACTGACATCACTGTCAACAATTTTGCAACTTTAAATTCCAGTTTTCTTTTTCGCGTGCTTCAAGGCAGGGAGAATGGCAGGATTCCATTATCCCTGTTCAAGGCAAAGCTGATTGTGTAGGTCGATGTATGAAACTTATGCTTGAGTTTATCTTGGCTTCATCGTGGCTGTTATTGTTTAAAACCACAGATAAGAGGAATGTTGTTACGGCCCATAGGTTAAGTAGAAAAGAGTGAACGTAAGCATTCATGCATTCACAACTATTCAGGTGCCTGGATTTGTGAGCTCTGCCCCCCCCCCCCCGACGTCCTGAACCTGAAGGTTGTGTGCTGAGACCATATGGGGGAGAATAATTTCCCTATGATGACAAAACCTTATTGAATTATGTGCAGTGCTCAGGACTAAGAAACCTGCATCTACAATCAAAATTGCTTTTTGACATACAAGTCCCAAGACCAATTTTTGTCAGACATAACATGTCTTGTTATGCCTAAGCCTTGATCTTGGAAGAGAGTGTCTGTAAAGCTGACTTGGATTGACGTTAGAATAAGTCTGAGCCCCCCAGACTTTGCCCACCGCCCGACGGCCCCGAGAATGTGATTATAATGTTATAAAAGGAACCTGATTGCTATTCAATGCCCCTTGGAAGTAAATGTGAAAATGCTGACAGAATGTGAATATCACATCATATCTATTTAGCCCACCCATATACAAGGTAGGGGTGGGCAAGCTAGGGTTACGTATGCAGAGCTTACCCTCTGATTACATCATGGGCTGGGACCAGGTTCAAACCCGCAACTCTCAGATTGAGTAGCTAGAATCCAAACCACTACACCACTCTGCTGATAGTTCTGGTAACATGACTCACAGTCACAGTGTGTTAAAAACTCCATTTCATAGGTTACAATTGGTGTTGATTGTGGCCAATACAACTGGGCTCTATTCCATGTTAGCATGTGATCAATGGTAGGCTTGGCATCATACTTAGCTTCAATATCAAATGTTTGTCTTTGCAGACATCAGAAGGCGAATGCGGAACAGACGGAAGATCTGCGGATTCGCCCCTCAGATGGAGGGAATACACACAAACCCTTCGGTGAGCGTAGCTATTATTGTTAGCCTCTAAATTTATGGACTGGGACCCTTTATTGTTTCAAACAGCGACTCAAATTCTTTGAGCAAACCCCAAACGGATGCACTCAATCACAAAGCCGGTCAGCAAAGTTTGAATGTGTTTGGTGACGTCGCAAGTCATACATTTATCCCAGTGATATTCTCATCCATATATGTAATATACTTATCAGACAATCTGTGAGCAACGAAATAGAGTTGTATATCATTCTTAGTCCTCCCAGTGGGATAGTTGTTAAAATGTTGGTTAAAATTGCAAGGTTTAGTCACTCATCGCATCTCAATGAACGGGTGGCGAGATAGGGGGTGCCTTAAGGGCGAGGTTGCAATGTGCAAGGTCGGAGCACACCTGGTGGGTCCAACCAACCCAAGCAGTCAGTGAACTGCAGAGAGATTCTAACCCACAACCTTCAACACTTGCACGCTGAAGACCAACTATCCAACTGTGCCACCTCCTACATTGTAACCAACAATATTTCATCAGACATGAATATCTAGACTCTACTTTGAACTACAGGTGATCATATTAGAAGGAAAATACTGGAAGAGAAGCTCCAAGGTTGTCATCACAGAGTACAGGAAATGGAGGGTGTTTTACAAGGAGAGGATGAAACATTGGGTGTCTGATGGTATCGATGAGGTGAGTTTTGAGTTGATTCAAGGTTGATTAAATCAGATGTCTTATCACTCGTCACATCCCAAAGCATGGGTGACGAAATTTTAGTGCCTTAGTGGCTAGGCCGCATTTGCTGCGCCAGGTTGCTCTCTGTTTGCAGGCAGGTCAGAGCGAGCACACCTGGGGGCCGACCAATCCCCAGTAGTTGATGAGATTCGAACCCACAACCTTCAACATTTGCATGCTGAAGGAACGGCACTGTACAGTGGCTCCTACAAATTGTGATGTTTCATCGGTACAGTGTTAGAAATATTTAGGGAGAACTCTTAGAACACGGTTCACACTAAACTCTGTGCTTCAAACAGAGAGCAGAGTTCCCACACAGAAAAAAGTCCACTTAGACCACTGGATCTAAGTACTGTGACTCATACTGTGATGTTTCATCTGTATCATCTCTCAGCTCTGTGGTCCTTTTGATGCGATAGGCTGCATGATACAATAAGATCTAAGACATAAGCATGGATGTAGTAGTAGGGCAGATGTTAACTCAATGGTATCAGTGAGAAGGTTGTATCTTAGACAGCGAATGCCCGGGACGACTCTAGCGGTGTATTACGGAATTCCCATCTTATATTATTGTGATATTTTTGGAATTACCTCGGTACTGAGCTAGGCTAAAAATAGAAACATGTGACTGAATACTAAAACTTTACAGAATGTGGTATTTTCAATTTGATATTATCGGTATTTTATTTATTTGTGAATCAGTTTCAGGGTTTTAACGATTTAGAATAACTAATAATGAAATATTTGCCAACAGTGGCAATTGTTATGTTTGTCATGTAAATTATGGTATTTGCTATCTAGTCCCGATTGTCTCTCACAACATTTGGAATGAGACAAACATGCAGTAGGAGAGAGAACCTTCCTGAAAGCCTTGCTAAGTTAACTAAACTTAACTATACTCCTTATGGCAAATAAAGTCAAGTGCTTGTTTCTTGCAATTGACATACATGGAACTGTTAGATCGTTGTTTCTTAACCTAGCCTTACTGTTTTGGTAGATTTCAGTTGATGAGCTTCTAGCTAGAGTTGGTAGACAGGACCAGTCGTCAATCAGTTCATTCATTAGAAATCAGAATATCCGTGCCCATAACTCGCCACCGGATTTCACTCAGGATGACTTCAAAATGGACATGTCCGATGATATATTCTCAACGCTCAACAGTATTGGTTTTCCTCATGGCAACAACTTCCGTAAGTAGAAGAACCTTGTTTTTAGGCGACATTACAAAACGAAGAACTATGTGCTGTTGGTAAGGCCTACCATAGAGTCTTTCGAGAATTAAAGCTTGGACATCTCTAAAGGGCCGCGTCCTTGATTGTGTAATTGATTTTCTTCCGATCTCTCAGGGAATTCCCAGTCTGGCAAGCTTAAAACTGTTGAGGTGTATAGTTTGTCTCTGCAACAAAGGCCTTTAATTCATAGATATGGCACCTCATCATTTTGAAATATCTGGGCCTCAATGGAGTACGAAATTTGGAAACTCACTTGAACAATTGCTTTGCTGCGGAGATTATGTGATAGATTAAAGATGTCTCAAAAAGAACGAAGAATTCCATACTTAAGTTGCAGGAGGGACCATTTGTAAGGCATCGCTAGCAGTCCTCTGCTTCAATGTAGGCTTACATTTTCAAAGTTCTGAACCTGTCTCTGTTACAGATGGTTTGGAGAATTCAGATTTCATGCAGCCCCCTCTGCTCGGCTTGGAACCAGAATTTGACTTGGATGATTTGTCTCAGGGCGAAACTCTACAGGGTATGTCACCTTAGCTTTAAGGTTCAAACTGCAAAACTTGCCATCTAATTGCTCCTTGCTGAGGTCAAGCGACACTGGCCAGAGGTTTCATTCCTAAATCGCTTACTTGTTATTGGAGCTATGTAATCTGTGTGAAACTGTCTGAGAAAAAATTGAATCACCACAAGAGTGAAGATTTTGAGCTGAGTGAAAGCTAGGATTTTTCAACCATCTATGGTTCATCCTCATGTACACTTTTGTGCACTATAGCCTGTTAGTTTGTTGAAGAATAAGTTATAGTGACGGGTAATGTTTGGGAGTTGTCCATTGTAACCGTGCCCACTTTTGCCGAATTTTTCTAATTTTGGTGTCTTTGGAACGATTTTCAACTTTTCCATAATATGTCATGTGATATTGTTCATTTTCCAGATTTGCTTTGCGACATGACCTTCCAGCTGAAATCGGCTCAAAAACGCTCAGGTCAGTGGTAGCTTTAATTTATTAGCTTGTGGGATTACAATGATGTTAATTTCTCGTTTAAATAGAATGTTTCATGCTATACTTAACTTGGATTAAAAATTAGTGATGCTTCACATTCCTAGACATATTGCCAGGAAATATTTGTTGCACATGTTGATATCTAAAGTGTCACGGTAGGCATATTGTGGAGATGTTCTTTGCGATGTTTTAGCCAGCGTCAAAAACGCAGATCCTGTATGTCATTAACAGCTCAATAATCATTATAGTTCCAGCATTTGCGGACCATATAGTATGGAGCAGTTCTGAGTTCAGCACACCGGCAGTTTCTGCTTACCCCGCCCATAAAAGGTCCAGATCAAGCGCTGATCAGCCATCAAACCAAACAGCGGACCAGCTATTTGATCAGATACTAGCTAATCCAACCAGCACAAGTCAGAACTTACTGCAGACAAGCATAGCTCAGATGCCAGTTATGAGCAAGCAAAATGACTTGTTTGGTGTAAATACGGTGTCAACTAATGCTGATCACCTTACCACCCTGAATAACTTGAATGTTGGAACTGTGCCAAGTGTCACGAGGGCTAATCTTACTAACTTTGTTCTGGACTCTTTGTCATCTGTAACCCAGACCACCCAGAATGACTTTGATGCAAGTTTTATGCCCTTATCAGCTGAGAATAATTTTCATCTGCTGGAAAATTCGGTGCAAACGAGCTCACATTCAACAGGAAATCTGGTTGCAGATCAAAACCCTTTTTTATCAAGTGCGCAACTTGAGTTGTCAAGTCCCCAGCTTAATCAATCTGTACAGACCACTCAGGTTGCCCCTCGGACCACCCATGGTTATACACAGCTATCACAGATGCCACAAATAACTAACACTGGTATGTCAGCCTCACAAAACAACAACTATGGACATATGAGTAGTGCTGTGAGGTGCACTATGGCTAGAAATGGATCTACAGTGTCTCCTTCTTTGCAAGGCAGCCGTCACAGTCCGCTGGAACAGTATAATCAACAGCCAGCATACTCTACAAAGCTTCCAGTCACATATTCCCAGTTTAGCAGCAGCAGTGTTAACACCAATGCGTTCGACAATTCATCGACGGTCAATGCCATCATGGATGGGGAGTTCAGAAGGCCAGAGGTATGACCCATTTATTCACATCACATTTTCAATAATGAATACAGTGTTGAAGGTATCAACTTCTACCCATACAGTGCTTTTGTCATCGTAACCATGTTTGGTACATGCATAGTTTTGAAATAGTCTATTTGTAGACCAAAACATGTCTAAAAATAACCTTTGTGGGAGACACTCTGAAAAACTTACTTATTTACCACATATTGAAAAACAAATGTTCCAGACATTTGTACACATGAGATATTTAGTTTGTTTGTCTGTGTACGACAGTATATATTATAGTACAGTACTTTTACATTTGTATCCATATTGTAAACTCCTGTTACAAGTGTGTAGAAACTAAACACACTCTCTTTGTATATATCCAGACCTTGCAATTGTTTTTTATTATGGCAATGATATCGCAATGGTTCCAACTTTTTTTACCCTGTAGAACTAATTGTTTATCATTGTAGCCTCCATGCAGTAAACCATCGGCTGGTTTGTCATCCAATACTTCGGATTCTAAGTCTTTTCTCACACAACTTCTAAGCTCAGGAAACCAAAACATTATTCAGAGTGGACCATCAACTATAACAAGAGTAAAAGCAGAGGCCTCAAGTAGCTCCTCCAATGTGGCTAAGGTCATCAGGCCTGTCTACTTCCCACCTTTCACTCCAATTGTGAGTTGACTAAGTGTTGTGGCCTTGGGTTTTGATAGTAACCAGGGGGGTCTTTCGATTAGAAATGGTCAAAATTGCAACCTGATTGCTTACTCAGTGAATGAGCGATTTCTGATGAGGCTTTTCTCTTCCAAATCGCTCAGTCATTGATATAACTATAAACATTCTGAGTGAGCGAATTGGGAACGAATTTGTCTAATTGAAAGACCAATTGAGTGACAATTTTGACCGATGTGATAGTGGTAGCATCATAGCATCGCTCTTACTAATTGAAAGACCCACTGTCAAACTTAAAAATTAGTTAATTTTGAAATGATGAAACTGTTTATGTACCATACATGACAAACAACTGAACTGCTTAGTGTCTCATGTCTCTTATATTCTATTTTTGAGTCTCTTCACTGATACACTTCCAAGTTTGGGCCAAAGAAACATTCCCCTCGCTGCCACAACAATGCTTTAACCACAATATTAACATGGTAGATAAAGGACATGGCCTATTCCATATGAGACGCTGTGAATTAATTGTGGCAACATTTGGTTATTTTTTTGAACATTAATCAATAAAATTGAAGGTTGAGTTGACACGCACCAAATTTATTGCTTTTCCTGTTTGAACATTCCTCACAGCGTAAAAATAGTTGTTGTGCAGGGTAAGTTACTGAATTGATTATTTCATGTTTATTTGTAAGCCCTGTGCAAGCGTACAACGTACTTTTAAGTCTAAACTTATTAATACATAATAATATAAAATATAATAATAATAATATAAATAATATATTTTAGGCGTATAACCCAGAGAAGAAAAACAACGCTGGAGGCTCTAATGGATTTCCATTCCCGGGTAAGACATAGTAGATATGAGGTATTAGGTCCTTGGCAGGTTAGAGTTAGCCCTGTTCACACGGCCACGGGTTTTGGTTTTTTATGTGGCCATGTATTTCTCGCTATATTATCAGTAGTTGCCTTCTGCTACATGGCCACCCAAAAAACCGAAAAAACCAAAACCTGTGGCCGTGTGAACAGGGCTAGCTTAGAGTCCTTATGTAGCTGTGCACCACAGGTTTTTCAGCATACACAGCCTAAAACACTGCAGCTTGATACATCTAAATCATTCTTATATAAGACATTCCTAGGTGTAGCCTGTGATGCAACACAAGGGGGTTGTTGGGCGGGGGCAAAAGTAAGGGGGATCTGACTATATAAACAGGAAAGTGGTCATTTAGCTTGCAGCATGAGAGTGTACAATTTACCTAACCAAGGTGATATCAATTTTGATTAATCCATTGCCTTTGAATGTTTCTTATTTGGAATTCTATAATCTACTGTTTGTATTTCAGGTCCCGCAGATACTAGCTCACCATCTGAAGATGTAAGTACATAAACTACTCAAATATTGCATTGTGGTTAGCTTGAGAGCATACGCTGTTCGGTTGAGGTCAAGGCGCCTCCCTCCCAATCACTCAACAAATCTGTTAGTTAGAGGTTCATGTTACAAATTAAGATACCGTTTTAATTACGATTCTTTTAAGGGAGTCATTTCTGATTGATGGGGGGGGGGGGTGGGTGGTCGTCTGGGGAAGAATTGGTGGAGAAGTATACATTTTCAACTGTGATTTAACAGCTTGAAGTCTTGAAGAAGTGTTTTCACACGATAATTAACACCTTCCCTCCCCCCATTCCTTCGGACCTAAACTCAGGTCCACACATTCCAACTTTTCAAAAAAGGGTCAGCTCTGGTAGTTGGTATTTTGCTGCCTTTTATTGGGGGATCCAAATGTCTTAATTTAACATGCTCTCACCATAGTGGAGATGATACTAGACTTAAGACTACCCAAATACTAATGCATGTAACAGGCTGGCGGTTACTTAGTGATTTTTTCCCGATTGCACATCCGGGAGACTGTGACATCATACAAAGAGAATGGGAGTTACCTTCACTTATGGGAGGCACTTTTGCCACCATCAATAGTTCCTGCCAAGTAGAGCATTGAATTTGTTTGCCATGTAAATCTGACAAAATGTTATCATCAGTAGCTGCCTGACAATAGCATGCATTGGTCTTTGGGTAGTATTTACACGACATGGCTACAGCTCATGTATGCTGTAGCATCTGTGAGGGTAGTTTGTCTCGTTATCTCAACATTAACCCTTCAGTCATAAGGTACATAACCGATTACGCATTCAGACCCCTACAATAACAACCTTAAGTTATACCAATGAGGTAGTTCATTGCTTATACGGTGAGTGACTGGTTGAGTTTACTGATAAGATAAAATTGAACGTAAATGGACAAACTTCAGGGGTGGGGAAATTGTGGGAAATATTTTTGTGAGGGGGGGAGATTTTCGTAGATTGTCGGTCTAAAACAGAAATTGGGATAAACTGAATACTTAGCAAATGCCGTAAATAGATCTAGATTGTATATATATATGTATATATATATATATATATATATACACTTTATATTTGGATAATACTTATTCGTTGGCATGTTTTACAGAATACCCAAACAAAAATGAAAATAAAATAAAAAGTCACAAAGATGTTTAAGCATGATTGATGAGAAATATAATTTTGGAGATCTCTCAAAATGTTATATGGATAGACTTGATCTTAAGGGAATTGGTAAATAATTAAAAGTGGTAGCTCAAATTGTAAGCTTCATTACAGCTAAATAGCTTATATCACATCACCCCCTTTTTGGGTAGGATTAGGGAGCACTCCTGTTTTTAGTAAGGGATGATTTAGTTCCACGTTTTCATCACATATTTGATGTGTACACAAGCAGTCTAGTCCTTTAGATGATAATCTCATGATGTTTTTATACCAAAGGTCAGCCTAAGTCAACAACACACACTATTATGTAGACCAAGCACCTTGAAATCTGTGGTATTAAGTTCGGAGGCTCAACCTAAACCCTCATTTGATTTAGATGTAGACAAGATTAGACCTTTTGGCAAACACATGATGTGCTGCTAGTCAACACTGGTGTTCCAAATGTAATTCACTTCTGCAAAATTTGTGATTTTTATCAGATTTATTTGAGCAAATTGTCCATTGTTTTGCAGCCCAGAAGAGAGTTAAAAGTTTCAAGGCCCTAGCCAGGAAAATAATCACCCCTTATCTTATCCTCTCTTTGGCCATCAAGATCCAAAACAGGAGTTGGTTGTTCACTAAGAGACACATTTGCCTAATGATGAGTAATTAAACACTTTCAGGGTAGCCAATTGATCTTAATTTTCAGCTTACTTTTCTATTGTTTTTATGGACTTTAACCTAATGATTGATTAAAAATAAGGGATACATCCAGTTTATGCTAGTCTAGACATCTAATAGTATTCCATATATTACACCACCAAGTCATGTTGCAAAGACATGCACATGAACAAATCAAGAAGAACTAGTGTAGTGTTGGTATTGTGTAACTTAACTACGTGATTCACTCTAAATTCAGTTGATGTCCTGAAAATTGTAACAAGCTCAGACGAGCGAGCGGTTGTTGAACCTGATATTGTGGCGCTTAGCTGCCAAAGGGTTTCATATTGTATGGCAGCTTGACAACAAACCACCACAACATCACAAATATTGACCGTCACACCCTGGCATTCAGACTACACTATTATCATGTGTATCTCTGATCGGTAGAGTCAAATTAGTAGGAGTACCTAACATCTACCAACTTTTACTAACTAATTTAAACACGGGCCGTTACACCAAATTCCTTGAGATGGTACTTACAGGAAATTATTTGGTTCACTCTCTATTGATCAGAGATATACATGCAATAGTACATCACGCAATCAATGTGCTCCCCGCATGCCCCTCACCTCTTGCTGGCCATGAAACACTGCATTTGACTAATTTATTGACTTAATTATGTACTTTGTTCAAGCTGATTCCTGGATCTCTCAGAGTGCCATATGGTTAAGAAAAGACAATATTATGGTTTCAAAATTTGTTTAGTTAGTTTTGCACAAGACTTGGTGGTCACTTAAGGTTAGAAGTAAGCACAGGTAAAGTCAACATGACTACGGTATCCCTCAGGCAGTGTGTTTACTGAGAACAGCTTCAATTACTTTTTCTGTCCTCTACCCCGCCCTAACACCCGTGAGAAAGACATGTCAAGACTAGAACAACTCTGATCCAATTTGCCTGTGTTCCAGTTGCTCCCCTTACACTGGTCATGTGGTCACTGCGGCGAATGCAGGCAAATGGACGAAACTTGGTGTACTCAAGATAAGATTTTACAACCTTTCTTACCTAACCTTATTTGCATGCATATCATACCATATGTGATCACTTTTTACTTGCAGGATCGTCGCGGTGACGGGCAGAGTGCAGAACAGAAGAGGAGACAGCAGATCAAATCTGGATTTGAGTTGTTAGCTGAGCTTATCCCTACTATACCTACAAATACTACGTCTAAAGTAAGTACCGCTGTATCTAGAGTAAGTACCGCTGTATATAAAGTAAGTACCGCTGTATATAAAGTAAGTTCCGCTGTATCTAAAGTAAGTACCGCTGTATCTAGAGTAAGTACCGCTGTATCTAAAGTAAGTACCGCTGCATCTAAAGTAAGTACCGCTGTATCTAGAGTAAGTACCGCTGTATCTAGAGTAAGTACCGCTGTATCTAGAGTAAGTACCGCTGTATATAAAGTAAGTACCGCTGTATCTAAAGTAAGTACCGCTGTATCTAAAGTAAGTACCGCTGTATCTAAAGTAAGTACCGCCGTATCTAAAGTAAGTACCGCTGTATCTAAAGTAAGTACCGCTGTATCTAAAGTAAGTACCGCTGTATCTAAAGTAAGTACTGCGGCATGTAAAGTAAGTACCGCTGTATCTAGAATACTGACGATGGCCTGGTGCTAAACTTTATCCGCCGGGAGTGATAATGTATTGTAGTAGAAGCTTCTGTTATATAAGCTTTCACACCAATTTAATGAATATACTATATATATATATATATAAATATATATATAAATATATGTCATATTACAATATGTGATAAAAAGTGCCTTGGCCGCAATATTTGGGTCAATACTAGCTATGTGTATGGTTGTAGTATTTTCACGCCAATAAACATATAAATACTTATTTGTGCATGGTAAAGATGTCTATAGCCCTACAGCCCTAAGCTGCTGAATATATTAATAACAGAGGTGAAACATGATAGGCAAGCCATCACCGGCTCCCTAATACTATCCCTGCATTATCACTACCATTTAGTATTTACTATACTTAACCGTTACTTACCTAATTACTTATCATTACTACCATTTGCACGTTCATGTATTAGGACCTCAGCAACATCAGGGATTGGATAGGATCTTTTTGTCTGAAGAATTTACTCTCTATATTTGACAGACAAGTAAGGCCAATGTTTTGGTGAAGACTATCGAGTTTATCACTAAACTTGATGATGAAAAAGGGGAGATGGAAAAAGAAATGGACGTTCTCTCTCAAGAGATAGAGGCACTGAATGATGCTATCACGTAAGTTGTCAAATTGATAATCGGTTAGCATGCTTGCTATCCCAGGCCCGTAGTTGTGGAAATATTGGTAGGGGAGGCGGAAATCATTGAGGGGGAGAAGTAACACCAGGTTGGGTATTGTAAGCTCCTCCTGCGGAGCCTGTGGTTAATCCCCAACCTAGCAAATAGAAGACCCAAATGACCTGATTCTGACAGAACATATTCAACTATAACAGTTTTAGGCCACTCTATTCAACATTCTAGGGGAGGCAGAGCTGCTACGGGCCTGCATTCACTACCAGGTGCTGTGGATTTGTTTGTTGTAAATAAAGATTTAGCTTTGGAGGGTGCGAATGTCACATATATTGAGTAGTTATCCACTCTCTGAACCAAATGTTCAAAGAGTGGATGACTCCAAATTGCGAACATGTTTTGCAAATAATTTTATTCACCAGACTTTTCACGTTTTAATTGATCCGTACTAATTACAATATTTGTATTCTGATTATTGTCTTTGGTCATTCATCACTTTGTATATTTTTATGCCTTTCTTTTCACAGCCAATGCCAGTCCAAACTGCCAGCCACAGGTTTGCCAGCTGTCTCTCAGCAGAAAGAGCATCTGGATCAGATGTTACAGGTGTACATACAAGATCAGACTGCCAGGGATTGGAGATTTTACGTGTTTAGTAAGCTTGTCTCGCCGTTATTCGAGTCCTACTGTAAAACCGTGTCCACTGCTAATACAGATGAACTGGGCAGGACATCACAAGCCTGGCTTGATCAACACTGTGATCTGAGTAACCTTAGACCAGGCAAGTTCTGGTTTTACCAACTTTCACACTTTGATGCTTATTTTGGAAGTCCACGTGTTCATGCTTTGATCTATTGGCCAGAAGAGGTAGGAGCAGTCTGCTGGTTGAGGGATAGGACTTGGGACCATATGATCCAGTATTGATTCCTGGCTCCGTTAGTTATATCTGACGAGCTTTTAATAAATAAAAATAAATACAACAAGTCTATTGTGCGTTTGCACAACCAAACGCACAGTATTGAGATCCCACTCTACCTTACAGATGCTTGCTAAATAGGGTAGTCTAATAAAACTTACCCAACTATTTTTCTTTGGGGTGACATTATTTTTTTTTATTAAATTTTTATGTTAACAATGAACCAAGAAAAGATTGCGAAAGTTGATTTACTGAACGTCAAATAAATAACTTGCCTTTTTTAGGCAGTCGAGTCTCTCAATCTTTGTATGACTTTTGACTTAATTGTCTATCAACATTCTTTGTTTTATGTTTACACAGTTGTGGTGAAGTCATTACAGCAGCTTTGCTCAGAGACCAGTATCTTAACAGATCCAGCGCTTTTTCCTGAGGAGGCTCAGGGTTCAGCTGCCCCACCCGCATACAACCAGAGACCTAAACCTGAGAAAACCTGGCAATTTGGATGACATTGATAATAAAGTCAATGTGAAGGTGAACAGAAGGAGTGTGAGGGATCGATAGCCGATGTGAATTTGATAATGATGGAGGGAGCGGGGTAGTGATGATCACTCTCAACCATAACCACCCGAAAATCGACGATGTGAAGGACATTTATATCACCCTAACACGTCGGAATGAGATACTAGATTTTTTGGATCATAAATGTACATATACTTGATATACTAACTGTTTTCAGATCTTGTTAGCTACACGTGGAGGGGGAGAGGGGGGGATTAAATTTCCAATTTAGTCACGATTTGTACTACTAACCCTTGTAACATCTATGTTTACGGAATCTTGAATGAGTATCACAATCTTGGCTGATGTCTAAATCTGAATAAGCCAGCTCCAGATTAAAAATACTTTACTTGAAATTAATACCTGCACAAAGCTAATGCATTTGTGGAGTTGTCAATTTTTGATTTTTCAGCCATCTTTATTGTTTCCCGTCTACCAACATGTGTAATATTTGACCTGTTGACAAATTTTGAATTACCGAGGCGGTCGAAGTGATGCGCCGTTGCAGTAGATCTATGCATTTTTCATCCCAACTTCTATATACAAGCACAATGCAGTTTGTTCACCAGCTTAGCAGTATAAGGATCTAAGGTTAAAAATCAACATCATGATGCCATTTGTTATGGGTAATAGACTTCAGCTAAAATAATGTTTTGAGGCTGAATTTTAATTCACATGGTTGTTTATATGCATCATACTGTATTTTTGCTTTCCTTTATTACAACATTGTTGCGGATTAATATAAAATGAATATGATTGTGGAATAAAATAACATCATAACTTTGACAATAACTGTAATTTGCATGCCATAGAAATGATAAAACAGTCTTGTCAATAATAAAAAATCAGTGTATAATTAGCACTAAAATTTAACACATCACGGTGGTAAGGTTCTACCCTGTAAATCAGTAAAATTTGATTGCAAAGAAAATGGTTGTATGGAAGCTCTTCGTAGCCAGTAAAAAAAATTTTTTTTTCAAGGTTAAGCTAGAATAGCAGTGGTCACCTGTGTATTGACACCACATGTACCGGCGCCGCGCTTGATTTTGAAGTATCCGTCTAATCCCCACTTGGGTCCCCAGGAATTCTTTATTAGCCAGTAGGGTGTGGAGCTAAATGTTCCTTTCTCTGTTCCAAAGCCAACCATCAGCACAGCTGCAATTGTTCAAGATTGATGGTAAAATGCACAGCGACAAACATAAGAAGAAATGAAAATTCCATCAAAGCCTTCAATGTAGTCGTATGTCAAGCAAAAGAATTTAGAATTTGGTTATTGTCACTTTAATTGAAATAATGTCCTTCATATGACAAGATTTGGGCACAGTTTCTCGACAATATGAGGCCTAAAATTCTTTTGAATCGGTTGTTATGCCACTAAATACTTGAAATTCCATCAGCAGAGTTACTTCCCCTGTACAAAGAGAGGACAACCCATCTTCATTATTCACTTGATTTCGAACACAAGGCCAAAGTTTAGCAATTCAACTCAGCACAACCACACTGATAGTGATAACAAGATTGATATATTATGTATAGCTCTCATCGATGGATAAATAAGGTAGCCCAGTTCCTCTGGAGGGAAAATGGTCAAAATCTATAATTAGGATTGCAAACAAGTAAGGAATGACTGTACAGACCATAAACATATAAATTTATTTATAAGTTCATGGTACAGACAGTTAGTGTACTGCACAATCTGAATCGCAGTAACACACAAACGCTTCCTGTACCAAACTCGAGACAGAGATAGGATAATTATGACTCCCTGCTTATTATACTGAAGATTGAAGATCGGGATTTTTAAAGTTAAAGAAAGATTCGGTCAGTTTAAATGAAACCTGAAGAGAAGATTTCCCCATATTGAAGAGAAAAGAAAGCAAAGAGAACATCTCCTTCATATACTATTGAACTTTTGCCTAATTAGGTTCAGCTTTATGTCCAGTTAATCGGTTATTTGGAAGGATTTATTCTGAAGATGACAGATTTGAAATTGAAGACTGCTCTATTTACTCAGAAGAAATTGAAGACAGCATTATTGTGTGCAGGGAGCCCCATGTTTAATATCCAGGACAAGTTCCCTGATCTTATAATCACCATGGTCAAGTGAAGTCTTGCTGCAGATAAAAGGGTTGAAAACTCCCTTGCGATAAAACTGGAGCATCCTTGCATCTAAGGCTATTGAGAGTGGTCCGATCTTCATCAGCTGTTGGGCAATGATGGTCTCATTCTAAAATAACAATGTGATAGGAGATGTTCAACAACCAACAATAGCGCTTCAGTGATATCGATATACTTTTGCACATTACTGTCGGTTCATGACTTCATTGATTAATATATTGCATTTTTATCATTCTTCACTTAAATCTGGCATGCTTCATCAAGGTGTTTCAAGACTCCCAGGACTGTTTAACTCTTTGGTATTGTCGAGGTTGGGGGGGGGGCGGGGATAGCAAGGAGGATTGGAAATTTGAATTGCTTCTAATACTGAGGATACCAAGTCTATGATATAAGCTTACTAGGGAGCAATTTGCTCAGAAATATAATGATTTTGTACCCTGTTATGATTTCCGGTGAAAACATACTGGTGATCTCTCTCCATCACTTTCTCTCCTCGAATGGTGATCAAATCAGGGATGGTCGATACACAAAATGTATCCTATAACTCTACAGTGTGGGGTAATCAACTGGACAATGTTTTGGTTCTGATCTGATTGGCTGTTGGGTTGGTTGCCCCTCCCACCGGCAAATCAGGGCCAACACATTGGCTAGCAATCAACTCTTATATCACTACTAAATTTGAACTATTGTTTGGCAGTAGCAACCCTTTATGCGTCTTACGGTATCAATGGCAGTCCAACCAGTAACATTCAAGCCTTTTACAAACTTTGATCTATCCAGTTTAGCTGGACAGCTTTGCGTCATGTTGCAATAAGGCTCTGGCGGGCCACACAAAGTAGTGCTCCATATACCCATAGGGCATGCAAAGCAGGGATCTTTCCCACCCCCGCAACAATAACCATAGTCGTCCCAGGACTCGATGCCTCCCTGTTTTGTGATAGAAACAGTCAAACAATCTCAGTAAACATAGTTTAATACATCAAACTAACGCATCATCAACCGATATCAAATTGATAGTAAACTTGTCCTTTGTATGGTTTAAAGATTCATTGGGCATATTTAAAAGTTTAAAGCATTATCAATGACCCCTCGACTTAGTTTTCTAATCAGTGATTAAGTTTTCATTTGGATGTAGTGATGCGCTCAAACGTTTTCAGTGCAAAGGTTCACCTCTGCATTAAATTCAATCATGTGACAAGCTATCTACTATTTGATATCAACAGATAATGCACGCATCTCACACTTGTACATGTGTATGTACAAATATGACACCTGATAACCTTTTACCACAGAGAACACCATCAAACACACCAGGCACCAACTTTCTAAGCTTTCATTTACTTAATGTTACATTGTGCTGTCTTGAAGATCCCATGTACAATAAATGTACATTGTTTCTTCATTCATCGACAGCAGTAGATTCAGTTTGAAAAAAAATATTCATTAAAATAGTGCACCAGGTGCATTTCAGTTTGAATTTTGGAGAGTGATTGATATGAGCTGATCTCTGTGGTAACGCTATCAGGGAATACACCGGTATCTGAGATTTCTCATACAGATACCAGCGTATCAAACAAGCAGTAATCATACCGAATCTATGGTCTTCCAGTCTTTAACTGTCAGGCCTTCAACAAACTTAGATTTGTTAAGTCTGTAAGGGCAGCTCTGAGTCATGTTGCAATAAGGCATTGGTGGGCCGCATATAGTTGAGTTCCACGGTCCATTAGGACAGACCTCGCAGGCATCCTTTGTGATGCCCGCACAATAAGGGTAATCAGATTCAGATTCAATACCACCCTAAAATCAGATGTGACATCACAATTTATCACAAAGCATTGGTATGTGATCTTATAAATTGTGTGTAAGCTGTATCCAGTTTTGCATGTACGTTTAGGTTTGTCTGGGTCAACCTTGGCAAACCTTTAGATAATTCTCTGATTTCAAGGATCATTCAATCTAGAAACCACAGTTCTAAACTTGTAAACACATCTTAGTCATACAATTGATCAATGTTGGCCAGCACCACATAATAATTTCTATGTATCTGATATTCGATTAGATCTCATTTGACTTTCATGACTGAAATGATGAGCCCTTTTTGGGTGAGTTTCCTATTATATAGTGCTATCTGGCATATTCAATAATTTTGAGTTCAGATCGTTGCCGATTTTTCGGTGCCAAAAATGATGTCGGAGAACTCAATTTCGAATAGGCAAAGTAATTTACAGAAGTGGCCCTCATTCAAATTTCATGATGTGCCAGATGGCACTATAATATAGGGAGGGGGCTTAAAAGGCCCAATGTTGAGAAATGATTGCCAGAGGGGCAAATAGCGGTTTGCTGAATATCAGATAGTTATAACTAGGCTCAAAAACCCTTCTAGTTCCAACATCAGTCAAGTCATGTTCAGAAAACTATAAGTGAGGGCGTAAATCTATACCTGTCTTTGAAGGTATCCAAATGCCAGATATGGCCACCCGCCATACACCCCACAGTCTCCAAACTCTTTAGGAACATCCTTAGAATCATCGCAATCCACAACCTGCTCAACTGATAAGTTCATCAACTTGTGGCCCTTCATAGCAAACTGGCCTTCTAGATTGGCTACCGTGCTGTGAACGAATGAAAAGAACTTGGGTTACTATTTTCAAATGTGTTTGCAGGGTGAATTATCCTATAAAATTATTTTTGTCTGATACAACAGAATCTAATAATTAGGCAGTACATGGGCCCAATATTGTCATATTTTAGCAGAAAAAATTAGACAATAATAAAAAGTATTTACCGTTCGCTCAATGAGCCGTTTTCAGATGTGAGGAATTACAACAAAGGACAATTTCTTGTATCTTGTGTATAAATTATAGAATGTTGCAGCATGAGAAAAAACAGAAGATTGCATTATGGGAAATGTTAGAACATTGCATTATGGGAAATGACAGAAGACTGCATTATCGGAAATCATACAATATTGCATCATGGGAAACCCCATAATTGCATTATGGGAAGGTTTCTATAATCCCCTGTGATCAATACTTACCTGAAAGCCCAACATGTGCCAGCAGAGCCCTGATCCTTCACGGATGATACCATGTTATGATCTCTCCAATCAAAAGTCTCGGGGAGTGGATCCTCTGACAGCGCTGTCTTCAGGTACCTTGGAAAAAAACATTAAACTATGTTCAGTAAACAGTTATTTTCAATAAACTCAACCATTATTCAGAAAGAAGATATAGAAAAACATGAATTTGGTGAATTTAAGGTAGAGACATTCTCAGCAGTAGTAGTCATCAGATTATTTATTCATTTGTTGAGGTTTTCAAAAAGTTATAATTAAAGTAAACTAAAAATAACATGTTCAACTCACATACATTAACATAGAAAAAGGATTTGAATAAAAACTTATAAAACTTATAATTGTAGGGTGGTACAGACTAATGAAATTGGTTTGTACAAGAAACAGACACAGACATGACAAATATTATGTGATCCGATGATAAGATAACGCCAAACAAGAGGAATCCCACCCTATGTATTGAAGTTCATTTAAATCAACAACAAAGTTTAAAGGATGACTTCACATTCGCCTATTTGCCAGTTACTCCAGAATAATGACATGTGATTGGGTTATGTGTACATACTTGTCCTTGGAGTGTTGAGGAACAGATCTCCTTCTCATGAGAACAGTATCTGAGAACTCCTGAGGACTCATATCAGCAAACTGATTTATATCAAATACTGTCTCCCTAAAATAATACAAATCATTTCAACAAGGCAACATGTTAGTGTTTTATATAGTTGCATTTACGGCATGGTTTTGATAGCTTTCCTGATATCTTGAGATTGGTACACCAATTCTGGCAGTTTCTCCATCACAGACACTTAATTATCGCTCCATAGAAAAGGAGCGAACTAAAACCTTTCAAAAAATACTTGGGTATATTGTTAAAACATTGCTTGGTCAGAGGGACGTCAAGTGATTAATTCGATTAAGTTCTTGCAAAAAAGAGACCATAATAGAAATAATGGTACCATAATATTATTTGTTTATCCAAAGAAATCTTACTCATGCTGTTCGTTGAGCTGTTTGATAAGCTTCAGATTGTTCTGGAAGGTTGTGAATCGATCAATCTCCTCCCTTGATGTCTTGTACACTTTACCGTGCTCCAATTGCCATAATCTAGATAACAGAACAGCAGTGTCATAATGGGAAACAATAGCGGGTGCAAGGGTGCCTTCAAAATGTCATCAGGTCATAAGGTGCATACAGAAAGAAATCATGGATCAATGAGCCCCCTCTTCATTCCTTGCATGGATCAGTGTTGACGAGCTCAGGGCAAATAAATATGAAAGATATGTAGGTATGTGGGTGGGACTTGGTATCTTTGGCACCACAACTGACAGCCGGACAGCCAAGTGCATTGTTATCACAGCTATAGGGCCTCTTTCAGTAAGGAGGGTAGTGTAAGAGCCGCCCGGATAGCTGGTAATAGCATTTCATTATCAACCAGTTGGTATGGGAAAGTGGTTGATAATGACATGCTATTACCAGCTATCCCGTTTTCAGCGCTTAAGCTATAGGGAGGGGTGTGTTCTAACAGCAGTAGCTTGTTTTGTCCAGCAGTAATTGAGAACACTAGGTGTCAAATCACCTGGCACCTGGATTGTATGATATTCTACCACTACCCTCCTCACACTTTAGACCAAGGCAAGACTAGAAGTATGTGCCGGGGGGGGGGGAGCGTGGTAATGGTAAAGGGAGTAACCGGATTCTTACTTGAAGTGTAGCCGAGAATCTCTGAGCTGAGATCTCTCTCCGTAATCTACATTATTGTTGGAGTCTTTTGGTGACCTGAAAGATTAGACAACAGATGTGAAGTGCAGACTTAATAAAACTGTTCAGCAACATTAGGCTACCATCACATTGCAAATTATAGTCAGATGGAATATTTCCATAGCAGTTTTTTTTGCAGTACAACCTTTCTCGTCAGCAGCAGCAAAGAAAACTTTTCATTCACATATTTGACAGGTTCGTCATGATCAGGACAAATATTGCTTATCGTAAGAACCTACTTATTACAGTTGAGTAATATTGCTTTGTATGACTCATAAACTTGCACTTATACTTTTTATATGCTTATTTAATATATATATAATTTTATATATATATATATGTATATATACAGCATTTATATGTTTATGGTATAGCCGTATATAGTGTGACCACATACCATGAATAGACAGATAGGACCAGTGTAAAGATCACCAATAACCAGCTCCAAGTCATGGTTTATTCTCCTTTTCTATGAATTATCAAAAAAAAAATATTTGAATGAATACATTATCATGAGTCTAGGCATTTACTATAGAACCCAATTAATCTTCAATGAATCAGAGCTTGAGTATTCGTAGAGAAGGCCACAGACTTTATAATAAACTAATACATATTTTTAAGTCTATGGAGTAGGCTTATTTCCTTGCTTGTGCCAATAATATCATGCAGGGATGATCAGTTTTGCTGGAAAAAAGTTGGCACCATGCAAGACACTCTTTGCAGTTTGGATTTTGTTCTCTAAGCTAGGGCCTCGAACGCAAAACATTCTCCAAGAGCCTAGCAATCCCAGGGTTGAATCAAGGGCTATGTTACTCATTGGTTGAATCCATTTCGGCCCTGCATGACGAAGAGACCAAACATTGATGGGTACATTACAAAGTTTTCTGTAATATACCTCCAGTTATTGAGACATAATTGCCGAAGTTTAGTACAATCCTTCCTTAGCTGTTCTCTGTTAGTTGTTACCTCATTTATGAAGAGCAAACGCATGTTAAATGTGAAGGTGGGCATCTATATAGGCATTACACAAATTTACATAGGCCTATTTGTCTGGATGGGAACTGAAACAGGCGCTGGTGGCGGAGGGATATTGCAAATGTTTGGGTTCAAACATCTTTGGCACCACAAATCAGCAAGATCCCTCCGCCACCACAGAGGGAACATACTTGTTTTACGCTGGCAAGGGTGTGACAAGAACTTTGTACAATAGTCTCACTTGGTATTGAAAGGTGTAGTATGATGGAACAGCAACACAACCAGCACTAAACCCTACTCTACACCTACAACAACACTTCTGCTGCAGAGCTGTGACACGGAGGTGTTTCAGGATGTAAAAATTACAATGTTCTGAATGGGCACTACAAAGGTGCTGTATGAGAATTGTATTATAACACTCAAGGCCTATAAAGCATTGTGGTTGGTGCTGTTAGGGCCGGCCCGTACGAGCGCTGTAAGACCTGTCCGATACCTTCAGCCACACACCCCAGAACACCCGGTGTTGAATTGGACTGAGCACCTAAATATGTCTTAGCACGCAACATGGGCCGCAGCAACAAGCCATCTGCTATGATTTTCTTTATAAAACTGCCCATAAAGAACTGGACTTTTTCTGTACTACGTTTGTGTTGGATTGAGAACCTAAAATATATCTTTAGCAATATGTGATGTTTCAATGAACCCATCCAGAGCCCATTCAATGTTAGTAACCAATCAATCAATGACTACATTTAATAGGCCAGCCATTATTTTATCAAACCACAAACCAGTTTATCACCCTCAAACACTATACTATTATAAAATGCTTTCACCAACTATGTGCCCCAACATCATAATTTGCCCATTCACACACACACACACACAGCAATCAAATTCCTCAATCTGTTGTTAGTTCTGCAGGAAAATGAACCAAGTCGGTCTGGGATGTTTCATTCTTTCCTCCTTTATCTCTCTAGCGTGTCTAGACACACTTGTCAAAGACACTCCACCACAATCACTCCACTCACAGGCTCTGATCTGATCAAATTTGTTATGATTCCAGATCCTGATATCATGTGACATGATCACATGACTAACTCTTCTGTTACAAGATAAGTATTCCAAAGATTTTTCGAGAGGCTGACCTAAGACGACAAGAGAAGACAACTATCTATCGCTTTTATTCCTTTTGCGCGAACCAGGGAGGGTGAGACTGGGAAACACTTCCCTCCCTTCCGAGCTGAGCAGAGCATTCATGATTATGCAGTAGGTAATATATTATAATTGGTATTATTTTTCTTACCCTTGCCATATACAGATTGACGTTGAGGGTCATTCAGGATGAAATAACTGTTGTGTGACAAACTTTATTAAACACAGTAATTTCTCTGTCCGCAAGCTTTCCTGAACAGAATTACATAAAGATTTCAGTCAATTCTATTTGTACTCAGTTGTAGTTCTACACTAAGAGATTGTTACTGCCTGTGCGCAGTTCTACAACTCTTGGTACTCGCTCATTGCAAGCATTCATTTGATGTCGAACCTTAGCCTTAGGATATTGTTATCAATATCAGTTAGTGGTTTGAAAGGTTGAGCGCATGATGTAGTAATATAATGTTCTTTTCCAGTCTCCTTATGTAATTATCACCGCATTGCAATTATAATGGCTTCACAAATCAAACTGTTCAACTCAAGGCCAGAGATCTCAAAATTGTCAGAACTCAAATCAAGCTTTTATCAAAGATGCGGGCTAATGTTATTATTATATATAATCATTCGTCAAACTTCATATCATATCAAAGAAAATAATTTAAATAATTCAAAAACTCAATTTGTATGTACTACCATCAATAGTCCTGAAATCATGTAAGTCCAAAAATCCGGTCAATAGTATAATCCCCTAGAGCAAACTAGGGTGGGAACCTGTGCCCAATCATTTGTATCACCATCAAAACTAAAAGAATTATTGTCGTTTCATGCAGAGATAAAAATTGTAGAGAAAGAAAAGCTCAGTAAATGCAGTAGCTCAATATACAGACAATAAGAATCTACCAGGGAGACGCTTCCAGCAATGACCGTTCATTGCTTCCAGTTGTGTAAAATTATAAAGGTAATAATGGGAATAGAAGATCAAAATTATGGAGAATCTCTAATGTTCAAAGATAGGGCTGCAATTACTGGTACAACTACAACAATTGTCCTTCACATGCTGTCACTAAAAAGCCTAATACAGCACACATTTTGAAGGGAGAGGGGGGAAAACCATTATTATATTAGTGAGTACTACTCTCAACTAGATATTGATCTGTATCAGCTGACTTCTTTAGTGCCCGGCGGCGCAGCAGGATATTATAGATGTATTAATATTGTAAAAGCGAGATGTTTATAGGACACCAAGCTTGGTGAGAAGGCTTCTCTTTGATGGCCTGTTTTGACTCTGCTGTAAATCTTGTTTAATCACACCAGGAGGAAGAACCAGACTTTTCTGCAGAGTGTTTCGTGCTTCTGGAGTTTGTATGCAGCCATCTGCTGTCTCTTGTTTCTTCATATCCACTACAGCATTAGTCATCATGTCATGGATTGAGGTTTTTCCATCAGCTTTAGCGAACTGTCTGGCCATGGCACCTGTGAAAGCTCCTCTGATGGCGATACCTCCAGCAACTGATGACATCAGAAGCAAGGTGTGAGGCCTCTTAAGTACTACATAGTTAGGATTACCTGGTGGGCAACCACGCCTGGCATCTGCTCCACTGATCTTTGGTGTGTTTAGGTGGGAGTCATCTTGACAGGCCTGGATTAAGATGACCTACAAAATTAAATAGTAAATAGCAGTTCTTATCAAAATTTACATCTGATTTTTAAGCATTAAGTTATATTCTGTTAATTATACTCAATTCAATTCATGACAATATGGACATCAATCAAGACATATGGATGCCGTATGTCACTGTCACCATTGCGTTCTGAAGGCAAAGCTAGAAGTTATCCAGTTATCTTGCTATTGAACATGGATATTCTTACTTTGTTTGAACTTACCATTGGTACATGGGCAGTGGCTTTTCTCTCGAGTATGGAAAGAAGGTAGTAAATAGGCACTGAAGAGTTGTTACTTCCACTCAGAATCCCAGCGCAACCATGTGACATGATAGAAACGACGAGAAGTGATAGACCTTGTTGGATCAGTTCACGAAGCTGAGCATTGATGACATTAGGCAGTTCATCAGCACTCTTCCATTCTATCTTTTGTGTCTGTATTCCGGCATGTACAAGTCCATCCTCCATATTACTTGCCTCCTCCATAGCACCATCTCTTCCTTCTGTGTTATAGAGGACTAACCCACATCGTTTTGTCTCAGTCTGTAGGTAGGGTATGATGTACTGATCGCTGTGATCAAACAGTAGTTTGATGTCTTCTGTGTTAAGAGGATAATTCTCTGCTAGCTGTCTTATCACTTGTGTTTCATCTGCCCAAAAAATTACAAACTTCAAATAATCATTATAACAATGGGTGGCAGGGTGGTGTAGTGGTAAGGATTCGAGCTTCTCAATCTGAGAGTTGCAGGTTTTTGTTCACCAATGCTGTCATTTTTGGAGGAGAAATCTTCATATATAACCCTTGCTTGCCTACCTTTACGAAGGGGCCTCGAATACTAATAAAGTCCATATTTTTATATATATATATATATATATATATATTATAAATATAATTGAAGATTATGATTATGTATGTATATAATAGTATATATATATACATATATTTCTATATATGTATATTTATTTTACTTGGCAGGAGGATCATAATCATGTGTTTCAATCAACAGGGATGGTCTTCTGATCATCATGCGTTTCAGTAGCGGAGATGACAAAAAAATCAGAAAGTTGTTCAGTAAACTTGGGGAGTACAGTGTCAGGATTTTCACAAAACAGTATAGGTGACCTCTATGTTTGGTGTTTTACTATGGGTTTAACATATTTGTGATAGGACACATTGAACGTTAATCTATACAATCAGACACAATATTAACCTGATAACATAGCGAGATTTGTTATGTATGCTTCCAGCTTTCTGTGTCCATCGCCATTGCTCTGGGAACCTGAAATGTTTAAAGATACATGAAAATAATTAAACAGGTGTTAAATTTGATACAAGTGAAGTGGGGATGTAGGATAGGGTGAGGAAGTTACATCTCAAAATCCCTGGTAAACACATCAACCATAATGAGCAAAGGAGAAGAGAAAATCATTATTGAGTGCTGAGTATTTGGCGATCTTCTAAAGATTTACAACACATGATTTCTCAGCTGACCAATCTTACTCACATGGATACATGAGTGGACGTGGGACAGCCTGATCCCCGTGATGCTGACAGACACAAGTTTCATCTCCTGTGTAACTGGTGGATCTCTGATGTTGAAGGCTGTCTTTTCCTGTTTGGCTGAACCATTCAGGATCGACATCACTTGTTGGCACAGCTTGGTTGGTGAGGAGACAGTGGGCACAGTAGAACACCTTCTCATAACGGACCCCCTTCCACACAGACTTGAGGTAAGTGGTCAGTTTTCTGAGGCAGCTGAGCTGATCCTTCCATGCCTCACAGATCTTTTTTGCTGGTGTGAGGGTGACAACTGTTACGCGCTTTGAGGCAGAATCATGTAGTAGATATTTGAACATTCCGTTGCCTTCTGTCACCTTTGCCCCATTTTCCCCGGCTTCGGCATGATTGAATGGATTTGTGTTAATGTCGAGATACGCTACTGTGATCAGTGAATGTACATATGCAGGGATTGGGAGGCCCCTCAGGAACAAATCTACCCTAAGTGGGATGAGCTGTGTAAGGACCCTAGGAATCTTCAACTTTGTGTTGGCAAAGTAAGGAACGATGTATCTGTTTCCATATTTGTGTGTCAGATGGAAAGTTTGCAGTATGGTCATCCCAATCTCAGGCGGAAGTTCTGATTCCTGTTCTAGTATATGGTAGAGTAGAGCACCCTCCATTACTCCTGTTGACTTAAAGTGCTCAATCATCTTCTCATATTTACTTCTTTCTATTGTCTGTTCGTTGAAATTGTATGGTGAGAACACTTCTAATCTGTGATTCCAGGCCTCCTCTTGCGTGTGATTATAGAGTGTTTCAATGAGAGTGGTGAGAACTTCTGGACGATGGAATATCAGGTTAGACAAGCTCCCAATGTCTTTGAACCACATGATCCTTCCTGTATAATGCAGATACTGGAGCGCGACATGCTCTTCGTCATCGGGAAATTCTGCTTCTATTTCTGACAGAGTGAGGAATGGCGCATCAGTTTTGCTGGTCATTTTGATGAGCAGGCGATACCAACTGGCTGGTATTTCTGTAATCAACGCTGATCCAGCAGATGTGAGAACATCGATGAGATTCTCAATGTCTGATATCTGTTTACATGTCTGTTTAGATTCCTTAGAAAAATCTAAAATGTTCTGAGTCGTCATCAACTGCTTAGACGTGTCTGTGAAACTAGTCATTGATAATACAGGGCTTGAGGATGCTGCTACATTCTTCTCATCTTTGATTATTCGGCATCGCAGCTTTTCTGTCATATCCACCAGCTGCTGCTTTCTTAGACTGAAACATTCATCGGATAGTTTGTCACGATGAGTGAGGACAACCACGGGTAGACCAAGGCTAGGACAAGCAAGATAAAGCTGTGCCAGCCATGCAAGAGCTAGATCTTGGCTGGCTGCTTCCTCTCCTACAGATGAGGCCATTGTGTCAAATTCCTCAATATCAATCACAAGCAAGGGCACACATTGTGCCTTGAAGGTGAGTTGATACGAAAAGTTATATATGGCTTGGCCCCCAAAGTCAGTGAACACCAGTTTCGAAGACTCATTGACTTCTGCTTCGCACACTTTGAAAACCTTTGTGGCCTCATCCAGCTTTCCTCCATCAGAATGACGCTCTGTCAGAACTCTTTTGTTCTGTTGGACACTCTTCACTAGGCTAGTTTTTCCTGCTTTGCTCTGTCCGATGACAGTGACAGGAATCAGTCGCTGGTTTCTGCCTTTCTCTAACTGAAGGTCATAAAAGTATTTCCTTACTGCTGTTACTCCTTGTCGAAGGACAGCTAGAGGTGGAGATGTGAGAGAAGAGCGTCCGTCACACTTTACTTCTTCTAGAGTGTCGATACTGAACAAGCCCTCAGGTATGGTTGTCAGTGCTTTGTTCCGTTTAACATCCAAAACTTTCAGCTTTGACAGGAAGCTGACGCTGTAAATTATAAAAGTGGAATATTATAGCTACAGAGAAAAATAATGGAATAATAAAGAACAGAACAGGTTTACATATAAAACATTTATTCACACTGACTTGAAGTAATGTCAAAGACCGATCCGTCATTTTATTGAGGAAAGGAGGTAGAAAACGCTGTTTTTGCCAATGTCAACTTCATGTGACAAAATTTGATTTAACAAATTGAGCTGGAAACATTACAAAAACTGAATTAACACCTTTTGTATTGAGTTGCCCACTTCCACAATGGAAAGGGTAAATCCATACAAAACTAAACATTATCGCAAATGAGTAAAAGAGAGGTGCTCTGTTCTGATTGGGTATTGGGCCTCCAGTGGGTCGAGTAACAGACAATTGTAGCGTAACTTCAAATGACAATTACTAAACCCTAAAGTTATTATATTTGTACGAACAAATCCTTATAATATAGCCAGACTCTAGTTGCTATACATCAATCAGCATTCTGATTGGAGCAAAACTTTAACATGGTCAGTCAGTGGGCTTTCACTGGTCCATTTTAAACTACTAGGCTCGCCCTTGGAATGGACTGGGACTGCGTTAATTTCTCTCTGTTCATCCTTTTCCGCCTGTGATTTTTATCATTTTGTGCAAGGTTAATCACAAACCATCATAACAATAGTTGAGCAAATTACTCTATTTAACTAGCATGTCATGTAAGGGCTACAAAGGGCAGAATGATAATGCAACCGCATGCACGCACATCATGCCATGTTTCATATTCTATCTTTATAATATTAATGTGATATATCGCTTTTTAACTCTTTTCAATATTGTATTGGTGATCATGTCCAATAATTATTCACAGTTGAAACCTCCCAAATATTTGACATTGAGTCGCAGTGACCTCTGGAAGTTCACTTTGGGGCAAAAAGTGCCCCTTTTAAATTGAGCCCTCTGTGCTTTGTTTTTGAGGTATTTGATTAGTTTACGCTTTCATATTATAGAGGATGCATGGCACTATCAGGAGGAGTGACATTTTAGTGAAACATTATGTTTTTAGGTCTCCTGTCTTCGTGACTTCTTTGTTTTTTTGCAATTGTCAAAATGGCCATTTCTGACCCCTCATTATATGTGAACCCAATAATGCATAAAAAGAATTTCCAATTTATTGTACCATTTTGGTCTTTTACTGTCACTTCCATCAATAATCTTACCAGCTTACAGTTCCTGGTTGTCACAACTGTAACAGATAATAACCCAAAGTTTCACTAATTACGGTCAAACTTTTCCAGCCAAAATTCAGAAATCAGGAAGATGTCGGTCAAATTTATTGCCAGCATGATGAACAGCAGGAGATTGTCTAAATTTTGATCGAAGCGATTATTGATTATGGCTTTACATCTTGAGACATTTGGATTTTTGTGGCTAAACTAGCTTTATTAGGTCCAAAACATGCACTCCTCTCCAGCCAAAAAACTGAAAATAGGTTAAACAACATGTTATACACACCAGCTTCCATTAAAGTAGAGAGTGTATCTAAGGTTTTGATCATGGCGTTTGATGATAAGTTCAACAGTTATGATAACTTACTGCATTATTTTGCCCGATGCTGCCTATATGTTTTCAATGTATTTTAATAAATGTACAATTAATGAATGAGAAATTTGAGATATTAAACATAAGTCAGACTATTAGCAACAAGTAAGTGAAGGAATTTTTGAGATGGGACAAGTAGTTCCTGAGAAACTGATATGATGAGATGATGCTTTTCTCTGCAGTAGGAGGTAGCTCAGCTCAGTGCAAGCGTTGGAGGTCCTGCGTTCGAATCCCGCTGCGGTCTAATGACTACTGGGCTCATATGACGCCCCAGGTGTGCTCCGACCTGCCTGCAAACTGAGAGCAACTTGGCGCCGAATACGGCGGCCGCGCCCTTAAGGTGCTGATATTTCTCAGTCCACAACACTTGCGATTTTAACCCTTAATCCATCCTTACTTTATTTGCCCCTTGTTATCTTAAACATCTTATATTGATACAATCTGTATTGATAGTTTTCATTTTTCTTTGAGTTAATGGATAACAAAAATAAATGTTGCTTTACAGTACTGTGAAATCCTTACCATGCAATTAATTTTTGATGCATAATAATATTGAATCATATTCCTGGTCACCCAGGCAGCCTACAATACTTCTGGGTATTTCATCTCTTTAGATGCAGCCACGCCGCTCGCACCAAAGAGAATCATAGCAGGTAATACTTTTTATGTAATTATTGTGTGTATATATATATGAATAATATATTTATATGTTTAACACATCATTAATAACATCAATATCCTAAACAATAATATCAGCTATTGTTTTTCCTACTACCCGGTTCCTCAAAAATGTATTTTATCACAAGCTGCGTATTGACTGTTGCAGGACAACCTGACTTGCTGCCTTTTGGGAATTGAATTATCCCTGCTAATAATAAAATTCTCAAAAATTAATAGTCAGTTGTTGCAAAGGTGCTGATATATGGGGATAGAAACTTTGTTCTGCACTTTTGCTAGATTCTTGATGCTTTTGGTTGATATTCTTATCCAGTGGAATATATGAGCATGTAATAGAAGGAAAACAGGAATTTTGCACAAAGGCGATTATACTAGTGTGTGAAGTTTTCGCTTTATTGTATACTCAGTCCGCAGAATTCAGACCTGCCACAATACAATATGCAAACCTCTAGTGGGGATGTTATAGTCCATAGTTATGTCGCATCTACAGCAGCAAACAGGAGACTTTTCTATACCAACATCAGACACAATAACAACATCCAATATCTTAGCCAGCATCATCATCATCAGTACACTCAAACTTGACTCGAGGACACGCTAGTAACTGACAGGACATTTAACCTCAATCAAAGTTAACTGAATCAAAATGAACCTCAATCAACGGCAACTGAATTAAATCAAAGTGCAAATTTCAATATCTATACCCACTCTTGCAGCCGATCAACCCACTCTTGGGGCCGATCATCCCACTCTCAGGGCCGATCAACCCTCTTTTTGCGGCAATTGCAAAATATGTTTTTCTTGTTTTTTGTTGCCGATGTGCGTCAGCAGTTTTTTAATGTGTCTGGAACCATGCTATATAAGAGCATGGTTCACCAATGGAAAGGCCTCTTTGTTTGCAACTTCATTTGGAGACAGGTCAGTTTTTTAAACATGGAAGTTTTACAGTTTTTATCATAATATTTTCATTTACATTAGTGATATTTATAGAGAAATAGAACTTGCCTTATTATTTGATAATGGCACAGTATAACACTTGGTTGGATTATTTGTATCATCAACTAATTTAGTAAATTCAATTGAATTGAGCATGCATGGCATCATCAACTAGAATGAATAACTTGTTGAATCAGACATGTATTGTTAAGTTGAATTGCGTTTGATTTTAAACTTGAAAGAATCAAAAGGCATGCTGTTCAGTCAAGTGTTTAATTTTGAACTCAAATGAGATCACATCTAAATAAGTCAGCGTCATATAGTGAGAATCATCATGCCAAGCTTGTGAGCACAGATCTCAGTAGCGGAGAGTTAATGTGGTGACTCTATAACCTGGAATCCCACAGTTATTCTAAATCTACCTTGGTTTGATCGACAGGCCAATCTCTAACTGTTATGAATCCTACAATCCACTGCAAGCCACACAAGCAAGTCATAGCATCTTACATATTTATATATATTTTACATATATATTTTTTTTAAAGATAATTGACATGGTTGAAGGAAGCCCAGGTTTGGCAAACGATCTCCCGCTACATGTTTGTATATGTAATTATTCTTAGGCCTAGGGTCTACATGGAATCGAGGGGGACGTTGAGATACACATGGCACTCACATAGCTATTGTAACTGACCCGCCACATTTATTTATTTTGGTATGCCATAGGTTTCAAAAGCTGAGACCGGTATGACAAACCAACTGCGTCCTACCAACTGAGCTTGGTGAGAAGAGTTTTGTATTTTTCCCTTTACAAATATTACGTAACTTTATCATAAGTAACTGCCTGACTAGAAAATACATGATACATGATCAAGTGACAGTGGAGCTCAGAATATTGAAAAAAATGTAAGTTTAACTCATGGCTAAACCAAGACTTGCTAGTTTATTGAGAGTTTTACTATGTTGAGCTAAGCAATGGTAATGGTAGTGGCCTTAATCAAGGCACTGAGAGGAAAGGAAAGAAGTCTGACGCACTGACTGGGTGACTCAAATCATTGAACATTGGAATGTGACTGATTCTCAAACATCATCTGTCAAATCTAAATTATATCACTTCTCTTCTGGAACATCATAATAGGACCTGCAAAGGCAATATACACCCGTATCCGATGCTACTCCCTCTTCCTCCTCCAGCTGTTGACCAAAATGGGGTTGTGATGTTATAGTGAACACACCTTTATTTTCACAAATGCTAAAAAGTCATGGGTACCAGCCAACGTATTTGACGGAGCCCGGTTTTACAGCCAGGGATTAAGTACTGTGTACCAACAACAAAAGGGGCCAGCATGAAAATGTTGAAAACAAGCTTGGCGGCCGGGCAGTGATGCATGTTACGATGAGACGAGAGGCTTAGAGAACAGATTTATAGTGCATGAAGGCAATGCATGGACGCAAGTTTAGGGATCTACAGGGTCTGTGGGTGGGGAAAAAAATGCATAGACAAAGCTGTTAGAATGCTGCTTGTTAGTGATTTGGGATCTTCACGCTTGTTGGATGCTAGTCTCAAAGCAAACACGGTATGTGGTATGCCTGGGCCAAAAAATACCCCTGCGGTCTCTATTATGAATATCCATGTTCAGCTTCTTTACTAGCATTCAGATTTTGGAAAAAAACTTTTTCAAAGAGTGCGTTGGTGTTTCTTTGCTTTTTTATCTATTGGGAATAATGATAGTGTGGTCTTTATCTCTGTTGATAAGTCAGTTACATTCAATTTACCACCCTGAGAAGCTTTCACTGAAGTTCGGTTAGAAGTTTGGCAAGATCAGGGGCATCTTGAGGTTTCTTCATTACAACCACAATCGGCTGCTTTGTCTGCCTTACCCGGTGGCTAATAATATATGAACACAATAGGCCTATATTTATCATTTTTCTCAAATTTTTCCAATTTTTTGGTACCGCCATGAGTGGATTCTATGCTGCTGCGTTCCAGTGTTTATTTCAGCGCCATTGACTGCCCGGTGACTTGGTGTGATCCAGCCAGCTCGTCAGCATTGGTATATGGCGATAGAGGCTATGATAATTGTATGATATGATATGACGTAATGCTAGGCAGTTGGGGTTGCAAACAAGGCCACGAACAGACAATTGAGGCGAGATATGAACACTTACAAGGGAACACCACCAAGCTAAGTTGTATATCATGTATTGCTACTTCCATCAAAGTTTAGATCATTTGGAAGCTTGGTCCAATTGTTGCATACATTGGCCTGCGATGTACTTGGATGCTGGTAGCTGAGCTTTTAAGCCAGACCTGTATAGCTTGCTAAATTGCGTTGAAAGGGTTTCAGTTTAAAGTCCCCTTTTTTCCGCTGTTTACAAAATATCTAGGCGCCAGCACATAAATCCACGATAGCATAAGCATAAGTGCTGTTTATTCTCTTTACAAGCGAACATAGTGTTATAGCATGCAGAGTGCTAAAGTTTTACCGATTAGGTGATCTTCCCAACAAAGTTTAAATCATTTGGAAGCTTTGTCCAATTGTTGTTTTCATTGACCTGCTATGAATTTGGATATTTACAGCTAAGCTGTTAAGCGAGACCTGTATAGCTTGCTAAACACTAAAATAAATTGAGTTGGAGGTTTTCGGTTTGAAGGTAGAATTACCTAAACTTAACAAAACAGCTCATGAAAGCTTAGAAGCTGGCGCAAAGATCTCTGTAGAATAAGTGCTGTGTATTCCCTTCACAAACAAACCTAGTGTTTTAGCTTGCAGAGCCCTACAGGTTAACTCTTTACCAAATGAACTATGGAATGGCACTGTTTCCCTCTTTTTCCGCTGGTTACAAAAATATATAGGGGAATGCTCATAAATTCTTGACTTATTCCTGTGTAACTGGTATTGGCTCTATTGTGTATGTCCCCCAACTATCCTGAATAAGTGTTGAGCCATACTTTAGAACATGAAAAAGGTTGCCATGTCCTACACAAATGTTTTTGTACCATGTTTTTGTACAATCGCCACTAACCATGTATGTTTAAAAGGGCTTCTGTAGCAAATTTTTATCATTATTGGCCAGCTCTCATAGATGGCTGACTTTGACTGCTTTTCATGGCAACGTTTCCCAGTGTTTATGGAATTTTATGCCTATTGCGTGATGTTTGTATTCATTGCAGAAGTACATCATTCAGAAACAATCACACACGAAAAAAATTTTTGCATGGAATGACGTTTGAGAATCTAATTTTAGGCACATTATGGCAGCGATAGTGAACAATTTTTGCCGTTGAAGCAAACTGAAGCGTTTAGCTTAAGTTTTTCAAGCGGAAGTGTATATTTGCTTTGCCAAGATAGGTCATCACCACAAAACCAGTCCAAAGGCTGAAAAATCAGAGAAGTGTTTCTGAGTCAGGTTGATTGCTGATAGCATCGGACCCCAGATCCAAAAACTTTGTCGACTGCATCAAGTGTTGAAATGTAATGGAAGACACAATTGCAAGATGCTTTTCGTCACATGTACCGTGAAAATCTTAATTTTACTTGTCAAGCTTTTGAATTGCACTCCATATGTTAGTATATTATTTTAGACTTTGACAGCCAGTGATTTGAATAATTTCTTTTTTTGGATCAGTACAGATTCTAGGTGAAGTGCCTATGTGCATAAAATATTTTTTTGGAAATTTGATTTCCTTTCATTACATGCGACTGCAAAGCTGGGCATAGGATTTCACGCACAGACTTGGTTTTTCAATTTTCCCAGTTACAAGGGAGCACAACTACAGATTTGAACTCCTATTGTATAAATTTTGTCCGGGGTAACATCTGTATTGTACATATTTTACTGCCTTTCCTGTTTATTTGACAGAAATGCAGAGATATCTTTGCAGTAAGATGGACTATAGCTGATTTGTCATTCCACTGATGGACCAGGGCAGAAAGCATCGGATATTCCTCCTGGAACTGCACATAGCATGCAGGGCACAAGACAATCAGCACTCATAATTAAGCTAAGTACTGTTCAATGGCTCCCATCATTAACATACTTGATCGTACAATTGAAAAATAAGGTTACATCAACCTCTAGTAAAATTCTTTGAAATGATTCCAGTAGAATACATGCAGTGATTTAAGGGTATATAAGAAATACCCTGCTCAGATTAGCAATTGGGAGCATTTCGTTCGGAACTTGTTCATCATGACTCTTGATCATAAATCCAAATCGCTTAATGTCACAGTTGAATCAAAATTTGCGGCTCATCTCCTTGTGAGATCAAAAGTTTCGATATTACGTACATGATCATGTTATTTGACAAACAAGTTTCCAACAATGCATGTTTCACAGTGATGAAATTATAAAGTTGAACACATGCATACAGTCCTTGTCGATCAATTTGAAGGGATACGAGTGGTCAATTGTGACATTGATAAGAAGACAAAATATTTATGTTTACTCTTCACCCAACAAACCCACTTAGGAAGTGTTTTGTACATCATGAAACTGAACTATGTTCCTTTCGCTAGATGGGGCAATTCCCACCTATTGGTACTGTACTACAAACCTATTCTGATGTCAAATTTGACAATTTAAAAATATCGACTATTGTTTCTAAGTCGACATTTACATAAAAGATAAAGACATTTCATCGCAACAGCATGCAACTGAACTTCCAAACACTCAAGAGAAGTGACTGACTATGGCATCATGTCTATGGTGCCTAACGATGATTCAACAGACAAGGTTGTTTATCTAACAGAATATCTGTTCAAAATTTTGAAACTTTCACCACCTCAAATTGGCTCGTCCGTCTTTCATACTCAGTAAACTTTGGCCCAAAAAGACCATTTAAGCCAAAGGTTTTCCACTCTAGGAAGCTGGTCACTTTCCAGTGCGACATAGGTTCTGACTGGCACAATTTGTTGGTGACAAAAGTTGATATAAAGAAAAATTATCGAGGCCACTGTGACATAGTGCAGAGTTATGGGGGAAAATCGAAGGAAATATCTTCGTTACCACTAGAAATTGCCTGTGATTTTATGGCCGGATTTCCCCCTAGTAAAGTCTCTTTTGACACCATTGGGAGTCAAAGATTCATTTAAGTGATTTAGAGACTACTACTTATCCTGCTTTGAAGGCCGATCATCCCGACAATCTAGAGATCAACAGTTGCATTTGGAGGCCAATCCTGAAGCAGTGACATACAATCACTGAGAATGAATTTGTCACAATTTGGGTGAATTGGTATTCACCAAAATGTCGGCGTCCTATTCCTCGCCAACATACTTTTACTCGAATTATTTTTATTAAAAAATGATGACCTTTTACTGAAATGTTTTGATGTGTCGTACAAATAAATACCTGAATCAATTGATGAAGTTGCAGCCCGTTGATTGATTATGCAGCAATAATTGACATGTGAAAAAATTAACATTTTGCAAAATGGATTTTTTTGAACAAAATTGTTGTTTACTTTGGAGTTGGCCCTCCTTGATTCACAGAAACCCCCCTCCTGATATGCGTGTCTTTAATAGAGCACAGTCCATGTAGACTAGTGTCTAAAAATTTACTTTTAAGTTTCGTATGTGATCTTGATTGGCTAACCAACTACATACATATTGAGGTGCAAAGGTCATTACCTTCCTTTCATTGCTTTACCTCTGATCAAGTGACAGTGGAGCTCATAATATTGAAAAACCCTCCAGCCTCCCCGTTTAGCACCCTACATGTCTGTACTCGCATTTTGTTTTGTATAGTTGTAGATAGTGTGGAAAGAGTGTCCTTGAGACACCATGTGGAGTGAAAGACCCTTATTGAACGATGTGGAGACCAATGCTTATCCTGTTTTGAAGGCCGATCATCCCCACGATCTAGAGATCAACAATTGCATTTGAAGGCCACTCTTGAAGTTAGTGACATACAATCACTGAGAATTAATTTGTCACAGCTGGGGTGAATCGGTTTCACCAAATTGTCGGCGTCCTATTCTTTGCAAAAATACCTTTACTCAAATTATTTTTTTTCAAAAATGATGACCTGTTACTGAAATGTTTTGATGTGTTGTACAAATAAATACCTGAATCAAATGATGAAGTTGCAGCCTGTTGATTGATTATGCAGCAATAATTGACATGTTAATGTAAAGATTGCTGGAATTTGTTAGCTTCTATTGTACAATGTTCCTGACATTGAAAATATACTAATTATTAACCTATGTGGAAATAATTAGTAATTAAACATATTTAGAAGTCGTAGCATTTTGCGGACAGCCCTATGTGGCAGATTGATATAAGTACAAAATTTAGTGGGAATTAACATGCATGATGTGGCCTAGCCTTAAAAATCCATGGATAACATAACATAGTAATATCCCCAGGCCCGATTCCAACAAACTGGAAATTACATCCTAGAATTTATTTGTGGCCTTTTATATTTGATGCTAAGGGCAGCAAAAATGTGGCAAAGAAAAACAGAAGATTTTTATCATCAGCCATTGGCGGCCGTTATTCCAAACACTCTTTGCTAGTCTTTATCTTGTATTAAATGCAAAACCTTACGGTCAATATTTCACAATTCATCTGAAAACTCACTTGATGACTACAAAAGGAAAACAAGGACGAATCTCGGTGATTAGTTGTTATTTATTAGGAGATACTGCATGGATCATGTTTCCATTTCAAATTCATGGAATGAATCTCTTTTTCTTTCATTTATTGACCAAGTGTTATAGATTCTTGACTTTTACACAGGTAAATTTAGCAACAAAAATACTTAGAATGCTTAGTCATTGCGAACGAATACAAGGACCCAAGTGATCTCAAACTTCCAGGGTGATTGCCTTCAATCGGCATTGGGAATAAGCGGATGTTTCCCCTGGGGTACGTCACAACCATAGACATGTGTTTTGTCTATGGTCATACTTATTATGAGTTATTAGTTAATACACTAATAATCACACAGATAAGATGATGATCAAAATTCAGACCTGGGTGGGATTCGAACGTGGGTCCCCATACCTATAGGCAACGACGCTACCATCACGCCACTTGGACCAACTAGGATAGCTAGTAGACAATATAGCTAATAGACAATATAGCTCTGTGTTAGCGGCGTTGCCTGCAAAGCCATTTGGACCTGGATTCGAGACCGTTACAGATCTGAACATTTTGATCATCAACATATTTATTAGTGTATCGTAATAAGTATGATGGTTGTGACGTACCCTAGGGATTGCCGGCTGATTCTTACTGCCGATAAATTGGCGTCACCTTGGAAGTTTGAGAGGCCATAACTTCCTCAAAATTTGAATTCTAAAGCTGAAAATCGCTCACATGATAGAATAAAATATGGAGAATAAGATGTGATACAAAAGATCAGCCTCAAACAAAGTTTTTAATATGGTTCAGCTGGGCTGAAGAGGTTTACAACCCTGAAATTATTTGTAAAAATTGTGGAGCTGTCAGCTTAGTGCGGCAAATTGATATTTAAGTACAAGATTTAGTAGGACTTTGTCGCATGACGTGGCCTAGCCTTTAAAATCCATGGATTATATAACAATATAACCAGGCCAGCTTCCATCAAACTGGAAATAAGTTCTTAGAATTTATTTGTGGCCTTTTATGTTTGATGCTAAGGGCTGCAAAAAACAGGAGAGTTTTATCATCAGCCATTGGAGGCCATCATTCCAAACACTCTTTGCTAGTTTTTATCTTGTGTTAAATGCAAAACCATATGTTCCATCGAAAGGACAATATTTCACAATTAATTTGAAAACTTACTTGATGACTACAACAAGGCAAATAAGGACGAATCTTGGTGATTGGTTGTTATTATTAGGAGATACCGCATAGGTCAAGTTTGCATTCAAAATTAATGGAATGAATCTCTATTTCCGTCATTTATTGATCAACTTTTTTAGATTCTAGACTTTTGCACAGGTAAATTTAGCAAATCATGTTTAATCATGAAAAATCTTTTCCTCATATGTGCAAACTTGCCAGTAAACATTATAATCTAAAGCAGATTGAAGATGACAGATAAACTTATGTGTCTGTTGTAAGTGTCATCAGCAGTAATTGTTCCTATTTAATGATACTTTGTGAGCTATAATTGACTGTGTGGTAGTTACTGTAAAAATACCACAAATATTGTGTCCTAAAATAGGCAAAGGTTATAAATATCCTGCTAAGTTGCATTCTGCCCATTCCAATCATATATCAATCGAGTGATAATAATAAACGTTCAGTCTGCAACAAGCCTCTTTTAAACCATTTTATGTTCAAATACTTTGATACCACTTAAGTCTAACTTACGAGTCAGGCAGCCTCTCCAGCTTATTCCAACGCACTCCTAACTTCTTCAGAGCAGTGAGCCTCCCGATCTGATCAGGTAGAGAGTGTAGCTGATTGGACCATGCATCTAATTTCTCAAGCTTTGTCAGTGAGCATATCCTGTAAAAAATTATAAAACAATTATAATGACAAGTTGTTATATTGTGATCGGTATTATAATAATGTATATATATTTATATTTAGAAAAGATGTTGATGCTGGAGCTGATACTGATCCCTCATATTAAATAATCATTTTTTCATCGTTATTAGATATTATTATTAACTAGGAGCATATAAACAAGAGTGCTGCAGGCACACTATTACCACATTTCTGATTAGTTTGAGACTAAGGCCGGATGCACTTTTTCGGTGGAATCGGGTCCAATACATGCAGTGTATGAAGTAAACCTTCCAATACTACCATTTAATCAAAAATATGTGTGAATTTATAATATACTCATAATGGTGGATCAGGTCAATCCAGTAAATGTTCTCATTTCCGGTAACACCAAAACACTGCATTGTGGGATATTACATGGAAAGTCCTGTATCCTTTGCACAACAACAGGAGTACCATATGCACACTATTATCACATCAAATTTTCAGCCTCGGAGTCCTACATCAATATTTCGTAAAGTAAATGCATCCAAATCTAACACATGATTATAAATGTAATGGGTTTATTTATTATATACAAAGCTGTCTGCTATTCTATTCTATTCTTTCACATGTCGAGGTTTGTCCCTTCTCATGTCCAAGTAAGACAATACATAATTTCATTTTATTTGTAGGTTTCAATTGAGATCCGAAAGTAAACATGCAATGTTTTGGGCCCAAAGTCTATCATTTTGATTCTGTAGCACTAGATAGATCAGTAATTTATTTATGTCATTATCGCTAGCAATACAAAAACACTACATTGTGGAATACTGAATTGAATACCCTGTAGTCAATGTAAAGCAACAGCAAACATATAGAGTATATTTACAGGTGTATATTTGTTGAAGAACAAGAACGTGAGGCATCCCAACGGACACTGAACCAACCCAGTGTTGAGATTGGGAGGCAAATCATATCGTTTGATGTAAATGAAAAAGTGCAATCTTTAGAGTTATTTGCAGTTGTTTCCAAATCTTTGCCTTGATTAAAACAAAAGATCAGATTTTAAAACTAAACATAGAATTAGTGATACAACTCAATACATCAAACAGTATGATAGAAATTGATTAGTAAGGGGAGGGAAACGGAATTTAGATTGGCTATGTTGTTGCTTCATGAGCCTAGTCTCATCGAACTGTAACCGACAGTAACTCATCTCTGTTAATAATGTAACAGTATTTGGTGCAAAAATAATCATGTCTGTCTTTGTTCCTAAATATATTACAAAAATTGTGCCACAAAGATTCCTGCATTTTCATCTCTCAGGAGGCAAGTTTTAGCAATAGCATGTTTTCAATGATGAACTTTGGTCATGATGTGAGGACAATTTCTCTCCATTTAGATAAGTCAGAACAGGATTACAATTACGGTCAACAAGTTATTTTTAATTTGCTTTAATTATAAACTTTTAGAAAACCTCAATAAATAAATAAATAAAAAAAAATAAAATAAGAATGCATCACAAATGGGAAACTCATAATTTTTTAGTTCCACTATGAAAACTATCACCGATGATTTCACCAAGTGTCACTGATTGTCAACAATCAATTTTCTATAAGGGAATGCAGATTTATTAAAATCTGTTACATAATTTATAATAGTTTATTAGAAATATTTTGTAATAAGCTGAAACTGAGTATTATCTGTAATAAATCATGTTGTACATTTATTTCAGAATTTTAAGTTTTGTAGCTGCAGGGAGTTGTGCGCTTGTTTCTGCGATGCGTTGAATGCATTTTCCACCCCTGGCAAATGTATCATCATTCACCCTCATTTGCATATCTACTCATCTAGTTTGTGTGTGTGCTGTTTCCTAATAAGTGTTAATACCATAGAGTTGGTATGTAATTGTCAATTGTCAATCATTGAGGGGCGTTATATATTGTATGCTACTCCTTGTTATGACAAGTAATTTATTCTCTGTCCTATTTTTTATAGTCCGCTGGCTACAGAATAAAACCATAGTATTTAGCATAATTTGATTTTTCAGAAGATTGATTCATTGGGTGACTTAAATAAATATGATACAAATACATTTGTCTACAAAAATCTGAATCCAACAAGGTGCACTGAAGACCAGCTTTAAATGAAAACGAACATGAAGGTCACTGATTCACCCTTATCACCGCACTTCCTGTATCCCAAATGTAAGAAATCCTAAAAAATATTAAAAACTTGAAAAATAGCGTCCAAGCGGTGGATTGAACTTGCTACTTCATGATCAAAAGACATCCACACTTGCCGCTCAGCCATCCAAGCCCTAAGCTGTAACTTGAAAAAGTGCTAGCCATAAACCAACTGGCAGCTAGGCTATGCATAACGTGACACTGCGGGTGGCACAATGACGATGCGGGTGGGGACATAATGCAAAGTTACCGCAGCGCAATGTCCTATCTGTACTGTTTTTTTAAATCTATGGTTAGTACCATGACCATTATTTGGGGAGCAGCGCATACTGGCACATCATCGCCACATCATAATTTTTGGGCACAGTCATACAAGCAGTGCTTGGAGCCAGCTGGTCTAGCTTTGAGTATGAGAGTTAAGTTGTTAAATAATAATGACGTAGAGGGATTATGTTTTTGTCCTCAAATCAGAGTGACACAGATGGAAAGGTATGTTTGCAATGATTATTCATCTGTTATATTTAATATGCTATTACACATTTGCGATTTATTTGATGCACCTTTTTCATATTATCTATTTACCAATCGTTATCCTTCTATCATCACAAAGTAATTGAACCTTGAATTGATTTCTCAAAGTAATTGAACTGTTATTTGATTTCAGTTTTACGAGCAAATATACACCTCAACTCTGTAAATCCTGTCACAAATCACTCAAGTGCAGAAACAGTAAAACTATCCCTGACAAGTGACTAAACTACACGAACGCCCATAGCTCACGCTACGCTCAGATGGAGTATATTATCAATTTTTGTCAGGTGTGAGGAATAAAGCAGTTAGCACAAACTTAGCTATAAACAACCTGATAAAAACGATTCAGAGCTATCACTTCCAGGGAGAGATACAAGTACTGGTAGCTAAAAAATGCTCAAAAAAGCTTTGGCGTTGTATTCTCTAGAACCATTTCTAGATGACCAAAATATACTCTGGGTCGGAGGAAGACTTCGGAACTCTCTCTCGGCATATGAAAATTGCCATCCAGCCGTTCTTCCAAGTACAGAACCACTTATAAATGTCTTTATCAGACTCAAACATGCAGAAGCTGCACCCCAGGGTACAAATACCACAGTAAATGCCATAAGGTCGGCAGGTATCCACCTTGTTGGTAACGGCATCAATACGGTATCCTCGGTTATTTATAACTGCATCAAATGTAAGAAAATCCGAGGTGCTCCAGTTAGCCAAAAAATGGCAGATTTCCCCTCATCTAGGGTGCAGCCTTCTCCCATTTCACTCACACTTGACTGGATGTCTTTGGCCCTTTCATGGTCCAGGACTACAGGAAACAACTGAAGAGGTATGGCCTGATATTTACATGCATGGCAAGTAGGGCTGTCCATCTCGAAGTCTTGGACGGTCTCACCATTGACTGCTTCATCAATGGAATGAGGAACTTCCTGGTTATCTGGGGACCAGTACAAGTGTTCTATTCGGACAGAGGTACAAATTTCGTCGGTACCGATAATGAGCTCCAGAAAGGATTAGATGTACTGCCCACACAAGGGCTGAAGAAATTTCTGGAATCTCGTCACAGCACCTTCAGCTTCAGCGTTCCGTATGCCAGTCACATTGGAGGCGCATGGGAACGCTTTATCCGTACAGTTTGGAATGTGCTGCATGGTATTCTACTTGGCTGGATTCGTCAAGCTTACTTACATTAATGTATGAATGCATGTACATAATCAACTCGAGGGCTCTTACTACTCAACAACTCAGCAAAAACTCATCCAGTGAGCCTCTCCCTCTGACACCAAATAATCTACTGACGATGAAACACCAAGGTCTACATCCGCCACCAGGAAAGTTTGAGGAACCAGACATCTACAGCAGAAAGCGATGGAGAAGAATACAGTATTTGGCGGAGCAGTTCTGGAGTAGATGGAAGGAGGAGTATTTACAAACACTTCAAACCAGATCCAAGTGGAATGAGACAAAACAAAACAGAAAGGTGACGTGGTACTCCTGGAGACTTGCCAGAATCCTCAAGGGTATAGAGAGCCCAGACAGCCTGGTCAGGAAGGTGGAGCTGAAGACTTCGTCAGGGCAAGTGTACCCGTGCCCTATCCACAATCCGATACTACTCGACCCCAGCCAAACTGAAAGTTGATTGGAAAACCAGAGGTTCTCGGTGGGCGTGTAGCTGCGGGGAGTTGTGCGCTTGTTTCTGATGTGCGTTACATACGTTTTCCACCCCTGGCAAACTTATCATCATACACCCTCATTTGCATATCTATTAATCTAGTTTGTGTGTGTGCTGTTTCCTAATAAGGGTTAATACCATGACCATATTTGGGGAACAGCGCATACTGGCACATCATCTCCACATCATAATTTTGGGGCGCGGTGATACAAGCAGTGCTTTGGACCAGGTCGTCTAGCTTTGAATGTGAGAGTAAAAGTTGTTAAATAATATTGATGTAGAAGGATTATGTTTTTTGTATTCAAATCAGAGTGACACAGATGGAAAGGTATGTTTGCAATAATTATTCATCTGTTATATTTAATATGCTATTACACGTTTGCGATTTATTTGATGCACCTTTTTCATATTATCTATTTACCAATTGTTATCCTTCTGTCATCACAAAATAATTGAACGTTGAATTGATTTTTCAAAGTAATTGAACTGTTATTTGATTTCAGATTTATGAGCAAATATAACACCTCAACTCCGTAAAACCTGTCACAAATCACTGCAGAAACAAGTTAAGTGTGCTGATGTGTGGGTTTCTCAACTATATTTATACTTAGCTCATAATTTCTCAAGAATACAAATTCAACAGTGTTGGGTCAAGTACAGTAGTTTAATCATTTCGACCTGAAATAATTCCTATCGGGACACTATGCCTTTAGAGTGTAAATTACATCATTCTTATCATATTGAAAACTGTTCTCGGCACACATATATGATAGGACTGGATACATAGGATTCTGAACACAACAGCCTTTTCTTAGCCTTATCACAAGACAGGGCGGACTTTAAAAAACAAGCTCACAAAATTCACCACCCCATTTTCAGAAAATTTAAGTTTTTAACGCTAAACTCAATATAAAAAACAACTTTATGACACTTTCAAATTACATTCCCTGATTATAAGTAGATCATTTTATTGATTGTTGACGCCGATTTTGGATCTGATGGCGAGGGAGAACAAATACAAGGACTCAAGGGATTTCAAATTGAACAACTATAAGACGTTGTGGAGCCTAGGCATGTTGTATCTTTCACTGGACAGGTGTATAAAAATTTTAATAAAAATAGATAATCTATAATATGTCGTTGAGATCTTTCTCGATTTCAGCAAAGCATTCGGCTGTAAGCTAAAGACATTCAATATTAATGGTTTATCACTTCAGATTATCAAATCGTTCCTCAGAAGTCATCATCAGTTTGTCTCTTTGCAAGGTACACTCTCCCAGGCTCTTCCGATTAAAGTCGGTGTTCCCCAGGGTTCGGTTCCTGCCCCACCTTATTTCAGATGATTATAGATGATTTTCTACATCTCCCCGTATTATCGACCTTATATGCATATGCAGATGACACTGATCTTGTGTGAGGTCACAGCAGTCCTCATTCTTTGGAGAGAATGTGCAACAATGATCTTTTGAAAATATTGGATTGGTGTCTTGCAAATAAGATGGCAATTAATGTCAAAAAGTCTCACGTTTTATGCTTCAAAGGTAAAGGAACTAAATTCAAGTTTTCTATTCTTAACAAAACATTAAAGGAATCAGACGAGACAAAACTTTTGGGTTTCACAATTTCTGAAACTTCAACTTGGAACAGTCATGTAGATAATTTAATATAAAAAAAGATTGTCTTCTGAGTCTGTGCAGATGCTTTCTCATCACATTTTCCTCAAAACAATTCTATTACCAATACATACGTTGACACCTTATACAAGGCATTAAAATATATTTCTCACTATGCCCAAGGTATTTAACAGACAGTTTGTTTTTATGCCAAAAGACTGCAATATGAGTCATTGCCAATGTTAATTTTCTGCTTCCTGTACTTTCATCATGAACAAATCTGTTTAAGAGACTTTCTATTCTTCCTTTACCCACATTACACAAACTGGAGAGAGGCCTAAATCAATGCTCAGAAAACTGTCTATTCACACACACACACACACCTGATGTAGCCTAGCCTTAAAATTCCATGGATTACAATATAATATCACCAGGCCAGCTTACATCAAACTGGAAATTACATCTTAGAATTTATTTCTGGTCTTTATGTTTGATGCTAAGGGCAGCAAAAATGTGGCAGAGAAAACAGGCGATTTTCATCATTAGCCATTGACGGCCGTTATTCCAAACACTCTTTGCTTGTTTTATTTTGTATTAAATGCAAAACCTTATGTTCCATTGATAGGACAATAATTCATGATTAATCTGAAAACACACTTGATGACCACCAAAGGCAAATAAGGACGAATATTGGTGATTGGTCGTTATTTATTAAGCGATACCACATATATCAAGTTCCATTTCAAATTCATAGAATGAATCTCTTTTTCCTTCATTTATTGACCAAGTGTTATAGATTCTAGACTTTTTTTCATGTAAACGTGGGCAAGACAAAATATTTAGAATACTTAATCATTGCAAAATCTTTTCCTCATATGTACAAACTTGCCAATAGACATAATAATCTAAATCAGATTGAAGATGACACAATTTCTGAAACTTCAACTTGGAACAGTCATTGAATATCATTATTAACAAAAAAATTTGTCTTCTGCGTCTGTGCAGACGCTTTCTCATCACATTTTCCTCAAAACAATTCTATTACCAGTACATACATTGACTGACACCTTATACAAGGCAATCAAATATATTTCCCACTATGCCCAAGGTATTTAACAGACAGTTTGTTTTTATGCCAAAAGACTGCAATATGAGTCATTGCCAATGTTCATTTTCTGCTTCCTGTACTTTCATCAAGGACAAATCTGTGTAAGAGACTTTCTATTCTTCCTTTACCCACATTACACAAATATTTTTATTCTATTTATGCACACCGAACTTTAGTTGGTCAATGCCATGAATATAAAACTGATATTTTTATAAAAGTTGAACACAGGTACCCTTTGAGAAACCAAAATGTAATTTTCAATCCTTCACACCATTTAAACACATCTATCGCCACTGTTTTTAACTCTCTACCAAGATTTATTAGGTAATCAAATACTCTTTTAATTTTTAAAAGGCAACTTATCAATTATCTCTCAAACAACTATTAGCTCAATTCACATACCTTTCCAAATTTCTTTTTTTCCCCTCTCAGCACCTAACAAAAAGCATTTTTGTCTGAAAGATGATTATGATGTCATTTAAAGTATAAAAAAAGATGGGCTGAGCAGGTTTACAACCCTGAAAATATTAGCACAAATTGTAGAGAGGACAGCCCAGTGTGGCAGATTGATATAAGTACAAAATTTAGTGGGAATTCACACACACACACATTATGTAGCCTAGCCTTAAAATCCATGGATTATCTAATAATATCACCAGGCCAGCTTCCATCAAACTGGAAATTACATCTTAGAATTTATTTCTGGTCTTTGTCGTATGTTTGATGCTAAGGGCGGAAAAGATGCGGCAGAGAAAAAAGGCGATTTTTATCATCAGCCATTGACGGCAGTTATTCCAAACACTCTTTGCTTGTTTTGTTTTGTATTAAATGCAAAACCTTATGTTCCATTGATAGGGCAATAATTCATGATTAATCTGAAAAGACACTTGATGACTACCAAAGGCAAATAAGGACGAATATTGGTGATTGGTCGTTATTTATTAAGCGATACCACATATATCAAGTTCCATTTCAATTTCATAGAATGAATCTCTTTTTCCTTCATTTATTGACCAAGTGTTATAGATTCTAGACTTTTTTTCATGTAAACGTGGGCAAGACAAAATATTTAGAATACTTAATCATTGCAAAATCTTTATCTCATATGTACAAAATTGCCAGAAACATAATAATCTAAAGCAGATTGAAGATGACAGATTAACTTATGTGTCTGTTGTATTGTCATCAGCAGTAATTTTTTCCTATTTAATGATGTTTTGTTAAGAAATGAGCTATAACTGACTGTGTGGGGGTTACTGTAAAAATACCATAAATATTGTGTCCTAAAATAGGCACAAGTTATGTATCCTCCTAAGTTGCATTCTGCCCATTCCAAACATATATCAATTGAGTGATAATAATAAACGTTCAGTCTGCAACAAGCCTCTGTTAAACCATTTTATGTTCAAATACTTTGATACCACTTAAGTCTAACTTACGAGTCAGGCAGCCTCTCCAGCTTACTAAAGCTCACATCTAACATCTTCAGAGATGTGAGCCTCCCGATCTGGTCAGGTAGAGAGTTTAGCTGGTTGTTTGATGCATCTAATGTCTCAAGCTTTGTCAGTGAGCATATCCTGTCAAAAATACACACAGCGTTTCAAACTAACGATATGTACTATCAAATAAGATGGTTCGGTTGCCTGTTGTCACAGAAGAAACAATTCCTATTATATAGATTGAGCGCAATTATAATGATGGGTTATATAATATATAAATATTTATTTTAATATTTACATTAAAAATCATATTGATGCTCATGTTGGAGATAATACTTATATCGATCCCACTCATTGTATTATATTGTCACAGTGAAAGTTAATCGGCCCTTCACCTATTTTATAGAAAACAAAGCTGTTTGCTACTATAACCTTACACATCCCCTCTCCCTTATCTTTTCACATGAAATCAACTCATAATTTAAAGACAACAGAAGAACCATAGCAATATTATAGTCCAGCAGCTAGGAGTGCAGTAGTTATGAAATATTTTGACACTGAAAAAAGTCACAGCACTTATGGGTTAAAATTATGTGAAGCGTTAGGAAATGCCCCTCCCATTTTCATCAATGGCATCTGTGAGGTATCAGAATCTAGTACTGTACAAGCACAATATGCTACCACTTAAGTAACTACTGCAGAACTAGCTTCCAGACTATATATTGCCTTGGTCCTTCTAAAAGAAAATTGAACAAGGATTAAGGTCTTCAATGCCTTTATAGTCATAACATAGCATTAACTTATCTATCTACCCTAATAACTTTTAAGCCAAGTAATTAAGGGCTTCAAAGCTAATAGATCCGCACGCACACTTGGTATAACATGTTATGTACTCATAAAAATAATACGTGTTCTTATACATATTAAGAGTTATCTTCACACTTGTCATGGGGGTATAATTCATAAAATCATTTTGAGGAAAGATTAATACTGGTTTAAATCACTCCTCATCCAGTTTATCTATATGTAACTTACTGAAAACACAAGTGCATTGCATACGGGGAAATTAACATACCCTATATTACACACACAACAGCAGACAAATAATTTATTGGAGTATCGAGGGATAAAAAGGTGAGGCAAAATCAAACTATGGTGAAATTTAAGTTGAGCGTGCTTCAACATATATCCGATGATGAAAAAACAAACTGGGCTTACTTTAAGGATGCAAAAAATCGTCAAAACTTCAGATTTTAATACAAAAGCATCTTTTTCTCATAAATTTCACAATTGATCACGATTTTATTCATGCAGGCAGAAAGTCTGGCAAATCTCATGATTTATTATATTTAATTTTGTTTTCAGACTCAGTGATCTCTCTCAGTATTCATTCCAGCCAGAAACTAGTAGTTTCACGCGGCCACCTTAAAGTGGTGCTCTTTTAAATATGCACTCCACACACTCTTCGGATGAGACCACACACATGATCTCTTGGTCACAGAGGTACAAACTTCGTCGGTGCCGAGAATGAGCTCCAGAAAGGATTAGATGTACTGTCCACACAAGAGATGAAGAAATTTCTGGAATCTCGTCACAGCACCTTCAGCTTCAACGTTCCGTATGCCAGTCACATGGGAGGCGCATGGGAACGCTTTATCCGTACAGTTAGGAATGTGCTGCATGGTATTCTTTGCGAGAGGAAGTCTACTTGGCTGGATTTATCAAGCTTACTTACATTAATGTAAGAATGCATGTACATAATCAACTCGAGGGCTCTTACTACTCAACAACTCAGCAAAAACTCATCCAGTGAGCCTCTCCCTCTGACACCAAATAATCTACTGACGATGAAACACAAAGGTCTAGATCCGCCACCAGGAAAGTTTGAGGAACCAGACATCTACAGCAGAAAGCGATGGAGAAGAATACATTATTTGGCGGAGCAGTTCTGGAGTGGATGGAAGCTGGAGTATTTACGAACACTTCAAACCAGATCCAAGTGGAATGAGACAAAACCAAACAGAAAGGCGACGTGGTACTCCTGAAGGAGGAGTATACACCAAGATGTGAATGAAGACTTGCCAGAATCCTCAAGGGTATAGAGAGCCCAGACAGCCTGGTCAGGTAGGTGGAGCTGAAGACTTCGTCAGGGCAAGTGTACCAGCACCCTATCCACAATCTGATACTACTCGTACCCAGCCAAACTAAAAGTTGATTGGAATACCTGAGGGATCACAGTGGGCGTGTAGCTGCAGGGAGTTGTGCGCATGTTCCTGGAATGCTTTGTGTGCGTTTTCCACCCCTGGTAAACTTATCATCATTCACCCTCATTGCATATCTATTCATCTAGTTTGTGCGTGTGCTGTTTCCTAATAAGGGTTAAAACCATGACCATATTTGGGGAACAGCGCATACTGGCACATCATCTCCACATCATAATTTTGGGGCGCAGTGATACAAGCAGTGCTTGGGGCCAGGTCGTCTAGCCCTGGATGTGAGAGTAAAAGTTGTTAAATAATATTGATGTAGAAGGATTATGTTTTTTGTATTCAAATCAGAGTGACACAGATGGAAAGGTATGTTTGCAATGATTATTTATCTGTTATACTTAATATGCTATTACACATTTACGATTTATTCGATGCACCTTTTACATATTATCTATTTACCAATTGTTATCTTTCTGTCATCACAAAGTGATTGAACCTTGAATTGATTTCTCAAAGTAATTGAACTGTTATTTAATTTCAGTTTTACGAGCAAATATACACCTCAACACGTAAATCCTGTCACAAATCACTCAAGTGCAGAAACTAGTTAAGCGTGCTGATGTGTGGGTTTCTCAACTGTATTTATATTTAGCTCTTAATTTCTCAAGAATACAAATTGCTCTCAATAGTGTTGGGTCAAGTACAGTAATTTAATCATTTCGACCTGAAATAATTCCTATCGGGACACTATGCCATTAGAGTGTAAATTACATCATTCTTATCATATTGAAAACTGTTCTCGGCCAAATATATGATAGGACTGGATACATAGGATTCTGAACACAACAGCGTTTTCTTAGCCTTATCACAAGACTGGGCAGACTTTAAAAAACAGGCTCACAAAATTCACCACCCCATTTTCAGAAAATTTAAGTTTTTAACACTAAACTCAATAAAAAAAAAGAACTTTAGGACGCTTTCAAAGTACATTCCCTGATTATAAGTAGAGCTTTTTATTGATTTTGGATGCCGATTTTGGATCTGATGGCGAGGGAGAACAAATACAAGGACCCAAGGGATTTCAAATTAAACAATTATAAGACGTTGTGGAGCCTAAGCATGTTGTATCTTTCACTGGACAGGTGTATAAAAATTTTAATAAAAATAGATAGTCATTTATTTTAAATTCATTTCACTTGATATGGTTTAGATGAATGATTTATAGTTTTTTAGATTTTTAGAATTTAGATTTTTAGAAGAATGAATATGGTTTAGATGGTTTAGAAAATGGTAAAATATGTCGTTGAGAACTTTCTCGATTTCAGCAAAGCTTTCGACTGTAAGCTAAACACATTCAATATTAATGGTTTATCACTTCAGATTATCAAATCGTTCCTCAAAAGTCATCATCAGTTTGTCTCTTTGAAAGGTATATCTGATCTAATATTTGTACAGTAAAAATCACATAAGCCAATTGAGGACATTCCCAATTTTTGGAGTTGTCTCATTAAAAATAACGTCTTAAAGTTGCATCTTTTGATTATAGTATTAACATGTGGAATAAAAGTCAAGTGGTCATCAATGTAGATGCCTAAAAACTTCATCACCTGGGAGGGATTGATGCTACTATTTTCATAAAATACTGGATTTCGGTGTTCTTGTAAATAATTCAAATAAATATTCATAATGACAGTCTTGTCAGCATTTAGGCACAATTGATTGACTATCAGGGTCGCTAACTCTTAAATAGAAAGTGCTATCATCTGCATACTTGACAGTTTTGAACTGGGGAACAAAGAGATTGTTAATGTATATAGGCCACAATATTGGCCCGAGTTTTGTGCCCTGTGGAGCTCCAACATTGATGTCAATGTATTTGGAAGAGGAGCTGTTGAATTTCAGAAACTGCTTGCGTATTTTCAGGAAGTCTGCGATGAGTCTGATAATCTGAGGGTGGAAGTTGTGGTTGTTCATTTTCTGCAGTACTATGGATGGTTGCAGCCGAACAAAGGCTTTGGAAAAGTCCAAAGACGCTAGCTGGATATACTTGGTTTGGAGTTTGTCGAGATCTGCTGTTATGTCATCAACAAGCTGGAGTATTGCATCAATGGTGCCTACTTTCTCCTGATATGCATACTGTGTTGGCTCAATTATTTCCTGCAGATTGCTTCGCATTTTGTTGATCATAATTTGTTCGGCCAGTTTTCCGAGATGGAATAGCAAGGATATAGGCCGATAATCTTTGTATTTGCTAGGCTGTTTGGTTTTAGGCAGTGGTTTTACTTCTGTACTCTTCCAGATATCCGGATATTCCCCACAGTCTAGCATTGTGTTGATTATGTGATGTACCGGAATACACAGGTCTTCACGTCCGTCTTTTGACACCCAGGATGGAGAATCTAGAGTGTTACATGCCTTGGTATGGTCGATTTTACTGAGCGTGTGTTGTAGAGGAGTATGTGACGATGGTGTGTCAGGTAGGGATTCTTGTCTTGCTTCTCCCCCAACGCTCTTGAAGCATGTATTGAGATTTTTGGCTACATCACAGTCAGATAGGCATTTATCTTCTATGCATGTTGTTGGATTGGTTGAATGGCTGTTTTGGTTGTTGGTTGTGAGTTTTTATACAGTTGCCCACCACTTTTTAGCATTTTTGTTGTCATTCAGCTGTTTGCCTACAAACTTCTTCTTGCTAGTTCTAATCATTTGCTAAACCGTCGACTTGAGCTGCTTGTAACCAGAACTGCCTTTGTTGTATGCTTTGTCCCTGGCTGCGATGGTTTTCTCAATGTCTGCAGTTATCCAGGGCGGCTTGTCCTGTAGCTGTTTTTTAATCTGGTACTGGACAATGTTTATCAAGGAGCTGATCGGTAGGTTCGTGCAGATTAACAGACTCTTGGTGAACATTTTGCTCGTTGAGAACATTACTCCAATCATGTTGTGATAATGATGCCAGAAACTCATTCTTGCGACCTAAAGTGATGAGGCGTATTTTTACTGGGATATAACGTTTGCGTTTTGCTGGCTGTCCTTTCACGAGTACACAGCAGTGCTCATTGTCGCCGAGTGGAGATAACTTTTCAGCTGCATTGTATTCCTCTACATCGGTTAACACAAGGTCTAGTTTGTTGTTTTCTCGAGTAGGGAACCAGTAACCAGGTCATGTAGGTTGAACTGTTCCAATAGATCTTCCACAGGTAATTTATTAAAATGACCATTTATGAGGAATCTTGGCGTTTGGTACTTGTTATGCAATTTCAGTAGTGTAGTCGACAGGTAGTGTTGTGTTTTTGACTGCTCAACATTAGGTGGATGGTACAAACAGCCAACTATAATAGGAGAGTAGGATTTGATTTTTATTTTTGCCCAGAGAGCAGAGAAAGTGCTGGATGTTTCTGAGGATATAGTTGTTGCATCGAGATGGTCATGCAAGAAAATCCCTACACCTCCTCCTATTTTTTTTGTCCTGTAGCAAAAGTGGGTTTTATATCCATCGATATTAACAGTTTGCTGTTTGTCATTGTTAAGCCATGTCTCTGTTGGACAAATAATGCTTGGTGTGTGTATTTCAGCATGAGCCTCCAATTCCGCAAGTTTCCAAGTGTTTAATGACCTGCAATTTAGTATAGAGCAGGCTGGGTGTGTGGGTGACATTTCTTTTCTTTATTACCAGTACTGGAATGTTGTTGTTATTAAATTTACAAATTAACTCAATAAAAGATATTTGTTCACTACATCTCGATTATTCTGTCTATGCTTTTGCTGATGTGCATTGATATCATCTGATCTTGGTCTAATTATGATTGTATTATCATAATTTATATTTCAGAATCACATCACCTGAGCAGCACCACCAACACACAAAGATAATTAATGAATTGAAAAATTTAAACACAACTAACGAAGATTTTCTGTGGCACCCAGTGATGGTGATGCATTTTTGGAGTAATTTTTGGAGAACAAGATTGTCAGATTCATGAAATATTAAGTACAATTGTGCCTCATAATAATCTCCACTGCATCTTCAATCTATGTCTTGCTTTTTGTTTCATTGATAAGTTCTCACCCCCTAAACATCGACAATCTAGCCTTTTAAGTTTGAATTTAATTACTTCCAACGGGTCCTCTGGTTGTGGGGGAAAAGACGGTAAGTTTCAACCATCAAGCATCAAGCTTTTTCAGCCAAAATCTACGCCCTAGCTAATGGGTTATATGGTTGTTGGGGGGGAGAAGATGAGATAGCTGATGAGTTTTCTCTCTTTTTCTCTCAATATCCTTGATGAAGTCGGTATGGTCGATTTTACTGAGCAGCACTTTTATCTCACCTAAACTGATGTGTTGTAGAGGAGTATGTGACGATGGTGTGTCAGGTAGGGATTCTTGTCTTGGTTCTCCCCCAACGCTCTTGAAGTATGTATTGAGGTTTTTGGCTACATCACAGTCAGATAGGCATTTATCTTCTATGACTGTTGTTGAATTGGTTGAATGGCTGTTTTGGTTGTTGGTTGTGAGTTTTTTTTACAGTTGCCCACCACTTTTTATCATTTTTGTTGTCATGCAGCTGTTTGCTTACAAACTTCCTCTTGCTAGTCCTAATAATTCGCTTAACCGTCGACTTGAGATGCTTGTAACCAGAACTGCCTTTGTTGTATGCTTTGTCCCTGGCTGCGATGGTTTTCTCAATGTCTGCAGTTATCCAGGGCGGCTTTTCCTGTCGCTGTTTTTTAATCTGGTACGGGCAATGTTTATCAAGGAGCTGATCGATAGATTCGTGCAGATTAACAGCCTGTTGGTGAAGATTTTGCTCGTTGAGAACATTACTCCAATCATGTTGTGATAATGATGCCAGAAACTCATTCTTGCGACCTGGAGTGATGAGGCGTATTTTTACTGGGATGTAACATTTGCGTTTAGGTGGCTGTCCTTTCACGAGTACACAGCAGTGATCATTGTCGCAGAGTGGAGATAATTTTTCAGCTGCATTGTATTCCTCTACATCGGTTGACACAAGGTCTAGTTTGTGGCTTTCTCAAGTAGGGAAATTACCCAGGTCATGTAGGTTGAACTGTTCCAATAGATCTTCCACAGGTAATTTATTAAAATCACCATTTATGAGGAATCTTGATGCTTGGTACTTCTTATGCAATTTCAGTAGTGCAGTCGACAGGAAGTGTTGTGTTTTTGACTGCTCTGCATTAGGTGGATGGTACAAACAGCCAACTGTAATAGGGTAGGAGAGTAGGATTTGATGTTTATTTTTGCCCAGAGTGCAGAGAAAGTGCTGGATGTTTCTGAGGATATAGTTGTTGCATCGAGGTGGTCATGCAAGAAAATCCCTACACCTCCTCCTATTTTTTTTGTCCTGTTGCAAAAGTGGGTTTTATATCCATCGATATTAACAGTTTGCTGTTTGTCATTGTTAAGCCATGTCCCTGTTAGACAAATAATGCTTGGTTTGTGTACTTCAGCATAAGCCTCCAATTCGAAAGTTTCCAAGTGTTTAACGACCTGCAATTAGTATAGAGCAGGCTGGGTGTGTGGTTGACATTTCTTTTCTTTATTACCAGTACTGGAATGTTGTTGTTATTGAGTGACCTGCAGTTTATGTATTGAACGACAGGGTGGCTCTGTGAGGTTTTCTTAGCACTCGGTGCAGGTATTGGATCTGGTCTCGATTGTTGAGTGATATGTCTAGTTTTGTGTTTGCCAGCTCTGCAGCCTCGCTTAGTTTTCTTTGAGTGTAATAGATTCTTAGTGCCTAGTCCTTTAATTGCACTAGTTTGAGATATAATGTCTAAGATCTGTTTGTTGATAATTTGAAATCCATTGCTGTTGCAGTCTTTTAAGTTGAGTATATCTGCTCTGCTATAGCTAGTACGATTATCCGACATATTATATGAGTGGATCGGCAGGGTCAATATCTATTCGCACGTATGTTTTCAGAGTTATAGTCCAAGATTTTAGCAGCGTAATCAACTAAATTCACAGAGCACCATTTAGGTGCAACCTACCCCGGCGCAAACTAACTAACTAATATGAACATGTCAACTAACTTGGCCCAACATATTGTACCTCTAAGTTGATCAGATCAATCCAGTATAAGCTCTTATTGCTGTTAATACCAGAATACTGCATTGCGGGATATTAAATGCAATGTCATCTATCCTATATCCAGCAAAAGGAGGGCCATAAAGTAAATTCTCCAATTCTGACAAGTGATCACAAATATGTAATGCTCCATATAATATACAGATTTGTTTACAACTTTCACATGTCAAGGGTTTTGTCATGTCAAAGTAAGACGACTCTTGATTTTATATTTTTTCTTCGGTTTTGGTCTTAGAGTGAAAAGTGAACATGTCATCTTTAATAAAATGCGCTAGAATTAGTAATAAGTTCAACACAAGAAATGTCAACTAGAACTAGTATGATAGAAATCAATCAATAAGGGAGGGAAGGGAATATATATTGACCATTATTCTTTCCTTCCATGTTCTGCTATAAAAGAGTGAAAGTTTACTTCTCTCCAAAACCACATTTTTATTGCATTTTTTGTTGCTGCATGAATCTAACTCACAGTTGTTGCAAAAAAAACACATCTGTCTTTGCTCATATATATAATACCAACCAGAAACATGTAAACATTGACCCATGCTTTTATTTACTTTCTATAGAATGATTGCTACTCGAAATTTACAATGTTTCTTCATAGTAGAATACCAAAAAGATGTTAAAAATTTCTCTTAATTAAGATAATAATTCAGTGCAGAATTACAATAACAGGAATGCATTTCTATGGCGGGGGCGTTCATAATATTTCGATTTCTTTACCTTACCTAACCTACCTTCCTTTACCTTACCTAACAAGAAAATGAAACTTTTTTACACTAAAGTGAGTCACGAAAAGGTCTAAATGTAATACGATCACTGGAACACGGACGCCTGGAATAAAGGCAACTCAGAGTCACATCAATATTTTACCGCATCATTCAGCAGTTACAACTTCAGGGTCAGATTCTATATAATTATTTATAGCAGAAAATAACACTTGAAGTACCTAAAATTCACAAAATAGTTACTGTTCATCAGAAGCAGCATTGGTATATGAAGGGAAGTAAACTCACCATTCAGGTAAGGTTTTCAGACCACACGCGCTGATATCCAGCTCTTTTAGAGATCTGAGATTAGATAACTCATCGGGTAATGTGAGGTCCTCATTCCATGATACAACAAGCTTCTCTAGGCTTGTTAGGGAGCTGATCCTGTAAACAATAAGCTCATGTCATGCAGGAAAATTTACAAATTTACTCAATAACAGATATATTTTGTTCACTACATCTCTATTATTCGGTCTACGCTTTTGCTGATGTGCATTGATATCATCTGATCTGGGTCTAATTATGATTGCATTATCATAATTTATATTTCAGAATCACATCCCTGGAGCAGCACCAACAACACACAAAAATAAGTAATGAATTCATAAATTTAAACACAACTAACAAAGATTTTCTGTGGCACCCAGTGATGCATTTTGGGAGTAACTTGAGAAAAAGATTGTTGGATTTTTACAACATGAAAAATTAAGTACAATTGTGCCTCATAGTAATCTCCACTCCAGCCACTATCTCTGTCTTGCTTTTTGTATCATTGATAAGTTCTCACGCAATAAAGATCGACAATCTAGCCTTTTAAATTTGAATCTACTTCCAAGGGGTCCTCTGGTTGTGGGGAGAAAAGACAGTGAGTTTCAACCATCAAGTTTTTTTATCCAAAATCTATGCCCTAGCCATTAGGTTATCTGGTTGTGGGGGGGGGGGGGGGGGGGGAGAAGATGGAGATAGCTGACAAGTTTTTTTCTTTTTCTCTCAATATTCTTGTTATTTTAACTGATGAAGTCTAAACAGAATTTGTCTTCCACATCACACTTACCGCTTGAGCTGATCACTGTCTGGTATACCCGTCAGTCTGAGCTGTTTGAGATGAGGGGTGATTGTCTGTAAGTTAGGTGGAATGTTACCATCGATGGCCATGTGGGTTATCTGAGCTCCCTTGGTGGCTGCTATCAAAGCATTTACCGTCAATAATTTATATTCAGTAGCGCTATGAGCAGGAATTCCCTCAATCTCAGGCTCCAAATCACTCCTGAACCAGACATAGAAGCCTGAAAAACAAGAAATAAGATAAGGCATCAATAGCTCTTTGTTTTATATAAAAGATTTGTTTGTTCCCAGTGAATCTATTTAATTGGGCATTTTCTAGGTCAATGCATTGGTACGGATAAGATAATTATTCTTGTGTCTTATGCAATAAATAACTCTACAAAGCTTACAAAGTATATTTCCTATGCTGTTTGTCTTCAACTATATTTCTTTCCATGAAATAGTTCTATTCAACTTACTTGCACTATTACCCATTTCATCAGTCCAATAGTTCAGCTCGGAATACCTTGGACACCAAATTCTGTATCCACCTTAAAAAAAATATGACAGTGAAAAAATTGTATACTATTTGTAATTGTACTAACTGGTAGTTATACAAACAGGGGCACCAGAGAGTCCAAAATATTATTTACCCTCATTTTAGTAGGGGATTATTTTGCAATAATACATTTGGGAATTGTATTCAGGTTATCGAGCTTCTTTGTGAAACTAAAGTGTTGCAGCTCACTATAGCCAATGTATTGGCTGAGATTTGAGCCAACACATTGCTCTATTCTTTGAACAATGTTAACTGGATTTGGTATAGTTTGAGTTCGATTTATTCATACATTGCTGATTAATAATCTTATCCATTTTTGCGAAGTTTCTCGATCTCCTCTATAACTTGACAATAAAATTAAGTGATATACACGCAAGGGTGCCAGGACCCTAGTAGTGTTTTTTAGCTGTCAATTCGGTATCCGGACATTTTCCCAATGTCATTTTCCCACCAAGCTAATTTCCCACCTCCCCTTACCCCACCAAGCCATATTCCCACCACAACCTTGTCCCACATATCCGTTTTCCCAACAGGTTGATTTCTCACTGATCCATTTTCTCACCGGGTTGTTTTCCAACCAATCTGTTTTCCCACCATGATATTTTCTCAACAAGCTGTTTTCCCACCTGGACGTTTTTTCACCAATCCATTTTTCCGCCTAGACGTTTTCCCACCAATCCATCTTTCCATTCGGACGTTTTCCCACTTGCCATTTTCCCACTGTTGCTTTTTTCAAATTAAAGCTGGTAGCTTCATTCTATTTTTTGTTTCTTTTCCTTCCGCTCTTTTTCAGGCATTGAAAATGATAATTGAAAGTAGTGTTAGAGTCTCGTCATAAAGGTTTTGTTGTTCCTTTTTTATTCTAGAATCCCAAAGTCTATGACCGTTGGTGTTAAAAATGCTGTTCGAGGTTGTGAAAATGACTTGAACAGTTTTCTCATGAATTTTTCACAACTTTGCTCTTGTACAATTCCTTGTTATAACGCATAGTTGCGTTCACCTAAGGAACTGTTGTCAGATTTACGGGGCCGCTTGTTTGTAAACAGAAGATGCACACAGAATCTTGAAATGAACATCAGCTGGAACAAACGTCGACGGGATTAAACTAACTAAAATGAACGTAGTCTGGAATGAAAGTCGAAAATCCTAGAATGAACTTAGAAAGTGCTGGGTCGAACGCTGACTGCATTAATTGGTTTAAAGAGTCAACAGGAGAGCAATATAAAAATAATAATATAAAAACCAGCATACATCTTATGAACAATAACTCTAACAAAGCTTGTCGCAATCAAGGTTTTGGTTTAAATTTATAATTTATGATTATGCTAAGGTCATTCAATAATGCCATGCCAAACCACAAGTGCTGCACATTTGGTACTATTTATATTTTTTTATTTTGTATCTATTCTACCATTGCGGAAGCGTCCTAAAGTGGGAAGGGGTGTAGAGTCTGTTGTGAAAATTTTAAGAGAAAGGTTTTTGAAAACTCGATTAAAAGTCGCTGACAGTGATGGGACTTGACAGACAGCTAAAAATCAAGCAGTTGATATGACATCATCTATCAAATTGCAACATGATTTTGATATGTGACCATTCAATGTACATAGATGATAGATAAAAACACATGGTGGACAGCGTGCAGGGAAAACAATATGCACTGTCACAATTATCATTACAAAAAATGAATGTTCACAGATAACAGTGAACCAAGGTGTAAACTACTACGATTCATTAATTGCACCTGATTTCTGTAATGCGTGACTGTAACGTTTACTACGTGTGGTTTATTAGGTGTAGTTTATTAGGTGTAGTTTTACAGGATCATGCTGATTTGTAATAACTGTAAAGAACAGTTGAAAGATAAGTAAGTTGACGTTCAGTGAAAGTTATGTGGTAAAAGGCACATCATAAAGCAGAGAAATAGCTTTGCAATAACATACAAAATAGAGAATGTTTCAATACATCAAATTGTAGGACGTATAAAATCAAGTATGATGGAAAAATTATTTACCTTATTAGCCTTATTAGCACACAGTACGTTACGTCAGCCGAGTTAAAGTAAAGGTTAAATGTTTTGTATGTGACAATCTGCCATGAGCTAATAGCTAGATGATGATCTGCTCCAGAGGAGCTCATGGCAAAGAGTGAAATCACTATGTTACATGTAGGCAGTGTACAATTGAACGATGAAGAAAGCTTTCACTATGCTATAATGGGAAGTTTTACATGAGATAGCTTTAGGATTTGTTTACCTGTTTAGTCATAATTATCAGTCATGATATGCTATTCGCTGACCGTTACAGTGACCATTGTTTTGCTGATGAGTCACTGTTTCTCTTTCAGTGTTTCATTACCATTTCAGTTTTTGCGTGAGTACGAGCGGAGAGCAGAAAGACCCATAGCTAAATCCTCCAGTAAACCTTGCAAAGTGCACAAGGGAGCACTGTGCACATTTGGAACAATTTTAATAGAAATAGATCACAGCATTGTTTTTTCTTGTACAAAAAGAAGACAACATGCATTAATTATCCCTCTAAAATGTTTCACCTTAAGGATGTCCTGGCAAGTTTTTGACGCTTCTAATTTGTTATAACTAACATAAGTCCTATAAATTCGTTTGATATTTATTGAAAGGGGAAGTTCTATTTCGATAAAGGCCGAAGTTCACAATTTTAACAAATATAACTCACTGGTGTAAATATGATTCCGATAGCCTAAGTGCACTGTCGATTATAACACATGTCAATAATTTCCTCTATAATATTTTATGGTTGGATATTTTAGCGGTAAATGCATTTAGAGAAAGAAATTATAAAATAGTAATTCAGGTCTGTAATTGTTTCAGGAGGATTTGTCCCCCGTTGAGACATGGGGTTTCCTTTTACTATATTTTAATAGCTGCAAAAAGCACGGTGCTATAATGACCAGATTTTGCAGATGGAATTTTTTCAGATACCTAATTTCTAAGCTTTTGAATTTCTCAAGTTTGTCAACCTAAAAAAAAGTAGAAAATACCTTAAGTTGAACGACACTAGCCTTGTCACGCAGTGATGGGTTTTGGTTTTCCGACAGTTTTGATATACAATACTGGGACCGCTCAAAGTCCTGGAGTGAGGGTTTAAATGAAAGGCTAAACATCGTCTTTGAAATGTTTTGATTATTATCACATTTTTGGTATTCATACTTACCTTAGATCCCTTTGAACTTGCACAGGTTGGCGTTTTAATATACATTTTCACGTTTTTACTCGATCCGGAACTTTGTTAGTTGTATTTTTATATTATATTACCAAGTTCAATAGAAATTTCACTGATTGAAAACCTTCAACATGAAACAAATAAATAGTGTGCGTTACAGCATGTTGTGATGCCATAATGTTAACAATATTTTAATTGATCAGATAATATTGACCGAACATACAACCAAATTGCACCACAACAAGCTGTGTGAAGTTATGCTTACAAAAGCTCAGTCTTTGGTTTACAAGTATAATTAACCAAGTATCATCTATGCCTTGTCTGCTTTACACCCTTATTTAACAGCATAAATGCTTCAATGCAATCATATATGTTCAATTGTTCACGAATATTGGTGATCACCAATTGCATTTAGTATTGCAGGTAGTTGTCCCTTCTTTGTACAAGTGGAAACATTTCTAATGTTTCAAACTGTTGATATGGTAAAAGCAGGAAGGTTCCCTGATCAAAGCAAATATTTGTTGTAACTTGAATTATTCATTGTCTTCTCGGAAAAAATTGTGTGCGTGAATAAACATAGAGTGAGAATTTTCTTTAAATTGTTTGGTGATTGATTGATAAAAGCTTGTAGACCAAACAATCTTTACTGAAAGTCATGTGTAATATGATAATCTCTTCAGCCCGGGCGATGATTAAATGGCTCAAAAATTCAAGAATTGGCATAGGCACCATTAAATTGTTTTGTCAAAAAAGTAGTCTATAACAAGGAGGCAATTTTGATGAAATTAACCACTTGGACTAACTTGTGCAATAAAAAACTCAAATCAAAATCAACCAGCTACTAATAAAATCAAGTCGCATCTCCATTACCAAAGCTATTCTTTCTCCAGTGTTGGCTGGATGTGAACATTGTTAACGTATTTGTGAAACGTGAATGGCTTAGCCTGAAAAAAAGGCTACAAAGGGAAAATTGTCCGGTTAAAAATTTTTGTGGTGGGAAAACAGCACTGTGGTAAATTGTCCTGTTGGGAGAATTGTTTGGTGGGAAATTGTCCTGTTGGGAAGAGTACACGGCAGAGATTTACAACAGAGGGTACTTGAACTTGGAACAATAACCCCAGAAGGGTCGCCCAATGGGACTCAATCCCAAGCTCATGTAGCACCTATCGCCTAGCAGTGAAAGTTTTTGGGTTTTGTGGGCTCAAATGGGGAACAGTTAAATATGGATAGATCAAAACCATCTATAGGTTTAAAGTTCCAATGTCAACGTGAAATTGAAACCTATAGATGATTTTATAATAAACAAGTGAAATTGATTGAAATGATAAAGCAATAGTTGAGGTAAGGTATCTATAAAGTTAAGATATCTGCACACACAGCCACGAGACTCAAGCTGTCCCGATATGATCCACACAGAGAAAAGTATGTCTAACAGGTGTCAACGATTCCTGATAACAGTTAAGGCAAGTAATATCACCTGTTCCAGTGATAATAGTTAATTACAATTGCAACAACTTGTGTCTTACCCTTAGGTTGCATTAGTGCATTGATACGAATTGAAGAATCAGCGGTAAAATCTACTGTGCAGCGAATGTGGAGATATTCTGTCAGTTTATAACTTTGTGACAGTAATTGGGTCTGGTCAAAAATCTGGTAGCTTTGCGTTATGCATTGATTGGCGACTTGGCGTCCCGGTAACAACCTTCAAAAACTCACACAAGCTGCTCGGCAAAGGTTTACAAGGGTTGGCTGCATGAATAGCATTACTTGAGGACCAATCAAAGACGAGATATGCATTCCTGTGACCAGACCATATGCTTGTACAGACTCAGTTCTGTTCCCTAATCCATATAATATGTACCAAAGAGCATTGGTGTATCGTGAAATCGATCATTTACTAAATCTATTATCTGCTTACCAATCTTGAAGTCGTCCTCCTGTTATTTCGGATCTAAGGTAGGTACTTTGTGCTCGTACAACCATATGGGTAACTTCTTGTTGGGCAACGGTATAAGCTATGTCAACCTACAAAAGGAATGACCACAGCAACTAACAGTACTAGAGAAGGTAAGGTTATGGATTGCCTTGCCCTTGATATAGCGTGGGCAAGAGATTCAAATTTGACATAGTACTCGGTACTCAACCGTAATCAGATTCAATTATTTCTTCAGATTACTTCAAACCTCTACGAAGTTAAAGCATAGAGACCTAAAACCCTGACTGATATTTCCGAGTATAAAGTTAATGAGACAAGCCAGGTCTCACCATCTCCCAAAGTGAACATAATTTACCTGCATAGATTGATATATCGCAAGCATATTAAATTATTTGCTTCTACACCAACAATATTGGTTGAATTTTTGTTGAATTCAGAGGTTCCGATCACGAATAATGACTGGGGGCACTCCTGGGGACTCCAGGGAGACAGAAGACTGCAGCTTGCTTCTGGGATTTTAGAATAAGAGCTAAAAACTCATACTTTGCCACATATTCATAAAAGATGGACATAAACTCCCAGTGTGGTCTTATTGTATTGTCATATCTGAAACTAGGGGTTTTAGGATACCCAATACAACTAAACTCGATACAATTGATAGAACAGGCTCACCTCAAATAACTGTTACAAATATCTGATTTCTCAAGCAAGATCCTCTCAGTGAAGAGCTATCAGTGGAGTGTCCTCTCTACTAGCCGCCAGCCTCTTGGGATGAATCTACAAGTAACATAATCCTTGTGTAAAATATATTGTAGTTGGTACAAACGGATACTATAATATCTGCACTATCTGTTTGCCGCTATGTGACTGACTGGTTTCTGGTAGCCTATCTTAACAAGCTTTGTTCAATGGGGGGGGGGTTCCTCCCCCACCGAACAAAGCTTGTTAAGACAGGCTAGGTTTCTGGCTGAGTCATGTCATTTATACTACCAGGGAGTTATATCCCGAACTCCCTATTTATACCTTTGTACTCAATTACGTTTAAAAATGGGAGTTGCCTTCACTTTATGCATGGCGGGGCAACTCCTAAGTAACATATGATAGCTATTACAATGTGGCTAATATATTATCCAAATTCTAATAGGCATCATATAATACTTTGGAGTTGCCCAACCACACTTAAATTCAATATACCAGTACAATTTTAATTATAATTAAATAAGGTTTATCCTCCTAGGCACCCAGGTATACTATCAAGACAGAACAAAAAAACCAATTCTATGGAAGCACACATCTCCACTAGACAGAAGAAAAAACTTGAACAGAGGACTTTCTTTAATCGGCAGCTGAACGTTAGATACAGAAGAAGCTTAGCCATGCTGCCTAACTGCAACACTTCCTCTCCGCTCTCACATTGTCTGAACCCACTCAACTCTGGTATCGCTGATCATAGCCAGTTATAAGACATCCCCATTCGGTATCAATCGTTACATTTTGATAATCAAGTCATATTATTTCTACTGGGAGTTGGCTATGATTTTTACATACTTTGTTAAAGCTATCATATTTGTATACATTACACACCACCCTCCAGTATATACTGTTATACCTAGCCTTGGCAGGCTGTCAGGGATGGGAGGGGGACAGCCTGGGTAAATCAATTTGACAGGAGAGTACAACTCGATATGAAATCGCAAGAGTTTTGAGTTCCCCACCCACCCACCTGTGACTGCCTGCCCAGGTTACTGTCATACCCATGTATAAGATCTGCTTTACTACTGTAAATAATCTCAGACTGCAGTATGAATACTTACAAATACAATATTACAATACTTTAATTTTACGGGGTTCGGCCAATTTTGCCGGCGTTGCAAGGCGCAATAGCATCTTTTTTTTTCGCTTGAATACACAGATACAAGTCTCTACCATCTTCTCACTCATCTCTGGCTTACATAACGTTCAAGAGAAGTATATCTGACTTCTTCATAGCTCAAGAGTTGAAGGTATCAAAGAGGCGCATTGTCTAAGATGTCTTCACCATAGGCCTACCTGACCATTCTCCCTATTTAGTAGGGATCGGCTCCCAGTGTTAAGGGTTTTTTCTATCCCCTCCCTATCTCCCTTTTTTCAGCTTCATCAACCAGTAAATTCGGTAAGCCTCTATTTGAAAGGGAAACTCTGATTTTCTCCCTATAAACTCCACAGTACATTATTATACATCATCCATTACTGCTTGTATGCCGCTATTAATTATCTTCACCGAACAACACGCTATTGACAGGGCTGTCGGTCCAAGTTCAAATAAAGTGCAACAATATCATTTGTAAAAGAAAATCTGGTAAAAATGACGCAATGCGGCAATTCATGATATGAATGGTCAAGTTATTGCTCAGAAATATGAAAATGAGGGCCAAATTTAGAAAAAAATGTTTGGTAAAATCGCAAGAATGAGTACTCAAGATAGTTTGTGCCTGAAGGACAAGGCCCCAATGTTTGCGCCCATTTGCTCTCAGTTTGTAGGCAGGTTGGAACACACCTGGGGAACCAACCGGTCCCAATAGTCAGTGGGCTGCAGTGGGACTCAAACCCATGACCTTCAACACTTGCGTGCTGAAGTCCGGCGCTCTACCCAGCCGGCAAGGTTTAGCCAGCAACCTTCTGTAGAGGTTGCCAAGGGGCAGCTTTATTGTTGGCCAATATCCTCTGACATCACCTGTCTTTGATAGGTATGCCAGAGGGAGCCAGATATCCCAATTTCCCAGCAACAGATATAATTGGTTGTAGATGTTTCTGCTTTTATACTCTATTTTCTTGCCATTGGCGGTTGCAGAAATAACCTTTCTGGACTGACAACACATAGCCAACACTCAAATATTAATTAATTTACCATCTATTAGTATGGCTCCAGAATGAGAACAGTTTACTCCCCATTGTCTTCGACAGGCCTCTCAACCACTCAGGTTTAGCCCGAGTTACTCAGATTTTTGGGTTCAACACAGGCTATTCAGGGGATTTGAGAATGTAAGCTAAAAACTCAGGCTTTGCTCATTGGCAGAGATGAATAATATATAAACAATGCTAAATGTTGCCTTACAATAAATTATGTCAGATTATTAATGAATGATCAGGTATTAGATTCTAGTTGTGATAAGCTATGTAAATAATACTGCACTGCCTAAACTAATAATACCAAAGATTATAAATACTCTCACTGCGCTGCCTATTCAAGTCATTTATGTGAAATCGATATGGCTAAATTCCAATTTGCATTTGAGAATGCTTTTAAGAATTAGCTTGTAACAAACTTGACATGATTGAATGAATCTAGTCTCTAATTTGAATACACTAATAATAATAAATTCTATTTATGAAACGCTTAATAAAATTGTTTAAAAACAATGGTTTCTAAGCATTATAGAATATCGACACATTACACCCAAACCCCCACTGAGATGAATAATAAAGATAACATCAAACTTTTGCATGAGAATAATGTGTGGTATTTGTTGTAGGTATTTTATTTCATTTGTGATAAGCTATGCTCTTATTGAACTGCCAATCCCAGTGATTTGCGAAATAGATTATTATGTCTAAATAGAAGTTTAGACATGTTAAAAAAGTGATTTTGCAGGTGAACCGGATAAATCCAGGCAATGATTTCGATAGCATCAAATTACATTGATTATGGCTTTCTACCCTGGCGCCTCGACTCGTCAGCCTTTAAATCAATATTTCTACAACCATCATATTTTAACATCATGGGGATACATTTTCGCCTGTGGCGACGGCCTTGGTTAGTCCATATGAATTGGTTCATCTGGATCAAATCTAAAATTGTTGACGATTTTATGTTTACAAGAAATGCTCTAGGTTTTTATTGATTCACTTGCTATCACAAACATGAAATGTTGCGAGAAAAGGATGCATATACTTTGTCAATAAAGGAGCTTGTTGCTAGAGTATGGAACTTGCATTTGAGGGCATCGCTCTAAAAAAATTGTGTTTGATGTGATGCTCATCAGCAAAACAGCACAATAATATCGAGGTCGCCTACGTCAAGCCTCAAATTCTTGGCAACATTAAAAACTTTCCTTAGTAATTTCTTGTCTATGGTACATATACATCAAGAGGGAAACTACAAAACCTTTGAACATCATGAAAGCTAATGGCTTTGAACTTAGATGCAACATTTTTTTAACAACATACATTCTTTGACTTGCTTTGCCAGCTATTCTTTGCACATAATCTTCAAATATCAGGGGTTTCACCCGACAATATTTCTGTGCCATCTCAGGCGTACCCTCAGCTGTTTATGCTCAGGGTGTTTTACACCTTTAAAATACCACTATATGACATGCTAATATCAAAACTCAGGTTTCGAATCCTCCCAGGTTGAGAGCCCTGGGTTTCGATGGTACAAATTTACTGCAGTACCAATCCTAGAGGTCTAGGCTGAGTGTAAAAATGGTTGTCACGGTTAGGTCGATGTAATTTGCAGACCAATGTAGCATTTGTCTCCCCTAGCGAAGTGCTTGTTTTTGAGAATGCTTTACATCCAGACACCAAGTAATCAAATAAGACATGAGCATCCTCAATTAATTCCTGTGAACCAGTATAACATCCAAGAAATTTGAAATAGGCAAATAAGACGTGGCCATTGATTGAATCAATTGCTTCTGGCACCACTTAATATGCAACACAACAAGTGGTGGTCAGGAAGTGATACATTTGTTAAATTATGAATTAATTATTTTTGCTAGGTATCTAAATACCAAATGCTAAATGCTCTTAGCAAGGCAGAAGCACACTACAGACCCCACTCAGCCAGTACCTCTTACTCCCTCTCCCACAGGCCTTCTGGGTAATTTTATAAAATAAATAAATATAACAAATAATTTAACGATATAATCTTAATATCGGATAATATTGGTTAGAGACAGTTAATGAGAAGGATATAAAACCTCTATTAAACTTCTTGAAGAGGCATACTATCTGCAACAGTGTTCAGCCTCTTCCGGTAACCTCTTTCCAACTCAGTTTAGACAACTATTTGCCCGCTGGGTAACCAATGAACTCCCTCTTCCTAGAAGGAAGAGGGAGTTCATTGCTCTAACCAACCGAGCCACCTGCACTGCGAGACGCAGAGTGGTACTCCGGGTTGGAAGTTCGCCCGCAGAGACCTTCTGATTGCTGGGTCTACCAACTTGTCGTGTATGATCTTCACTAAGAATAACAAAAACTAATGCACAAAATACAAGATGATAATCTGTTACGAAATAAACTTTACCTGAACTTCAATCCTGAAAGTCAGTTGGCTATAACCCCTTGGTTATATTGAATGAGCCAGCTAGAAAACCTGAGCTAGTAAAAGTAAAAAAGAGCTTGAAATACTAGCTTTGCTGGCTTTGCCAGAAAATGGATCATCACTGCAGACGAGCGTGTATTTATCGCGCTAGTACTCGCCCATGAAATTTACTGCACACACAAGCGGGTTATTAGCCAACGATAAAGTTCCTTTTGTTGCAGCAATCCAATAGGATTGCAGAATACTAATCATATGCGGTCCTGTATTTTCCCAGGGGTCATAACAACATATCAACAGGAGAGCTGAAAGAGATAAGTTCTATTACCAGTCCAATATATTTGAGGAAACTTTGTGATTGATACAATTTTAATATGGCTGATAATAGACTGGTCAACATGATGATACTCTATTGCTTATACTGCTTCCATATGTTTAGCCTGTACCTGTATCTAAATAGGGCTCATGAGGTTGAAATTAGAAGCAGAGTTTGGGTCAGTGAGTTGAATAGCCATAACCAGAGAAGATCTGAATTTCATGCATATCTGTTGTATAGAGATTTAGATGATGTAAGTGCACATTACCGGTATACCAGAATGAATAAACAAACATTTGACTGGTTGCTCAGGAGGCTTGAGCCTAGGATTGCAAAGCTTGATGCCACTATGAGACAAGCTATATCTCCAATGGAGAGGCTTTCTATCACACTCAATTACTTGGCAACTGGTAACAGTTTTACTTATATTGCTGACAGGTATATGCGAGGAGCCAGTACGGTTGGGGAGATTGTTGAGGAGACATGTCAAGCTATTTGGGATGAGTTCAGTCCAGAATATCTGTCCCTACCATCAACTCCTGAGGAATGGTGCACTGTTGCAAAAGAGTCAGTATTTTATGCTAATTTGTGCCCTGTGAACATTGAAACCATTGCCTATTTGTTTATTTTTCATGTATGTGTGTGAGTCATTTTTGCCTACCTGAGGTAAACATGGTTCAATTTCACTGAGCCCCTCATCATCTAGCTCTAGAGGAATTGTATAGCCATCAATCAATTGTTTTAAATCTACTCAATTGGTGATAAGGCACATGTTATTAAGATCTACTAATCTTTGGTAGATTATGACTGACTGATACTTTGCCTAAACAATGGCATTACAACAAACTCCATAAAATTGTAAATTTGTGCCATTCATCATTGTTTTAAATCTACTCACTTAGTGATCTGGCACGTGTTATTGACTTGTAATAGCTTATGGTTAAAGATTATCTACTAATTTTCGAAAGATTATGATTGATACTTTGCCTAAACAATGGCATTGCAACAAACTCGTAAATTTTAAGCCTACAAGTGGCACATTTAGGAAAGCCTCTCTCTAGAATTTGCTAAACTATATATACCTATTCATTTCTTGCAGTTTTGAGAGCGTTTGGCAATTCCCTAATTGTCTTGGTGCAGTTGATGGGAAGCATGTAAAAATCAGAAAGCCTCCGAACAGCGGGTCAGCTAACCACAATCACAAAGGCACATTTAGTATAAATCTCATGGCAATGTGTGATGCTCACTACCGGTTTCTGTACATCGACTGTGGAGCTGATGGTAGATGGCAGGACACATCTGTTTTGGCTGATGGGTCGCGGTTTGGATATGGCTTGGTGAATGGTGAGCAATCTAAACTTTAATTATAAGAAATCACTGATATACACTTTGTCCATCCAATCAGATTTGAAAAGTCAAAGGTTTAAAACTCCTTATGGTGAAGTCTGTCATAAAATATTTGACAAGTAATGATATCGTCACGTCAGCAACCGAACTCCCACAACTCATTGGATTGAAACGAAAAATTCTCAGAGGAAGATTCAAAATTCACTAACGATTTACTTTTTTTGCATTGTGTTGGCCTTAACATGACTATAGGTATTTCACAATTTTCTTGTAGATGGTATAAGATCAGTTCCACCACCTGATGAAAGAGGTCTCCCTTATGTTTTTCTTGGCGATGAAGGATTCCCACTCAAGCCATGGTTCATGAGGCCATTTCCTGGTAGCAATCTTGGAACTCTCGACAAGAAGATTTTTAACTACAGACTGAGCCGTGCTAGAAGAGTTATTGAGAATACATTTGGTAAGGAAAAGTATTTTGTGTGGAATCATAACAATGCTAACAACTCCCCATCATTCATGATTATCACCACCAGGTCCTGCCCCACTCCCTCCCCACCACTCTCATCAGAAGTGTTATAGCTTAAACTAAATGATAACTTAGTTTTACCTAGTCATAACTGGTCCTTGTTTCCTATACCGCTGGTGTTGACTAAGTCAAGTTGCTTGCAGAATTCTGTCTACAATCACCATGATGTACTTACATCCGCGTACTTCACTGCCTGACAGTGGGAGATAATAATATATCACTTATGCCTTTTTCAGGGATACTGACAGCTAGATGGCGGGTACTCACTACAGACATGACAGTGCAAAATATCCCACGAATAAGGACAATAGTAAAAGCTACCTGTGTGCTCCACAATATCCTACGGGAGCAGATTATCGCTCATCACATACCAGAAGGATTTGTTGACCACGAGGATGTTGGAGCTAGAGGTCCGTTGCAGCAAGTTATCAGGTTAGGAGCATGGAGAGACGAAGTTAGGGAGTTAGATGATATGACACTTATGAGTGGTACTAATGTTTCAATAAGAGCAAAGAAAGTGAGGGACAGGTTTTGTAGATTTTTTAGCAGCGCTGCAGGCTCAGTCTCCTGGCAGGAGAGTAGAGTAACCTGGACTGGCAATAGAAGACCAGCCACGGATTAATATGATATTACCGTCATTGCATGTACATATTATATAGCTCTTACAATCTTTCTGCTATGATCACCATGTATTTTTATCTGAAGTTCACTGAGATTTGAGCAGTAATTTGTCTTTTCCCAATATATAGTTTGAATCATTTATATATTATATTACTTACGTTACTTACAATTCAACAAAAAATTAATTCTAACTTACATCCGTACATTCTAACCTGGACTGGCAATAGAAGACCTTCCACTGATTAATATGATATTACCGTCATTGCGTGTACATATTATATAGCTCCTACAATCTTTGTGCTATGACCACCATGTATTTTTTTCTGATGTTCACTGAAATTAGAGCAGTAATTTGTCTTTTCCCAATATATAGTTTGAATCATTTACATATTATATTACTTACGTTACTCAAATTCGACAAAAAAAGCTATATGAGACTGAATAGGGGAGATGTCCCCATATAATGACCGGCAAATCATAACATCACACCCCCTCCCTCTAGTCAGATTTGACACGTACAGGCTATATGAGACTGCATAGGGGAGATGTCCCCATATAATGACCGGTAAATCATAACATCACGCCCCCTCCCTCTAGTCAGATTTGACACGTACAGGCTATATGAGACTGCATAGGGGAGATGTCTCCATATAATGACCGGTAAATCATAACATCACGCCCCCTCCCTCTAGTCAGATTTGACACGTACAGGCTATATGAGACTGCATAGGGGAGATGTCCCCATATAATGACCGGTAAATCATTACATCACGCCCCCTCCCTCTAGTCAGATTTGACACGTACAGGCTGTCGCATCCACACATCAGATCATAGGATTGTCATAGCAATCGAGGACGATTGCAACCAGGGGGGTGCAGATGTCGCATCCACACATCAGATCAAAGGATTGTCATAGCAATCGAGGACGATTGCAACCAGGGGGGTGCATATGTCACATTTACAGCAGCAAACAGACGCAATAAGAACATCCAATATTATAGCTAGCATCATCATCAGTACACTCAACCTTGACTCGAGGACACGCAGTTACCAGCTAGTGCATATCACCTCGAATCAGGGACAGGCAAATATATGCAAATCTAAATTCTATTCTTAATACCGGTGCCACCCTAACGCCAGAACCGTGACAACCATGACAATGCAGTAAAGGTGGCACCAACAGAGACAATTCAGAATTAGCATGATGTCTAACTTACACCAACCCACTCTTGCGGCCGATCAACCCTCTTTTTGCGGTAATTGAAAATTGTGTTTAAATCTTGTTTTGTTGCTTATTGACGTCAGCAGTTTTTTAATGTGTCTGGAACCATGCTATATAAGAGCATGGTTCACCAATGAAAGTCATGATTTGATTTGTTTGGCGACCCTCTGGTCGTCAAGCAGCGCTCTTTGTTTGCAACTTCATTCTGGAGACAGGTCAGTTTTTAAACATGAAAGTTTTACAGTTTTTATCATAATATTTTCTTTTATTGTACATTAGTGATATTTATAGGGAAATAGAACTTGCCTTATTATTTGATAATGGCACAGTATAACATTTGGTTGGATTATCTATACCATCAACTAATTGAGTTAAATGAATTAAAGCCAGCATGCATGGCATCATTAACTAGAGAGCATGACTTGTAGAAATAAGACGTGCATTGTTAAGTTGAATTGCGTTTAATGTTAAACTTGATGAGAATTAAAAGGCATGCTCTTGAGTCAAGTGTTTAATCTCGAAACAAATGAGATCACAATTATGTAAATAAGTCAGTGTCATATAGTGAGAATCATCATACCGAGCTCGTGAGCACAGATCTCAGTAGCGGAGAGTTAATGTGGTGACTCCATAACCCGGAATCCCACAATTGGTGCCCCGAGTGAGGATTCCGGGTTATGGAGTCACCACATTAACTCTCCGCTACTGAGATCTGTGCTCACGAGCTCGGTATGATGATTCTCACTATATGACACTGACTTATTTACCTGCGATTCATTTGATTCGAGATCAAACACTTGACTCAAGAGCATGCCTTTTAATTCTTATCAAATTTAACATCAAACACAATTCAACTTAACAATGCATGTCTTATTTCTACAAGTCATACTTTCTAGTAAATGATGCTGGATTTAACTCAATCAGTTGATGGTATAGATAATCCAACCAAAGGTTATACTGTGCCATTATTAAATAATAAGGCAAGTTCTATTTCCCTATAAATATCACTAATACATAATAAAAGAAAATATTATGATAAAAACTGTAAAACTTTCATGTTTAAAAACTGACCTGTCTCCAGAATGAAGTTGCAAACAAAGAGCGCTGCTTGACAACCAGAGGGTCGCCAAACAAATCAAATCATGACTTTCATTGGTGAACCATGCTCTTATATAGCATGGTTCCAGACACATTAAAAAACTGCTGACGTCAATAAGCAAAAAACAAGATTTAAACACAATTTTCAATTACCGCAAAAAGAGGGTTGATCGGCCGCAACAGTGGGTTGATCCAGGGTTGATCGGCCGCAAGTGTTGGTTGGTGTAAGTTAGACATCATGCTAATTCTGAATTGTCTCTGTTGGTGCCACCTTTACTGCATTGTCATGGTTGTCACGGTTCTGGCGTTAGGGTGGCACCGGTATTAAGAATAGAATTTAGATTTGCATATATTTGCCTGTCCCTGATTCGAGGTGATATGCACTAGCTGGTAACTGCGTGTCCTCGAGTCGAGGTTGAGTGTACTGATGATGATGCTAGCTATAATATTGGATGTTCTTATTGCGTCTGATGTTGATATAGAAATTATCCTGTTTGCTGCTGTAAATGCGACAAGGCTATATGAGACTGCATAGGGGAGACATCCCCATATAATGACCGGTAAATCATAACATCACGCCCCCTCCCTCTAGTCGGATTATATATATCAAGACTGCCCCTGACTGTTTTATGCATTGTAACTAATCGAGTTGATAAATATTTTTATACTATTCACGTAATTTGGTTTAATTAACTATATCTATATTATGAGGTAGCAGAAGATATATGCAATTTACAAGAAAAAATGCGGTATGACAAAAATTGAAGATATAATGGATGATTTAAAAATTTAACGTTTCGGAGTGACAAAAATGTTGAGTTTAGTATAAAGTTGAGCATATGAATAAAAAACACGGAGAAGGTACTGACAAATTTGTTATGATTAGATGCTGGAGAAAAAAATATACATGGGAAAGTTATTAATCAAGTGATATATGTATATATGTAGAGCTTATTGATAATAGTTAGTCCAATACTTCAAAGTTCATGGCGCGTCCTACCATCGAGCTTGTTGATTGCATATTATTAGGATTAGTGTACTTTTCTAGAACTTCAAAAATGTCTATTTGGCATCGCATTCTCTGGTGAAGGGGTACCCTTTGAAGCGCTTCGTCGATAGCCAGTGCCATATGACTTGCTTGGGGTGCTGTAGCTGCTGGTGACGACGTTGAGTTGAGTTGCGTAGCTAAGGCCCTAAATACATCCTTCATATCATGCATATGCTGGACTATCGGATTTTCTATGTCAGTTTTTTTGGTTGTCTTATTAGATTTTTTTGGCGTGGGTTCTGGAAGGTCTGTCTGTGGTGTTTTTTAGGCCGGGAGCGTGCTGGAACTGCAAGGTTCCTCTGTACTGTAGGCAACATTACTGGCAGATTGCGATCGGATACTTGTCTCAGTGCTGTAAAAAGAAAATGCCAGAAATGAAACTAAATTTATCATGATTGAAGCCCATGGTCATGTGGAGGGCGAGTCATGTTCATCTCCACAGCCCCCATTACCGGTATCCTCATGTGCAAGAATGAGTAAGCTTGATATGTAGGAATGTGTGCAGTATGAAGTATTGCAGTATGTATGAGTCAGTCATGTGCAGCTGAACTTGCAGGTCATGAGCTTAGCATTGGCTTGCAATGAAATTTGATTGTCGCCAAAAAAAGCAGCGATTAGTTACGAATTTTTTTCAAGTCATCGGACTTGACAGTCTTGTGGTTGGTAGCAAAATTTTAGGTATAACTGCCACAGGATCGCTGAGAGAATAAATGACAACATATTATATCTAGCTTGTCTTAGTTGTCAACTTTGGTCTACACTGTCAGCTGAAATTTATATTAATTTCTTATAAAAAATTTGTATCCTTATTTATGATACCAGTAAGTTGATAGGATATAACTATCAGTCTCATAATTACCTTGTTCTTGTGGTATAATCATCCAGCCATGTCATGGTTTTGAAAAGTGGCCACTCTTTTCTTTTTCTTTTGGGCTGGTCTGGCGTGTCGCCACTCCCTGACCGACTCAGTTTTGCGTTATCCCGCTTAATCTGATGGTAATAGTCTTTCAAAATTTTGAAAGTCTTCTGAACTTCAGCGGCTACAAAAAAAAAGATTATCAGATATTTGATTAATAATTAGGAGAGAATGTGCATACTTGCTACATTACCATCTGCAAAGGGGAATACCAAAGTATTGTTGTTCAGTGTGGCTACTAAATTTGATTCTGGAGACATGTCACCACACATACATGCTCCAGATGAACAATGACTCATTGTTCCTGAGGAGCCATTGCACAGAGAGACTCAGAAAGTCGCTTCTCTCCCATATGTCAATGGACTTAAAATTCAAATTGCAGAATTCAAAGAAGTGACTCCAACTGATGGGATTTCACTGAGACAGATTCAGAAACTCACCACTTTCCCACAAACAGCATAACATGCCAAAACTTATTTATTTTTCACTCAACTGTTAACAAAAGCACTGTTTCAGACTGATGGGATTTTGCAGGAGAAGATACAAAAAGCGCTACTTTGCCTGCAGACATGTCCCACTAATTAACAAGGGATTTATGTTTTAAATTACTGCTAATGAATGTATGGACAGTTACTGATGGGATTGTGTCAGGGCGTTAAAACCATGAGGTAGAAATAACTTGCACTGAACGATAGCCAACTAACGGAAATAAGTAGAGAAATGTTGTCAGTTTGCCTTGAAATACCTGGAGGCTTAAATATGGCTCAGATAAAGTTTTGCAAAAGGCGGAGATATAAGCCTAACAAATTATACTAAACTGAGCCTACAAAACCTTGCATGTTTAGATAAACCAACATGCAACTACAGGACAATAATTTTACTAAGCTTTTTCACGTGCAACATGATTTCTGTCTAGAATTGATATCAGTTACACAGTCCTGTCTAATAATCAATGTGTAGGTCACACTAATGAATCGCCATCAATGGAGTCGTTGAAAAAGTGGTTGACAATATATCAGACCCATGTGTAACTTTCTGGTTTGCAAATTACAGATAGGAGGCTGAGAGATGAGCCTAACAAATCATTAAAAACCGAGCCTGCAAAACCTTGCATGTTTCAATAAACCAACATGCCCTGTTTGCGACTACAAGGCAATAACTTTACTAGCCATTTCATGTGCAACATTATTTCTGACTAGAATTGTTATCGGTTACACAGTTCTGTCTTATTATCACTGTGTAGGTCAAACTGATAAATCCCATCAATGGAGTGATCGAAAAAGTGGTTGACAATCAATTCTGGCTACCCTACCACTCATATTTGTCTCATGCAACCGACTGGGATAAATCTTCTCTCACAAATGTGAAGGGTGTTAGTTTTGAACAATGAACAGTTATTTTCTAGTCTGCAAATTACAGATGAGATAGAAAGAAAACAGAACAGTTACCTTGGTACAATTGTCCTGTCTATGAAATAAAAATAAAATACCTGACAGGTGTTGCTGAATGGATAGAGAAACTATTAACAAATGTTGTTACTCACCAGTCCATTCTCCATGTGCCTTAAGTTTAGTGAGCTCACTAGCTATCTCCAATCTGGCATTTTCAGCTACTGTCCTATCATGGTACTCCTTGCTCCTGATATCATATAGGCATGGGAATGTCTTGACTAAGTTTATCAAAAACTCTCTGGATTCATGGCTAGTTGACACGATGGTTGACATGATGACTGATTTCTAGTTATAATTCTTGACAAATGTGTGACTGATGCGGTGACTGATGGTTAGTTCGATTGCTACTAACCTGGTGAGTTCTGCACACAGTATTTATACTGCTCCCATGGCAACGTGGTTATTAATAAAGCGCGCCATAAATGTAACTATAATTAGCCAATAGGGGCATACTATCGCGGTAAAAGATTCACATCTAGCAATGAGCCAGCGAGCAAGATATAGCCAGTGTAGCGAGAAAAAGGGGAGGAGCCTATGTCACTAAGTAAATAAAAAACAATTGCGCATGGCTTATTACTCGCTCGTCTGTGGTCCCTGGAGCTTGCAGGCGCTGTCGAGCAAATATTGCCACACCCAAAAGTGTAAGCAAACCTGTTTATAATGCAAGCAGCCAGTCGTCACAGCCAACTAGGCAGTATTCACTTGATTTTATATTGGCTTTACTATCAGCTTTTGTATAGGCTTTTGTAAAAACTTTTACAGGGGCTTTTGTGTGGGCTTTGCTTTAGTTTGGCTTGTATGCCTGCAGCCTATAATTTATTTATTTTATTTATTGAGGTTTTCTAAAAGTTTATAATTAAAGCAAATTAAAAATAACTTGTTGACCTCATACACATTAACATAGATACAAAAAAAGAATTGAATAAAAAGATATAAGTGGTAGGGTGTTACATACTATATAGTGTGTAGGATAATGAAAGCATGGTATCATAAATTGCATGAATAAGATGAAAAAAGAAAAGAAGAAACAGAGAGTGGCAAACAAAAATACAAGTTAACAACATTAGGTGGGATTAAATGATAATGATTCATGAGGCTTGGTTGATTTAGTTACAAATGTATGAAAAATATTTAAAAAGGCTGATTTGCCTAGGTTTGATCTAAATGAGGGTTTAATTATTGCACAGTTGTCTGTTTGATTTGCTAACGAGATGCAGTATGTGCTTGGATGCACGGCCTTTATGGACCCTCGATTTGACAAAATTGTGAAAAAGAAAATTCCTTCTACTGTGGAGAGTATGTAAATTTAGGAGCAAGCGGCCAGATGTGACAGAAAATTGTTTGGGGGCTGAAGTTATGATTCTGATTGCTTTATTTTGTACTTTTTCTAATGTATCTGAATTTTTGGCTAAACCATCAAGGTACAATGATGAGCAGTATTCTACTATAGGTCTGATCAGTGATTTGTAAGTCTTCAATGAGTTTTCTACTGTCATGTATTTTTTTAGTTTTGATAACAAGTTGACCATTTTGTTTGCTTTAGAGGCGGTGGCATTAGCCTGAGGGGTTAAACTAAGTTCTGAATCAAGAATAACTCCAAGAAGATTGAGTGAATGCTTGGATTCTATTTTCAAATTGTTTATTTGGATTTGGTAAAAATCTTCTACTTTCCTATTTGAGAAAATACAGTATTGAGTTTTGGATAAGTTGAGTTGAAGGAGATTGTTTGAATACCAATTCGATACTTCTCTCATCAATGACTCAGATTTATCCATTAAGGTATGGATATCTGTTGCTGTGCAGCAAATAACGGTGTCATCAGCGTAATCTATTCAATAATGAATATACTGCATAGCTGCAAAGATGAAATAGTATAGTTAGTAATATATGTGTTTGTGGAATGCAAACACGTAATCCCCCCCCCCCCTCCAGTCATCATTTGCATTCATTAAATCGTATAGATCAAATTCAAGACTCTGAGCTAAGACAGGTGAAAATCTGTTGCTAGCATATTGCGCTGGTACAGCACTAGAGTTTGATGAAAAAGGGGAGAAATTTCTAGCGCTACATTTATGCAAAGAAGTGCTATGAATTTTTTAGTGATGTTTTTCATGAATTTTTCAAATTAAATGTTGGCTTTTCCGTCACAAAAAATCACTTATGTTTGCATGAGTCATCAATATATCTAATAATTAAAGCTTACTTACATATAACATCTGCACTGAGTTTCGCCGTTTGTCTGCAGCTTCACCTACGGTTTGAACATGGTTATCAATGGCTCGATGTAAAAATGTAGGACAACAAATTGTGATACGGCTAACTTTCAATACAATGAGAACGATCTAAAGAGTGAAGCCCATAGAGTTATGCCTAACTCTATGGTGAAGCCACAGGTTGAACACTATTACTTCTTGTGCTCATTGCTGAATTTTACAACATTATTGCTAATTTTTGCTCAGTAAAATCACTGACAGAAAAGCTAAACTACCAGGTAACTGTTATCATGTTGATAAAACTGTGAAATCAGTCATCGGCATGTAAATCAAAACAAATCTACACTGCGTTTGTAACTGCTTCCTTACTGATGTAAGCGAGGGATGCAGAATTAACGTACGAACCTCGATGCTTTGAACTGAAAATGGTGTGCTCAAGACAAGTAAAAAGTTATTGACTGTAATAGTATTATTTTTTTATATATATATATATAGATATATTATTATTTTTAAGTATTTACAATCATTACTATCATTATGTATATGTCAGGCAACTCATATAATCAGTCAGTCAAATTTGCAGGTCTCATGTTCCCTGTTTGGCTGATTTTCTAGCTAGATATCTCTGTCTAGCACTCATCACAGGCTCTGTCTCATTTCTTTTGCCAAAACGATTCCTTCTTTTCCTTATATTCTGCAGTCGAATCGGCTGTGTCAGTAGGAGACGCTTCAGAACTTTTAGGTTTAGGTGACCGCGATCGTCGACGCCTACCATCTACAATATGAAATACAAGCTTATGTATTTCCTGGTTATACAAACTTGGGGCTTTCGCTTCTGATAAAAAGTCATCGGCTACAAGAAATTCAATTCCGTGCCGCCTCGACAAAAGAGACTTAGATGGGGTATCAGCGCGATTGTTCTCGATGAGTTTCGCCCATTTGATTGCTACAGATTGGTATATAAGGGCCAGTCAATGTAAAGCGATCACCCAGCCATATCAAATTCAAATGGGGTTAGCAGCATTCAAATTCCTCCTGCTTTTTCGGAATTAAGAGGAGAAGCAGTGAATTATTTTTAATGGGAATCAGACAAGCTGATGCGGAATTGTGTGATACACATGCCCAATAAATTTTCATTCCAATAATGGCATTGGAAAGTGGTGAAAATATGACTGATGTCATACGAAATTGCCCAGTTCCGATGATGTCAAATCATCCGCTTCAAAATATACGAGCTCTTATTGGTCAATTTTGACGTTATGATTTATGGTTTTAGAGGTTGCCTAGATACGTTGTCAAGATTGAAATTGACCGTTGTAATTAAACCCTATAATCCCAAGTGTGATGAGCCAACACAACAATAGCTATATCATAGCTTCTATTCAACTTTATTTATGGGTGTCTGCGAATCACAATTTCTTATATAACACACTTGACCACTTGAGAACGCAACGTGGACTGGCTGTTAGAGGCGGAGACCAAGGCCATTCTCCGCCTCTAACTACATTGATCAGCCAATGGTCTTGCCTGTCACTTCACATGATTAATCCCCGTGCACCCCCTTCGATTCCTACCTCTTTAAATGAATGCAAGATTTAGCACTAAGGTAAAATCTTGAATGCGTTAAATGAAAAGGAGTATTGGCATTGCATAGCATATTATATGATATTAATATTTTATCACATATCAAGTTAAAGGTAACCATTAATAGTAGGATAATGTCACAGAGTAAGGATATACAGAGCGGACACTTCAATGATCGTTATAGTGCCTGCGGTTTTTATCCACTGGGGGAAATTCATCAATCTGGCCACCTGCCAATTTACAGTGGAGTTTTGTCATGCAGACATAGCCACCTTTGATAGGTCATAATTCATTCAGTATTTATCCTAAAGACTGAATTCTAACTTTTCTGAAACTTCCAATCTTTAAGCTATACACCATATTGTTGTCATTTTTTGCTAGGATACATAGGCTATGAGTAATCCAGGTTTTTAAAATGAGTTTTATCATATAGATTTACATAGGGCTTAGGTCAATGCGCGGACATTTCCTAATTTTGATGACCAGCCATCTATCAATTGTCACATGTAAATCTGTATGACAAAACTCATTTCAAAAACCTGGATTACTCTTAGCCTATGAATCCTAGCAAAAAATGACAATAATATGGTGTATAGCTTGAAGCTTGGACATTCCAACAAAGTTGGAAATCAGTCTTTAGGATAAATACAGAATGAATTATGGCCCATCAAAGGTAGGGATGTCTGCAAGAAAAATGCCATTATAACATATAGAGACAATGAGTTTTTGGCATCCAGCTGTGCACAATTTTCCCCCAGTGAATCGAAAACTGCAGGCACTATAACTATCATTGAAGTGTCCGCTCTGTATATCCTTACTCTGTGATAATGTTAGACCTAGCTAGACCTAAGTAAGTTATGCGCATCCGCCCACACAACTTCCTGTTATAGAATGATGGATGTAGAATAAAGGCGCCAAGTTGATGAGCCACACATTCCATAGTTAGATGTGAACTACCGTCTACCTCCGAGTGCTAAAGGGAGGTTTAACAATCCCAAAACAACATAACACAGACACTGCACCTAACTGGCCTCTGTGACGCCACGTCTGCCTTTGATATTTTTTATGCTTTGTTTTGCACTAGTTCAAGATCCTCTATACTGGCATTGTCAAGCGGGTCCCAGAGTACATCTGCATATTCAAGCTTAGGGTGGCATAAGCTCGTGTACGCAAGTAATTTTGCCTTCTCAGGAACTCCATGTAGCGTGTATTTTATACAACCTAGAGTCTTGTTTGCGTTTCCCATAATGTCACATATATGTTTCTTAAATTCCAGATCTGATTGTAGCACGACTCCAAGATACTTAGTGGTATCAACACATTGTAATAAGTGTTCAGATATAGCGAACTGAGGGAGCGGTGTAGCACCTTGATTGAACACAATCACCTCACATTTCGTTCTGTTGAAAGGCATTTTGTTCTTGGTTGACCAACTCACAAGTGAGTCAATGTTGTTTTGAAAGCAAATCTCATCAGCTCGGGTTTGGATTTTAGCATATATCAGTGTGTCGTCGGCGTAAAGGCTTACGTTGCAGGAGACTGAGTCAGGCAAGTCATTTATATAGAGCAGAAATAAGGTAGGCCCAAGGACCGAACCCTGAGGTACTCCTGAGGTCACCGGTAAGACATCCGACTCTGCACCTCTAACAGCAACCTTTTGGAATCTATCAGACAGAAAGTCCTGGACCCAGTTGGCAATATAAGGATCAATATTTGGATCTTTCTAATCCTGTCCATCAGTAGTTCATGTGGGACCTTATCGAATGCCTTCTGAAAGTCTAGTATGACTGCATTCACTGTAGTGGATTGCTCGGCAGCTTTCGCAAGTTCATGGTATGTGGCACATAACTGCGTTTCACAAGACAGCCCTTTACGGAAGCCATGCTGACTGTTGTGTAGTAAATTGTCTGAAGTCTCATTTAGATAATAAATGCAGGACAATATGCTCCATCATTTTACATGGTATACTTGTCAGTGAGATAGGGCGGTAGTTGCATGCCTCCTCTTTTGATCCCTTCTTGTGTATCAGGCTAACAATAGCCAGCTTCCATCTGTTGTTTTTGAGGTTTGCAATCAGTGTTTTGATACCCCTTCACGGATCTCAATGCATGCTAGGTGAGCTGGCAAGGGTGTGAGACCATCAAGGTTTTCATCTTGACAGAATTGTTGCTGGAAATACAAGTTTAGTCTGCCAGTGCCGGCGCACTTAGAATTATTTGCAGTGAGGCTACCGTCCTGTTGTCTGAGCTTTGTAATGGGATGCTGCTCATTTTTCTTATTTCGCAGGTATTTGTAGAACGGTTTACTGTTTCCGTTGATCAATGGTTTACACACCTTGTTTGTGATATGCTTTCTCTTAAGTTTCCTGAATATTTTCGAGTGGTCTCGGCGTTCTTTCATATGTTTAGCCAGGAAGAAAGGATCACAGGAGGACTTATATTTGCTATATTATGTTGCCCTTTGTGTTTCTACCAGTTTTTTGGTGCGCTTGTTGAACCACGGGGGTTGGTCAGGCGATTGAACATTCACAGTTTTTGTAGGTACTGAGACCTCGATAGCCTTTCTAAAGGTTGATTCAAATAATGACCACATATTTTCAACATCGTACATGTCAGAAACACGTGATTCTACATCTCCCATGGGTTGTTCAAATTTTTCTACATCAGCCTCCCTAAAGAGCCTTATTTCTTTGGTTTTAGAGCAAAGCGGTAATTTGGATTGCACAGTCATTTTTGTACATATTTCCGCGGTGACTACGAAATGGTCGCTTAGACCCGGGATAATAACTTGAGTCTCTAGCACAGACGATGGATCACTAATGCATAGCAGATCCAGTGTGTTACCATGCACATGTGTGGGTTCACATATTGTTTGTGTGAGATCTTTCTCAGCTAGGATATCCAAAAATTGTTGATGGACATGTTTGTATGGCGTTTGTGCTTTGATGCGATTTGTTTCCCAGTCTATGACTTGAATAGGCAGTGCAGTGAGAGTATTATTACATTGAGTGCAGTGAGAGGCATTATTAGTATAGGCAGTGCAGAATTATTTACATAGCTTATCACAACTAGAATCTAATACTGGAATACTGGAATACTGGAATCTAATACTGGCATAAATTATTGTAAGGCAACATTTAGCATTGTTTATATATTATTCATCTCTGCCAACGAGCAAAATCTGAGTTTTTAGCTTACATTCAAATATCCCCTGAGCAGCCTGAGTTGAACCCAAAAATCTGATTAACTCGGGCTAAACCTGAGTGGTTGAGAGCCCTGTCGAAAATAATGGGAAGTAAACTGTTCTCATGCTGAAGCCATACTAATATATGGTAAATACATTAATATTTGAGTGTTGGCTATGTGTTGTCAGTCCAAAAAAGTTATTTCTGCAACCACCAATGGCAAGAAAATAGAGTATAAAATCTATATCTGTTGCTGGGAAATGGGATATCTGGCTCCCTCTGGCATACCTATCAAAGACAGGTGATGTCAGAGGATATTGGCTTACAATAAGCTGCCCATTGGCAACCTCTACAGAAAGGTTGCTGGCTGAACCTTGCCGGCTGGGCAGAAGACTGCAGTGGATTTCAAATCCAGGATTTTCAACACTTGCAAGCTGAAGGCCACAGCACTCCAACGAAATGTACAACTTCCATACTCCTTTTGTTCTTTGTATTTTATGTCTTGTTGGTAGGAAGACCTTTGCAATAACCAAATATCACAATTTTAGCAGATAGCATATTATTTTTTAGTGTGCGACAAAATACTACCAGCCTGCACAGGGACAAATAAGAAAAACAGAGAACATTGTAAAGGAGGAGACTATGCGAGCTAAGAAAATGGTTGTGAAACTCACCTTTGCTCGAAGATTTCATACTGTGCTACACCTAAGCTTGACTTCCTGAAGCTCAGTCAAAATTTTTTCACTTGAAGCATTAACTTTATCAAAGTGCATGCTAAGAGGACTAAGGTCTGACAATCAATCTCAAGGTCTCACATCTTTGTTGGACAGGTCCTAGAAGCCAGCCCTTATTATCACCATCGATATAGGATGATCACTCGTATGACTATGGGTGATCACTCATATGACTTAAGAGCTTAAAACATTCTGATAAGGGGTAGAGACAATGCCCTCAGCCCACTCATGTTTAAAATTCAAGCACAGAAACATGAGTTTTGTGGGAGCTGATAAGTGATAGTTCCTCCTTCACTAACCTCACGTAGGACAATATTTTAATCACTACTGATAGCGACTCCATAAACGTCTAAGCACCTGTATTAATCCAGTCCACAGGTTACGCAACGTGACCAAACTGCCAGGAAGATAACCATATAGAATGCACCAAAAATCTTTTAGGAACCAGTATGTATGTCGACAAGAGATAGGCGCAGTCAACTTGCCCCCAATCGGCACATCCCTTGGTCGCATTAGTTAATCTAATTACTACTGACTGTTAACAGTAAACTAACCATATTACTTGATAGATGCTTTGTTAAAATGTTAATATAAGATTATTATTCATACAATAACATATCATATTATATAATATTACAGAATTGAAAAAAATTGAGGGAGATAAAATTCGGACTGGAAGCGTATATCGATGCTCTCTACCTTTCAACAGATTTTACTTCTACCTTACCAAAGTAAACACATACATTATAAATAATGTTTGATATTAATCTCTCGCATTCCACCTTTAAGTGTCACGGAGCTATAAAAGAGTTATACATCTCGCCACATCCTAACATAACAGGATATGTAGGATAACCTGGCAATATATTTTCTCATATTAAATACTCGTGAAAATACAAAAAAATAATAAATGAAGATGATTATCATATATCGCACCTCACGCGCTTTTAGGGGTAAATAAGCCGATTTTAGACCATTGGACGGCACCGGCAAAGTTATCCATAGTATTAAGTGTGGCTAGGTAATAGAATGAGAGTGAATGGTTTATGTTAGTTATACTAAGCATGTCCATCATGGAGCTGAAAGCGTCGATGTGTGTTGTCTCCACATGCCCCTGCTTCTCTGTTTTGGCTACCAGTCTAATAGCTGCAGCTTTAACTGTTCCATTATTTACTGCTTCACGCGCTGAGAAAGTAAACAAAGAAGGTCAATTATTAGCAAGGAATCGACTGTATGCAGTGTGTAACATTAAATTATCTTAGCGCGCTTGACTCCAAGATAAAACTTGGTACCATGGCTACCTTAATAAGGAAAACATAGCAAGTTTATCTCCATTTGAACATTATTTAGCTATGATGTTACAGTTGGTTCGGGTCGTGTTGCAATGTTACATAACAGATATAGTGGAATTTAAATCTCAGCTAAGCACAAAGTAAGCAGGTTGACACGGAAAGCTGCCACAAGGGCTCCTTGAGAGAAGCAAAATACTTTTAGTTTCACTGATGATGATATTGTAACATATAGTTATACACATCGTTTTGTTTTCACAGTCCGTGACAGCGATAAAAACACAACCATCCTTCCTTCATGACAGCCGCCAATCGCTTTGACGGTGATAAAGGTGATGACAAAAAGTGGAAGTTTAATTATCAGCGTTTTTGTCTGACCGTGGGTGTAATGTTACTGCAGAATTGACAGTTGTCCATTGATAGTAATGCGGTATCATCAGTTAAATCAGTTTAGTTCACCAAACCAGGTGATAAAATTGTTAAAACTTGAATTTAGCCCTTCCAGATAAAGATCGAAGACTATCTCTTGCTTTAATGTGCTAATCCACTATGTGAATTTACAAACTTACCGGAGTAAAGTATGGGAGTTGTGATTAGCTCTGTTCCTAACTCCACTTCTCTCTGCTGTTGATAAGCTAACTCCTTCTCTATATCTGTCCTTATAAGTAATAGCTTAAGTTTCTTCTCCAGCACACGCTCGGGTAGATATAATCTGAGATAGTTAAAAATAGGAGCCTCGACACCAAAATCAGCTAAAAAAAACAAAGAGCGCAAAGGTTAACACATGAAAAACGACATTGGAGATGATCAGCTATCTTACATAGTATTTTCAATCGAATGGTTTGCCACATATTGAGAGCTTTTATATAGGCTGATAACGTCATCATAGTTTTTCTAGTTTATGAGATGAACAGCGTTACTAGATTTTCTATCGCGGTCTCTATAGGACCATTGTGTCACATACCTAGTTTGCCTATAAGAGCGTTGTGTCACATACCTAGTTTGTCTATGAGAGCGTTGTGTCACATATCTAGTTTGCCTATGAGAGCGTTGTGTCACATACCTAGTTTGTCTATAGGAGCGTTGTGTCACATACCTAGTTTGTCTATGAGAGCGTCGTATCACATACCTAGTTTGTCTATAAGAGCGTTGTGTCACATACCTAGTTTGTCTATCAGAGCGCTGTGTCACATACCTAGTTTGTCTATAAGAGCGTTGTGTCACATACCTAGTTTGTCTATGAGACCGTTGTAAGATTGGAAATATCTTTGTCCTTGTTTTATTACCCATCACTAGGTCCATTGTCCTTGTTTTATTACCCATCACTAGGTCATGTTTTATTTAGCCACACAAACAACCAAAATCATCTTGTTTGTTTTGATAATAATTCACTATGGCTAGAACTAAACTAAGGGATGATTATGGTTGTTTGAGTGGCTAAATAAAACATGACCTAGTGATGGGTAATAAAACAAGGACAATGGACCTAGTGATGGGTAATAAAACAAGGACACAGATATTTCCAATCTGCACATCGGGAGATTTAGTTTGAAGTTCAACAGATGTCGATAGGTTGATTGATGGTTATTTTATTGTACTATATACCTTAGACACCATAGACACCTGTTGAACTTCAAACTAATTCTCCCGATGTGCAGTACAACCGTCGTGTCACATACCTAGTTTGTCTGTGAAAGCATCATGGCACATACCTAGTTTGTCTATAAGAGCGTTGTGTCACATACCTAGTTTGTCTATAAGAGCGTTGTGTCACATACCTAGTTTGTCTATGAGAGCTCTGTGTCACATACCTAATTTGTCTATAAGAACGTTGTGTCACACACCTAGTTTGTCTATGAGAGCGTTGTGTCACATACCTAGTGTGTCTATAAGAGCGTTGTGTCACATACCTAGTTTGTCTATGAGAGCTCTGTGTCACATACCTAGTTTGTCTATAAGAGCATTGTGTCACACACCTAGTTTGTCTATGAGAGCATCATGGCACATACCTAGTTTGTCTATAAGAGCGTTGTGCCACATACCTAGTTTGTCTATAAGAGCGTTGTGTCACATACCTAGTTTGTCTATGAGAGCTCTGTGTCACATACCTAGTTTGTCTATGAAAGCATCATGGCACATACCTAGTTTGTCTATAAGAGCGTTGTGCCACATACCTAGTTTGTCTATAAGAGCGTTGTGTCACATACCTAATTTGTCTATGAGAGCTCTGTGTCACATACCTAGTTTGTCTATAAGAGCGTTGTGTCACACACCTAGTTTGTCTATGAGAGCGTTGTGTCACATACCTAGTGTGTCTATAAGAGCGTTGTGTCACATACCTAGTTTGTCTATGAGAGCTCTGTGTCACATACCTAGTTTGTCTATAAGAGCGTTGTGTCATACACCTAGTTTGTCTATGAGAGCGTTGTGTCACATAACTAGTTTGTCTATGAGAGCGTTGTTTCACATACCTAGTTTGTCTATGAGAGCGTTGTGTATCAGGTCCTGTACAGCTTCCCTATCGTTGAGATATTCATCCTGAGACACTCTGTAAGCACAGTTTCTTATGGTGGTCTTAGACACACTCTGTATCACTGATTCATGTTTACCTGCATAGTCACGCCACAGCTGTCCAATACTTTCATATCTGTAAGATGGATACAAAAATGAAATGATATATTAGTGGTGTGGCTTAATAGATTCGGCATTGTCTAGCTAGATTATGTGGGTGAGATTCGCCTGCATTCTTGCTGCTAGAGGCTTGAGAGGGAGCGACTCTAAATGGAGGCAAACTGGATTTAACTTGAGCTTAGTTCACACCAGAGCATGTCCTTCAGCAGGTACAGCTGGGAAATGATACAATCAATGCCAAACTCTACTGAGAAATACACAGTCACAGAATATATGGACAAAGTCCCTGTCATTTGGCTTGCATCCCAAGCCTTATATGGGCAACATTTTATATCTCTAGTATAATCTCTTACTTGAGGAGGTAGTAAACTTGAGCATCTACTGACAGATCAACGTTATCTCTAGTGAACATTCCGAGATTATTAAACTCCTCCATATGCATCGTCCTGTTCAGGTACACAAACTCTTTATCAGCTCCGAGAACGTAACATCCATGTTCATAGACACGATCAGTTGATACACGCCCAGTAGACTTTGTTCGGACCAATGCAAACTGTAATTCAGAATTTCATAAATTCAAATTCACAACATTAAGGTGACAGACCAATATTTATCAAGATTGTATAAATAATTTTTACTCAAAATACACATCCAGTATGATGGTTATGGCACAAGAGATGCAGTTTAAATTCTCAAGTGCCAACTGGTTAATGACTTGATCCATTTGATCAACATCTGACAAGTGACAAGTAACAAAATTAAGTGATCTTCTCAATATCTGCTTATGTTTTGGCAAAAATAGTGTCATGATCATGACTATTCATGGAGGAGCACTGAAAACCCAATAATTTAACTTCACAAATTCTTTAGCCTAAATCATTTTTGAGAGATCTAGAATCATATAACAAATTACAATGATCATGTACATAAACCCTGCAATGACCAGCCAAAGAAGTGTCTTTATTCCTCATTGAACCTCAGTTGACCCCTACCATTGAAGTCACATGTCACCACAAAAGTTGCAGTGTAAACATAATATTATTTCAATTGGCAATAAACCACCAAAAAATCAACTGTTGAAATAATGTTTGGCGGCCTCTCAAGATTTTTAATTGTGGACCATAAACTAAAGACATGCAGGAGGGGGTACAAGGTGATAAAAGATGAGTAATTTGTGTTTCTGCTCCCCAGGGTTGGAGTGAATTCAATTCACGGAACTAACCGGGTCAAACCGGTCTATCAGTACATGGTGCAGGGATACCCAGCTTATATATATTTTAACAATTACAAATAGCTAGTTCTAACATAAACACTTAAGTGAATCATAATCATGATAAGACTCAAACAATTTGAAGTTGTGTTCCTGTTGACGACTTACCTGGTAATATTGAACATAGCTGAACTGGAAAGGGAATAATATTGCAAACAGCACAAGTAGGCTCACTATAATACAGGTTATCACAATGACATTCTTTGCCTTAGTGCTCAGTGAGAATGTTGATGCGAGTCTGGCCCTGTAAACACAGAATTGTGGTATACAGTGAGGACACAATATAGCAAGATATGATTATTGATCATATCATATTGGTAATACAAAAAGGCACCTTCAGATAACCGGACCGACATAATATTGTTTGTATGGGGGAAATATACTGTAGGAATCATCAGTCCAAGTTTCTCCCACTTTTCAGTACCCCTGGGAAAAACATAGGCTATGTCACTGGTTCAGTGAACTATGTGGGGATTCAAAGGCAAGTTCCTCATCACGAGCATCAGTTGAAAGGTCGGAGGTTAAAACAAAGGAGATCCGTCTTTAACTCTGAGCTTTAAACTTCATGTTCGGCAAACAATCATGATACTCTTCACCTTATCTCTCTAAAGAATAATCGATCTCATGGTTAAGAGGTGAGGAGAGGATCAGCATCTGTCTTAACGATCCGCACAAGATAACCCTTGTAGAAATTAAGAGTTAATATAGGAACTGTCAGATAAATACCAGATTCTTGCAGGAAATCCATTTGGTTCTGCTGTTTCTGCCTCAACTTCAGCCCTGCTATGTCGAGACTCGATGTCGGCATCGCTATCTGAAGATTGTGGATCAGTCTGCTCCGATGGTGGTCGTCCGTCTGAGATAAAAGATTAAAGAGCGTAAAAGGGAGTCTGTATAGGCGAGCTTCATTTGAGTCTAATGTGATCCATTTCGCTTTTCAATTGGAGTACTACTGCCTTGTGATTTCCGGTTTGAAACCGGCCCCACATGTTAATTGACATGGTAATACTTGGTACTTAGAAGGGTGACTGGATTAAATGATTCTCCATTGGATTGTGGTGGTATCATTAAGTCTAATGACATTTCATTCTCAACACTGAAGCATCTCATCTCTTTTGTAAATGGAGGTGCCGTATTCATTTGACTCATTTGACTATGAAAACTTAGATATTTGATCATCATAGAAGGGGCTCAAAGTCCAACCTATAACTCATGCAAAAAGGGTGCAGTCTCACTTCCAATCGCATTATTTTTATATTGGATCGTGTGAGTGTGATTCAGTTGTCTTCTCAGGTTTAATTTTCATTTTTATAGACTGTGATCACTAGTCTAGCCTTCTATTCTATCTAGGCTGCTTTGGTTATCCTCTCCTTCCTAAAATGTCAGCCTCAATGAAGTCTCTTTCTCTTGAGTGTTAGCAGTAATGTTGTCATGTGCCTACACGAAACGCATTGGCTAAGGATTAATATAATATATTAAATCTTTATGTGTGTGTGACTTGAATGGCAAATAAAATTGATAAAATAAATAAATTTTATTCGCTAGTCAAGTCACATACAAGACAAGACAACTCATAATGTAATTAAACAGCTCACCGATGTCCGTGTAATTGGGTGGAGGTTCGTCTCTTACAGGACCTGTGATAACTTCAGGGCCAAATGTAGTCTCCACCTGTCTAGAGATTCCAGCATCTAATCGCGACATGGCTTCATTATAAGGAGGGGGCTCAGGTTGATTTTCCGTCACCTCAGCGTTCATAGCCTCAAGTTCCATGGCGGCATCGGCTGGGAACAAAAAATAAAAACACGAAGAATCACTAAAAGATTTTGTACCCAATATCAACGCAAGACCTGTGTTAGAAATAAAATGCTAGAAACAAACAATAACCAAACAAAACAACGCACTATAACTAAAGTTGGTGAGGAGTGATTAATAGGTTGAAAATGATCCTTATTCGGACTGGCTTGATTGGTCAGGTGTATATTAGTAGGAAGATATTGGAGTTGCAGTCACGCTTGAATGATGGAAATCAATTTTCCGAAATAAATTTCCACAAGCAAGTACCCAGCACCAAGAAAAGGCCATGTCGCTGAGCTCAATGGGAAGACATCAGCAGCGGAACTAACCGTCTTCACCAGGTGTTTGCTGCGCTAAATTAGCAGTATTGGTCGGATTTAAAAGGTCACTGGATTCATCAGCTGATTGGTCAGAATTAGCAGCGCCATCCACCTCAAACCTAAATGTTCCTAGATGGTAAATTATAAAAGAGGCAAAAGTGTGAGTTTTGTGGTAACAGAGGAAGCACACACTGTGTTGGTGTGCGATCAGTTTGGGAATTCATGGAGTAGAGACAGCAATCTGGGCACCGTCACAGCTATTTCCGCATTCAAACTTGCAAAATGCTGATCGCAATCTTAATAACTAGGGCCAAACTCTATACTTAGAAATATTCTGGCTATATTGATCACTTAAAATGTTTAGGGTTCCTTTCGCTTGCTATCAGGAGTGAGTTATATTGATGAACTATGCATTGTCTTTTCTTCTTGTGGGCCTCAAGATACATTTACAATGCAGATTTTGCCGTCAGATTTTCGCTTTTATAAAACGTTGTCACAAAAGGCAGATTTTTGATTGCTCTTGATGATAGCTATATAAAAGCAAAACCCTGATCAAGTAATGTGACCGAAAATCTGACTTGAAATCTACCATGACAATGTAGTGTTAGTGAAAGACTCAGGAATAAACAAGAGAACAGCACTATAAATCAGGATAACACAAGTGTTAATCATTCACTTCTGCACTGGGAAATAAGGCAATATAAATTACCTAAGAAAATTAATACAAGAATGTTAGCATAAATATAACAAGTAATTCAGGAAGAGATCATTCCTCACTACATTTATCAGTGGGCATCACTGGATAACTGAAAAGCTTTGTTTTGGCTGCATTTTATTCCTTGAATAAGCTCTGTACAGATTGCTGGTTAGGGGTCGGGCTTTTCCACCCCTAAGAAGTATATACATGACAGGATACTATCTAGTTTCCCTGATGTTGTGATGGCCTTTTCACCCAGCCTTCGTTTGTTAAATGCAGTAAGTTACATGTTCTCATGCTGTGATCCCCAAGATAGCCCATACCTTAGTGTTAAGATGACCCTGGCCTCATTGCAACAGCAGTCGAAATTTACATTTATAGAGAATAACCTCCCCCAAATTTGATCCAATTTGGAATTGCTTCCCCTTGAATTGCCACCCTTGTTGCAAGGGCTTTACACTATGATAAAAGAACAGAGTAATGCATGCAAATTTGATCAAACTTGATATAGGGTTAGTCAGAGTATTTGTATGTCTTACTTGGCTTGATAGATCCTCGTAAAGGTGGCAGTTGTCCATACGCTGGTGGGTGTGGCCCATTCCCAGCAGAAGCCTGTGCTCCAGGGTAGGCCGGAGGCGGAGAACGAGTGGAGCGAACTGCCCCAGTAGTTGCGTCTTGTGGGATCTCAGTATATGTTGTTGTGGGCGTGCCTGCCTCTAAAGCATTATGGGGTACATAGGGAGAGTAGCTACGATCAATATCCTGTTCGCCGACAGCTGAGCCCTGCGATTGTACATTATCTGATCCTAGAGGTGAGTTTTCCACTAAAGCAGAAAAAAACTTACTATAATGTATTAAACAAGTTTCAAAACCAGAATAGACTTCTGTCCAGTGAAAAGGGTTCATCTATTCAAAGTCTTATGAAAACTTTAAATTATGTACAAAAATCATACTATTGCTACTGATCATCTTCCTTATTAGTTACAACAGAACACTCGAGTTTAGGTGCTTGAACTGTTGCGATCCAATTTAACCAATTTGTAGCCATTTCACTAGTAAAGCATCTACATCTATAAAAGTTATAGATATAATGCATCATATTTTTTTCAGTTTATTGGCACAGTCTTATTATTTTTGTTGAATTTTTGTTAGTATTATTCATTACTCTCATACACCATAGCTTATGCAGCCTAACTATCTACCAGCAGGAATTTAGTATAACTCCCCCCACCCTGAGGTTGAATTCTATAACTAGAGACTGAAAACACGATGGGAAGAGAGAAACTTCTAACACATAGTAACAGACATCAGTCAGCATTTAATTGAATTGCGGTCGGAGGCAAAACGGCAAAATCTATAAGAAGCTAACAAATAGAAACAGGAACGTATAAACATAAACATATAAATACTTAGTTAATGATTTGGACACCCCTTGATAAACTGTAGACTACACAATAATAAATTTGAAAGATTGATGTGACGATATATTTCAAATCAGCCAGGATGTATGTCATTGCACCAGCGGGCTCTTGATATAATTATGGAAGCTGATCTTGCTCAACTTGTTAATGGGCCAACACACATGTTAGGAAATACACTGGATCTAGTTTTGATAAATAGATCACTCCTTGATGATTTAAATGTAATTTGTAACATACTAAATCGTATATCCGATCACAATATGATTTTGGTTGATGGTTGTTCAGGTTTTCAGTTCACACATAGCACCCGCACAAGCAACCGTTAAGAAGAAATACAACTTTAGAAAAGCTAATTTTACGGAAATAGAAAATGACTACAAGGATTTTAAAGAAAGAATAGGCCACTACGACAACGTTTCACAGATATGGACAGACTTGGACCAGACTATAAAGCAGGTGTTAGATAGAATCCCCTCCGTTCTCCCCCGTCCAAATGGCCGACCATGGATTACTCGAAATGTCGTTAGGAAACTACGACGGCTGAAACGTCTTTACGATAAATTAAATAGGTTTCCAAGCGTCAAACACCAAAAGCAGACTATATGAAGAACCACCTTACCAAGACAATGGAAGAAGGTAACTCGAAGCCACTATATAACTATCTTAAAAAACATACCGGGCGTTCTAATAGTATTGCCAGACTGGAAAACACTGTCTCTCAAAATATCCCTAATGCCTTAGCTCACCACTTTGCCAAAATCTACGAACGCAGAGACTTGCCAAAACCTACTTTGGATCATTCATCATTCCCCACTATGGAACCGCTTTAACTGACTAAAGCAGGTATCGAGAGCTATATTTCAAATCAGCCAGGATGATTTGCCCACATTAATTTCAAACCCCAACCAAAACTCCAAACTCACAGAAAAACCTGAAATTCCTAAGGAAGACAGGTATACTACACTCCCGTGCAAAATCAGAAGCACACAAACATGAAAAGGTGAATAATTATTAAAAACCATAAGACTCGAGCAAATTTGTTGGCTCTGATTTGTTGGTGGGGAGTAGAAGCCGACCAATCAGAGCCAACACACTGGCTACATGGACACATTAATAAATTAATATCATGATTGAGTCAATAGCTACCACACACATTACCGTACCTGGGCCAGATTCTGGATCCACCCCTTCAGCAGGGGTGGGACTACCAGGCAGCAACACTACAGATTCAGTATCAATCAGGTATAAAGTATTAAGTGTTAAGTTTAGTTTAAGGTCTCCCTGAATGTACCAGTTTGACTAGTGGATTATTTAAGTCAGCATATGCAAGGTTTTCTCAGAATATTAGCAAAGTACTGCAACCTATTTTTCGCAACACCGTATAGTGTTAGTGATAGAATAAAATCAATCAATCAAACAAACCACTTATTCTGTAGGTTTTAATTAGGTCTAAATTTAAATGATAGTCCAGTTTATTATCAAAACTAGTTAAAAGTTGCTTCACAGTGATTAGAGTATAGAGTATTAAATGGAGAGAAAATTAAATTAGCTTATATCTGTTAAAATAAATGAGTTTCAAAGCTCTTGTAAGTCTTATGAACTACGTTGATTATTGATAATCCTCTTGTATTTAATAAATAATTTCCATGCACAGCAGGAAATAAGTTTATTGTAGCTCTGTTTATGAGCCTAGTATATAAGTTCAGTTCCGGACATATATTCATCCTAAAATGTAGGCCCCAAAGTAGTCAATGCAAGTAGTTATGGCATGCTGTGCTCATTGTATCGAAGAGAAGCAAAATGTTGTGTTAGCGGAGGAATCAGACAGCTATTACTGCAAGTGGCAAAGAATTGAAAGTTAGAATTATTGAATTTCCTTTTTTAGTTTTGTTTTGCCATAAAATCAGAAAAAAATTTGCTTGTTGGTATTTGTAGTGCTTATTATGGCTAGATCAGGTTAAAAGTATCCACAAATTTTGGCCATTTTGAGCAGCTCCATGTATTACGCTTTTAATATTTTCATTTATGTCTTGACATCATCATAAAGCCTGTCCAGCATTTGCCCTACTAGAACAAGATTGATTCAATTTTCCAGCAGTCCGGTCATTCCCATTCTCCTGGTGAGCCTGCAGCCGCTAAAACCCCAAATGCAGGCAAATTGGATCATGCTTGATCTAAAAAAGCCCTACTAAATATTTTTGAGCTTGGTCCCTTGTGCAAACCTTGGTATACTGCTGTGATATAACATAACATCACAGATATCTTCATCCTCTCATCCGCTGAACCAATAAATGAATCAATGGGCCAACCATCCACTCATTCAGCCAATCGCTCAGTCAGTCAATCACTACCGGGTACAAAAGTTAAGTATACTGACCATCACCCTCCTGTTCCTCACTACTATCACTGACTACTCCGTCAGCGTCCATATCTCGCATCTCATGTTGCTCTGTGAAGGATAGAGACAAGATAAGGTGAAACAAGACTAATCATGGTATGATAAAAGGGGGAAAAAAGGTGGGAACTAGATATTCTGTGATAAAATTTTAGAACAGAATTTCCTGATGATCAAGTCAGGCGAAAATTGTATTGAAATTGCTAACAGGTGGGGCTACGTAAAGTAAAAATTTTCAGATTAAACATCTTTACTCTGTATGGGTTTGTAACTAGTCACTAACTAGCCTTAGACTATCTAGATGTGTTTATAACAGGTTATTTCGCTATGAAAATCCATCAATAAGGTTTCGTATATATATGCTTGCTGACGCAAAACAATCCAGCTGCCTCATTCACAATCGGATATCAACACTTTTAAGCAGATACAATGTGGTATGATGACCACTAAGCAGTCCTGGTTTGACAGTTTTAACTTGGGTGACCTTTTACAATGATGTGCGGTTGAATTTGTCATTAGTGGACACATTTTTAAACAAAACAAAAGTAGCCATAATTCAAATTTCTTATGACCTGATGAACCTTTTTTGCACCTGACCGACCGTGTTCAAAAGCCAAGCGAGAGAGAAGGGGTGCTGTAGCCCCCTCCCTCAACGAAAAAGGAAGATCGAACGGGAGGCAAAACAACTTTTATGTTTAAAATAACTGTCTTGCAAATACAACTTCAAGCTTGCAGGATATTATTATTGATATATGGGAGGGACAGGATAGGATATCATAATTCAATTTTGCAATGCAACTTATGGTAAGATATAGATCCTCACCCTCGTGTTCTTCACTATCACTAATATTGAGTTATTAGGGATATCTTATGTTAGCCGCGCCCTCCGCTGTGTCAAAACTGCATTGCCACCTCCTGTCAACCTGCATAATGAATTTAATAATATAAACAGTCATCAACACAAGAATCAGGGGCAGTCAAACATTGCCAGATACCCAGGTTTTTGAGAACTCCATTGATAACAGTGAGTAATACTAGCATTAAATCAGCAGCCCCCACAAATATGGAACAAGGCCAATAATGTAATACTCTACAGTAACCTTCAGTTATACAATTATATTATAATACATTAATCTGAGTCTTAACTCTTTATTCACAGCCTATTACTTGCTCATAGCACTCGGCACAGTTTGACCTATTTTTGGATGTCTGCTGCTTTTTAATTGTAGTCGACTGGGTCCTTACAACAATATCCTGTAGCGAGATTTGTCTGTAGTTAATGTCCAGTCGTTATAAATATCAGTGTAGCGATAGCAGAATTTGGCAGATTGCTGCGGTTGTGGCTGAAGTGCGTTGACCGCGTCTCGCATCCAACCGGATTTCAGTCCCGGTGTTCCTAATGATTTGGGATCACTTCGGTAGAGATTAGTACATGTGTATGGGGCGATGTAATAACAGTGCTAACATGGACAGACAAGGGACGATCAAGAAAACAATGTTGACGGGAGAGATGTGAACTTTTCAAGCACACATGACAATGGTAGGTTGAATGCATTGCTGCAATCAATTGGATGAGTGCTACCCACAGCGTATTTTATCAACCTCATTTACGAGGATGATCAATATCATTAACTACCATTAATCAGGCTGAGCCAGTGACGATGGAATGTGTACAAGAGAAGGGCAACACAGGGCACAACAAACAAGCTGTAGCGGTGTGCGGACAAGCTATCAGGCCATGATGATGGGGGTTACTTTACCACCACCAAAGCTCGATCAGCATAACTTTGTGTGATGTGTCACGGCAGGATTGAGGCGTATGTGATGTTTAAAGAATATCAATTAAATAACAATAAACGTAGAAGCGACTGCCTGGCCAAGACGATGTCCACTCAGTCACTCAATCTGCTGCCTGTCTCTTTTTTTCAATTACAATAACATCATTCATATTACCAAGTAGAGTATTACCCATTGAGCCATTGATACTGTACTTACTCCAATGAGTCCTGCTTACTAGTAGGCCTACTACTACTACTACCAAAATCTTGGTATTGGCCTGGCAATATTAGATTGGCTCCCCTAGGAGGTGGGGTAGCATTTATATATATTTAGTATATTTTTAATCATGATCATCTGAGCTGATAGTGCTAGATAGATAGGGATAGCCAGTCACTGACTACTAGTAGTCAGTGAGTGACTGTGAGTGACAGCTAGTGGAAACTTGAAAACTAGGAAAACAAAGAAAGGAGTAGTAGGAAAACAGTTTAATTTGGGCTACTGATTGGTTAATAAAAGCTCTCTAAGATGCATGTTGCCAGCCACTCTCAATCAGAGATCTGGCTTTCCTATTTATACCGAGCATACCTTACTATGATTCAGAGTCAAGGGGGACGTTGAATGTGGCTAACAAGCTCTTCCCGTTGAATTACTCCCTTGTTTACTATTTCTTCCTGGCTACCATACATTCACTACTTTGGGTGTACACATTGTCACATGACCATATTTGCCCAATCACATAATATATTTTAGGGCCATTGTTTTACCGCTACACATTGACTCACCCAGGTTCTGACAAACATTCTGTTGTTTAGGACTATTCAACATATTCCTCATCGATAAAAACATTGGGTGTGGAACTCAGGTATCACCATCTGCATTTTTTTCTGTTGGCAGTGAACTAGTAAAGACTACTATAGCTATCCTTCATTTAATGGTGCAACAAACACTCTTTCACCATTCTCATATAGTGTGTTTCCCTGATCAATCACTCAACAGCAAGACAAAGTCACCCTGATGGAAGGTAAAGCAGCTACCACAGCATGGAAAGGCTGGAATGTCAATACAACCCCAGCAATACTTGAAGATGTTGTTATGAGGCTTTAGCCAGGTAGGTACATCATCACATTGAATTGATTGTTGTGTTAAATTTGTAAGAATTGTGAGAAAATCATATCCATGGCAAGAACAGTAAATAAGTTATCCATATCTTGACACAAACAGCTAACCAGCAGTGAGAAAAAAAACAGTGAAGATAAGTTCAAGTTTGATAAAACAATTACAATAGAATAGTGGTATAAAATTATAAAAGAAGTTATATGTAACTGCTACCACCTTAGGCTACTTACTTTCACCAGAGAGGATTGTCCCTGCTTTCATACATTACAAAGAGAAGTGACTCTTCTTTCATCCAGTCAGATTCCACAATGTGGTAGATTGCTAAGGCGTGAACAAAGCGTTGAAAGGAGCTGAATGTCATAATGAGATACTCCATACAGTTCCTCAGTAGATACAGTAGGCTCTCTACCACAGGCGTCCGGAGTTACCTTTGTGAACTTTGCTAATGTCCATGATCAACCACCGCCCAACAAATGTTTGTTGGGGGGGGGGGGGGTTGGTTGATTATGGACTTCGGCAAAGTATACATACATGCTTGTAACTCCAGATGCCTATGCTCTCTACCACTCAAATTTAGTGGTAGGGGTCATAATAATGATACTATACACGTCGCTGGGCTGTGATAACCCTTCAAGCGATATATCGTATGGTAGCATCTACGACTGACGTGTCAGAGGAGAATGAACATGAGCTTAGGTAGTTGATTCATCAGCCATAGGAAGCAAAAGTCCTTTCCTTTTGGGTTTACTGCATGCTAAAATCGTTTGATGTAGATTTTTTATCTGTTTTAGGAATTGGCAGAATAGATAGAGAGAGAGAGGAATTTGAGAAAATATACGGGAATACAGAGTTTCCTGAGTTAGCTGATCAGGGCTGCAGCTCCGCGCAGGCGTAAATTCAACTTAGAAAATATGGCCTGCACTCGGAATTGCTCCCGCAAAACTGTTGAGTCACAGGCAAAACGTGCCTACAGAAACTTCAAAACCACACTTTATGCTTGCAGCCTATCATTAAGGTCGGGGGAATTCAAAATTCTGGCAACCCAGATCAATCCTGATCAAGATCTGAACCAATCGTCTCCAGTTTATTCACCTGGTGGCTCCATAAATTATACGAATAGTTATCACAATACATCACTATGTAGGCTAACACAATTTGTACTGTTCATAACAAGAGACCACAACACAAGATTTACTTGAGGGCCTTTTAATTAGAATGAGCAATGCTTTACTAAAGAAAATTATCACTATCACATCGCTCAAAATTATCGTCCACTTGGTCATTAAATTAAACATATCCATTCCCAGTCACGCAGTCAGAATATATATAGCTCCATCAATGAGTGAGCGCCAAGCAGGTCTCACTCAGTGAGTGAGCGATCAGATTGCGAATTTGGCTGTTTTTAATTGAAAGACCCCCCCCCCAGATTATTGAGTCTGCATTTCTAGAAGATTCGATATGTGTGGGGATATCAAATTATGTTATTTGCAATGATTACAGAGTGAATGATGTTCCGGCTGAGTTTTTAGTCGGTGAAGCAGACTAAGGAGACACTTCCAATGATCTGCTCATGGCTCAGATGCTACAGATCGAATTCGATAAAGAGGCCGATAAAATGCTCAAGTGAGAACAGGATAATTATAATAGAAACAGCAAGGTAAGAATATAAGATAAGATAGCGTGTCATTGGTGAACCCGTCAAAGAACGTTTACAATCGTTTAAAAAGGCTATGTGTTTGTGAGGGCATATCATTTAAACTATGTAAAAACCTGAGTGAGCTAGGGAGAACTTAGGAGTTTGAAATATCAATTCTTTTTCTTTGGTCAACCCTTTTTGAGGTGAATACCATCCATGCGTCATTTTGCTATACATAGTGATAGAAATATGATGCTGGTACACAAGAAAAAATATCTTCACATGTTGTCAGATTTTTTATATCTACTGACAGATTTTGCAACCTTGCATGAGTAGGTGGCATGTCCCTCTTTACTTCTTTGCTTCATATCTTATGAGCAATATTGTAACAATTATCAGTCCCCCCCCCGCATATGAAATAGGCTGCCAGGCTTTAACTGAACATCTCTTGCTATGAATCATGTCCGTATAATATTGTTTCCAGCATGACCATATATCAAACATATTTCAAAGTTTTCTGATCCTGGTCAAAAAAGGAGGAAGGTTAAACCACTAGGTGGCTCAATATTACTTATGCATCACATGATTCTTCACCTCAGTAATGATATGCTTCTTTAAAAAATTAGTCCACTCTTAGTGCATTATATATCTATCTATCGCAGTAGAGGCCTTCCTAAAAACGCTCGAATAAAATTAACCCTGAAGGGGTGTGATATTTGATGTCACAGAGCTGTTAGTGCACTGTGTTGATAGAAATTCCTCAACAACTTTAGCTTCACGCTTCAACATCTTTGTTGACTACACACAGTATCCTAGGGGATGCGGTTATGTCGGCATGGCCAATGTTTTATAATCTTTGACAAGGCTCTTCCCCCATAAAATACCACATTGCTGTCAAAACAAACATTATTGTGGCTCATAAAAAAATTACCTCATCGATGACTGCAAATTATGCTCACAGATATAATGCTTACTCTGTGATATGCTCATCGTATAAACATCCATGACCATAGAATCACAGAGTAAGGATTATATCAAGAATCTTTGTCACAGTTAGCCGCAGCGCAGTATTTTCGGATTTACCTCGGCTCGCCATCTATCCGGCACATTATTTAGGATTTTATCATCATATAGAATTTTTGTCTGCTCATAAATTTTGATCAATTAAAAATCTCCAATTATAAATATACAATGGATGGCAAACAGCAGGTCAAGGCAGTAAAGTTCACATAATTATACATAGGGCATACTATAAACTTGTCAGTTTCAAGAATATGAGAACAGTAACACAGTTCATGTCTAAAGCTTTATCTAAAGTCTAAAGCTATAACAAATTTGAATGGTAATGTCTAAAAGTCCTTGATCTCCTTTCAGTCGCCTTATTTTCACTAACTTCGTGCAGCCGATGACTCAGCTATCGCTGGATTATTTTATTATCTGACCTGCGTCTTACCTCAGTTTATAGTATATGTCATTTATTCTCAATCGAACACACACACATACCGCCACCAATGACTATGACATGACACTCCCGCTGTTCCCTGTCCACAGCAATTCAAGCATGAAAACGAGTGTTTGTCATTTTAGGATGCTGCGCTCGCTTGCTCTGTTTATATAAGATTACAATGTAGAAATGATTTCTTTCTGCAGACATAGCCTTACTTATTTCAGATTTGCCTGAGAATGGTTCATGCAATTCTCTTGATTTTTTTTACATGTGTTACCAGAACATATGAGCCACAGTCTAGGCATTTATTCATGTAGTCAGTCAATGGATTTTGCAAATATATTTGATTTAGTGGCTAACATTCCTTTGTGAGATGAGTAAGACAAGGTACACACAATACTATTTAGCCCTTACATCAAACAAAGTTTCCTATGACCAACAGTCATTCTAAGCTGACCAAAGGAAGGTGTCAGATTTATGAAATTTGTCATTCACAAGCTGAAAACTAGATAAAAACAGCCCAAAAACAGGCTTCTTTTCTCCCTCCCCCTCCAACATAATCTTTTTGTGAACCATGAAAATAATCATTATTACCAATCACCTCAAACAAGATACTTACTTGAGAACATTTGCTCCAATTTAAGAGGTAAATTTGGCTATAGAGACGGCCCAAAAAGTGTCCAGTTCATAGCGCCATATGGACATGTCTCTTCTAAGCAAAAATTACCCAACCATCTGCATGAATGAGGGGGCCTTTATTTTAGATTGAGCTTAGCGTTATAACATGAAAACTCAGGTCCATACTCTAGTACTCAACTACATCAGTGAAACTCCACCCATAATCTCAGCTATCATATAGTTAACCTACCAGGCGTTTAGTCGCTGGCAAAATAGTAAGTGGTAAGATCACCACAGTTGCATTTATATCACCTTCTCTTGGTAGTCAAACTATCGTTAGTCATGTTTCCCCTCAAACGCTATGATAAGGCCAGTGTCACTTAGTTGATCCTACAGTGTACTTTATAGTTTTTTACCAAATCTTGCAATAAGATCCTACGATATCCTCTCGAGTAAGATCCGTACTAACTCGATACTCAAATATTTGAATTCATTTTCAAAGAAACTGATCTGTGCATTGACATAGACTGCACTTATTCAGTAATATTGATAGTCCATGTTTAGATGTGCTGAGTAACTGTGGTGCACAAATGGACAAGATCTGATGCCACAAAACAGAAAGCTTCTCCAAGTCACCCACTGTTAACACATTTCAATACTACTCTCTAGGAGGCCGTCAAATTCATTTGGATTTTTTATCACCCTGAAGACTGAAATAACTAGATAACACATTTATTTACATGGATCTACTTTAAGACATGCAAATACTAGTTTTTGATGTAAAGAGAACTGTTTATCTGAGTAAGTCTTGTGTGTCAAAACATCTTAAAGTTAGTAAAGATTGCTAAAAAAAATCCTCAAAACTCAAAATCACTTGTTAGTAATCATCACATGATTTTGATTTTTACATCATTGAGATGCCTGAAATGTCTAGATCTAAAATATTTTTATTTGAAGTTTCAGTGAAATTTGGAAATACATAATTTTCATGAAAAACAACCAGGCTACCTGTGTAAATTTTGAATTTCCTATTGAAATTCTATTGAAAGCCACTAATCATAAAGCTCATAATTGAAGCGTAACACTCGTTTTCATGCGGCCGCTTGCCTATTCAACTGAAGACCGCAGTTTGATAGGAGTGTCATATCTTAGTATTTATAATCTTTGCCGCCACTGCGCTTTTTGTAGAATAAAATTCCAACTTTGTTTACTTAGCCAGTGGATTTCAGTAGAGTATTGTATTCAATGGGGGCCTTTCATAGAATATCTTACTACACAATATAGCCTTAGTTTAGTGCTCTGTGTTGACCTATATTTGCAGAAATCACACAAATAAGCTGACTTTTTAGAACATCAGATCTCAAGTTTGGGGATTGGGGATGCCAGTGGCCTTCCATGAGGTTGCAATTGAGATGTGGATGCAAAGGCTCATAGTGGAAGATGAAAATCAGCACCATGGATTTTCTGCTGTATTGAATACAAGATAGCTCGGTTTGTTTTGATTTTACAATAGGCTGATCACTCAAACAGTCTTCTGACTTCACAAAACGTTAGTCTGGCTTGATGTGAGCGTTTTTGGGAAGGCCTCTACTGCGATAGATATAGAATGCACTAATAGTGGACCAATTTTCTAAAGAAACACATCATTACTGAGCTAAAGAATCAGAGAATAATTTGATGCATGAATAAAATTAATCCACCTAGTTGTTTAACTTCTTTGGTGAGTGACTGGATGGGTTTACTGATAAGATAAAATGGGACTTAAATGGACGAAAATCAGGGGTGGAGAAATTGTGGGAGATATTTTGTCGGGGGAAGTGAGTTTGTTGTGGATTGTCGGTCTCAAACAGCAATTGGGATAAACTAGAGTTTTATGGAATAATTGGCAAATGCCATAAATAGATCTAGATTGTAAATATATAAAAACTATATTTTTGGATAATACTCATTTGTTGAGAATCTTTTACAGAATACCCAAACAAAAATGAAAAGATAAAAATAAAGTCACAAAGATGTTATGCATAATTGATGAGAAATATATGATATGGATGGACTTGATCTTATGTGAATCGGTAAATAATTAAAAGTGGTAGCTCAAATTGTAAGCTTCATTACAGCAATGAACTCCCTCTTCCTCGGGAGTTCATTGATTACAGCTAAATAGCTTATAGACTATATCACATCACCCCCTTTTTGGTTAGGAATAGGGAGCGCTCCTGTTTTAGTAAGGAACGATTTAGTTCCACGTTTTCATCACATATTTGATGTGTGCACAAGCAGTCTAGTCCTTTAGATGATAATCTCATGATGTTTTTATACCAAAGGTCAGCCTAAGTCAACAACACACACTATTATGTAGACTAAGCACCTTGAAATCTGTGGTATTACGTTCGGAGGCTCAACCTGAATCCTCATTTGATTTAGATGTAGACTGGATTAGACCTTTTGGCAAACACATGATGTGCTGCTAGTCAACATTGGTGTTCCAAATGTAATTCACTTCTGCAAAATGTGTGATCTTTATCAGATTTATTTGAGCAAATTGTCCATTATTTTGCAGCCCAAAAGAGAGTTAAAAGTTTCAAGGCCCTAGCCAGGAAAATAATCACCCCTTATCCTCTCTTTGGCCATCAAGATCCCAAACAGGAGTTGGTTGTTCACTAAGAGACACATTTGCCTAATGATGAGTAATTAAACACTTTTAGGGTAGCCAATTGATCTTAATTTTCAGCTTACTTTTCTATTGTTTTTATGGACTTTAACCTAATGATTGATTAAAATTAAGGGATACATCCAGTTTATGCTGGTCTAGACATCTAATAGTATTCCATATATTACACCACCAAGTCATGTTGCAAAGACATGCACATGAAAAAATCAAGAAGAACTAGTGTAGTGTTGGTATTGTGTAACTTAACTACGTGATTCACTCTAAATTCAGTTGATGTTTTGAAAATTGTAACAAGCTCAGACGAGCGAGCGGTTGCTGAACCTGATATTGTGGCGATTAGCTGCCAAAGGGTTTCACATTGTATGGCAGCTTGACAACAAACCACCACAACATCACCAATATTGACCGTCACACCCTGGCATTCAGACTACACTATTATCATGTGTATCTCTGATCGGTAGAGTCAAATTAGTAGGAGTACCTAACATCTACCAACTTTTACTAACTAATTTAAACACGGGCCGTTACACCAAATTCCTTGCGATGGTACTTACAGTAAATTATTTGGTTCTATTGATCAGAGATATACATGCAATAGTACATCACGCAATCAATGTGCTCCCCGCATGCCCCTCACCTCTTGCTGGCCATGAAAAACTGCATTTGACTAATTTATTGACTTAATTATGTACTTTGTTCAAGCTGATTCCTGGTTCTCTCAGAGTGCCATATGGTTAAGAAAAGACAATATTATGGTTTCAAAATTTGTTAAGTTAGTTTTGCACAAGACTTGGTGGTCACTAAAGGTTAGAAGTAAGCACAGATAAAGTCAACATGGCTACGGTATCCCTCAGGCAGTGTGTTTACTGAGAACAGCTTCAATTACTTTTTCTGTCCTCTAAACCCGCCCTAACACCCGTGAGAAAGACATGTCAAGACTAGAATAACTTTGATCCAATTTGCCTGTATTCCAGTTGCTCCCCTCACACTGGTCATGTGGTCACTGCGGCGAATGCAGGCAAATGGACCAAACTTGGTGTACTCAAGATAAGATTTTACAACCTTTCTTACCTGACCTTATTTGCATGCATATCATACCATATGTGATCACTTTTTACTTGCAGGATCGTCGCGGTGACGGGCAGAGTGCAGAACAGAAGAGGAGACAGCAGATCAAATCTGGATTTGAGTTGTAAGCTGAGCTTATCCCTACTATACCTACAAATACTACGTCTAAAGTAAGTGCCGCTGTATCTACAGTAAGTACCGCTGTATCTAAAGTAAGTACCGCTGTATCTAGAGTAAGTACCGCTGTATCTAGAGTAAGTACCGCTGTATATAAAGTAAGTACCGCTGTATCTAAAGTAAGTACCGCTGTATCTAGAGTAAGTACCGCTGTATATAAAGTAAGTACCGCTGTATCTAAAGTAAGTACCGCTGTATCTAAAGTAAGTACCGCTGTATCTAAAGTAAGTACCGCTGTATCTAAAGTAAGTACCGCTGTATCTAAAGTAAGTACTGAGGCATGTAAAGTAAGTACCGCTGTATCTAGAATACTGACGATGGCCTTGTGCTAAGCTTTATCCGCCGGGAGTGATAATGTATTGTAGTAGAAGCTTCTGTTATATAAGCTTTCACACCAATTAAATGAATATACTATATATATATAAATATATATCATATTACAATATGTGATAAAAAGTGCCTTAGCCGCAATATTTGGCTCAATACTAGCTATGTATATGGTTGTAGTATTTTCACGCCAATAAACATACAAATACTTATTTGTGCATGGTAAAGATGTCTATAGCCCTACAGCCCTAAGCTGCTGAATATATTAATAACAGAGGTGAAACATGATAGGCAAGCCATCACCGGCTCCCTAATACTATCCCTGCATTATCACTACCATTGAGTATTTACTATACTTAACCGTTACTTACCTAATTACTTATCACTACTACCATTCGCACGTTCATGTATTAGGACCTCAGCAACATCAGGGATTGGATAGGATCTTTTTGTCTGAAGAATTTACTCTCTATATTTGACAGACAAGTAAGGCCAATGTTTTGGTGAAGACTATCGAGTTTATCACTAAACTTGACGATGAAAAAGGGGAGATGGAAAAAGAAATGGACGTTCTCTCTCAAGAGATAGAGGCACTGAATGATGCTATCACGTAAGTTGTCAAATTGATAATCGGTTAGCATGCTTGCTATCCCAGGCCCGTAGTTGTGGAAATATTGGTAGGGGAGACGGAAATCATTGAGGGGGAGAAGTAACACCAGGTTGGGTATTGTAAGCTCCTCCTGCGGAGCCTGTGGTTAATCCCCAACCTCCAAAGCATTTTAATGATATGACTAGCAATTAGAAGACCCAAATGACCTGATTCTGACAGAACATATTCAACTATAACAGTTTTAGGCCACTCTATTCAACATTCTAGGGGAGGCAGAGCTGCTACGGGCCTGCATTCACTAGGTGCTGTGGATTTGTTTGTCGTAAATAAAGATTTAGCTTTGGAGGGTGCGAATGTCACATATATTGAGTAGTTATCCACTCTCTGAACCAAATGTTCAAAGAGTGGATGACTCCAATGATCCGTACTAATTACAATATTTTCATTCTGATTTTTGTCTTTGGTCATTCATCACTTTGTATATTTTTATGCCTTTCTTTTCACAGCCAATGCCAGTCCAAACTGCCAGCCACAGGTTTGCCAGCTGTCTCTCAGCAGAAAGAGCATCTGGATCAGATGTTACAGGTGTACATACAAGATCAGACTGCCAGGGATTGGAGATTTTACGTGTTTAGTAAGCTTGTCTCGCCATTATTCGAGTCCTACTGTAAAACTGTGTCCACTGCTAATACAGATGAACTGGGCAGGACATCACAAGCCTGGCTTGATCAACACTGTGATCTGAGTAACCTTAGACCAGGCAAGTTCTGTTTTTACCAACTTTCACACTTTGATGCTTATTTGGGTAGTCCACGTGTTCATGCTTTGATCTATTGGCCAGAAGAGGTAGGAGCAGTCTACTGGTTGACGGATAGGACTTGGGTCCATATGATCCAGTATTGATTCCCGGCTCCGTTAGTTAAATCTGACAAGCTTTTAATAAATAAAAATAAATACAAGTCTATTGTGCGTTTGCACAACCAAACGCACAGTATTGAGATCCCACTCTAGCTTACAGATGCTTGCTAAATAGGGTTGTCTAATAAAACTTACCCAACTATTTAACTTTGGAGTGACATTATTTTTTTTTATGAAATTTTTATGTTAGCAATGAACCAAGAAAAGATTGCGAAAGTTGATTTACTGAACGTCAAATAAAAAACTTGCCTTTTGTAGGCAGTCGAGTCTCTCAATCTTTGTATGACTTTTATCGATGAATTTAATTGTCTATCAACATTCTTTGTTTTATGTTTACACAGTTGTGGTGAAGTCATTACAGCAGCTTTGCTCAGAGACCAGTATCTTAACAGATCCAGCGCTTTTTCCTGAGGAGGCTCAGAGTTCAGCTGCCCCACCCGCATACAACCAGAGACCTAAACCTGAGAAAACCTGGCAATTTGGATGACATTGATCATAAAGTCAATGTGAAGGTGAAAGAAGGAGTGTGAGGGATCGATAGCCGATGTGAAGTTGTTAATGATGGAGGGAGCGGGGTAGTGATGATCACTCTCAACCATAATCACCCGAGTATTGACGATGTGAAGGACATTTATATCACCCTAACATGTCGGAATGAGATACTAGATTTTTTGGATCATAAATGTACATATACTTGATATACTAATGTTATCAGATCTTGTTAGCTACACGTGGAGGGGGAGAGGGGGGTTGATTAAATATCCAATTTAGTCATGTCAGTACTACTAACCCTCGTAACATCTATGTTTACCGAATCTTGAACATTCCCAGTATTAAATGAGTGTCACAATATTGGCTGATGGCTAAATCTGAATAAGCCATGTCCAGATTAAAAATACTTTACTTGAAATTAATACCTGCAAAAAGCTAATGCATTTGTGGAGTTGTCAATTTTTGATTTAACAGCCATCTTTATTGTTTCCCGTCTACCAACACTATGTGTAATATTTGACCTGTTGACAAATTTTTAATTACTGAGGCGGTCGAAGTGATGCGCCGTTGCAGTAGATCTATGCATTTTTCATCCCAACTTCTATATACAAGCGCAATGCAGTTTGTTCACCAGCTTAGCAGTATTAGGATCTAAGGTTAAAAATCAACATCATGATGCCATTTGTTAAGGGTAATAGACTTCATCTAAAATAATGTTTTGAGGCTGACTTTTAACTCACATGGTTGCTTATATGCATCATACTGTATTTTTGCTTTCCTTTATTACAACATTGTTGTGGATTAATATAAAATGAATATGATTGTGGAATAAAATAACATTAAAATTTTGACAATAACTGTAATTTGCATGCCATAGAAATGGTAAAGCAGTCTTGTCAATAATAAAAAAATCAGTGTAAAATTAGCACTAAAATTTAACACATCACGGTGGTAAGTAGCCTTTCTTGACAAGCTTTGTTGGGGGGGGGGGGGGTGGGGTGTTTCAAACACCCCCTCCCTCACCGTACAAAACTTTTCAATACAGGCTAGATGGTAATGTACTACCCTGTAAATCAGTAAAAGAAATTTGATTGCGAAGAAAATAGTTGTATGGAAGCCAGCCCTTCGGAGCCAGTAAAAAAATTGGCAAGATTAAGCTAGAATAGCAGTGGTCACCTGTGTATTGACACCACATGTACCGTCGCCTCGCTTGATTTTGAAGTATCCGTCTAATCCCCACTTGGGTCCCCACGAATTCTTTATTAGCCAGTAGGGTGTGGAGCTAAATGTTCCAAAGCCAACCATCAGCACAGCTGCAATTATTCAAGTTTGACGGTAAAATGCACAGCGACAAACATAAGAAGAAATGAAAATTCCATCTAAGCCTTCAATGTAGTCGTATGTCAAGCAAAAGAATTTAGAATTTGGTTATTGTCACCTCTATTGAAATAATGTCCTTCATTGACAAGATTTGGGCAGTTTCTCGACAATATGAGGCCTAAACATCTTTTGAATTGGTGGTTATGCCACTAAATACTTGAAATTCCATCAGCAGAGTTACTTCCCCTGTATGAAGAGAGGACAACCCCTCTTCATTATTCACTTGATTTTGAACGCAAGGCCAAAGTTTAGCAATTCAACTCAGCACAACCACACTGATAGTGATAACAAAATTGATATATTATGTATAGCTCTCATCGATGGATAAATAAGGTAGCCCAGTTCCTCAGGAGGGAAAATGGTCAAAATCTATAATTAGGATTGCAAACAAGTTAGGAATGACTGTACAGACCATAAACATATAAATTTATTTATATGTTTATGGTACAGACAGTTAGTGTACTGCACAATCTGAATCGCAGTAACACACAAACGCTTCCTGTACCAAACTCGAGACAGAGATAGGATAATTATGACTCCCTGCTTATTATACTGAAGATTGAAGATCGGGAGTTTTAAAGTTAAAGAAAGATTCGGTCAGTTTAAATGAAACCTGAAGAGAAGATTTCCCCATATTGAAGAGAAAAGAAAGCAAAGAGAGCATCTCCTTCATATTCTATTGAACTTTTGCCTAATTAGGTTCAGCTTTATGTCCAGTTAATCGGTTGTTATGAAGGATTTATTCTGAAGATGACAGATTTGAAATTGAAGATTGCTCTATTTACTCAGAAGAAATTGAAGACAGCATTATTGTCTGCAGGGAGCCCCATGTTTAATATCCAGGACAAGTTCCCTGATCTTATAATCACCATGGTCAAGGGAAGTCTTGCTGCATATAAAAGGGTTGAAAACTCCCTTGCGATAAAACTGGAGCATCCTTGCATCTAAGGCTATTGAGAGTGGTCCGATCTTCATCAGCTGTTGGGCAATGATGGTCTCATTCTACAATAACAATGTGATAGGAGATGTTCAACAACCAACAATAGCGCTTCAGTGATAGCGATATACTTTTGCACATTACTGTCGGTTCATGACTTCATTGATTTATATATTGCATTTTTATCATTCTTCACTTAAATCTGGCATGCTTTATCAAGGTATTTCAAGACTCCCAGGACTGTTTAACTCTTTGGTATTGTGGAGGGTGGGGGGGGGGGGCGGGGATAGCAAGGAGGATTGGATAATTGAATTGCTTCTAATACTGAGGATACCAAGTCTATGATATTAGCTTACTAGGGAGCAATTTGCTCAGAAATATAATGATTTTGTACCCTATTTTGATTTCAGGTGAAAAATACTGGTGATCTCTCTCCATCACTTTCTCTCCTCGAATGGTGTATCAAATCAGGGATAGTCAATACATAAAATGTATCCTATATCTCTACAGTGTTGGGTATCAACTGGACAATGTTTTGGTTTTAATCTGATTGGCTGTTGGGTTGGTTGCCCCTCCCACCGGCAAATCAGGGCCAACACATTGGCTAGCAATCAACTCTTATATCACTACTAAATTTGAACTATTGTTTGGCAGTAGCAAGCCTTTATGCGTCTTACGGTATCAATGGCACTCCAACCAGTAACATTCAAGCCTTTTACAAACTTTGATCTATCCAGTTTAGCTGGACAGCTTTGCGTCATGTTGCAATAAGGCTCTGGCGGGCCACACAAAGTAGTGTTCCATATACCCATAGGGCATGCAAAGCAGGGATCTTTCCCACCCCCGCAACAATAACTATAGTCGTCCCAGGACTCGATGCCTCCCTGTTTTGTGATAGAAACAGTCAAACAATCTCAGTAAACATAGTTTAATACATCAACCTAGCGTGCATCATCAATTGCTATCAAATTAGTAGTAACTTGTCCTTTGCATCGTTTATATTTCATTGAGCATATTGAAAAGTTTAAAGCATTATCAATGACCCCTCGATTTGGTTTTCTAATCAGCCATCAAGTTTTCATCTGGATGTGGTCATGCGCTTAAAATTTTTCAGTGCAAAGGTTCAACTCTGCATTAAATTCAATCATGTGACAAGCTATCTACTACTTGATATCAACAGATAATGCACGCATCTCACACTTGTACATATGTATGTACAAATATGACACCTGATAACCTTTTACCACAGAGAACAACATCAAACACACCAGGCACCAACTTTCTAAACTTTCATTTACTTAATGTTTCATTGTGCTGTCTTGAATGTACATTGTTTCTTCATTCATCGACAGCAGTAGATTCAGTTTAAAAATAAATTTTCATTAAAATAGTGCACCAGGTGCATTTCAGTTTGAATTTTGGAGAGTGATTGATATGAGCTGATCTCTGTGGTAACGCTATCAGGGAATACACCGGTATCTGAGATTTCTCATACAGATACCAGCGTATCACATAAGCAGTAATCATACTGAATCTATGGTCTTCCCGTCTTTAACTGTCAGGCCTTCAACAAACTTAGATTTGTTAAGTCTGTAAGGGCAGCTTTGAGTCATGTTGCAATAAGGCATTGGTGGGCCGCATATAGTTGAGTTCCACGGTCCATTAGGACAGACCTCGCAGGCATCCTTTGTGATGCCCGCACAATAAGGGTAATCAGATTCAGATTCAATACCACCCTAAAATCAGATGTGACATCACAATTATTGCAAAGCATTGAGATCTTATAAATTGTGTAAAAGCTGTATTGGGTTGTGCATGAAAGTTTAAGTTTGTCTGAGAAGACGCCCTTGACAAATTGTAAGAACAATTCTCTTGTTTCAAGGACCATTCTTTCTGGAAACCACAGTTCTAAACTTGTAAACACATCTTACTTATACAATTGATCCATGTTGACCAGCACCACATAATGATTTCTATGTATCTGATATTCGATTAGATCTCATTTGACTTTCATGACCGAAATTATGAGCCCGTTTTGGGTGAGTTTCCTATGATATAGTGCTATCTGGCATATTCAATAATTTTGAGTTCAGATCGTTGCAGATTTTTCGGTGCCAAAAATGATGTCGGAGAAATCAATTTCGAATAGGCAAAGTAATTTACAGAAGTGGCCCTCATTCAAATTTCATGATGTGCCAGATGGCACTATAATATAGGGAGGGGGCTTAAAAGGCCAAATGTTGAGAAATGATTGCCAGAGGGGCAAATAGCGGTTTGCTGAATATCAGATAGTTATAAATAGGCTCAAAAACCCTTCTAGTTCCAACATCAGTCAAGTCATGTTCAGAAATCTATAAGTGAGGGCGTAAATCTATACCTGTCTTTGAAGGTATCCAAATGCCAGATAGGGCCACCCGCCGTACACCCCACAGTCTCCAAACTCTTTAGGAACATCCTTAGAATCATCGCAATCCACAACCTGCTCAACTGATAAGTTCATCAACTTGTGACCCTTCATAGCAAACTGACCTTCTAGATTGGCTACCGTGCTGTGAACGAAGAGAACTTGGGTTACTATTTTTAGATGTGTTTGAAGGGTGAATTATCCTATAAAATTATTTTTGTCTGATACAACAGAATCTAATAATTAGGCAGTACATGAGCTCAATATTGTCATATTATAGCAGAAAAAATTAGACAATAATAAAAAGTATTTACTGTTGCGCTCAATGAGCCGTTTTCAGATGTGAGGAATTACAGCAAAGGAAAATTTCCTGTATCTTGAGTATAAATTATCGGATTCTGCAGCATTAGAAATAAAAGAAGATTGCATTATGGGAAATTTCAGAATATTGCATAATGGGAAATTACAGAAGACTGTATAAAGGGAAATCCCATATAATATTGCATTATGGGAAATCCCATAATATTGCATTATGAGCGATCCCATGAGATTGCATTGTGGGAAGGTTTCTATTATCCCATGTGAGTAATTCTAACCTGAAAGCCCAACATGTGCCAGCAGAGCCCTGATCCTTCACAGAGGATACCATGTTATGATCTCTCCAATCAAAAGTCTCAGGGAGCGGATCCTCTGACAGCGCTGTCTTCAGGTACCTTAAATGAAATAAAATTATGTTCAGTCAAGACTACCCAAAGACCAAAACATGTTATAGTCAGGTAGTTACTTATGATAAAAGTGTGTCAGATTGCTTGGTAAACAAATTCAATGCTCTACTTGATATGAACTTTTGATGGTGGCCAGAGAGTGACTCTCACCAGGGAAGGTAGCTCCGGGAGACTGTGACATCATAATGCAGAGACGTTCTCAGCAGAGGTATTCATATGTCCCAGGCTGCACTTCAGCAGATTATTTATTCATTTGTTTTCTAAAAGCTTATAATTAACGTAAACTAAAAGTAACTTGTTGACCTCACATGCAGTAGATGTAGAAAAACGACTTGAATAAAAACATATAAATGTAGGGTGGTACATACTAATATAATTGGTTTGTATAAGAATTGGACTAAGACATGACATATATCATCGGACATCTACACATCATATTCATACAGAGGGATTGTGATCCGATGATAACGCCAAAGAAGAGGAATCCGACCCTATGTATTGGAGTTTATTTAAATCAACAACAAAGTTTAATGATGATTCCAAATTCGCCTATTTGCCAGTCACACCAGAATATTGACATGCAAGTGGGTTTTGTGTACATACTTGTCCTTGGAGTGTTGAGGAATGGATCTCCTTCTCATGAGAACAGTATCCGAGAACTCCTGAGGACACATATCGGCAAACTAATTTATATCAAACACCGTTTCTCTACAATTATACAAAGCACTTCAACAAGGCGACAAAACATGTTAGCGTTTTTTATAGTTGCATTTACGGCATTGTGTTGATAGCTTTCCTTGTATCTTAAGATTCTGGTGTTTCTCCATCGCAGACACTTAATTATTGCTCCATGGAAAAGGGGCAAACTAAACCCAACTCAAACCTTCCAAATAATACTTGGGTATATTGTTAAAACATTGCTTGGTCAGAGGCACGTCAAGTGATTATTTCGATTAAGTTCTTGCCAAAAAGAGACCATAATCTTAGTAATAATAATATCGTAATATTATATCTTTATCCAAAGAAATCTTACTCATGCTGTTTGTTGAGCTGTTTGATAAGCTTTAGATTGTTCTGGAAGGTTGTGAAGCGATCAATCTCATCCCTTGATGTCTTGTACATTTTACCTTGCTCCAATTGCCATAATCTGAATAAAAGTGTCATATAATGATAAACAATAGCTTATTTATGAGTTACTTTAAAGTTTCATTAAATTACTACCCAATGACCAATACATGTTATAGTCAGGCAGTTACTTATGATAAAGTTTTGTCAGATTTGCATGGTAACAAAATTCAATGCACTAAATGGCATGAACTATTGATGGTGGAAAAAGAGTCTCCTATAAGGGAAAGTGATTCCAACTCTCTGCATTGTGATATCACAGTCTCCCGGAAGTGATTTTTGGGTACACTTTGATGTCTAAAGCCAATCAGGGGCATACAGTCAGAGATCATGGTTTAGCATTGATGAGGTAAGGACAAATAAATATTTGAGATATGTAGGTGTGTGGTTGCAACTTAGAATCTTTGACACCACAGCTACTGCTTATGACAGCCTGACAGCCAAGTGCGTTGTTCTAGCAGCTATAGGGCCTCTTTTAGTAGGGAGGGTAGTGTAAGCGCTCAAACTGTGTCCGGATAGCTGGTAGTAGTGGCATTTTACTATCAACCACTCTTTCTGGGGAAGTGGTTGATACTGAAACGCTACTATCAGCAATCAGCCACCAGCGCTTAAACTATAGGGAGTGGCGCGTTCTAACAGCAGTAGCATGAATTTTCCAGCAGTAATTGACAACACCAGGCGTCAAATCACCTGGCATCTGGATTTTATGATATTCTACCACTACCCTCTACCCTGCAGGGAGGGGGGCGTGTTAAATAGTAGCGGGATTCTTACTTGAAGTGTAGCCGAGAATCTCTGAGCTGGAATTTCTCTTCGTAATCTCCATTATCATTGGTGTCTTTTGGTGACCTGAATGATTAGACAACAGGAGAGTGCAGGGCAGACTAATAAAACAGTTCAACGGCATAACTACCACATTGCAATTTATAACCAGGTATAAATATTTCCATTGCAATTTTCTTTGCAATACCATCTTTTATGTCAGCAGCCATGAAGACAACTTTTCGAAAACCAACATCATTTTGATTCAGTATTTCACCAAAATCAATGTTCCAAAAATCACCCAAACAATACACTTGACTAAGTTTATCAGAGCATTGTGAGGTCAATTCACTGTTTTCTGTAAGCTTTTGATGAGATTATCGCCATAATCAAGGCAAGTATCTCGTATCATGAAAATCTCAGTGTCCCACCTGTTTAATAGACAGCTTTCTGAGCTCTTATTTATGCCTCAATTTGGAGTTGTCCTCCCTCAAGTTTGGTTCTTTTAACCCACACCACATAGGAAAAACCTGCTGAAAGAGGGTTATATCGATAACCGCTAACGTTAGGATAAAAATGATTTTTGATTCAGAGTATTCACCAATTAAAACCCTGTGAGACAGGGTTTCCAAATCATTGGAGGCTTGAATGTTGATAAATCTTAATTTTAGTGACGAAACTCATGAAAAATTCTGCCAAATGGTCCGCACAACAGGTGGAAAATGCAATAATTGACTATCCAAATATTAAAATTATTTTCCAAACTATGTCCATATGAGTTTTCAATGTTGCAGATTCCGAATCAAAAATAGTTTTTATCTTTTTATAAGTGGTTTTCAAGATAATCCTCTTTTCAGCACGCTTTTGCTATGCGGCATGGGTTAAAAGTACCAAACTGGAGAGAGGACAACTCAAAATTGAGGCCTAAATCAGAGCTCAGAAAACTGTCTATACTTCATTGTAAAAACCATAGACATATAAATGCTGATTTATATATATAGTATTTAGATGTTTATGGTATAAACACTGATATATATTCATAAATAAAAATTCATATAAATGGGTATAACCATATGTAGTATGAATACATACCACTAACAAACCGATAGGACCAATGTAAAGATCACCAATAACCAGCTCCAAGTCATGGTTTTTATCTCCTTTTCTACAAAGTATCAAAAGAGAACATCATTTGTATGAATACAATATCATGAGGCTAGGAATTTAATAAGGAATCTTCAATGAATCCTAGTTTGAGTATTCTTAGAGAAGGCCATATGCTTATTAAAACTTTAACTAATAAATTCATTATTAAGTGTATGGTATAGGGCTTATTTCCTTGCTTGTGCCAATAAGGTCGTGCAGGGATGCCAAGTTTTGATGGAAAAAGGTTGGCACCACACAAGAAACTCTTTGCGGTATGCATTCTGTTCTCTGAACTAGGGCCTCGACCACAAAACTTTCTCCAAGAGCCTAGCAATCCCAGTGTTGAATCAAGGGCTATTTTACTCCTCGGTTGAATCCATTTCGGCCCTGCATGACAAAGGGACCAAACATTGATGGGTACATTACAAAGTTTTCTGTAATAAACCTCCAGTTATTGAGACATATTTGCCGAAGTTGAGTACAAAGCTTCCTTAGCTGTTCTCTGATAGTTGTTACCGCACTTATGAAGAGCAAACCCAGCGGGCACATTGTATGCGGCAACATGTTTCCAATGTCGCAATTGGATTGTTTCTGTGTTGCGTAGTACACGTTTAACATTCAAAATCTTAGAGATGCAGTAACTACAGCTACTTTGCTAGAGAGTAATTTGCAAGAATGCTGGCATCATACGGGATAAAATGCTTTGCAATTTGTTTGCTAACACTCTGTGTGCCTCCAAATTGTGGGCAATTCGATTTTGCACTGTTTTACTCAATTTTCTTAAAATCAAATCTAGTCTCTAAACTGCATGGGAATGATGCGTTTATGACTGAGTAGCTGTTGAATTTGTATACATTACTGGCATTTATCTCCCCTGGTAAGCTGCCAACGTTTGGTAAGCCCTTGTGACAACCCAACAGTGCAATATAATTATTTATATAAACCATTATTCAATAACTTTTAAACATTAATACATGTCAGTATTTTGAAATAGGTTAATATACAGCCAGGGTTTAAATTACCTGCATTAAGCACAACTTAATGTTATTTGCGAATAAAGTTGATGCAGATTGCATTCCATTACACTGTGCACAACTCATTGACTTACCCTACACTATTGGAAGTCCAATGGTCTAATAGGCCTACTGCTCAACATCCACTGTGGACTGAATCACTATGAGTAAAACACCCTCCTAAATGTTGATATTAAATCTAATAAATCGCAATTAAAACTGATTACATACTGAGGTAGGAAATATTGCCCTGACTAGCGAACCTATCTGTAGTATGCCTACCTTTGATGGCACGGGTAACTTAGTTCAAACAGTTCAAACAGTTATTCTCCGAGTGCTGCAGTATAAATGGATGGGCCGAGGATACCGGTAAGGCTCTGTGGCTAAAGCAATGTCTGAGAGGTCGAGCTCGGGATATTGTGTATGACGAGTGTAGCTCTTTAGAAACCCTCTGGGAAAGGCTCAGGAATCGCTTTGGCGAGCATCTGTTGAAACAGCAGTACCGACGCCTGCTACCTAATAGAAAAAGACAGAATGGTGAAACATTGACACAGTTAGTGGACGACATCCGGAAAATGTCAGACGTGGTATACTGTCACATAGACAGGGCAGACCGGGAGGAGATGGCAGTCCAACACTTTGTCGCCGCACTAGACAGCCCTAGCGTTCAATATGACCTAGATATTCAGCACCCAAAGTCCCTCGATGAGGCCATGCATTTGGCTAAAATGAGGGAGTCATACTTTGGCAAGGAATCAGCATGGAGTAAGGCTCCACAGGGGCAAAATCGGGGTCAGAACAAGGCACCTAATGGCAAACCAAATGAAGTTATTGGACAACTGCATGGACCAAACTCTCTACCTCCACCCCAGATGCCCAGTCACGGATTTCTGCCACCTCAAGGGGCATATAGTATGCCGGCTCACGGGAACGGATGGAACTTACCCCCACCTGGTGCTTGGGGCGTGCCTAACATGGGATGGAATGGGCCGGTCGTAGGGCCAAACCCGAACCACCCTGGTAACCCGCAAGGGGGCGGGCCACCAATGCAGACAGGGCAGGGAGGGAATTCCCAGCCGCCAGCCAGGAATGGTGGCCCAAGTGGTAACCGAGGACCAGTATGTAAACATTGTAAGGGGGATCACCCTTCCTTCATCTGTAGACCATGTAGACATTGTCAAGGGCCCCATTATGATAACCAGTGCCCGGAAAGAAACGGGTTGGGAAACTCTCGACCCATTTCTTAAACCCGGTCAATGGAAATGGGAAAGTTGACGAACCGGAATTCTCAACTAAACAGTACTCACCTTTAGTGAGGGTGAGCAGAGTATGCTTCCATCAAGCACCAGTGTCTGTACAAGAAGAGTTTGTACCCCTTGCAGCAGCAGTTACTACCCAACCAATCGACCTACGTCAGATCCAGCCTTACGCTGTAAGGAAAGTAAAATATGATTCATGCATTATTAACCGAATTTGGAGTTATGCTACGTGTATACTTATCTCAAGGAGAGAACAACTCCCTGTAGCCTTATCAGAAGTTGATTACAAGGCCCAATCTGGTGCAATCGAGAGCAAGGTACAGCGAGTGGCTGATAGTTGTTCAATTGATATCTTATACAGTTGCGAGGTTCACACAGGGTCAGCAGACAAAATCATATATGAAGTGGATAAGATGGAAGGTCGTACTCCTGAGGTTGAAGGTACATTACCTGCAGATGTAGATAACTGCTCAGCTATTTCAGATAGTGGCTCAAACGCTCTCTGTGCTGGTGTCCACGTTGATGGGTTCGATGATGACACACTACCGTGGGAGCCTGGTGAAAGGAGTGAAAATGGCGATGCCAGAGTGACTCTCCAGGGTATCCCTCTAAAAGGTACGGGAGACATAAAGTGTATGAGAGGTATAGCCACCTATGTAAGAGTGGTAGTAAATGGATATGTTTCATTATTTCAGTTGGATACGGGCTGTAGCGCAACGGTCATCAGCGAGCACTTTGCCCAGTTTATTGGCCTCATCTCACTAGACGACAAACCAGACCCTAAAGTGATAAACAGGGGTGCTGACGGGGCCAATATACCGAGCTACGGTTTTAAACTGGTTGAGGTCGAGATTAATGGTATTAAACTACTGGGTAAGATGATGGTCAGCCAAGTGAGTGAGAATGATTTTCTAGGGATGGATCTACTGCCCCAAGCCGGCGCTATCATCAATTTTGAGGAAATGTACATACAGCTGTATGAGCAAAAGATACCATTGCTAACCAAAGAAGGAAGGAGAATAGTCAACAGCCTGATCACTAGAGAATCAGTTCGCTTACCTAAGAATAGTCAGAATATTGTCGGCTTAGATCTGAGGTAGCTCTATGATTGGTCTGATTGAGCCCCGTACCTCGGTTTTGGACCATTACCAGGTCATAGGAGGGCGAAACCTGGGAAACGCAGCTAATCTCAGAATGAAGGTAAAGGAAGAGCCAAGCTAACTGGCATAGCAAAAAGGATTGCAAACTCCTACAAGAATACCAAGAAACCTACACCTGCCAAAAATGTGCCCACGCCACCCAAGGAGGTAACGCCAGGGACAGCCACCGTAGAAGTGCAAAGTATCAAACAAGAGAGCAGACACGAGGCTATAGACACAACAGTAACAGTGCAAGGCGAGCCAGGCCAGGGAGATGCAGGGCGGTATGCCCAGCTCTCTATTCGCCTCCACGTATTCCACCATTATGATAGACAAAATACAGATGGAGGGAGACCCTCAATGGCGGATACCACGGACAGATCCAGGACCGGACACGGCTCGAACCCAAGATACTAACTAGCTAGACCACAGACAGATCTTACAGAATTGATTATTCTTTACGCTTAAAATGTCCTCTATTTAATTTATGGTTTAAATACAAATAAATATGTATCATATATAAATACATACAACCGTATTATTAATCAAATTTGAAATACAGGTCTAATATACCATAAACCTGTCTAAAGATCAGGCTCTGTGAAGACTGTGGTAATGGTTCACGTACCCTCAACTTATAATCACAATAAAGTGGTCGCAACTTGCTGCATGATGATATTATATTACTAGTACCTATCCTATGACTCTATGACCTATGACTCTTCCAGTCCATGGCTCATGATTTAAGCCTATGTGGCATGATGATGATAAAACAAGTGTCTGATTACTCACCGATTGGTTAAGTAATGCAAATAGGCATTGTTGTATAAATTGGTGTTCCACTGTGTCGTCTAGGTATCCAAAGGGAGATTGTGCAGCGCAGTCTCCCTACCAAGATTCATTGATTCCGTGGTATCATTGTATTGTATCAAGCATCATTAGTGACCACATGACAGTGATGAATAGCCGAAGGGGTCGCATAGTAACAAGAAATTCTGGATGAATTTACTACTCCATCAGATGGAGCATTGGCCAAGGTATCAAGCAAGATGCCAGTTATGTGAATATAAATATAGGCTACTATTAGTCCTAAGAACTCATGGTGTAGGTAGGACTGGATGTCCAGCATTCAAGATATGAAGAGATGCCACTCTGTTCTTGCAAGGTATCCTATTTCTAGATGGGTCGATACTAAACCTCGATCTGAGGGTTTTCTAGACTTGTCGAGGGGACAACTCCGGTACTTGACTTTTGCAAGGGTTACCACGATAGGAGCCGCTACGGCAGCTGGAGAATGTTGGAAAACCAAATTATCTTGACAGTTTCCTCTCCCCATTGGGCTATAACTAGCTATTATTGAGCGAATAAGAAAGAGATGCAAAATGTGAGATCATGAGCAAGGGAATAGTTCCTTGATCTGAAGATCCCAATTTAGCAAGGGGCATCTGTTGTGAGTCGAGAAGAGTTGTCTTCCCTCAGAATAAAGGGGCACAACTCAAAGAACCATGTAATGGATCATTAGGCTAATCAGGGCTATGACAACCATGCCTCCTGGCAGTTATTTCCCTTGACCCAAACTCTTCATCAACAGGTGGCCCTGTGCTCCAACATAAAGACCGGAAACAACCATCACCGAGCCGTCAGCGCTGCCAACGGGTATAGTTGGACGGCATGAACTTTTTGGGATATATAATATTTAAGATACGGAGCTAGTGACGACACCCATTTAGATAGGTTTAAGCCTTCCTGGGTTGGCCGCAGGCGCTATCAGTAAGCAGAACACCGCACTCTGAGTATATTCTTGGATTGTGACTTGCTAGCCAGCAGCTTAATACAGGCAATCCGACCAGCGCAGAGCAGTTGCTATACCACCTTCGGGAGTGGCTGATACATCGTATCACTTATAGCAGACCTTCTCAGCAGCAGGTCCCGGGTTTAAGCCCGAGGTAGGAGACCAGGTTAAATCCTGAGGTAGGAGACCAGGAGAGTTCCTGAAGTACCTGACTGGGTTCAATCCCGAGGTAACAGCAGAATAACAGGAGAGATCCTGAAGTACCTGGCTGGGTTCAATCCCTAGGTAACAGCAGAATACCATGCGAGATCCTGAAATATCAGGAATCTAGAAGTTGCCTCCCCGGAGGCGAAGAGAAGATAACTCACCATCATTGAAGCAGGACGTGAGATCTTTAGTCTCATTCCTTTGACTATACAAGCTGGAATCACTGTACTTATATCATATGCATATAACCAAGTCGAGTTCTATTTGTAATCAAGGGTTGCTTCTCTTTTGCAGCAAAAGAAGGGTAATGACCGAGGAACCAGCACAGATAAAGAAAGACAGTACAGACACCAAATAATACACATGAATACGTTGTATCATTTTATTTGTGAACAGTAATAAAAAGTCTTATTACGAAATATACATCCGGTTTCTGTTTGTTCTCCAGCATCTGGAAAAGAAAATGAACTGCAATTAGCCTCAAACAAAATCTAACAGTATTTAGCAAAGCCTCGGGGGCAGCCCCGAGCCGAACCACAAGCTCGATCTGAATAGTAACGTTTGAATATTTAGCATGAACCTTAGCCATAGGATATTGTTATCAATATCAGTTAGTGGTTTGAAAGGTTGAGCGCATGATGTAGTACTAGTAATATACAGTCACCTTATGTAATTATCATCCCATTGCAATTATAATGGCTTCATAAGTCAAAATGTTCAACTCAAAGCCAGAGATCTCAAAATTGTCAGAGCTCAAATCAAGCCTTTGTTAAAGATGCTGTTAATGTTATTATTATTGATAATCATTCGTCAAAATTCATATCATATCAGAGAATCAAAAACTGGAAGTGTATGTAAATCGCTAAAACAAAATCCCGTCAATAGTATAATCCTCTAGAGCAAACTAGGGTGAGAACCTGTGCCAAATCATTTGTAACACCGTCAAAACTAAAAGAATTATCGTCTTTTCATGATTCACCCAATGCAGAGATAAAATTTAAATACTAGAAAAGCTCAGTAAATGCAGCAGCTCAGTATACGGCAATAACAATCTAATCTATAGTAGTATTCTGCGCTGATACTTCCAGCTGGGTAAAATCATAAAGGTAATAATCATGGGTGAAGGGTGAAGGGAGAGGAGAGAAAACCAAAATCAAATTCATCAAAATCACTTAATTGATAAATTCAATGTTATAACATACAATTTATATTAGTCAGTATTACTCCCAACTAGATATTGAGCTGTGTTTACTGACTAGCTGCACCTTTATCTCAGAAAACTAAGTACGGCAGCAAACAAGGATTAAAACTGTCAAAAATTACCTGGCGGCGCATGATATAGTGAATATATTAATATTGTAAAAGCGGGATGTTTATAGGACACCAAGCTTGGTGAGAAGGCTTCTCTTTGATGGCCTGTTTTGACTCTGCTGTGAATCTTGTTTGGTCACACCAGGAGGAAGAACCAGACTTTTCTGCAGAGTATTCCGCGCTTCTGGAGTTTGTTTGTAACCATCTGCTGTCTCTTGTTTCTTCATATCCACTACAGCATTAGTCACCATGTCATGGATTGAGGTTTTGCCATCAGCTTTAGCGAACTGCCTGGCCATGGCACCTGTGAAAGCTCCTCTGGCGGCCATACCTCCGGCAACTGATGACATCAGAAGCAAGGTGTGAGGCCTCTTAAGTACTACGTAGTTAGGATTACCTGGTGGGCGACCACGGCTGGCATCTGCTCCACTGATCTTTGGTGTGTTTAGGTGAGAGTCATCTTGACAGGCCTGGATTAAGATGACCTACAAAATTAAATGGTAAATAGCAGTTCTTATCCAAATTTACATCTCATTTTTGCGCATTAGGTTATATTCTGTTACTTCTACTCAATTCAATTCATGACAATATGGATATCAATCAAGATATATGGATGCCGCATGTCACTGTCACCATTGCGTTCTGAAGGCAAAGCTAGGAGAAGTTTTTCCAGTTATCTTGCTATTGAACATGGATATTCTTACTTATTTTGAACTTACCATTGGTACATGGGCAGTGGCTATCCCCTCGAGTATGGAAAGCAGGTAGTAAATAGGCACTGTAGAGTTGTTACTTCCACTCAGAATCCCAGCGCAACCATGTGACATGATAGAAACGACGAGAAATGATAGACCTTGTTGGATCAGTTCACGAAGCTGAGCAATGATGACATTAGGCAGATCATCAGCACTCTTCCATTCTATCTTTTGTGTCTTTATTCCGGCATGTACAAGTCCATCCTCCATATTACTTGCCTCCTCCATAGCACCATCTCTTCCCTCTGTGTTATAGAGGACTAACCCACATCGTTTTGTCTCAGTCTGTAGGTAGGGTATGATGTACTGATCGCTGTGATCAAACAGTAGTTTGATGTCTTCTGTGTTAAGAGGATAATTCTCTGCTAGCTGTCTTATCACTTGTGTTTCATCTGCCCAAAAAATTACAAACTTCATATAAACGTTATAACACTATAACGGGTGGCAGGGTGGTGTAGTGGTAAGGATTTGAGCTTCTCAATCTGAGAGTTGCAGGTTTTTGTTCACCAATGCTGTCATTTTTGGAGGAGAAATCTTCAAATTATATAACCCTTGCTTGCCCACCTTTACGAAGGGGCCTCGAATATTAATAAAGTCCAGATTTTTATATATATATATATATATATATATATATTATATATATAATTGAAAGGAGATTATGATTATGTATGTATATAATAGTATATATATATACATATATTTCTATATATGTATATTTATTTTACTTGGCAGGAGGATCATAATCATGTGTGTCAATCAACAGGGATGGTCTTCTGATCATCATGCGTTTCAGTAGCGGAGATGACAAAAAAATCAGAAAGTTGTTCAGTAAACTTGGGGAGTACAGTGTCAGGATTTTCACAAAACAGTATAGGTGACCTCTATGTTTGGTGTTTTACTATGGGTTTAACATATTTGTGATAGGACACATTGAACGTTAATCTATACAATCAGACACAATATTAACCTGATAACATAGCGAGATTTGTGATGTATGCTTCCAGCTTTCTGTGTCCATCGCCGTTGCTCTGGGAACCTGAAATGTTTAAAGATACATGAATTTAATTAGACAGGTGTTAAATTTGATATAAGTGAAGTGGAGATGTAGGATAGGGTGAGGAAGTTAAATCTCAAAATCCCTGGTTAACATATCAACCATAATGAGCAAAGGAGGAGAGAAAATCATTATTGAGTGCTGAGTATTTGGCGATCTTCTAAAGATTTACAACACACGATTTCTCAGTTGACCAATCTTACTCACATGGATACATGAGTGGATGTGGGACAGCCTGATCCTTGTGATGCTGACAGACACAAGTTTCATCTCCTGTGTAACTGATGGATCTCTGATGTTGAAGGCTGTCTTTTCCTGTTTGGCTGAACCATTCAGGATCGACATCACTTGTTGGCACAGCTTGGGTGGTGAGGAGACAGTGGGCACAGTAGAACACATTCTCATAACGGACCCCCTTCCACACAGACTTGAGGTAAGTTGTCAGTTTTCTGAGGCAGCTGAGCTGATCCTTCCATGCCTCACAGATCTTTTTGGCTGGTGTGAGGGTGACAAATGTTACGCACTTTGAGGCAGCATCATGTAGTAGATATTTGAACATTCCGTTGCCTTCTGTCACCTTTGCCCCATTTTCCCCGGCTTCGGCATGATTGAATGGATTTGTGTTAATGTCGAGATATGCTGCTGTGATCAGCGAATGTACATATGCTGGGATTGGGAGACCCCTCAGGAACAAATCTACCTTCAGTGGGATGAGCTGTGTAAGGAATTTGGGAATCTTCAACTTTTTGTTGGCAAAGTAAGGAACGATGTATCTGTTTCCATATTTGTGTGTCAGATGGAAAGTTTGCAGTATGGTCATCCCAATCTCAGGCGGAAGTTCTGATTCCTGTTCTAGTATATGGTAGAGTAGAGCACCCTCCATTACTCCTGTTGACTTAAACTGCTCAATCATCTTCTCATATTTACTTCTTTCTATTGTCTGTTCGTTGAAATTGTATGGTGAGAACACTTCTAATCTGTGATTCCAGGCCTCCTCTTGCGTGTGATTATAGAGTGTTTCAATGAGAGTGGTGAGAACTTCTGGACGATGGAATATCAGGTTAGACAAGCTCCCAATGTCTTTGAACCACATGATCCTTCCTGTATAATGCAGATACTGGAGCGCGACATGCTCTTCGTCATCGGGAAATTCTGCATCTATTTCTGACAGAGTGAGGAATGGCGCATCAGTTTTGCTGGTCATTTTGATGAGCAGGCGATACCAACTGGCTGGTATTTCTGTAATCAACGCTGATCCAGCAGATGTGAGAACATCGATGAGATTCTCAATGTCTGATATCTGTTTACATGTCTGTTTAGATTCCTTGGAAAAATCTAAAATGTTCTGAGTCGTCATCAACTGCTTAGACGTGTCTGTGAAACTAGTCATTGATAATACAGGGCTTGAGGATGCTGCTACATTCTTCTCATCTTTGATTATTCGGCATCGCAGCTTTTCTGTCATATCCACCAGCTGCTGCTTTCTTAGACTGAAACATTCATCGGATAGTTTGTCACAATGAGTGAGGACAACCACGGGTAGACCAAGGCTAGGACAAGCAAGATAAAGCTGTGCCAGCCATGCAAGAGCTAGATCTTGGCTGGCTGCTTCCTCTCCTACAGATGAGGCCATTGTGTCAAATTCCTCAATATCAATCACAAGCAAGGGCACACATTGTGCCTTGAAGGTGAGTTGATACGAAAAGTTATATATGGCTTGGCCCCCAAAGTCAGTGAACACCAGTTTCGAAGACTCATTGACTTCTGCTTCGCACACTTTGAAAACCTTTGTGGCCTCATCCAGCTTTCCTTCATCGGAATGACGTTCTGTCAGAACTCTTTTGTTCTGTTGGACACTCTTCACTAGGCTAGTTTTTCCTGCTTTGCTCTGTCCGATGACAGTGACAGGAATCAGACGCTGGTTTCTGCCTTTCTCCAACTGAAGGTCATACAAGTATTTCCTTACTGCCGTTACTCCTTGTTGAAGGACAGCTGGAGGTGGAGATGTGAGAGAAAAGCATCCCTCACACCTTACTGTTTCTAGAGTGTCGATACTGAACAAGCCCTCAGGTATGGTTGTCAGTGCGCGGCTCCGTTCAACATCCAAAACTTCCAGCTTTGACAGGAAGCTGACGCTGTAAATTATAAAAATGGACAATTATAGCTACAGAGAAAAATAATAGAATAATAAAGAACAGAACAGGTTTACAGATAAAACATTTATTCACACTGACTTGAAGTAATGTCAAAGACCGATCCGTCATTTTATTGAGGAAAGGAATTAGAAACCGCTGTGTTTGTCAATGTCAACTTCATGTGACAAAATTTGATTTAACAAATTGAGCTGGAAACATTACAAAAACTGAATTAACACCTTTTGTATTGAGTTGCCCACTTCCACAATGGGAGGGGTAACTCCATACAAAACTAAACATCATCGCAAATGAGTAAAAGAGAGGTGTTCTGTTCTGTTTGGGTATCGGGCCTCCAGTGTGTCGATTAACAGACAATTGTAGTGTAACTTCAAATGACAATTACTAAACCCTCAAGTTATTATATTTGTCCTCATAATCCTTTTAATATAGCCAGACTTTAGTTGCTATACATCAATCAGCATTCTAATTGGAGCAAAACTTTAACATGGTCTGTCAGTGGGCTTTCACTGGTCCATTTTAAACTACTAGGCTCGCCCTTGGAATGGACTAGGACTGCGTTAATTTCTCTCCGTTCATCCTTTTCCGCCTGTGATTTTTATCATTTTGTGCAAGGTTAATCATAAACCATCATAACAATAGTTGAGCAAATTACTCTATTTAACTAGTATGTCAAGTAAGGGCTACAAAGGGCAGAATGATAATGCAACCGCATGCACGCACATCATGCCATGTTTCATATTCTATCTTTATAATATTAATGTGATATATCGCTTTTTAACTCTTTTCAATATTGTATTGGTGATCATGTCCAATAATTATTCCCAGTTGAAACCTCCCAAATATTTGACATTGAGTCGCAGTGACCTCTGGAAGATCACTTTGGGGCAAAAAGCGCCCTCTGTGCTTTGTTTTTGAGGTATTTGATTAGTTAATGCTTTCATATTATAGAGGAGGCATGGCACTATCATTAGGAGTGACATTTTAGTGAAATGTTATGTTTTTAGGTCTCCTGTCTTCGTGACTCGAAAATGTTTTTTTGCAATAGTCATATGGCCATTTCTGACCCCGCATTATATGTGAACCCAATAATGCATAAAAAAAATTTCCAATTTATTGTACCATTTTGGTCTTTTACTGTCACTTCCATCAATAATCTCACCAGCTTACAGTTCCTGGCTGTCACAACTGTAACAGATAATAACCCAAATTTTCACTAATTACGGTCAAAATTTTCCAGCCAAAATTCAGAAATCAGTCAGTCAAATTTATTGTCAGCATGATGAACAGCAGGAGATTGTCTAAATTTTGATCGAAGCGATTATTGATTATGGCTTCACATCTTGAGATTTTCGGATTTTTGTGGCTAAACTAGCGTTATTAGGTCCAAAACATGCACTCCTTTCCAGCCAAAAAATGAAAATAGGCTAAACAACATGTTATACACACCAGCTTCCATTAAAGTAGAGAGTATATCTAAGGTTTTGATCGTGGCATTTGATGATAAGTTCAACGGTTATAGTAACTTACTGCATTATTTTTCCCGATGCTGCCTATATGTTTTCAATGTATTTTAGTTAATGTACAATTAATGAAGTGAGAAACTTGCGGTTTAAAAAAATTTGAGAAATTAAACATAAGTCAGACTACTAGCAACAAGTCAGTGAAGGAATTTTTGAGATGGGACAAGTAGTTCCTGAGAAACTGATGTGATGAGATGATGCTTTTCTCTGCAGCCCATCCCTACATTATTTTCCCCTTGTTATCTTGAACCTCTTATATTGATTCAATCTGTATTGATAGTTTTCATTTTTCTCTGAGTCAATGGAGAACAAAAATAAATGTTGTTTTACAGAACTGTGAAATCCTCACCATGCAATTAATTTTTGATGCATAATAATATTGAATCATATTCCTGGTCACCCAGGCAGCCTACAATACCTCTGTGTATTTCATCTCTTCAGATGCAGCCACTCGCACCAAAGAGAATCATAGCAGGTAATACTTATTATGTAATTATTGTGTGTATATATATATGAATAATATATTTATATGTTCAACACATCATTAATAACATCAATATCATAAATAATAATATCAGCTATTGTTTTTCTTACTCCCTTGTTGCTCAAAAATGTATTTTATCACAAGCTGCGTATTGACTGAATTGCAGGACAACCTGACTGGCTTTTTTTTGCTCTTGATTTATCCCTGCTAATAATAAAATTCTCAAAAATTAATAGTCAAAGGTGCTGATATATGGGGATAGAAACTTTGTTCTGCACTTTTGTTAGATTCTTGATGCTTTTGGTTGATATTGTCATCCAGTGGAATATATGAGCATGTAATAGAAGGAAAACAGGAATTTCGCACTAAGGCGATTACAGGTGTGTGAAGTTTTCGCTTTATTGTATACTCAGTCTGCAGATTTCAGACCGGCCACAATACAATATGCAAACCTCTTGTGGGGATATTATAGTCCATAGTTATGTCGCATCTACGGCAGCAAACAGGAGAATTTTCTATACGAACATCAGACACATTAACAACATCCAATATCTTAGCCAGCATCATCATCAGTACACACAAACTCGACTCGAGGACACGCTAGTAACAGACAGAAAATTTAACCTCGATCAAAGTTAACTGAATCAAAGTGAACCTCGATCAAAGGCATCTGAATTAAATCAAAGTACTAATTTTAATATCTGTACCCACTCTTGCAGCCGATCAACCCACTCTTGCGGCCGATCAACCCACTCTTGAGGCCGATCAGCCCACTCTTGGGGCCGATCAACCCTCTTTTTGAGGCAATTGTAAAATATTTTTTTCTTGTTTTTTTTTGCTGATGTGCGTCAGCAGTTTTTTAATGTGTCTGGAACCATGCTATATAAGAGCATGGTTCACCAATGGAAAGGCCTCTTTGTTTGCAACTTCATTTGGAGACAGGTCAGTTTTTTAAACATGGAACTTTTACAGTGTTTATCATAATATTTTCATTTACATTAGTGATATTTATAGGGAAATAGAACTTGCCTCATTATTTGATAATGGCACAGTATAACACTTGGTTGGATTATATGTATCATCAAATAATTTAGTTAAATGAATTAAATTGAGCATGCATGGCATCATCAACTAGAAATAATAACTTGTTTAATCAGACATGTATTGTTAAGTTGAATTGCGTTTGATTTTAAACTTGAAAAAATTAAGGCATGCTCTTAAGTCAAGTGTTCAATTTTGAAATCAAATGAGATCACATCTAAATAAGTCAGCGTCATATAGTGAGAATCATCATGCCAACCTCTTGAACACAGATCTCAGTAGCCGAGAGTTAATGTGGTGACTCCATAACCTGAAATCCCACAGTTATTCTAAATCTACCTCGGTTTGATTGACAGGCCAATCTCTCACTGTTATGAAATCCTACAAAGCCTACAATCCACTGCAAGCCACACAAGCAAGTCATAGCATCTTACATATTTATATATATTTTACATATCTTTTTTTTGAAAAGATAATTGACATGGTTGAAGGAAGCCCAGGTTTGGCAAACAATCTCTCACCACATGTTTGTATATGTAATTATTCTTAGGCCTAGGGTCCACACGGAATCGAGGGGGAGGATGAGATACACATGGCACTCACATAGCGATTGTAACTGACCCGCCACATTTATTTATTTGGGTGTGCCATAGGTTTCAAAAACTGAGACCGGTATGACAAACCAACTGCGTCCTACCAACTGAGCTTGGTGAGAAGAGTTTTGTAATTTTCCCTATACAAATATTACATAACTTTATCATAAGTAACTGCCTGACTAGAAAATACATGTTAATGATCAAGTGACAGTGAAGCTCAAAATATTAAAAAAATGTATGTATAACTCGTGGCTAAACCAAGGAGTAACAGTCCCCTGTTACTCCTTGGCTAAACCAAGACTTGGTAGTTTATTGGGAGTTTTGCTATGTTGAGCTAAGCAATGGTAATGGCCTTAATAATGGCACTGAGAGGAAAGAAGACTGACACACAGGCAATATAATATACCCATATCTGATGCTATACTCCCTCTTCCTCCTCCAGCTGTTGACCAAAATGAGTTGAGATGACTGATGTAATAGTGAACACACCTTTATGTTCACCTTTATGTACCAGCCAACGTATTTGATGGAGCCGAGTTTGACAGCCAGGGATTAAGTACTGTGTACCAGCAACAAAAGGGGCCAGCATGAAAATGTTGAAAACAAGCTTGGCGGCCGGGCAGTGATGCATGTTACGATGAGAGGATTAGAGACCAGATTTATAGTGCATGAAGGCAAGCATGGACACAAGTTTCTACAGGGTCTGTGGGTGGGGGAAAAACGCACAGACAAAGCTGTTAGAATGCTGCTCGTTAGTGATTTGTGATCTTCACGTTTGTTTGGATGCTAGTCTCAAAGCAAACACGGTATGTGATATACCTGGGCAAAAAAATACCCCTGCGGTCTCTATTATGAATATCCATGTTCAGCTTCTGCTAGCATTCAGATTTTGGGAAAAAACTTTTCCAAAGAGTGCGTTGGTGTTTCTTTGCTTTTTTATCTTTTGGGAATAATGATAGTGTGGTCTTTATCTCTGTTGATAAATCAGTTACATTCAATTTACCACCCTGAGAAGCTTTCACTGAAGTTCGGTTAGAATTTTTTCGGGATAAAACCCTAGTTTGGCAAGATCAAGGGCATATTGAGGTTTCTTCATTACAACCACAATCGGCTGCTTTGTCTGTCTTACCCGGTGGCTAATAATATATGAACACAATAGGCCTATATTTATCATTTTTCTCAAATCTTTCCCATTTATTTGTACCACCAAAAGTGGATTCTATGCTGCTGCTTTCCAGTTTTTATTTCAGCGCCATTGACTGCCCGGTGACTTGGTGTGATCCAACCAGTTCGACAGAACTGGTATATGGTGATAGAGGCTATGATAATTGTATGATATGATGTAATGCTAGGCAGTTGGGGCTGCAAACAAGGTCACACGAACAGACAATTGAGGCGAGATATGAACACTTACTAGGGAACACCACGAAGCTAAGTTGTATATCATGTATTGCTACTTCCATCAAAGTTTAGATCATTTGCAAGCTTGGTTTAATTGTTGCATACATTGGCCTGCTATGTACTTGGTTGCTGGTAGCTGAGCTTTTAAGCAAGACCTGTATAGCTTGCTAAATTGAGTTGAAAGGCTTTCAGTTTAAAGTCCCCTTTTTTCCGCTGTTTATAAAATATCTAGGGGCCAGCACATAAATCCACGATAGCATAATCATAAGTGCTGTTTATTCCCTTCACAAACAACCCTAGTGTTTTAGCTTGCAGAGCCCTACAGGTATACTCTTTACCATATGAACTATGGAATCGCACTGTTTCCCTCTTTCACCGCTGCTTACAAAAAATATATAGGGGGATGCGCATAAATTCTTGACTTATTCCTGTGTAACTGGTATTGGTATGTCCCCCAACTATCCTGAATAAGTGTTGAGCCATACTTTAAAACATGAACAAGTTGATAGGGTGTAAAAAAAACTGGCCAATTAAAGTTGAGTCACCATTATTGCAAACAATTGGATGTAATATTGCCAAAAAACTTCAGTTTAAGTGATCAGTTATGACTGAGACTTTATTGTGAAAGGCATAGAGAGATTGATTTAACCAACAATGATCAATGTGGCATTTGATGTCTTTTCACAACTCACTAAAAATTATTTGAATGTAAAGTGGGAGCGAGTGTCATTTACAAATTGTAGCCGTTTGAGTTTTGAACAAAGCTGATAAGTTTGCCGTGTTGGTAAAAAAGTGTGCCAGGTTCAAAAGCTTGCCAGGTACAATAGCTGGCCAGGTACAATAGCTTGCCAGGTACAATAGCTGGCCAGGTACAATAGCTTGCCAGGCTAACGCACTACATACATATTGAGGTGCAAAGGTCATTACTTTCCTTTCACTGCTTTACCTCTGATCAAGTGACAGTGGAGCTCAGAATATTGAAAAACCCTCCAGCTTCCCCGTTTACCACCCTACATGTCTGTACTCACATTTTGTTTTGTATAGTTGTAGATAGTGTGGAAAGAGTGTCATTGGGACACCATGTGGAGTGAAACACCCTTATTGAACGATTTGGAGACCAACGCTTATCCTATTTGAAGGCCGACCATCCCCACGATCTAGAGATCAACAGTTGCGTTTGAAGGCCAATCTTGAAGCCAGCGACATACAATCACTGAGAATTAATTTGTCACAGCTGGGGTGAATCGGTATTCACCAAAATGTCGGCGTCGTATTCTTTGCCAAAATACTTTTACTCGATTTATTTTAATTCAAGAATGATGACCTGTTACTGAAATGTTTTGATGTGTTGTACAAATTAATACCTGAATCCAATGATGAAGTTGCAGCCTGTTGATTGATTATGCAGCAATAATTGACATGAGAAAAAACACATGATCTGTGTTATTGATATTAAGTTGATTTATTTCTTTGCTTTTAGTTCAGCTATCCCGATTTGCCCATCCTGTCAACGGTGTTTTACAGCTCTGTATGTCAAGAGTATGAAATGGTAATCAATGTACTGTGTTGGACAAATGAAACAGAACTACATTTCTGTGTGGGGGAGCTGTGCAGATATGACAATGACAGAAACAAAACAATTGTTCATTTGTGTTCCTTGTGACAGAAGGAAATGATATGTATAGTCTGGCAGCTAGTTCCGCTAGTTGTGCAATATTGTGACCCTGAAAAAAATTATATCACTTCTCAGTAAAAATTGAATGAAGTGCTAGGCATTGCCCTCTTTTTCATATATGGCACCTGTGAGGTATCAAAACATAGTGCTGTACCAGCCAAATATGCTACCCCTTTATCTTCATTAGAGAAATGTTATGATTGCTGGAATTTGTTAGCTTCTATTGTACAATGTTCCGACAATGAAAATATACTAATTATTAACCTATATAGAAATAATTAGGAATTAAACATAAGTAGAAGTCGTAGCATTTTGCGGACAGCAATGTGTGGCAAATTGTTATACGTACAAAATTTAGTGGGATTTCACATGCATGATGTGGCCTAGCCTTAAAAATCCATGGATAACATAACATAGTAATATCCCCAGGCCCGATTCCAACAAACTGGAAATTACATCCTAGAATTTATTTGTGGCCTTTTATATTTTATGCTAAGGGCAGCAAAAATGTGGCAGAGAAAAACAGAAGATTTTTATCATCAGCCATTGGCGGCCGTTATTCCAAACACTCTTTGCTAGTCTTTATCTTGTATTAAATGCAAAACCTTACGGTCAATATTTCACAATTCATCTGAAAACTCACTTGATGACTACAAAAGGAAAACAAGGACGAATCTCGGTGATTAATTGTTATTTATTAGGAGATACTGCATGGATCATGTTTCCATTTCAAATTCATGGAATGAATCTCTTTTTCTTTCATTTATTGACCAAGTGTTATAGATTCTTGACTTTTGCAAAGGTAAATTTAGCAACAAAAATATCTAGAATGCTTAGTCATTGCGAACGAATACAAGGACCCAAGTGATATCAAATTAAATAATTATAGGACGCTGTGGAGCCTAAGCATGCAAAATCTTCCATCGGACAGGTTGATAAAAGTTTGGATAGAAATTGATAAATCTTGTAATTTTGATTTCATTTCACATAAATACTTTGTTTGAGGCTGCTCTTTTGTATCACATCTCATTCTCCATATTTTATTCTATCATGTGAGCAATTTTCAGCTCTAGAATCCGAATATTGAGGAAGTTATGGCCTCTCAAACTTCCAGGGTGATTGCCTTCAATCGGCATTGGGAATAAGCGGATGTTTCCCCTGGGGTACGTCACATAGACATGTGTTTTGTCTATGGTCATAATTATTATGAGTTATTAGTTAATACACTAATAATCACAAAGATAAGATGATGATCAAAATTCAGACCTGGGTGGGATTCGAACGTGGTTCCCCATACCTATAGGCAACGACGCTACCATCACGCCACTTGGACCAACTAGGATAGCTAGTAGACAATATAGCTCTGTGTTAGCGGCGTTGCCTGCAAAGCCATTTGGACCTGGGTTCGAGGCCGTTACAGATCTGAACATTTTGATCATCAACATATTTATTAGTGTATCGTAATAAGTATGATTGTTGTGACGTACCCTAGGGATTGCCGGCTGATTCTTACTGCCGATAAATTGCCGTCACCTTGAAAGTTTGAGAGGCCATAACTTCCTCAAAATTTGGATTCTAAAGCTGAAAATCGCTCACATGATAGAATAAAATATGGAGAATAAGATGTGATACAAAAGAGCAGCCTCAAACAAAGTCTTTAATATGGTTCAGCTGGGCTGAAGAGGTTTACAACCCTGAAATTATTAGTAAAATTTGTGGAGCTGTCAGCCTAGTGCGGCAAATTGATATTTAAGTACAAGATTTAGTAGGACTTTGTCGCATGACGTGGCCTAGCCTTTAAAATCCATGGATTATATAACAATATAACCAGGCCAGCTTCCGTCAAACTGGAAATAAGTTCTTAGAATTTATTTGTGGCCTTTTATGTTTGATGCTAAGGGCTGCAAAAAACAGGAGAGTTGTATCATCAGCCATTGGAGGCCATCATTCCAAACACTCTTTGCTAGTTTTTATCTTGTGTTAAATGCAAAACCAATTATGTTCCATCGAAAGGACAATATTTCACAATTAATTTGAAAACTTACTTGATGACTACAACAAGGCAAATAAGGACGAATCTTGGTGATTGGTTGTTATTATTAGGAGATACCGCATGGGTCAAGTTTGCATTCAAAATTTATGGAATGAATCTCTATTTCCGTCATTTATTGACCAAGTGTTTTAGATTCTAGACTTTTGCACAGGTAAATTTAGCAAAACATGTTTAATCATGCAAAATCTTTTCCTCATATGTACAAACTTGCCAGTAAACATTATAATCTAAAGCATATTGAAGATGACAGATAAACTTATGTGTCTGTTGTAAGTGTCATCAGCAGTAATTGTTCCTATTTAATGATAATTAGTGAGCTATAATTGACTGTGTGGTAGTTACTGTAAAAATACCACAAATATTGTGTCCTAAAATAGGCAAAGGTTATAAATATCCTCCTAAGTTGCATTCTGCCCATTCCAATCATATATCAATCGAGTGATAATAATAAACGTTCAGTCTGCAACAAGCCTCTTTTAAACCATTTTATGTTCAAATACTTTGATACCGATAAAGTCTAACTTACGAGTCAGGCAGCCTCTTCAGCCTATTACTGGACACACCTAACTCCTTCAGATAAGTGAGCCTACCGATTTGATCAGGTAGAGAGTGTAGCTGATTGGACCATGCATCTAATTTCTCAAGCTTTGGCAGTGAGCATATCCTGTAAAAAATTATAAAACAATTATAATGACAAGTTGTTATATTGTGATCGGTATTATAATAATGTATATATATTTATATTTAGAATAGATGTTGATGCTGGAGCTGATACTGATCCCTTATATTAAATAATCATTTTTTTATCGTTATTAGATATTATTATTAACTAGGAGCATATAAACAAGAGTGCTGCAGGAACACTATTACCACATTTGCGATTAGTTTGAGACTAAGGCCGGATGCATCGAAACTTTTACGTTGGAATCGGGTCCAATACATGAAGTGTATGAAGTAAACTTTCCAATACTACCATTTAATCAAAAATATGTGTGAATTTATAATATACTCATAATGGTGGATCAGGTCAATCCAGTAAATGTTCTCATTTCCGGTAACACCAACACACTGCATTGTGGGATATTACATGGAAAGTCCTGTATCCTTTGCACAACAACAGGAGTACCATATGCACACTATTATCACATCAAATTTTCAGCCTCGGAGTCCTACATCAATATTTCGTAAAGTAAATGCATCCAAATCTAACACATGATTATAAATGTAATGGGTTTATTTATTATATACAAAGCTGTCTGCTATTCTATTCTATTCTTTCACATGTCAAGGTTTGTCCCTTCTCATGTCCAAGTAAGACAATACATAATTTCATTTTATTTGTAGGTTTCAATTGAGATCCGAAAGTAAACATGCAATGTTTTGGGCCCAAAGTCTATCATTTTGATTCTGTAGCACTAGATAGATCAGTAATTTATTTATGTCATTATCGCTAGCAATACAAAAACACTACATTGTGGAATACTGAATTGAATACCCTGTAGTCAATGTAAAGCAACAGCAAACATATAGAGTATATTTACAGGTGTATATTTGTTGAAGAACAAGAACGTGAGGCATCCCAACGGACACTGAACCAACCCAGTGTTGAGATTGGGAGGCAAATCATATCGGTTAATGTAAATGAAAAAGTGCAATCTTTAGAGTTATTTGCAGTTGTTTCCAAATCTTTGCCTTGATTAAAACAAAAGATCAGATTTTAAAACTAAACATAGAATTAGTGATACAACTCAATACATCAAACAGTATGATAGAAATTGATTAGTAAGGGGAGGGAAACGGAATTTAGATTGGCTATGTTGTTGCTTCATGAGCCTAGTCTCATCGAACTGTAACCGACAGTAACTCATCTCTGTTAATAATGTAACAGTATTTGGTGCAAAAATAATCATGTCTGTCTTTGTTCCTAAATATATTACAAAAATTGTGCCACAAAGATTCCTGCATTTTCATCTCTCAGGAGGCAAGTTTTAGCAATAGCATGTTTTCAATGATGAACTTTGGTCATGATGTGAGGACAATTTCTCTCCATTTAGATAAGTCAGAACAGGATTACAATTACGGTCAACAAGTTATTTTTAATTTGCTTTAATTATAAACTTTTAGAAAACCTCAATAAATAAATAAATAAAAAAAAAATAAAATAAAAATGCATCACAAATGGGAAACTCATAATTTTTTAGTTCCACTATGAAAACTATCACCGATGATTTCACCAAGTGTCACTGATTGTCAACAATCAATTTTCTATAAGGGAATGCAGATTTATTAAAATCTGTTACATAATTTACAATAGTTTATTAGAAATATTTTGTAATAAGCTGAAACTGAGTATTATCTGTAATAAATCATGTTGTACATTTATTTCAGAATTTTAAGTTTTGTAGCTGCAGGGAGTTGTGCGCTTGTTTCTGCGATGCGTTGAATGCATTTTCCACCCCTGGCAAATTTATCATCATTCACCCTCATTTGCATATCTACTCATCTAGTTTGTGTGTGTGCTGTTTCCTAATAAGTGTTAATACCATAGAGTTGGTATGTAATTGTCAATTGTCAATCATTGAGGGGCGTTATATATTGTATGCTACTCCTTGTTATGACAAGTAATTTATTCTCTGTCCTATTTTTTATAGTCCGCTGGCTACAGAATAAAACCATAGTATTTAGCATAATTTGATTTTTCAGAAGATTGATTCATTGGGTGACTTAAATAAATATGATACAAATACATTTGTCTACAAAAATCTGTATCCAACAAGGTGCACTGAAGACCAGCTTTAAATGAAAACGAACATGAAGGTCACTGATTCACCCTTATCACCGCACTTCCTGTATCCCAAATGTAAGAAATCCTAAAAAATATTAAAAACTTGAAAAATAGCGTCCAAGCGGTGGATTGAACTTGCTACTTCATGATCAAAAGACATCCACACTTACCGCTCAGCCATCCAAGCCCTAAGCTGTAACTTGAAAAAGTGCTAGCCATAAACCAACTGGCAGCTACGCTATGCATAACGTGACACTGCGGGTGGCACAATGACGATGCGGGTGGGGACATAATGCAAAGTTACCGCAGCGCAATGTCCTATCTGTACTGTTTTTTTAAATCTATGGTTAGTACCATGACCATTATTTGGGGAGCAGCGCATACTGGCACATCATCGCCACATCATAATTTTTGGGCACAGTCATACAAGCAGTGCTTGGAGCCAGCTGGTCTAGCTTTGAGTATGAGAGTTAAGTTGTTAAATAATAATGACGTAGAGGGATTATGTTTTTGTCCTCAAATCAGAGTGACACAGATGGAAAGGTATGTTTGCAATGATTATTCATCTGTTATATTTAATATGCTATTACACATTTGCGATTTATTTGATGCACCTTTTTCATATTATCTATTTACCAATCGTTATCCTTCTATCATCACAAAGTAATTGAACCTTGAATTGATTTCTCAAAGTAATTGAACTGTTATTTGATTTCAGTTTTACGAGCAAATATACACCTCAACTCTGTAAATCCTGTCACAAATCACTCAAGTGCAGAAACAGTAAAACTATCCCTGACAAGTGACTAAACTACACGAACGCCCATAGCTCACGCTACGCTCAGATGGAGTATATTATCAATTTTTGTCAGGTGTGAGCAGTTAGCACAAACTCAGCTATAAACAACCTGATAAAAACGATTCAGAGCTATCACTTCCAGGGAGAGATACAAGTACTGGTAGCTAAAAAAAGCTCAAAAAAGCTTTGGCGTTGTATTCTCTAGAACCATTTCTAGATGACCAAAATATACTCTGGGTCGGAGGAAGACTTCGGAACTCTCTCTCGGCATATGAAAATTGCCATCCAGCCGTTCTTCCAAATACAGAACCACTTATGAATGTCTTTATCAGACTCAAACATGCAGAAGCTGCACACCAGGGTACAAATACCACAGTAAATGCCATAAGGTCGGCAGGTATCCACCTTGTTGGTAACGGCATCAATACGGTATCCTCGGTTATTTATAACTGCATCAAATGTAAGAAAATCCGAGGTGCTCCAGTTAGCCAAAAAATGGCAGATCTCCCCTCATCTAGGGTGCAGCCTTCTCCCATTTCACTCACACTTGACTGGATGTCTTTGGCCCTTTCATGGTCCAGGACTACAGGAAACAACTGAAGAGGTATGGCCTGATATTTACATGCATGGCAAGTAGGGCTGTCCATCTCGAAGTCTTGGACGGTCTCACCACTGACTGCTTCATCAATGGAATGAGGAACTTCCTGGTTATCCGGGGACCAGTACAAGTGTTCTATTCGGACAGAGGTACAAACTTCGTCGGTACCGATAATGAGCTCCAGAAAGGATTAGATGTACTGCCCACACAAGGGCTGAAGAAATTTCTGGAATCTCGTCACAGCACCTTCAGCTTCAGCGTTCCGTATGCCAGTCACATGGGAGGCGCATGGGAACGCTTTATCCGTACAGTTTGGAATGTGCTGCATGGTATTCTTTGCGAGAGGAAGTCTACTTGGCTGGATTCGTCAAGCTTACTTACATTAATGTATGAATGCATGTACATAATCAACTCGAGGGCTCTTACTACTCAACAACTCAGCAAAAACTCATCCAGTGAGCCTCTCCCTCTGACACCAAATAATCTACTGACGATGAAACACCAAGGTCTACATCCGCCACCAGGAAAGTTTGAGGAACCAGACATCTACAGCAGAAAGCGATGGAGAAGAATACAGTATTTGGCGGAGCAGTTCTGGAGTGGATGGAAGGAGGAGTATTTACAAACACTTCAAACCAGATCCAAGTGGAATGAGACAAAACAAAACAGAAAGGTGACGTGGTACTCCTGAAGGAGGAGGATACACCAAGATGTGACTGGAGACTTGCCAGAATCCTCAAGGGTATAGAGAGCCCAGACAGCCTGGTCAGGAAGGTGGAGCTGAAGACTTCGTCAGGGCAAGTGTACCCGTGCCCTATCCACAATCCGATACTACTTGACCCCAGCCAAACTGAAAGTTGATTGGAAAACCAGAGGTTCTCGGTGGGCGTGTAGCTGCGGGGAGTTGTGCGCTTGTTTCTGATGTGCGTTACATACGTTTTCCACCCCTGGCAAACTTATCATCATACACCCTCATTTGCATATCTATTAATCTAGTTTGGGTGTGTGCTGTTTCCTAATAAGGGTTAATACCATGACCATATTTGGGGAACAGCGCATACTGGCACATCATCGCCACATAATAATTTTGGGGCACAGTCATACAAGCAGTGCTTGGAGCCAGATGGTGTAGCTTTGAGTGTTAGAGCAAAAGTTGTTAAATAATAATGACATACTAGGATTGTGTTTTTGTCCTCAAATCAGAGTGACACAGATGGAAAGGTATGTTTGCAATGATTATTCATCTGTTATATTTAATATGCTATTACGCATTTGCGATTTATTTGATGCACCTTTTTCGTATTATCTAGTTACCAATTGTTATCCTTCTGTCATCACAAAGTGATTGAACCTTGAATCGATTTCTCAAAGTAATTGAACTGTTATTTGATTTCAGTGTTACGAGCAAATATACACCTCAAGCTTCGATTTGGTAGTGTCTGATAAAAATTGATAAAAACCCGGCGCACCATAACAGAGAACTGATCTAATATTTGAACAGTAAAAATCACATAAACCAGTTGAGGACATTCCCAATTTTTTTGAGTTGTCTCATTAAAAATAACGTCTTAGAGTTGTATCTTTTGATTATAGTATTAACATGTGGAATAAAAGTCAAGTGGTCATCAATGTAGATACCTAAAAACTTCATCACCTGGGAGGGATTGATGCTACCATTTTCATAAAATACTGGATTTCGGTGTTCTTGTAAATAATTCAAATAAAAATTCAAAAAGACAGTCTTGTCAGCATTTAGGAGCATGTGATTGTTTGCTGACCATAGAGCGGTCTGTTGAATGGCTGGCACAATTGATTGACTATCAGGGTTGCTCACTCTTAAATAGAAAGTGCTATCTTCTGCATACTTCACAGTTTTGAACTCGGGAACTAAGAGATCGTTAATGTATATAAGCAACAATATTGGCCCCAGCTTTGTGCCCTGTGGAGCTCCAAAATTGATGTCAATGTATTCGGAAGTGGAGCTGTTGAATCTCACCCACTGCTTGCGTCATTTCAGGAAGTCTGCGATGAGTCTGGTAATCTGAGGGTGGAAGTTGTGGTTGTTCATTTTCTGCAGTACTATGGATGGTTGCAGCCAATCAAAGGCTTTGGAAAAGTCCAATGGCGCTAGCTGGATATACTTGGTTTGGAGTTTGTCGAGATCTGCTGTTATGTCATCAACAAGCTGGAGTATTGCATCAATGGTGCCTACTTTCTCCTGATATGCATACCGTGTTAGCTCAATTGTTTCCTGCAGTTTGCCCCACATTTCGTTAATCATAATTTGTTCGGCCAGTTTTCCAAGATGGAATAGCAAGGATATAGGCCCATAATCTTTGTATTTGCTAGGCTGTTTGGTTTTAGGCAGTGGTTTTACTTCTGCACTCTTCCTGATATCCGGATACTCCCCACAGTCTATCATTGTGTTCATTATGTGATGTACCGATTACACAGGTCTTCACGTCCGTCTTTTGACACCCAGGATGGAGAATCTAGAGTGTTACATGCCTTGGTATGGTTGATTTTACTGAGCAGCACTTTTATCTCACCTAAACTGATGTGTTGTAGAGGAGTATGTGATGATGGTGTGTCAGGTAGGGATTCTTGGTTGATTGGCTGTTTTGGTTGTTGGTTGTGAGTTTTTTTACAGTTGCCCACCACTTTTTAGCATTTTTGTTGTCATTCAGCTGTTTGCCTACAAACTTCCTCTTGCTAGTTCTAATCATTTGCTAAACCATCGACTTGAGCTGCTTGTAACCAGAACTGCCTTTGTTGTATGCTTTGTCCCTGGCTGTGATGGTTTTATCAATGTCTGCAGTTATCCAGGGCGGCTTGTCCTGTCGCTGTTTTTTAATCTGGTACGGACAATGTTTATCAAGGAGCTGATCGATAGATTCGTGCAGATAAACAGCCTGTTGGTGAACATTTTGCTCGTTGCGAACATTACTCCAATCATTTTGTGATAATGATACCAGAAACTCATTCTTGCGACCTGGAGTGATGAGGCCTATTTTTACTGGGATGTAACGTTTGTGTTTTGCTGGCTGTCCTTTCACGAGTACACAGCAGTGATCGTTGTCGCCGAGTGGAGATAAGTTTTCAGCTGCATTGTATTCCTCTACATTGGTTAACACAAGGTCTAGTTTGTTGTTTTCTTGAGTAGGGTAATTAACCAGGTCATGCATGGGCGTCAAAAGGATTCACCAAGGGGTGCTCCTTTTAGCTGTGGAGTAGTTAGTGGCATGTGTAAACGGGGAGGGCGCGGGACGGGTGCCAAAGCGCCCTCCTGCCGACGAAAATTTTTTGAAATTCGAGACCCAAAAAGAGACATTCTGGTACATACCAGCCAACTTTTATGGATGAGCAACACCAAGCATGATAACAAAAATATTTAATAGCAACAGCCTCTTGCCCGGGCCCAGATTGAAAGTTCTAGCGATAAAAGAAAACATTGAGTTCCAATTGTTAAAAAAAAAAAATTTTAAACCTCCCAAGGGGTGCTCACTTGAGCACCCTGAGCACCCCTTCTGACGCCCATGAGGTCATGTAGGTTGAACTGTTCCAATAGATCTTCCACAGCTAATTTATTAAAATCACTATTTATGAGGAATCTTGACTTTGGGTACTTCTTATGCAATTTCAGTAGCGTAGTCGGTATTGTTGTGTTTCTGACCGCTAAACATTAGGTGGACGGTACAAACAGCCAACTATAATAGGAGAGTAGGATTTGATGTTTATTTTTGCCCAGAGTGCAGAGAAAGTGCTGGATGTTTCTGAGGATATAGTTGTTGCATCGAGGTGGTCATGCAAGAAAATCCCTACACCTCCTCCTATTTTTTTTGTCCTGTTGCAAAAGTGGGTTTTATATCCATCGATATTAACAGTTTGCTGTTTGTCATTGTTAAGCCATGTCTCTATGGACAAATAATGCTTGGTTTGTGTATTTCAGCATGAGCCTCCAATTCCGCAAGTTTCCAAGTGTTTAACGACCTGCAATTTAATATAGAGCAGGCTGGATGGGTGACATTTCTTTTCTTTATTAGCTGTACTGGAATGTTGTTGTTATTAAGTGACCTGCAGTTTATGTATTGAACGACAGGATGGCTCTGTGAGGTTTTCTTATCACTCGGTGCAGGTATTGGATCTGGTCTCGATTGTTGAGTGATATGTCTAGTTTTATGTTTGCCAGCTCTGCAGCCTCGCTTAGTTTTCCTTGAGTGTAATAGATTCTTAGTGCCTAGTCCTTTAATTGCACTAGTTTGAGATATAATATCTAAGATCTGTTTGTTGATAATTTGAAATCCATTGCTGTTGCAGTCTTTTAAGTTGAGTATATCTGCTCTGCTATAGCTAGTACGATTATCCGACATATTATATGAGTGGATCGGCAACGCCAATATCTATTCGCACGTATGTTTTCAGAGTTATAGTCCAAGATTTTAGCAGCGTGATCAACTAAATTCACAGAGCACCAGTTAGGTGCAGCCTACCACGGGGCAAACTAGCTAACTAATGTGAACATGTCAACTAACTTGGCCCAACATATTGTACCTCTAAGTGGATCAGTCAATCCAGTATAAGCTCTTATTGCTGTTAATACCAGAATACTGCATTGCGGGATACTAAATGGAATGTCATCTATCCTATATCCAGCAAAAGGAGGGCCATAAAGTAAATTCTCCAATTCTGACAAATGATCATAAATGTGGCATGTCCCATCTAAAACAAGCATAACGCGGTAGTCCCTATTGTTAGTTATTAGCTGATGAAGTCAATCATGCTGAAAATATAATTTTGTTTACAATTTTGTGTTTTCTACTTTTCTGACCAATCAGAATGTCCTCTTTCAGAATATCATATTTTCATTGGCCAATTCTAAATAGAAACTCCTCATTTTGACCTACAAAGCTGTTGCTAGGCACACATGAAGTAAAAGAAAATGGCGGCTGCAGTTAACATTGTGGATTTTGAGACACTGTTGGAGCAAGTAAATGATGATTATTTTAATCTGGGAACTAGAGAAGTTGACAGTGAAGATGAAAACAGTGATTGGACATCTGCATGTGGCAATGACAGGGATCTGGAGTTCGATTTTGCTGAGGAGGAGAGTGAAAGCACCAGTGAAGTGGTAGTGACAATTATTAAAAAAAAGCATCCAGTCACACTCACAGTGAGTGATGCTTCTACAACTAGTAGTACTAGTAGTGGTGATGATGCCACAGCTACTTCTAGCACTGCTGCTGCTGGAGATGCTATAATTCCTAATGTTCTCTCTACTCCTGTGGCTGGTGATGCTGGTGATGCAGCTCTCCTGAATGTCCAAACTGAAGACCCTGCTGGTGACGATGTTCTTCCTCGGACTAAGAGACAGAATTATCTATCCAAATTCAAGTGTCCCTGTAAATCCAACTGCATATCTAAGTTTAACTTGGACACACTTCTTGGGCAACTAGTCTACTATGAATCGCTAACCTCTGCTGAGAAAGACATGCTTGTGCTAGGCAAAATTTCGGTGGCTTTGCACACAAGTTCGAGTGTCGGGCCGCAGAGCAAGCACAAGCAGAAGCAACGAGAACGGAATTCAAACACGAAGGTAGGCCTATGTTGATTTGCCATGTTGGCTGGTATAATAATTGACCAGTTGTCAATTTCCACTCTGCTACTGCAGACATTGATCTTTGAAATTCTACTTTTCTCCTCGCAGGAGAACCTATCTGTAGCAAGACATTGGCATGACATGACGGCCAAACAAGTGCGTCCTCTTATAAGGATTGAATTGAGATCACAATATTTTTGGTTTTGGTTTCTAGGAGTTGTGACCTCGAAGAGGTTTTGTTCCGACAAAACTGGTTTAGAGGAAAAAGTTCTCAAGAGTGCCATTGGAGGAACCCCAGTCGAGCTAACGCCCTCCGGCCTGGACAGCAAGCGCCAAGCCTACCTCTACAAAGAGATAAGGGAATTTTGCACCCCTGAGACAAGAGATCTTGTCTGCCCACCACCTACAGAAGTGCAAGATTACGAAGGAGGAGCAGGGGAACCTTCCACAAAGAAAGCCAAACGCAGTGCCGATAAATGATAACGCTCTCGCTCAAGGGACATGATTCTTAAAAAGCAGCTATAGCTATGAATTACGCAATAATTAATATGACATTTAATATTTAATATTTCAAAAATTATTTACATAGTGCAATAATAAACATAATCATTAAAATTGTCACACTTTTCTGTATCTGTATGTCAATTTTCGTTGTTATTTGTGAATATTTGACCCCCGTTGCTATGGTACAAACAAAGTTCCAGCGATTTGACACATTGTTTCGACTTCGGCGGCCATTTTCTAAGAACAGCCTTTTGCGGCAACGGCCAGGTCGGCGTGACATTTTTCCCGATAACTTTGCGAATATTAATCATAGAAAAAAAGTAAAGGTATCTCCAGAATCACCAAAGAATTCTGCACATGTTGACAGCAATAACTCAAAATTTGATGTCACCTCCTTATGCTTGTTTTTGATGGGACACACCACAAATATGTAATGCCCCATATAATATACAGATTTGTTTACAGCTCTGTTCTTTCACATGTCAAGGGTTTTCTCATGTCAAAGTTAGACGACTCATGATTTTATATTTTTTCTTCGGTTTTGATCTTAGAGTGAAAAGTGAACATGTCATCTTTAATAACAATTAGTAATAAGTTCAATTCAAGAAATGTCAACTAGAACTAGTATGATAGAAATCAATCAATAAGGGAGGGAAGGGAATATATATTGACCATTATTCTTTGCTTCCATGCTCTGCTATAAAAGAGTGAAAGTTTACTTCTCTCCCAATCCACATTTTTATCGCATTTTTTTTTTCTGCATGAATCTAACTCACAGTTGTTGCAAAAAAAAACATCTGTCTTTGCTCATATATATATATTACCAACCAGAAACATGTAAACATTGACCCATGCTTTTATTTACTTTCTATAGAATGTTTGCTACTCCAAATGTTTTTTCATAGCAGAATACCAAAAAGATGTTAACAATTTCTCTTAATTAAGATAATAATTCAGTGCGGAATTACAATCACAGGAATGCATTTCTAGGGCGGGGGCGCTCATAATATTTTGATTCATTTATGAAGACTATCGGCGAAAACTTCACTGAAATTCAACAATTGCCAACAATTGATTTTTAAGTGAATGCAAGTTTTTAAAATCTGTTACATTTGTTATAAATTTGAATTAATCTGTAAAAAGCTTATACTAAGTATTATCTGTAACAAATTTTTGTGTACATTAAATTCAGAGCATTTAATTCAGAGTACTGAAGTGTGGGTTTCTTTTTTATTTTATTTATATTAGCTCTTGATTACAAGAACACAAATTGCTAGCAATTGCGTTTGGTCTGTTACCGCAGTTATTTCATTTTCAAACTTCAAGGTAGCTTTATATTTCGACCTGAAATAATATTTAGTATCATTATCGGGAAATTGTCTTACTAATCAGAGTGAATTGCTCATCATTCTTGTCATACTGAAGACAGATTTCTGCACACATTTATACATCACACAACAGGACAGTTTTTAAAGAGGTTACGAGTATCCATAAAACATGCGTGCAAAATGCACCTTACCTAACCTACCTACCTTTACCTTACCTAACCAGAAAATTAAACTTTTTTACACTAAAATGAGTCACGAAAAGGTCTAAATGGAATACGATCACTGGAACACGGACGCGGATTCTATATAATTTATTTATAGCAGAAAATACCACTTGAAGTACTCAAAATACACAAAATAGTTACTGTTCATCAGAAGCAGCATTGGTATATGAAGGGAAGTAAACTCACCATTTAGATAAGGTTTCCAGACCACACTGCCTGATATTAAGCTCTTTTAGAGATCTGAGATTACTGAGTACTGAAGTGTGGGTTTCTACGTTATTTTATTTATATTAGCTCTTGATTCCAAGAACACAAATTGCTAGCAATTGCGTTGGGTCTGTTACCGCAGTTATTTCATTTTCAAACTTCAAGGTAGCTTTATATTTCAACCATTAATATTTATTATTATTATCGGGAAATTGTCTTACTAATCAGAGTGAATTGCTCATCATTCTTGTCATACTGATGACAGATTTCTGCACACATTTATACATCACACAACAGGACAGTTTTTAAAGAGGTTACGAGTATCCATAAAACATGCACGCAAAATGCACCTTACCTAACCAGAAAATTAAACTTTTTAACACTAAAATGAGTCACGAAAAGGTCTAAATATAATACGATCACTGGAACACGGACGCCTGGAATAAAGGCAACTCAGAGTCACATTAATATTTTACCTCATCATTCAGCAGTTACAACTTCAGGGACAGATTCTATATAATTTATTTATAGCAGAAAATTAAACTTGAAGTACTCAAAATTCACAAAATAGTTACTGTTCATCAGAAGCAGCATTGGTATATAAAGGGAAGTAAACTCACCATTCAGGTAAGGTTTTCAGACCACACTCCTTGATATCCAGCTGTTTTAGAGATTTGAGATTAGATAACTCATCGGGTAATGTGATGTCACGATTATGTGATACATCAAGCTTCTCTAGGCTTGTTAGGGAGCCGATCCTGTAAAGAATAAACTCATGTCATGCAGGAAAATTTACAAATTTACTCAATTACAGATATTTGTTCACTACACCTCGATTATTCTGTCTATGCTTTTGCTGATGTGCATTGATGTCATCTGATTTGGTCTAATTATGATTGTATTGACAGAATTTATATTTCAGAATTTTAGAATCAAAACATCAGAGCAGCACCAACAACACACAAAATAGGTAATGAATTCATCAATTTAAACACGAAAAAACAAATTCTGTGCGCACCCAGTGATGCATTTTTGGAGTAACTTGAGAAAAAGATTGTTAGATTTTTACAACATGAAAAATTAATTACAATGTGCCTCATAGTAATCTCCACTCCATACTCTAACTCTCTCTTGCTTTTCGTATCATTGATAAGTTCTCACGCCATAAAGATCGCCATTAGGTTATCTGTTTGTGGGGGGGGGGGGGGGGGGAGAGAAGATGGAGATAGCTGACATGTTTTCTTCATTTTCTCTTAATATTCTTGTTATTTAACTGATGAAGTCTATAAATTAATTTGTCTTCCACATCACACTTACCGCTTGAGCTGATCACTGTCTGGTATATCTATCTAACTAGTATGTCAAGTAAGGGTTACAAAGGGCACAAATATAATGCAACCGCATGTACACACATCATGCCATGTTTCATATTCTTTCTTTATAATATAAATGTGATATATCGCTTTTTAAATCTTTTTAATATTGTATTGGTGATCATGTCCAATAGTTATTCACAGTTGAAACCTCCTAAATATTTGACATTGAGTCGCAGTGACCTCTGGAAGTTTATTTTGGGGCAAAAGTGCCCTTTTATAAATTGAGCCCTCTGTGCTTTGTTTTTGAGGTATTTGATTAGTTTATGCTTTCATCATATAGAGGAGGCATGGCACTATCAGAATGAGTGACATTTTAGTGAAACTTTATGCTTTTAGGTCTCCTGTCTTCGTGTCTTGAAATTGATTTTTGCAATAGTCATATGGCCATTTCTGACCCCTCATTACATGCGACCCCAATAATGCAGAAACTAAAAGTCAGTGTACCATTCTGGTCTTTTACTGTCACTTCCATCAATAATATTACCAGCTTACAGATCCTGGTTGTCACAACTGTAACAGATAATAACCAAAATTTTCACTAATTACGGTCAAAATTTTCGAGCCAAAATTCAGAAATCAGGGAGATGTCAGTCAAATTTATTGTCAGCATGATGAACAGCGGGAGATTGTCTAAACTTTGATCTAAGCGAGTATTGATTATGGCTTTCAATCTTGAGATAGTTGGACTTTTGTGGCTAAACTAGCTTTATTAGGTCCAAAACATGCACTCCTCTCCAGCCAAAAGCTGAAAATAGGTTAAACAACATCTTATACACACCAGCTTCCAATAAAGTAGAGAGTATATCTAAGGTTTTGATCGTGGCGTTTGATGATAAGTTCAGCAGTTATGGTAACTTACTGCATTATTTTGCCCGATGCTGCCTATATGTTTTCAATGTATTTTAGTTAATGTACAATTAATGAAGTGAGAAACTTGCGGTTTAAAAAAATTTGAGATATCAGACATAAGTCAGACTACTAGCTACAAGTCTGTGAAGGAATTTTTTGAGGTGGGACAAGTAGTTCCTGAGAAACTGATGTGATGAGATGATGCATTTCTCTGCAGCCCATCCTTACTTTATTTGCCCCTTGTTATCTTAAACATCTTATATTGATACAATCTGTATTGATAGTTTTCATTTTTCTTAGAGTTAATGGAGAACAAAAATAAATGTTGCTTTACAGTACTGTGAAATCCTCACCATGCAACTAATTTTTGATGCATAATAATATCGAATCATATTCCTGGTCACCCAGGCAGCCTACAATACATTTGTGTATCTCATGCCATAGGTTTCAAAAACTGAGACCGGTATGACAAACCAACTGCGTCCTACCAACTAGCTTGGTGGGTAGAGTTTTGTAATTTTCCCTATACAAATATTGCTTAACTTTATCATAAGTAACTGCCTGACTAGAAAATACATGTTACATGATCAAGTGACAGCGAAGCTAAGAATATTAAAAATGTAAGTATAACTCATGGCTAAACAAAGGAGTAACAGTCCCCTGCTACTCCTTGGCCAGCCAAAAAATGGCAGATCTCCCCTCATCTAGGGTGCAGCCTTCTCCCCCGTTCACTCACACTGGACTGGATGTTTTTGGCCCTTTCATGGTCCAGGACTACAGGAAACAGCTGAAGAGGTATGGCCTGATATTTACATGCATGGCAAGTAGGGCTGTCCATCTCGAAGTCTTGGTCGATCTCACCACTGACTGCTTCATCAATGGAATGAGGAACTTCCTGGCTATCCGGGCACCAGTAAAAGTGTTCTATTCGGACATAGATACAAACTTCGTTGGTGCCGATAATGAGCTCCAGAAACGATTAGATGTACTGTCCACACAAGAGCTGAAGAAATTTCTGGAATCTCATCACAGCACCTTCAGCTTCAACGTTCCGTATGCCAGTCACATAGGAGGAGCATGGGAACGCTTTATCCGTACAGTTAGGAATGTGCTGCATGGTATTCTTTGCGAGAAGAAGTCTACTTGGCTGGATTCATCAAGCTTACTTACATTAATGTAAGAATGCATGTACATAATCAACTCGAGGGCTCTTACTACTCAACAACTCAGCAAAAACTCATCCAGCGAGCCTCTCCCTCTGACACCAAATAATCTACTAGGTCTACATCCGCCACCAGGAAAGTTTGAGGAACCAGACATCTACAGCAGAAAGCGATGGAGAAGAATACAGTATTTGGCGGAGCAGTTCTGGTGTAGATGGAAGCTGGAGTATTTACAAACACTTCAAACCAGATCCAAGTGGAATGAGAAAAAACAAAACAGAAAGGTGACGTGGTACTCCTGAAGGACGAGGATACACCAAGATGTGAATGGAGACTTGCCAGAATCCTCAACGGTGTAGAGAGCCCAGACAGCCTGGTAAGGAAGGTGGAGCTGAAGACTTCGTCAGGGCAAGTGTACCAGCACCCTATCCACAATCTGACACTACTCGTACCCAGCCAAACTAAAAGTTGATTGGAAAACCGGAGGGTTCACAGTGGATGTATAGCTGCGGGGAGTTGTGCGCTTGTTTCTGGAATGCTTTGCATGCGTTTACCACCCCTGGCAAACTTATCATCATTCACCCTCATTGCATATCTATTCATCTAGTTTGTGTGTGTGCTGTTTCCTAATAAGGGTTAATACCATGACCATATTTGGGGAACAGCGCATACTGGCACATCATCTCCACATCATAATTTTGGGGCGTAGTCATACAAGCAGTGCTTGGGGCCAGGTTGTCTAGCTTTGAATGTGAGAGTAAAAGTTGTTAAATAATGTTGATGTAGAAGGATTATGTTTTTTGTACTCAAATCAGAGTGACACAGATGTAAAGGTATGTTTGCAATGATTATTTATCTGTTATACTTAATATGCTATTACACATTTGCATTTATTTGATGCAGCTTTTACATATTATCTATTTACCAATTGTTATCCTTCTGTCATCACATAATGATTGAACCTTGAATTGATATCTCAAAGTAATTGAACCGTTTTTTGATTTCAGTTTTACGAGCAAATATAACACCTCAACAGTAAATCCTGTCACAAATCACTCGAGTGCAGAAACTAGTTAAGCGTGCTGATGTGTGGGCTTCTCAACTGTATTTATATTTAGCTCTTAATTTCTCAAGAATACAAATTGCTCTCAACAGTGTTGGGTCAAGTACAGTAGTTTAATCATTTCAACCTGAAATAAATCCTATCAAAACACTATGCCATTAGAGTGTAAATTACATCATTCTTATCATATTGAAAACTGTTCTCGGCACACATATATTATGATAGGACTGGATACATAGGATCCTGAACACAACAGCATTTTCTTAGCCTTATCACAAGACAGGGCGGACTTTAAAAAAACAAGCTCACAAAATTAACCACCCGATTTTCAGAAAATTTAAGTTTTTAACGCTAAACTCAATATAAAAAACAACTTTATGACACTTTCAAATTACATTCCCTGATGATAAGTAGAGCATTTTATTGATTGTTGATGCCGATTTTGGATCTGATGGCGAGGGAGAACAAATACAAGGACTCAAGGGATTTCAAATTAAACAATTATAAGACGTTGTGGAGCCTAGGCATGTTGAATCTTTCACTAGACAGGTGTATAAAAATGTTAATAAAAATAGATAATCATTTATTTTAAATTCAATTCACTTGATATGGTTTAGATGAATGATTTATGGTTTTTTAGATTTTTAGAAATTAGATTTTTAGATGAATGAATATGGTTTAGATGGTTTAGAAAATGGTCAAATATGTCGTTGGGATCTTTCTCGATTTCAGCAAAGCATTCGACTGTAAACTAAAGACATTCAATATTAGTGGTTTATCACTTCAGATTATCAAATTGTTCCTCAGAAGTCATCATCAGATTGTCTCTTTGAAAGGTGCACTCTCCCAGACTCTTCCGATTAAAGTCGGTGTTCCCCAGGGTGCGATTCTTGCCCCCATCTTATTTCAGATGTTTATAGATGATTTTCTGCATCTCCCCGTATTATCGACCTTATATGCATATGCAGATAGCACTGTTTTTCTGTTAGGTCACAGCAGTCCTCATTCTTTGGAGAATGTGCAACAATGATCTTTTGAAGATATTGGATTGGTGTCTTGCAAATAAGATGACAATTAATGTCAAAAAGTCTCACTTTTTTATGCTTCAAAGGTAAAGGAACTAAATTCAAGTTTTCTATTCTTAACAAAACATTAAAGGAATCAGACGAGACAAAACTTTTGGGTTTCACAATTTCTGAAACTTCAACTTGGAACAGTCATGTAGATAATTTAATATAAAAAAAAATTGTCTTCTGAGTCTGTGCAGATGCTTTCTCATCACATTTTCCTCAAAACAATTCTATTACCAATACATACGTTGACACCTTATACAAGGCATTGAAATATATTTCTCACTATGCCCAAGGAATTTAACAGACAGTTTGTTTTTATGCCAAAAGACTGCAATATGAGTCATTGCCAATGTTAATTTTCTGCTTCCTGTACTTTCATCATGAACAAATCTGTTTAAGAGACTTTCTATTCTTCCTTTACCCACATTACACAAACTGGAGAGAGGACAACTCCGAATTCAGGCCTAAATCAATGCTCAGAAAACTGTCTATTCACACACACACACACACACATGAGGTAGCCTAGCCTTAAAAATCCATGGATTATATTATAATATCACCAGGCCAGCTTCCATCAAACCGGAAATTACATCTTAGAATTTATTTCCGGTCTTTATGTTTGATGCTAAGGGCAGCAAAAATGTGGCAGAGAAAGCAGGCGATTTTCATCATCAGCCATTGACGGCCGTTATTCCAAACACTCTTTGCTTGTTTTATTTTGTATTAAATGCAAAACCTTATGTTCCATTGATAGGACAACAATTCATGATAAATCTGAAAACACACTTGATGACTACCAAAGGCAAATAAGGACGAATATTGGTGATTGGTCGTTATTTATTAAGAGACACCACATGGATCAAGTTTCCATTTCAAATTCATAGAATGAACCTCTTTTTCCTTCATTTATTGACCAAGTGTTATAGATATTAGACTTTGGTACTGGTAAATTTAGCAAAACATATATCTAGAATGCTTAATCATTGCAAAATCTTTATCTTATATGTAAAAACTTGCAAGTCAACATTATAATCTAAAGCAGATTGGAGATGACAGATTAACTTATGTGTCTGTTGTATTGTCATCAGCAGTAATTGTTCCTATTTAATGATACTTAGTGAGCTATAATAAGCTGTGTGGTAGTTACAGTAAAAATACCACAAATATTGTGTCCCAAAATAGGCAAAAGTTATATATCCTCCTAAGTTGCATTCTGCCCATTCCAATGATATGAAATTAAGTGATAATAATAAACGTTCTGTCAGCTACGTGCCTCTTTTTAAACAATTTTATGTTCAAATACTTTGATACAACTTGAGTCTAACTTACGAGTCAGGCAGCCTCTCCAGCATATTTTCGCTCACATTTAACTCCTTCAGATAAGTGAGCCTACCGATTTGATCAGGTAGAGAGTGTAGCTGGTTAGCGGATGCATGTAGTGTCTCAAGCTTTGTCAGAGAGCATATCCTGTAAAAAATACACACAACACTTTAGACTAACCCTATGTAGTATTAAATTAGATTGTTCATTGTGGGATATTACATGGAAAGTCCTGTATCCTTAACCACAACACTTACAGGAGTGCCATATGCTCACTAGCATCATACGTGTAGCACTAAATCAGTTGTCAATTGTAATAGGTGAGACAATATCCATGTTACATAATGGATGCAATTATAATGACAAGTTGTTATATTGTGATCGGTATTATAATAATGTATATATCTATTTATATTTAGAATAGATGTTGATGCTGGAGCTGATACTGATCCCTCATATTAAATAATCATTTTCTTATCGTTATTGGATATCATTATGAACTAGGAGCATATAAACAAGAGTGCTGCAGGCACACTATTACCACATTTGTGATTAGTTTGAGACTAAGGCCGGATGCACTTTTTCGGTGGAATCGGGTCCAATACAGTGTATGAAGTAAACCTTCCATTACTACCATTTAATCAAAAATATGTGTGAATTTATAATATACTCATAATGGTGGATCAGGTCAATCCGGTAAATGTTCTCATTCCCGGTAACACCAAAACATTGCATTGTGGGATATTACATGGGAAGTCCTGTATCCTTTGCACAACAACAGGAGTACCATATGCACACTATTATCACATCATATTTTCAGCCTCGGAGTCCTACACCAATATTTCACAAAGTAAGTGCATCTAAATCTAACACATGATTATAAATGTAATGGGTTTATTTATAATATACAAAGCTGTCTGCTATTCTATTCTATTCTTTCACATGTCAAGGTTTGTCCCTTCTCATGTCCAAGTAAAACAGTACATATTTTCATTTTATTTGTAGATGTCAATTGAGATCCGAAAGTAAACATGCAATGTTTTGGGCCCAAGGTCTATCATTTTGATCCTGTAGCACTAGATAAATCAGTAATTTAATAATGTCATTATTGCTAGCAATACAAAAACACTACATTGTGGAATACTGAATTAAATACCCTATAGTCAATGTAAAGCAACAGCACTTGCAGATATGCTAGCAAACATATAGAGTATTTTACAGGTGTATATTTGTTGAAGAACAGGAAGGTGAGGCATTCCAACTGACACTGAACCAACCCAGTGTTGAGATAGGAAGGCAAATCATATCGGTTAATGTGAATGAAAAAGTGCAATCTTTAGAGTTATTTGCAGTTGTTTCCAAATCTTTGCCTTGATTAAAACAAAAGATCAGATTTTAAAACTAAACATAGAATTAGTGATACAACTCAATACATCAAACAGTATGATAGAAATTGATTAGTAAGGGGAGGGAAAGGGAATTTAGATTGGCTATGTTGTTGCTTCATGAGCCTAGTCTCATCCAACTGTAACCGACAGTAACTCATCTCTGTTAATAATGTAACAGTATTTGGTGAAAAAATAATCATGTGTGTCTTTGCTCCTAAATATGTTATTACCAAAATTGTGCCACAAAGATTCCTGCATTTTCATCTCTCAGGAGGCAAGTTTTAGCAATAGCATGTTTTCAATGTTGAACTTCGGTCACGATGTGAGGACAATTTCCCTCCATTTAGATAATTAGAAACAGGATTACAATCATAAGAATGCATCACAAATGGGAAACTCATACTTTTTTAGTTCCTCTATGAAAACTATCACCGACGATTTCACCAAGTGTCAATGATTGTCAATGACAATCAATTTTCTGTAGCTGCAGGGAGTTGTTCGCTTGTTTCTGCGATGCGTTGCATGCATTTTCATCCCCTGGCAAATTTATCATCATTCACCCTCATTTGCATATCTACTCATCTAGTTTGGGTGTGTGCTGTTTCCTAATAAGGGTTAATACCATGACCATATTTGGGGAACAGCGCATACTGGCACATCATCGCCCCATCATAATTTTGGGGCACAGTCATACAAGCAGTGCTTGGAGCCAGATGGTGTAGCTTTGAGTGTTAGAGCAAAAGTTGTTAAATAATAATGACATACAAGGATTTTGTTTTTGTCCTCAAATCAGAGTGACACAGATGGAAAGGTATGTTTGCAATGATTATTCATCTGTTATATTTAATATGCTATTACGCATTTGCGATTTATTTGATGCACCTTTTTCGTTTTATCTAGTTACCAATTGCTATCCTTCTGTCATCACAAAGTGATTGAACCTTGAATCGATTTCTCAAAGTAATTGAACTGTCATTTGATTTCAGTGTTACGAGCAAATATACACCTCAAGCTTCGATTTGGTAGTGTCTGATAAAAATTGATAAAAACCCGGCGCACCATAACAGAGAACTGATCTAATATTTAAACAGTAAAAATCACATAAACCAGTTGAGGACATTCCCAATTTTTGGAGTTGTCTCATTAAGAATAACGTCTTAGAGTTGTATCTTTTGATTATAGTATTAACATGTGGAATAAAAGTCAAGTGGTCATCAATGTAGATACCTAAAAACTTCATCACCTGGGAGGGATTGATGCTACCATTCTCATAAAATACTGGATTTCGGTGTTCTTGTAAATAATTCAAATAAAAATTCAAAATGACAGTCTTGTCAGCATTTAGGAGCATGTGATTGTTTGCTGACCATAGAGCGGTCTGTTGAATGGCTGGCACAATTGATTGACTATCAGGGTTGCTCACTCTTAAATAGAAAGTGCTATCTTCTGCATACTTCACAGTTTTGAACTCGGGAACTAAGAGATCGTTAATGTATATAAGCAACAATATTGGCCCCAGCTTTGTGCCCTGTGGAGCTCCAAAATTGATGTCAATGTATTCGGAAGTGGAGCTGTTGAATCTCACCCACTGCTTGCGTCATTTCAGGAAGTCTGCGATGAGTCTGGTAATCTGAGGGTGGAAGTTGTGGTTGTTCATTTTCTGCAGTACTATGGATGGTTGCAGCCAATCAAAGGCTTTGGAAAAGTCCAAAGGCGCTAGCTGGATATACTTGGTTTGGAGTTTGTCGAGATCTGCTGTTATGTCATCAACAAGCTGGAGTATTGCATCAATGGTGCCTACTTTCTCCTGATATGCATACTGTGTTAGCTCAATTGTTTCCTGCAGTTTGCCCCACATTTCGTTAATCATAATTTGTTCGGCCAGTTTTCCAAGATGGAATAGCAAGGATATAGGCCGATAATCTTTGTATTTGCTAGGCTGTTTGGTTTTAGGCAGTGGTTTTACTTCTGCACTCTTCCAGATATCCGGATACTCCCCACAGTCTATCATTGTGTTCATTATGTGATGTACCGATTACACAGGTCTTCACGACCGTCTTTTGACACCCAGGATGGAGAATCTAGAGTGTTACATGCCTTGGTATGGTTGATTTTACTGAGCAGCACTTTTATCTCACCTAAACTGATGTGTTGTAGAGGAGTATGTGATGATGGTGTGTCAGGTAGGGATTCTTGGTTGATTGGCTGTTTTGGTTGTTGGTAGTGAGTTTTTTTACAGTTGCCCACCACTTTTTAGCATTTTTGTTGTCATTCAGCTGTTTGCCTACAAACTTCCTCTTGCTAGTTCTAATCATTTGCTAAACCATCGACTTGAGCTGCTTGTAACCAGAGCTGCCTTTGTTGTATGCTTTGTCCCTGGCTGTGATGGTTTTATCAATGTCTGCAGTTATCCAGGGCGGCTTGTCCTGTCGCTGTTTTTTAATCTGGTACGGACAATGTTTATCAAGGAGCTGATCGATAGATTCGTGCAGATAAACAGCCTGTTGGTGAACATTTTGCTCGTTGCGAACATTACTCCAATCATTTTGTGATAATGATACCAGAAACTCATTCTTGTGACCTGGAGTGATGAGGCGTATTTTTACTGGGATGTAACGTTTGTGTTTTGCTGGCTGTCCTTTCATGAGTACACAGCAGTGATCGTTGTCGCCGAGTGGAGATAAGTTTTCAGCTGCATTGTATTCCTCTACATTGGTTAACACAAGGTCTAGTTTGTTGTTTTCTTGAGTAGGGTAATTAACCAGGTCATGCATGGGCGTCAGAAGGATTCACCAAGGGGTGCTCCTTTTAGCTGTGGAGTAGTTAGTGGCATGTGTAAACGGGGAGGGCGCGGGACGGGTGCAAAAGTGCCCTCCTGCCGACGAAAATTTTTTGAAATTCGAGACCCAAAAAGAGACATTCTGGTACATACCAGCCAACTTTTATGGATGAGCAACACCAAGCATGATAACAAAAATATTTAATAGCAACAGCCTCTTGCCCGGGCCCAGATTGAAAGTTCTAGCGATAAAAGAAAACATTGAGTTCCAATTGTTAAAAAAAAAAAATTTTAAACCTCCCAAGGGGTGCTCACTTGAGCACCCTGAGCACCCCTTCTGACGCCCATGAGGTCATGTAGGTTGAACTGTTCCAATAGATCTTCCACAGCTAATTTATTAAAATCACTATTTATGAGGAATCTTGACTGTGGGTACTTCTTATGCAATTTCAGTAGCGTAGTCGGTATTGTTGTGTTTCTGACCGCTAAACATTAGGTGGACGGTACAAACAGCCAACTATAATAGGAGAGTAGGATTTGATGTTTATTTTTGCCCAGAGTGCAGAGAAAGTGCTGGATGTTTCTGAGGATATAGTTGTTGCATCGAGGTGGTCATGCAAGAAAATCCCTACACCTCCTCCTATTTTTTTTGTCCTGTTGCAAAAGTGGGTTTTATATCCATCGATATTAACAGTTTGCTGTTTGTCATTGTTAAGCCATGTCTCTATGGACAAATAATGCTTGGTTTGTGTATTTCAGCATGAGCCTCCAATTCCGCAAGTTTCCAAGTGTTTAACGACCTGCAATTTAATATAGAGCAGGCTGGATGGGTGACATTTCTTTTCTTTATTAGCTGTACTGGAATGTTGTTGTTATTAAGTGACCTGCAGTTTATGTATTGAACGACAGGATGGCTCTGTGAGGTTTTCTTATCACTCGGTGCAGGTATTGGATCTGGTCTCGATTGTTGAGTGATATGTCTAGTTTTATGTTTGCCAGCTCTGCAGCCTCGCTTAGTTTTCCTTGAGTGTAATAGATTCTTAGTGCCTAGTCCTTTAATTGCGCTAGTTTGAGATATAATATCTAAGATCTGTTTGTTGATAATTTGAAATCCATTGCTGTTGCAGTCTTTTAAGTTGAGTATATCTGCTCTGCTATAGCTAGTACGATTATCCGACATATTATATGAGTGGATCGGCAACGCCAATATCTATTCGCACATATGTTTTCAGAGTTATAGTCCAAGATTTAAGCAGCGTGATCAACTAAATTCACAGAGCACCAGTTAGGTGCAGCCTACCACGGGGCAAACTAGCTAACTAATGTGAACATGTCAACTAACTTGGCCCAACATATTGTACCTCTAAGTGGATCAGGTCAATCCAGTATAAGCTCTTATTGCTGTTAATACCAGAATACTACATTGCGGGATACTAAATGGAATGTCATCTATCCTATATCCAGCAAAAGGAGGGCAAGAAAGTAAATTCTCCAATTCTGACAAATGATCATAAATATGTAATGCTCCATATAAAATACAGATTTCTTTACAACTCTGTCCATTCACATGTCAAGGGTTTTCTCATGTCAAAGTTAGACGACTCATGATTTTATATTTTTTCTTCGGTTTTGATCTTAGAGTGAAAAGTGAACATGTCATCTTTAATAACAATTAGTAATAAGTTCAATTCAAGAAATGTCAACTAGAACTAGTATGATAGAAATCAATCAATAAGGGAGGGAAGGGAATATATATTGACCATTATTCTTTGCTTCCATGCTCTGCTATAAAAGAGTGAAAGTTTACTTCTCTCCCAAACCACATTTTTATCGCATTTTTTGTTGCTGCATGAATCTAACTCACAGTTGTTGCAAAAAAAAACATCTGTCTTTGCTCATATATATATATTACCAACCAGAAACATGTAAACATTGACCCATGCTTTTATTTACTTTCTATAGAATGTTTGCTACTCCAAATGTTTTTTCATAGCAGAATACCAAAGAGATGTTAACAATTTCTCTTAATTAAGATAATAATTCAGTGCGGAATTACAATCACAGGAATGCATTTCTAGGGCGGGGGCGCTCATAATATTTTGATTCATTTATGAAGACTATCGGCGAAAACTTCACTGAAATTCAATAATTGCCAACAATTGATTTTTAAGTGAATGCAAGTTTTTAAAATCTGTTACATTTGTTATAAATTTGAATTAATCTGTAAAAAGCTTATACTAAGTATTATCTGTAACAAATTTTTGTGTACATTAAATTCAGAGCATTTAATTCAGAGTACTGAAGTGTGGGTTTCTTTTTTATTTTATTTATATTAGCTCTTGATTACAAGAACACAAATTGCTAGCAATTGCGTTTGGTCTGTTACCGCAGTTATTTCATTTTCAAACTTCAAGGTAGCTTTATATTTCGACCTGAAATAATATTTATTATCATTATCGGGAAATTGTCTTACTAATCAGAGTGAATCGCTCATCATTCTTGTCATACTGAAGACAGATTTCTGCACCCATTTATACATCACACAACAGGACAGTTTTTAAAGAGGTTACGAGTATCCATAAAACATGCGTGCAAAATGCACCTTACCTAACCTACCTACCTTTACCTTACCTAACCAGAAAATTAAACTTTTTTACACTAAAATGAGTCACGAAAAGGTCTAAATGGAATACGATCACTGGAACACGGACGCGGATTCTATATAATTTATTTATAGCAGAAAATACCACTTGAAGTACTCAAAATTCACAAAATAGTTACTGTTCATCAGAAGCAGCATTGGTATATGAAGGGAAGTAAACTCACCATTTAGATAAGGTTTCCAGACCACACTGCCTGATATTAAGCTCTTTTAGAGATCTGAGATTACTGAGTACTGAAGTGTGGGTTTCTACGTTATTTTATTTATATTAGCTCTTGATTCCAAGAACACAAATTGCTAGCAATTGCGTTGGGTCTGTTACCGCAGTTATTTCATTTTCAAACTTCAAGGTAGCTTTATATTTCAACCAGAAATAATATTTATTATTATTATCGGGAAATTGTCTTACTAATCAGAGTGAATTGCTCATCATTCTTGTCATACTGATGACAGATTTCTGCACACATTTATACATCACACAACAGGACAGTTTTTAAAGAGGTTACGAGTATCCATAAAACATGCACGCAAAATGCACCTTACCTAACCAGAAAATTAAACTTTTTAACACTAAAATGAGTCACGAAAAGGTCTAAATATAATACGATCACTGGAACACGGACGCCTGGAATAAAGGCAACTCAGAGTCACATTGATATTTTACCTCATCATTCAGCAGTTACAACTTCAGGGACAGATTCTATATAATTTATTTATAGCAGAAAATAAAACTTGGAGTACTCAAAATTCACAAAATAGTTACTGTTCATCAGAAGCAGCATTGGTATATAAAGGGAAGTAAACTCACCATTCAGGTAAGGTCTTCAGACCACACCTCCAGATATCCAGCTCTTTTAGAGATCTGAGATTAGATAACTCATCAGGTAATGTGATGTCATGATTATATGATACATCAAGCTTCTCTAGGCTTGTTAGGGAGCCGATCCTGTAAAGAATAAACTCGTGTCATGCAGGAAAATTTACAAATTTACTCAATAACAGATATTTGTTCACTACACCTCGATTATTCTGTCTATGCTTTTGCTGATGTGCATTGATGTCATCTGATTTGGTCTAATTATGATTGTATTGACAGAATTTATATTTCAGAATTTTAGAATCAAAACATCAGAGCAGCACCAACAACACACAAAATAGGTAATGAATTCATCAATTTAAACACGAAAAAACAAATTCTGTGCGCACCCAGTGATGCATTTTTGGAGTAACTTGAGAAAAAGATTGTTAGATTTTTACAACATGAAAAATTAATTACAATGTGCCTCATAGTAATCTCCACTCCATACTCTAACTCTCTCTTGCTTTTCGTATCATTGATAAGTTCTCACGCCATAAAGATCGCCATTAGGTTATCTGTTTGTGGGGGGGGGAGAAGATGGAGATAGCTGACATGTTTTCTTCATTTTCTCTTAATATTCTTGTTATTTAACTGATGAAGTCTATAAATTAATTTGTCTTCCACATCACACTTACCGCTTGAGCTGATCACTGTCTGGTATATCTATCTAACTAGTATGTCAAGTAAGGGTTACAAAGGGCACAAATATAATGCAACCGCATGTACACACATCATGCCATGTTTCATATTCTTTCTTTATAATATAAATGTGATATATCGCTTTTTAAATCTTTTTAATATTGTATTGGTGATCATGTCCAATAGTTATTCACAGTTGAAACCTCCTAAATATTTGACATTGAGTCGCAGTGACCTCTGGAAGTTTATTTTGGGGCAAAAGTGCCCTTTTATAAATTGAGCCCTCTGTGCTTTGTTTTTGAGGTATTTGATTAGTTTATGCTTTCATCATATAGAGGAGGCATGGCACTATCAGAATGAGTGACATTTTAGTGAAACTTTATGCTTTTAGGTCTCCTGTCTTCGTGTCTTGAAATTGATTTTTGCAATAGTCATATGGCCATTTCTGACCCCTCATTACATGCGACCCCAATAATGCAGAAACTAAAAGTCAGTGTACCATTCTGGTCTTTTACTGTCACTTCCATCAATAATATTACCAGCTTACAGATCCTGGTTGTCACAACTGTAACAGATAATAACCAAAATTTTCACTAATTACGGTCAAAATTTTCGAGCCAAAATTCAGAAATCAGGAAGATGTCAGTCAAATTTATTGTCAGCATGATGAACAGCGGGAGATTGTCTAAACTTTGATCTAAGCGAGTATTGATTATGGCTTTCAATCTTGAGATAGTTGGACTTTTGTGGCTAAACTAGCTTTATTAGGTCCAAAACATGCACTCCTCTCCAGCCAAAAACTGAAAATAGGTTAAACAACATCTTATACACACCAGCTTCCAATAAAGTAGAGAGTATATCTAAGGTTTTGATCGTGGCGTTTGATGATAAGTTCAGCAGTTATGGTAACTTACTGCATTATTTTGCCCGATGCTGCCTATATGTTTTCAATGTATTTTAGTTAATGTACAATTAATGAAGTGAGAAACTTGCGGTTTAAAAAAATTTGAGATATCAGACATAAGTCAGACTACTAGCTACAAGTCTGTGAAGGAATTTTTTGAGGTGGGACAAGTAGTTCCTGAGAAACTGATGTGATGAGATGATGCATTTCTCTGCAGCCCATCCTTACTTTATTTGCCCCTTGTTATCTTAAACATCTTATATTGATACAATCTGTATTGATAGTTTTCATTTTTCTTAGAGTTAATGGAGAACAAAAATAAATGTTGCTTTACAGTACTGTGAAATCCTCACCATGCAACTAATTTTTGATGCATAATAATATCGAATCATATTCCTGGTCACCCAGGCAGCCTACAATACATTTGTGTACCTCATGCCATAGGTTTCAAAAACTGAGACCGGTATGACAAACCAACTGCGTCCTACCAACTAGCTTGGTGGGTAGAGTTTTGTAATTTTCCCTATACAAATATTGCTTAACTTTATCATAAGTAACTGCCTGACTAGAAAATACATGTTACATGATCAAGTGACAGCGGAGCTAAGAATATTAAAAATGTAAGTATAACTCATGGCTAAACAAAGGAGTAACAGTCCCCTGCTACTCCTTGGCCAGCCAAAAAATGGCACATCTTCCCTCATCTAGGGTGCAGCCTTCTCCCCCGTTCACTCACACTGGACTGGATGTTTTTGGCCCTTTCATGGTCCAGGACTACAGGAAACAGCTGAAGAGGTATGGCCTGATATTTACATGCATGGCAAGTAGGGCTGTCCATCTCGAAGTCTTGGTCGATCTCACCACTGACTGCTTCATCAATGGAATGAGGAACTTCCTGGCTATCCGGGCACCAGTAAAAGTGTTCTATTCGGACATAGATACAAACTTCGTTGGTGCCGATAATGAGCTCCAGAAACGATTAGATGTACTGTCCACACAAGAGCTGAAGAAATTTCTGGAATCTCATCACAGCACCTTCAGCTTCAACGTTCCGTATGCCAGTCACATAGGAGGAGCATGGGAACGCTTTATCCGTACAGTTAGGAATGTGCTGCATGGTATTCTTTGCGAGAAGAAGTCTACTTGGCTGGATTCATCAAGCTTACTTACATTAATGTAAGAATGCATGTACATAATCAACTCGAGGGCTCTTACTACTCAACAACTCAGCAAAAACTCATCCAGCGAGCCTCTCCCTCTGACACCAAATAATCTACTAGGTCTACATCCGCCACCAGGAAAGTTTGAGGAACCAGACATCTACAGCAGAAAGCGATGGAGAAGAATACAGTATTTGGCGGAGCAGTTCTGGTGTAGATGGAAGCTGGAGTATTTACAAACACTTCAAACCAGATCCAAGTGGAATGAGAAAAAACAAAACAGAAAGGTGACGTGGTACTCCTGAAGGACGAGGATACACCAAGATGTGAATGGAGACTTGCCAGAATCCTCAACGGTGTAGAGAGCCCAGACAGCCTGGTAAGGAAGGTGGAGCTGAAGACTTCGTCAGGGCAAGTGTACCAGCACCCTATCCACAATCTGACACTACTCGTACCCAGCCAAACTAAAAGTTGATTGGAAAACCGGAGGGTTCACAGTGGACGTATAGCTGCGGGGAGTTGTGCGCTTGTTTCTGGAATGCTTTGCATGCGTTTACCACCCCTGGCAAACTTATCATCATTCACCCTCATTGCATATCTATTCATCTAGTTTGTGTGTGTGCTGTTTCCTAATAAGGGTTAATACCATGACCATATTTGGGGAACAGCGCATACTGGCACATCATAATTTTGGGGCGTAGTCATACAAGCAGTGCTTGGGGCCAGGTTGTCTAGCTTTGAATGTGAGAGTAAAAGTTGTTAAATAATGTTGATGTAGAAGGATTATGTTTTTTGTACTCAAATCAGAGTGACACAGATGTAAAGGTATGTTTGCAATGATTATTTATCTGTTATACTTAATATGCTATTACACATTTGCATTTATTTGATGCAGCTTTTACATATTATCTATTTACCAATTGTTATCCTTCTGTCATCACATAATGATTGAACCTTGAATTGATATCTCAAAGTAATTGAACCGTTTTTTGATTTCAGTTTTACGAGCAAATATAACACCTCAACAGTAAATCCTGTCACAAATCACTCGAGTGCAGAAACTAGTTAAGCGTGCTGATGTGTGGGCTTCTCAACTGTATTTATATTTAGCTCTTAATTTCTCAAGAATACAAATTGCTCTCAATAGTGTTGGGTCAAGTACAGTAGTTTAATCATTTCAACCTGAAATAATTCCTATCGGGACACTATGCCATTAGAGTGTAAATTACATCATTCTTATCATATTGAAAACTGTTCTCGGCCAAATATATGATAGGACTGGATACATAGGATCCTGAACACAACAGCATTTTCTTAGCCTTATCACAAGACAGGGCGGACTTTAAAAAAACAAGCTCACAAAACTAACCACCCGATTTTCAGAAAATTTAAGTTTTTAACGCTAAACTCAATATAAAAAACAACTTTATGACACTTTCAAATTACATTCCCTGATGATAAGTAGAGCATTTTATTGATTGTTGATGCCGATTTTGGATCTGATGGCGAGGGAGAACAAATACAAGGACTCAAGGGATTTCAAATTAAACAATTATAAGACGTTGTGGAGCCTAGGCATGTTGAATCTTTCACTGGACAGGTGTATAAAAATGTTAATAAAAATAGATAATCATTTATTTTAAATTCAATTCACTTGATATGGTTTAGATGAATGATTTTTGTTTTTATATGAAGGGAAGTAAACTCACCATTTAGATAAGGTTTCCAGACCACACTGCCTGATATTAAGCTCTTTTAGAGATCTGAGATTACTGAGTACTGAAGTGTGGGTTTCTACGTTATTTTATTTATATTAGCTCTTGATTCCAAGAACACAAATTGCTAGCAATTGCGTTGGGTCTGTTACCGCAGTTATTTCATTTTCAAACTTCAAGGTAGCTTTATATTTCAACCAGAAATAATATTTATTATTATTATCGGGAAATTGTCTTACTAATCAGAGTGAATTGCTCATCATTCTTGTCATACTGATGACAGATTTCTGCACACATTTATACATCACACAACAGGACAGTTTTTAAAGAGGTTACGAGTATCCATAAAACATGCACGCAAAATGCACCTTACCTAACCAGAAAATTAAACTTTTTAACACTAAAATGAGTCACGAAAAGGTCTAAATATAATACGATCACTGGAACACGGACGCCTGGAATAAAGGCAACTCAGAGTCACATTGATATTTTACCTCATCATTCAGCAGTTACAACTTCAGGGACAGATTCTATATAATTTATTTATAGCAGAAAATAAAACTTGAAGTACTCAAAATTCACAAAATAGTTACTGTTCATCAGAAGCAGCATTGGTATATAAAGGGAAGTAAACTCACCATTCAGGTAAGGTTTTCAGATAACACCATCTGATATTCAGCTCTTTTAGAGATCTGAGATTAGATAACTCATCAGGTAATGTGATGTCACGATTATATGATACATCAAGCTTCTCTAGGCTTGTTAGGGAGCCGATCCTGTAAAGAATAAACTCATGTCATGCAGGAAAATTTACAAATTTACTCAATAACAGATATATTTTGTTCACTACATCTCTATTATTCGGTCTACGCTTTTGCTGATGTGCAATTGATATCATCCGATCTGGCTCTAATTATAATTGTATTGACAGAATTTACATTTAAGAATCAAAACATCAGAGCAGCACCACAACACACAAAATAGGTAATGAATTCATCAATTTAAACACGAATAAAAAAATTCTGGGCGCACCCAATAATGCATTTTTGGAGTAACTTGAGAAATAGATTGTTAGATTTTTACAACATGAAAAATTAAGTACCATTGTGCCTCATAGTAATCTCCATTCCATACACTATCTCTGTCTTGCTTTTTGTATCATTGATAAGTTCTCACGCAATAAAGATCGACAATCTAGCCTTTTAAATTTGAATCTACTTCCAAGGGGTCCTCTGGTTGTGGGGAGAAAAGACGGTGAGTTTCAACCATCAAGTTTTTTTATCCAAAATCTATGCCCTAGCCATTAGGTTATCTGGTTGTTTGGGGGGGGGGGGAGAAGATGGAGATAGCTGACAAGTATTTTTCTTTTTCTCTCAATATTCTTGTTATTTTAACTGATGAAGTCTATACAGAATTTATCTTCCACACCACACTTACCGCTTGAGCTGATTACTGTCTGGTATACCCCTCAGTCTGAGCTGTTTGAGATGAGGGGTGATTGTCTGTAAGTTAGGTGGAATGTTACCATCGATGTCCATGTGGGTTATCTGAGCTTCCTTGGTGGCTGCTATCAACCCATTTACCGTCAATAATTTATATTCAGTAGCACCATGAACAGGAATTCCCTCAAACTCAGGCTCCAAATCACTCCTGAACCACACATAGGAGCCTGAAAAACGAGAAATAAGATAAGGCATCAATAGCTGTTTGTTTTATATAAAAGATTCGTTTGTTCCTGATGAATTTATTTAATTGGGCATGTTCTAGGTTGGTATGGTAAACATAATTATTCTAGGGTCTTATGGAATAACTCTACACGGCTTATCTGAATATTTCCTATGCGGTTTGTCTTTAACTTTTTCTATTACTATGAAATGGTTTTATTCAACTTACTCGCAGTTGCCATGTTATCACTCCAATAGATCAGCTCGGAATACCTTGGACACCAAATTCTGTATCCACCTTAAAAAAACTTAACAGTGATAAATTGTATACTATGTGTAATGGTACTAACTGATAGTTATACGAACAGGGGCACCAGAGAGTCCAAAATATCATTTACCCTCATTCTAGTAGGGGATTATTTTGCAATAATATATTTGGGAGTTGTATTCAGGTTATCGAGCTTCTTTGTGAAACTAAAATGTTGCAGCTCACTATAGCCAATGTATTGGCTGAGATTTGAGCCAACACATTGCTTCATTATTTGAACAATGTTAACTGTATTTGGTATAGTTTGAGTTCGATTTATTCATACATTGCTGATAAATAATCTTATTTAGTTTTGCAAAATTTCTCGATCTTCTCTATAACTTGACACTAAAATTAAGTGATATACACACAATGGTGCCAGGACCCTCCCTAGTAGTGTTTTTTAGCTGTCAATTCACCTTGCCATCATGTCTTTCAATGTTATAACATTTCTTTCATTGAGTCAGTCTGAAGAAGATTACACGGCAGAGATTTACAACCGAGGGTGCTCGAGCCTGGAACAATCACCCTAAAAGGGTCGGCCAGTGGGACTCAATACAAAGACTCCTGCAGCACCTATCGCCTGGCAGTGAAAGTTTCTTGGGTTTTATGTGCTCAAATGGGAACAGTTCAATATGGATAGATTGCAATAGATCAGAATGTATCACACTCTATATCCAGCTTACATCTCTGGAAAATTACCTACTTTTATTCCTGCACTGAACCGATTTCCTCTGGCTTCATGAACTGCTCTGGATTACAGCCTCAGTGACATCCACCTAATAACATCAAAAGTTATAAATTAATAAAGCTCACATTCTCGAACTAGGTATGTCAATTTCAAAGAACATACATGGTTTTAACTGTTACATGTAGATGTCCATGTTAACTGCTAAAGGTGCTATCACGATGATGTTGACTTGCCATTGATGGGGAAAATCATAACAATTATTTTATCATCAGGGTACAATTACAGGTACTCGCAGTACTCAAAGGCCCCAACAATCAAGTTTAATAGTGATCATGATAAAGCTTGCATGACTGATGAATGAAGTCAAAAAGAGCTGGAAACTGGATGAATATTATGGTTTTCTGGATGACATTTAGTTTTTTGCCATGGGGAATTTCCTAATGCTATTACATTCGGTAGAATGTTGAACAATGTAAATGTTGTCTTCCTGGTTTGCATCACAATCGGGACATTAGGGCTTCTCATAGTTTAGTGAGGTTTAGACCTGAACTGCTGATGTCCTGTGATTGTGTCGATTGTGTAAAAGATGGAGTGGTTTATGGAGATTTGGTAACTTTGGAAGGAGCTTCAAATCTAGGGAAGCAAAAATTCTGTTGGTAACCTTTATTCTTTGAGGGTTCTGAGTCATTGATAAAATATGGATAGTCGAATTTTACCACACTTATAACACAAGAGGATTCGAAACACCTCAAAAAAGATAGTTTTCAATTGGTTAGCACATTGCTTTTCACTGCCAGGGGATCGGTGCTGCAGGGGTTGTGGGTTCGAATCCCATTGACGAGCTTTCAAGGTTGATTGTTCCAGCCCATAGCACCCTCGAGTGTTTACCTCTTCTAAACTAAAGCTTCCTCACTGTTCTGAAAGTTGTCTTTCTGTTATTCTAGGTACATCCGTCGAGCCTCAGTATTTGCTTTCTACATCAATCTGTAAATAGAACAAGCGTTTAACAATAGATTCTGATGAAGCAGCTTATGCTTGGTTCACATTGTCCCAGATGACACTAGGATGCCATCCCAGACGCTTATCCTAGTCACATTATAACATATATCCCAGATAGCCATCCCAGATAGCCATCCCAGTCGATGTGAACCAGACGGACCCAGACAGTCTGGGATTGTGTCATTTTCTGGTTCACATTGACTGGGATGGCTATCTGGGATGGCTATCTTGGATGAATGTTATAATGTGACTGGGATAAGCATCTGGGATGGCATCCTAGTATCATCTGAGACAATGTGAACCAAGCATTAGAATTCGAAGCGTCTGTCCTTTGTGTGGAGAACATGTCACTAATCCAATTAAGACCTTATTGGTAACTCAAGATTTTGATACAAGTGCTGCTGATGAGCCCTTGACAAAGTTGATGTTCCATTCACCACACCCAATTTTACATCGATGCGAGTAGCCGCTCCCAATTTGTAAAGGCGTCAATCTTCAAAAACCTCCAATAATAAAAATTTTGTTGCGTTGAGAAAGGAATTTTCCTAAGTTTTCTCATCATTTCATTTTTTGCTGTAGAGAGTATTTTACTTAGACTTTAGATTTTACTTGAGTGTGATTTACAATCACTGTTAAGCGGACTGATGGTAGAGGAACTTCCTGGTCATAGTTGACTGTTTTCGAGCTATTTTAGCTGGTTTGTTTATGGATAATAAACTTGCGTAACATATGGCGTAATCCAAAATACTGGCTGCATTTTGGAAGTAGAATGACATGTCACCACAAATGTAAATAATGTTATTGCGAATTGGCATGTAGGAATTTCATACCAACCAGGCATACATTACACATTTTACTGTAAAGGTCATGAACTGCCATTTATTATGACATGCTATGATTACAGACACTTATTGACAGGCTTCTTTTTGGAAATATTACATTGAATCACATCATGAGTGTGTCAAATACATTCTGAACTGAATCCTATATGTTGCACCCATTACCTGTAAAAAATTCCTGCAATTTGTTTGAACTGTTTGTGTGTAGAAGCAAGGAGTTTGCTGTCAATCAGGCACCTATAAGACACTCTTCTGAAGAATTTACATACAAACCCCTTTAGTTGTTGAAATACATGGCTAAATATAGCTGACCTGAATTTAAAATAACTCAGACTTCTAGGCGGGACGGCGCTAGCCTTTTGTGTCGTATGTCACAACAAACAATTACTGTGATCATATACTGGTGGAGGGACATGTCAATACTTTTTGTCAATCATATAATTCCTTTTTATACATGTGCCTAATACCGATCGATCGGTATCTTAGTTAATATCTTCAGTCATGATTATCTAGCTCCAATATACACACGTAAAGCCAATTCAATCTAACAAGGTTATGGGCCCAGTCAGCTTTTGATACTTCCTAAATAACATTCTCAACGAAAGTAGCTGAATCCAGTTATGGCTAGTGGTGAGGAAAAGGTATCTGTGGACAAGCTTAGCAGCAAGAACTACAGCACCTGGAAGTTTAAGCTCAAACATTGATTTATCGCGAAGGAGCTATGGGGAATAGTGGATGGCTCAGAACAAGCACCTGAAAGTTCAGCAGAGCCCCCTGTTAAGGCTCAGTATGCAAAGAATCCTATTCGGGCTATGTCATATATAGTCTTAGCTGTCAGTGACAATCTGACGTATCTAATCACGTCCTGCAACACGCCAAAGGAGGCATGGGATACCCTGCAGGGCCATTTTGAGAGAAATACTCTGGTAAATAAACTTTTCAGTAGTATTTCAGAGCTGTTATGACTGAGGGTTCCTCCGTAGAAGAGCACATTCGTTTTATGAAAGAGCATGCTGACTAGATGCTGTGATCTCTGAGGAAGATCAAATCGTAACATCGCTTGGTAGTTTACCTGATAGTTATGCAACAATGGTTACTGCTATGGAAGCACATATGGGCACACTAACTCTCCAATATGTCCAACAGGCTGTCATAAGTGAGGAGCAGCGGAGAGGTGTCGGAGGTAGGCGCCAATCGGATACAGCCTACCAAGCTGGGCATTAAAAGTTCACCCAGAACAAGTCCCGCAACTGCTATGAATGCAACAGTCCTCATCACATGAGAAGAGACTGCCCCAAGCTCAAGTCCCAGCACTCTGGCCAGAGGCATATCGCTAAAAATGCTGCAGAAATGAGAAGTTTTTGGCATCAATGATTACGGGTTTGTCATGTCTACTGCTTGTGACAACACCAAGGAGAAAAGAAAAAGTGGCTGATTGACTCGGGGGCCTCCAGTCATATGACTCACAATCGTGACATATTTACGGAATATACAAAGTTCGAGAAGTCGCAGAATGTCTGCCTAGGTGATGGACATATAGTGGAAGCTGTTGGTGTTGGTAATGTTGGTGTCGTCACATCGGTGAGTCGTAACAAATCCAATAGAACCACCATGCATGGCGTACTGCACGTACCGGCCATGATGGTAAATCTATTCTCAGTCAGATCAGCAGCGTCCAGAGGTATTATTGTTCAGTTCGGACATTCACATTGTTGGCTCAAAAGCAAGCAAGGCCAACTAAGGGCCACAGGAACTCTGACTGATAAACTGTATATCCTTGATGCATGTGATGATAATGACCACAAGGTTTCGGTTGCATGCGACTTGTGGAATAAACGATTAGGGCATGCTAGTGTGCAAGTGATCAAAGCTGCACAAAACTTAGTTGAGGGTGCTGATTTTTCTAAAGTTTCTCTCGATAGTGTGTGTGAGCTCTGTGTTAAGCGCAAAATGGCTAGACAACCTTTTTCTACTGAATCAAAGAGTCGTAGTCAAGCGACGAGGCCACTAGAGTTGATCCATAGTGATCTTTGTGGTTCAATGCAAAATAAGTCTGTAGGCGGCAGTTTTTATTTTGTGACATATGGATGACTATTCTAAATTTGCTCATGTGTATTTTATCCGCGAGAAGTCTGAGGTATTCACTAAATTCAGGGAGTTTGAGGCTCTGGTCTGTAATCAGACAGGGCTCAAGATTGGTAAACTACGTAGTGATAATGGTGGGGAGTATGTAGAATAGGGACAGATTTTGAGCGGTATCTTTCTGATCGGGGCATACATCACCAGCTTACTGTGCGATACACACCTGAGCAAAATGGTGTTCACAAAGTGCCCATAGCTTTGAAAAAGATAAGTTTGTAATGTAACACACTTAATCTTGCACACTTACAGTGTTAGGAGTCGTATGTTAACAAAACCAACTGCTATTCGAATGACAAATTAGTCCTATTTTATGGGCAACTAGGACAGACGGACCTGCCTTCCAACTTTGTGACTGAGGAAAGGTAATGATCTCGGGTTTGTAAGGGAGCAGCCTCTATATATTTATTTCAATTACCCCTCACGCCCCAAAAATGTAAGTGACTAAAGAACCTTTGCTATATTCTCTACATCGACTACGCTGAGGCATGTCATGTTCACATCTCAATGACTTATGCCGGCTCTAGATTGCCAGGTTGAAATAAATATCTTTCTTCCATCAACAGCTGACGCATCATCGAGTCAACTTGTGTTCTCTCTCCCTCAAACAGGCAAATAAACAATTTGCATTGAAATGATGAGATGACTATAACTTACATACAATCTTACATCCTGCCAGCCAGATTGACCTTATGATTGATCCGCTGTCTGGCTATACTTTGCTGGATAGCACAGCTTTCTTCCCTGACTAATACTCTCAAAGTGATAAGTGTTGTTGTTCTCATGTGTGACTGTTATGAATTTCAGGTGATACGTCAGATAATTTTAGTGTTTCTCCTAGTTGATTCAGTTAGTAAATTGTAAACGTAAGGTTTAATTTTCAGCTTTACAACGATTGAGGAAGTGCCTGTTTAAAGTTCTGAGCAGTGTGAAATATAAAATTTAGGACACCTCCACGTTTGCAGACCTGCCATATATAATTTGTCAAAGTGATCCACTCTTTTCGTTTTTCTCAATGCATTTACTTAATGTTACAGTTTCAGAAACAACTTCAGATTTCAACAACCTTGGCTTTTTATTGGTTGTCGCTAACAATCTTCTGTCATGCTGAACAAGGAACTAGCCAAGCTTTTTCAAATCTGAGACTTGCCAGTAGATGTGGCAGTTAAATCAATGTCAATAGTTGAAAGTTTTGAGCAGTTTTGAATTACTGAACCTCTAGATGGTACCTCATGTGCAGACCTACCATGTCTTTCATACTGTATTTAATAGAACATTCTTAAATAATCACTGAAGTTCCAGCATTTTGGGAAATACATTGGATATTTTATTGGTTGTTGACCAATATCTTCTGTCTGCCTGAATAAAGCACTAGCCTAGTTTTTGAAATTGGAGACTTGCCAGTTCATATGATGACAGTTTTATCAAGCGTATTAAAAATATGCATATTGGCAGGTCTGCCTAAAGAGAGATGTCATATCATGTGCCATGTCAGTGGCAGATGCAGTAGATTTTGCAGCTTGTTATGATTAATTCTGTGGTATTTTTTGAACATTACGAAATAACATCAACATGATCTCAACAGGCTGCTGATTTAATTAGTTGAGTTATGACTGTCATATGATAACCATGAGTATAAACCACTGATACTGCACTACGTCACAATACAATGAAGTGCAAATTATATCAGGGCGCCGTGCTTGTGAACACTCTGCAGGGACAATTTTCTGCCCCCTGATACAAGATACTATTGGACTTCAGCTCAGAATTTGTTAGGATATGATTTTAATATTGAATAAATATCAACACACAGTTTAGAGTGGTAGCCAGTGCAGGTGTAAGATACTCTGACAATTTGTGTTGTTGGCAGTTTCCTGGTTTTATTCAGACACAATATGCATGACCCTAGCAGCAAGTTGCCAGGCAAAATCCAAATTGCGACTACTCCATTCCAAATCTGGCAGGCTTTATGTTAATTGATTGGTGTCCCAGTAAAAAAGTTGAGAAAACTCAGGCAAGCTGCTCGACAAAGGTTTAAAAGGGACGGCTGTATCAATAGCAGTACTTATGGACCAATCAAAGACAAGATATGCGTTTGGGTAACCAGACTTAATTGTGACTCGCTTGTACGGACTCAGTTCTGTTCCCTAATCCATATAATATGTACCAAAGAGCATTGGTGTATTGAAATCGATCATTTACTAAATCTATTATCTGCTTACGAATCTTGAAGTCGTCCTCCTGTTATTTCGGATCTAAGGTAGGTACTTTGTGCTCGTACAACCATATGGGTAACTTCTTGTTGAGCAACGGTTTAAGCTATGTCAACCTACAAGAGGCATGACCACAGCAACTAGGATTACTAGAGAAGGTAAGGTTATGGATTGCCTTGCCCTTGATATAGCGTGGGCAAGAGATTCAAATTTGACATAGTACTCGGTACTCAACCGTAATCAGATTCAATTATTTCTTTAGATAACTTCAAACCTCTACGAAGTAAAACATAGAGACCTAAAACGCTGACTGATATTTCCGAGTATAAAGTTAATGAGACAAGCCAGGTCTCACCATCTCCCAAAATGAACATTATTTACCTGCATAGATTGATATATCGCAAGCATATTAAATTATTTGCTTCTACACCAACACCATTGGTTGAATTCAGAGGTTCCGATCTCAAATAATGACTGAGGGCACTCCTGGGCACTCCAGGGAGACAGAAGAGTGCAGTGGAATTCAAATCCAGGATTTTCAACACTTGCAAGCTGAAGGCCACAGCACTCCAATGAAATGTACAAATTCCGTACTCCTTTTGGTCTTTGTATTTTATGTCTTGTTGGTAGGAACAATGAACTAAACCTAAAGGTTTAGTTCATTGGTAGGAAGACCTTTGCAATAACCAAATATCACAATTTTAGCAGATAGACAGATTATTATTTAGTGTGCGACAAAATACTACCAGCCTGCACAGGGACAAATAAGAAAAACAGAGAACATTGTTAAGGAGGAGACTATGCGAGCTAAGAAAATGGATGGTTGTGAAACTCACCTTTGCTCGAAGATTTAATACCGTGCTACACCTAAGCTTGACTTCCTGAAGCTCAGTCGAAATTGTTTCACTTGAAGCAGTAACTTTATCAAAGTGCACGCTAAGAGGACTAAGGTCTGACAATTAATCTCAAGGTCTCACATCTTTGTTGGACAGGTCCTAGAAGCCCGTCCTTATTATCACCAGCGATATAGGATGATCACTCATATGACTATAGCCTTAGTTACATAAACTAAGCTTAAAACATTCTGATAAGGGGTAAAGATAATGCCCTCAGCCCACTCATATTTAAAATTCAAGCACAGAAACATGAGTTTTGTGGGAGCTGATAAGTGATAGTTCCTCCTTCACTAACCCCACGTAGGACAATATTCTAATCACTACTGATAGCGACTCCATAAACGACTAAGCACCTGTATTAATCCAGTCCACAGGTTACGCAACGTGACCAAACTGACAGGAAGATAACCATATAGAATGCACCAAAAATCTTTTAGGAACCAGTATGTGTGTCGACAAGAGATAGGCGCAGTCAACTTGCCCCAAATCGGCACATCCCTTGGTCGCATTAGTCAATCAAATTACTACTGACTGTTAACAGTAAACTAACCATATTACTTGATAGATGCTTTGTTAAAATGTAAATATAAGATTATTATTCATACAATAGCATAACATATAATATAATATCACAGAATTGAAAAAAATTGAGGGAGATAAATTTCGGACTGGCAACATATAACCAATGAAATATAACAATGCTCTCTACCTTGCAATCGGATTTTACTTCTCTACCTTATCAAAAGTAAACGCATACATGATAAAAAATGTTTCATATTAATTACTTGCATTCCACCTTTAGGTGTCACGGAGCTATAAAACAGTAATACATCTCACTACATCCTAACATAACAGGACATATAGTATAACCTGGCAATATATTTTCCCATATTAAATACTCGTGAAAATACAAAAAAATAATAAATGAAGATGATTACCATATATTGCACCTCAACCGCCTTTGGGGGTAAATAAGCCGAGTTTAGACCATTGGACGGCACCGGCAAAGTTATCCATAGTATTAAGTGTGGCTAGGTAATAGAATGAGAGTGAATGGTTAATGTTAGTAATACTGAGCGTGTCTATCATGGAGCTGAAAGCCTCGACGTGTGTTGTCTCCACATGCCCCTGCTTCTCTGTTTTGGCTACCAGTCTAATAGCTGCAGCTTTAACTGTTCCATTATTTACTGCTTCACGCGCTGAGATAGTAAACAAAGAAGGTCAATTATTAGCAACGCATCGACTGGATGCAGTGTGTAACATTAAATTATCTTAGCGCGCATTCCTCCAAGATAAAACTTGGTACCATGACTACCCCAATAAGGAAAAATAGGAAGTTTATCTCTATTTGAATGTTACATTTTGTGTTTAGCTATGATGGCTCAGGTCACGTCACAATGTGACATGACAGATAAAGTGCAGTTTCAATCTCAGCAAAGTACAAAGTAAGCAGGTCGACACGAAAAGCTGCCGCAAGGGCCCCTTTAGAGAAGCAAAATACTCTTAGTTTCACTGATGATGATATTGTAACATATAGTTATACACATCGTTTTGTTTTCGCAGTCCGTGACAGAGATAAAAACACAACCATCCTTCCATCATGACAGCCGCCAATCCCTTTGACGGTGATAAAGGTGATGACAAAAAGTGGAAGTTTAATTATCAGCATTTTTATCTGACCGTGGGTGTAATGTTACTGCAGAATTGACTGTTGTCCATTGATAGTAATGCGGTATCATCAGTTAAATGGGTTTAGTTTAACAAACCAGGTGATATAATTGTTAAAACTTGAATTTAGCCCTTCAAGATAAAGATCGAAGACTATCTCTTGCTGTAATGTGCTAATCCACAATGTGAATTTACAAACTTACCCGAGTAAAGTATGGGAGTTGTGATTAGCTCTGTTCCTAACTCCACTTCTCTCTGCTGTTGATAAGCTAACTCCTTCTCTATATCTGTCCTTATAAGTAATAGCTTAAGTTTCTTCTCCAGCACACGCTCAGGTAGATATAATCTGAGATAGTTAAAAATAGGAACCTCGACACCAAAATCAGCTAAAAAAAAACAAAGAGCGCAAAGGTTAACACATGAAAAACGACATTGGAGATGATCAGCTATCTTACATAGTATTTTCAATCGAATGGTTTGCCACATATTGAGAGCTTTTATATAGGCTGATAACGTCATCATAGTTTTTCTAGTTTATGAGATGAACAGCGTTACTAGATTTTCTATCGCGGTCTCTATAGGACCATTGTGTCACATACCTAGTTTGCCTATGAGAGCGTTGTGTCACATACCTAGTTTGTCTATCAGAGCGTTGTGTCACATATCTAGTTTGCCTATGAGAGCGTTGTGTCACATACCTAGTTTGTCTATAAGAGCGTTGTGTCACATACCTAGTTTGTCTATAAGAGCGGTGTGTCACACACCTAGTTTGTCTATGAGACCGTTGTAAGATTGGAAATATCATTGTCCTTGTTTTATTACCCATCACTAGGTCCATTGTCCTTGTTTTATTACCCATCACTAGGTCATGTTTTATTTAGCCACACAAACAACCAAAATCATCTTGTTTGTTTTGATAATAATTCACTATGGCTAGAACTAAACTAAGGGATGATTATGGTTGTTTGAGTGGCTAAATAAAACATGACCTAGTGATGGGTAATAAAACAAGGACAATGGACCTAGTGATGGGTAATAAGACAAGGACACCGATATTTCCAATCTGCACATCGGGAGATTTAGTTTGAAGTTCAACAGATGTCGATAGGTTGATTGATGGTTATTTTATTGTACTATATACCTTAGACACCATAGACACCTGTTGAACTTCAAACTAATTCTCCCGATGTGCAGTACAACCGTCGTGTCACATACCTAGTTTGTCTATGAAAGCATCATGGCACATACCTAGTTTGTCTATAAGAGCGTTGTGCCACATACCTAGTTTGTCTATAAGAGCGTTGTGTCACATACCTAGTTTGTCTATGAGAGCTCTGTGTCACATACCTAGTTTGTCTATAAGAGCGTTGTGTCACACACCTAGTTTGTCTATGAGAGCGTTGTGTCACATACCTAGTGTGTCTATAAGAGCGTTGTGTCACATACCTAGTTTGTCTATGAGAGCTCTGTGTCACATACCTAGTTTGTCTATAAGAGCGTTGTGTCACACACCTGGTTTGTCTATGAGAGCGTTGTGTCACATAACTAGTTTGTCTATGAGAGCGTTGCTTCACATACCTAGTTTGTCTATGAGAGCGTTGTGTATCAGGTCCTGTACAGCTTCCCTATCGTTGAGATATTCATCCTGAGACACTCTGTAAGCACAGTTTCTTATGGTGGTCTTAGACACACTCTGTATCACTGATTCATGTTTACCTGCATAGTCACGCCACAGCTGTCCAATACTTTCATATCTGTAAGATGGATACAAAAATGAAATGATATATTAGTGCTGTGGCTTAATAGATTCGGCATTGTCTAGCTAGATTATGTGGGTGAGATTCGCCTGCATTCTTGCTCGCTACCCCTTTGTGGAAAAGCTGCTGCTAGAGGCTTGAGAGGGAGCGACTCTAAATGGAGGCAAACTGGATTTAACTTGAGCTTAGTTCACACCAGAGCATGTCCTTCAGCAGGTACAGCTGGGAAATGATACAATCAATGCCAAACTCTACTGAGAAATACACAGTCACAGAATATATGGACAAAGTCCCTGTCATTTGGCTTGCATCCCAAGCCTTATATGGGCAACATTTTATATCTCTAGTATAATCTCTTACTTGAGGAGGTAGTAAACTTGAGCATCTACTGACAGATCAACGTTATCTCTAGTGAACATTCCGAGATTATTAAACTCCTCCATATGCATCGTCCTGTTCAGGTACACAAACTCTTTATCAGCTCCGAGAACGTAACATCCATGTTCATAGACACGATCAGTGGATACAAGCCCAGTAGACTTTGTTCGAACCAATGCAAACTGTAATTCAGAATTTCATAAATTCAAATTCACAACATTAAGGTGACAGACCAATATTTATCAAGATTGTATAAATAATTTTTACTCAAAATACACATCCAGTATGATGGTTATGGCACAAGAGATGCAGTTTAAATTCTCAAGTGCCAACTGGTTAATGACTTGATCCATTTGATCAACATCTGACAAGTAACAAATTTGAGTGATCTTCTCAATATCTGCTTATGTTTTGGCAAAAATAGTGTCATGATCATGACTATTCATGGAGGAGCACTGAAAACCCAATAATTTAACTTCACAAATTCTTTAGCCTAAATCATTTTTGAGAGATCTAGAATCATATAACAAATTACAATGATCATGTACATAAACCCTGCAATGACCAGCCAAAGAAGTGTCTTTATTCCTCATTGAACCTCAGTTGACCCCTACCATTGAAGTCACATGTCACCACAAAAGTTGCAGTGTAAACATAATATTATTTCAATTGGCAATAAACCACCAAAAAATCAACTGTTGAAATAATGTTTGGCGGCCTCTCAAGATTTTTAATTGTGGACCATAAACTTAAGACATGCAGGAGGGGCTACAAGGTGATAAAAGATGAGTAATTTGTGTTTCTGCTCCCCAGGGTTGGAGTGAATTCAATTCACGGAACTAACCGGGTCAAACCAGTCTATCAGTACATGGTGCAGGGATACCCAGCTTATATATATTTTAACAATTACAAATAGCTAGTTCTAACATGAACACTAAAGTGAATCATAATCATGATAAGACTCAAACAATTTGAAGTTGTGTTCCTGTTGACGACTTACCTGGTAATATTGAACATAGCTGAACTGGAAAGGGAATAATATTGCAAACAGCACAAGTAGGCTCACTATAATACAGGTTATCACAATGACATTCTTTGCCTTAGTGCTCAGTGAGAATGTTGATGCGAGTCTGGCCCTGTAAACACAGAATTGTGGTATACAGTGAGGAAACAATATAGCAAGATATGATTATTGATCATATCATATTGGTAATACAAAAAGGCACCTTCAGATAACCGGACCGACATAATATTGTTTGTATGGGGGAAATATACTGTAGGAATCATCAGTCCAAGTTTCTCCCACTTTTCAGTACCCCTGGGAAAAACATAGGCTATGTCATTGGTTCAGTGAACTATGTGGGGATTCAAAGGCAAGTTCCTCATCACGAGCATCAGTTGAAAGGTCGGAGGTTAAAACAAAGGAGATCCGTCTTAAACTCTGAGCTTTAAACTTCATGTTAGGCAAACAATCATGATACTCTTCACCTTATCTCTCTAAAGAATAATCGATCTCATGGTTAAGAGGTGAGGAGAGGATCAGCATCTGTCTTAACGATCCGCACAAGATAACCCTTGTAGAAATTAAGAGATAATATAGGAACTGTCAGATAAATACCAGATTCTTGCAGGAAATCCATTTGGTTCTGCTGTTTCTGCCTCAACTTCAGCCCTGCTATGTCGAGACTCGATGTCGGCATCGCTATCTGAAGATTGTGGATCAGTCTGCTCTGATGGTGGTCGTCCGTCTGAGATAAAAGATTAAAGAGCGTAAAAGGGAGTCTGTATAGGCGAGCTTCATTTGAGTCTAATGTGATCCATTTCGCTTTTCAATTGGAGTACTACTGCCTTGTGATTTCCGGTTTGAAACCGGCCCCACATGTTAATTGACATGGTAATACTTGGTACATAGAAGGGTGACTGGATTAAATGATTCTCCATTGGATTGTGGTGGTATCATTAAGTCTAATGACATTTCATTCTCAACACTGAAGCATCTCATCTCTTTTGTAAATGGAGGTGCCGTATTCATTTGACTCATTTGACTATGAAAACTTAGATATTTGATCATCATAGAAGGGGCTCAAAGTCCAACCTATAACTCATGCAAAAAGGGTGCAGTCTCACTTCCAATCGCATTATTTTTATATTGGATCGTGTGAGTGTGATTCAGTTGTCTCCTCAGGTTTAATTTTCATTTTTATAGACTGTGATCACTAGTCTAGCCTTCTATTCTATCTAGGCTCTTTTGATTATCCTCTCCTTCCTAAAATGTCAGCCTCAATGAAGTCTCTTTCTCTTTAGTGTTAGCAGTAATGTTGTCATGTGCCTACACGAAACGCATTGGCTAAGGATTAATATAATATATTAAATCTTTATGTTTGTGTGACTTGAATGGCAAATAAAATTGATGAATTAAATAAATTTTATTCGCTAGTCAAGTCACAAGACAACTCATAATGTAATTAAACAGCTCACCGATGTCCGTGTAATTGGGTGGAGGTTCGTCTCTTACAAGACCTGTGATAACTTCAGGGCCAAATGTAGTTTCCACCTGTCTAGAGATTCCAGCATCTAATCGCGACATGGCTTCATTATAAGGCGGGGGCTCAGGTTGATTTTCCGTCACCTCAGCGTTCATAGCCTCAAGTTCCATGGCGGCATCGGCTGGGAACAAAAAATAAAAACACGAAAAATCACTAAAAGATTTTGTACCCAATATCAACGCAAGACCTGTGTTAGAAATAAAATGCTAGAAACAAACAATAACCAAACAAAACAACGCACTATAACTAAAGTTGGTGAGGAGTGATTAATAGGTTGAAAATGATCCTTATTCAGACTGGCTTGATTGGTCAGGTGTATATTAGTAGGAAGATATTGGAGTTGCAGTCACACTTGAATGATGGAAATCAATTTTCCGAAATAAATTTCCACAAGCAAGTACCCAGCACCAAGAAAAGGCCATGTCGCTGAGCTCAATGGGAAGACATCAGCAGCAGAACTAACTGTTTTCACCAGGTGTTTGCTGCGCTAAATTAGCAGTATTGGTCGGATTTAAAAGGTCACTGGATTCATCAGCTGATTGGTCAGAATTAGCAGCGCCATCCACCTCAAACCTAAATGTTCCTAGATGGTAAATTATAAAAGAGGCAAAAGTGTGAGTTTTGTGGTAACAGAGGAAGCACACACTGTGTTGGTGTGTGATTAGTTTGGGAAGTCGTGAAGTAGAAACAGCAATCTGGGCACCGTCACAGCTTCTTCCGCATTCAAACTTGCACAATGCTGATCGCAATCTTAATAACTAGGGCCAAACTCTTTATTTAGAAATATTCTGGCTATAATGATCACTTAAAATGTTTAGGGTTCCTTTCGCTTGCTATCAGGAGTGAGTTATATTGATGAACTATGCATTGTCTTTTCTTCTTGTGGGCCTCAAGATACATTTACAATGCAGATTTTGCGGTCAGATTTTCGCTTTTATAAAACATTGTCACGATAGGCAGATTTTTGATTGCTCTTGATGATAGCTATATAAAAGCAAAACACTGATCAAGTAATGTGACCGAAAGTCTGACTTGAAATCTACCATGTCAATGTAGTGTTAGTGAAAGACTCAGGAATAAACAAGAGAACACACACTATAAATCAGGATAACACAAGTGTTAATTCACTTCTGCGCTGGGAAATAAGGCAATGTGAATTACATTAGAAAATCAATACAAGAATGTTAGCATAAATATAACAAGTAACTAAGGAAGAGATCATTCCTCACTAAATTTATCAGTGGGCATCATCGGATAACTGAAAAGCTTTGTTTTGGCTGCATTTTATTCCTTGAATTAGCTCTGTACAGATTGCTGGTTAGGGGTCGGGCTTTTCCTCCCCTAAGAAGTATATACATGACAGGATACTATCTAGTTTCCCTGATGTAGTGATGGCCTTATCACCCAGCCTTCATCTGTTAAATGCAGTAAGTTACATGTTCTCAGGCTGTGATCCCCAAGATGACCCTGGCCTCATTGCAACAGCAGTCGAAATTTACATTTATAGAGAATAACCTAAACCAAATTTGATCCAATTTGGAATTGCTTCCCTTTGAACTGCCACTCTTGTTGCAACGGCTTTACACTATGATAAAAGAACGGAGTAATACATGCAAATTTGATCAAACTTGATATAGGGTTAGTCAGAGTATTTGTATGTCTTACTTGGCTTGATAGATCCTCGTAAAGGTGGCAGTTGTCCATACGCTGGTGGGTGTGGCCCATTCCCAGCAGAAGCCTGTGCTCAGGGTAGGCCGGAGGTGGAGAACGAGTGGAGCGAACTGCCCCAGTAGTTGCGTCTTGTGGGATCTCAGTATATGTTGTTGTGGGCGTGCCTGCCTCTAAAGCATTATCGGGTACATAAGGGAGTGGCTACGATCAATATCCTGTTCGCCGACAGCTGAGCCCTGCGATCGTACATTATCTAATCCCAGAGGTGAGTTTTCCACTAAAGAAGAAAAAGACTTACTATAATGTATTAAACAAGTTTCAAAACCAGAATAGACTTCTGTCCAGTGAAAAGGGTTCGTCTATTCAAAGTCTTATGAAAACTTTAAATTATGTAAAAAAATCATACTATTGCTACTGATCATCTTCCTTATTATTTACAACAGAACACTCGAGTTTAGGTGCTTGAACTGTTGCGATCCAATTTAACCAATTTGTAGCCATTTCACTAGTAAAGCACCTATATCACAGAGTAAGGATATACAGAAGGGAAAGTTCAATGATAGTTATAGTGCCTGCGGTTTTTGATTCACTGGGGGAAAATTGTGCACAGCTGGATGCCAAAAACTCATCATCTCTATATGTTATAATGACATTTTTCTTGCAGACATCCCTACCTTTGATGGGCCATAATTCATTCTGTATTTATTCTTAAGACTGATTTCCAACTTTGTTGAAATGTCCAACCTTCAAGCTATACACCATATTATTGTCATTTTGTGCTAGGATTCATAGGCTAAGAGTAATCCAGGTTTTTAAAATGAGTCTTTTCATATAGATTTACATGTGACAATTGATAGACGGCTGGTCATCAAAATTAGGAAATGGCCGTGCATTGACCTAAGCCCCATGTAAATCTATATGATAAAACTCATTTTAAAAACCTGGATTACTCATAGCCTATGTATCCTAGCAAAAAATGACAATAATATGGTGTATAGCTTGAAGATTGGACATTTCAGAAAAGTTGGAAATCAGTCTTTAGGATAAATACATAATGAATTATGACCTATCAAAGGTGGCTATGTCTGCATGACAAAACTCCACCGTAACTTATATATATTCTGAAATTGGCAGGTGGCCAGATTGATGAATTTCCCCCAGTGGATAAAAACCGCAGGCACTATAACGATCATTGAAGTGTCCCCTCTGCATATCCTTACTCTGTGATCTATATCTATAAAAGTTAGAGATATAATGCATCATTTTTTTTCAGTTTATTGGCACAGTCTTATTATTTTTGTTGAATCTTTGTTAGTATTATTCATTGCTCTCATACACCATAGCTTATGCAGCCTAACTATCTACCAGCAGGAATTTAGTATAACTCCCCCCCACCCTGAGGTTGAGTTCTATAACTAGAGACTGAAAACACGATGGGAAGATAAGAAACTTCTAACACATAGTAACAGACATAAGTCAGCATTTAATTGAATTGCGGTCGGAGGCAAAACGGCAAATTCTATAAGAAGCTAACAAATAGAAACAGGAACATATAAACATAAACATATAAATACTAAGTTAATGATTTGGACACCCCTTGATAAACTGTAGACTACACAACAATAAATTTGAAAGATTGATGTGCATACAATCATTATTCAAGCATCTAGACGATATATTACAAATCAGCCAGGATGTATGTCATTGCACCAGCGGGCTCTTGATATAACTATGGAAGCTGATCTTGCTCAACTTGTTAATGGGCCAACACACATGTTAGGAAATACACTGGATCTAGTTTTGATAAATAGATCACTCCTTGATGATTTAAATGTAATTTGTAACATACTAAATCGTATATCCGATCACAATATGATTTTGGTTGATGTATATGTTCAGGTTTTCAGTTCACACATAGCACCCGCACAAGCAACCGTTAAGAATAAATACAACTTTAGAAAAGCTAATTTTACGGAAATAGAAAATGACTACAAGGATTTTAAAGAAAGAATAGGCCACTACGACAACGTTTCACAGATATGGACAGACTTGGACCAGACTATAAAGCAGGTGTTAGATAGAATCCCCTCCGTTCTCCCCCGTCCAAATGGCCGACCATGGATTACTCGAAATGTCGTTAGGAAACTACGACGGCTGAAACGTCTTTACGATAAATTAAATAGGTTTCCAAGCGTCAAACACCAAAAGCAGAGTATATGAAGAACCACCTTACCAAGACAATGGAAGAAGGTAACTCGAAGCCACTATATAACTATCTTAAAAAACATACCGGGCGTTCTAATAGTATTGCCAGACTGGAAAACACTGTCTCTCAAAATATCCCTAATGCCTTAGCTCACCACTTTGCCAAAATCTACGAACACAGAGACTTGCCAAAACCTACTTTGGATCATTCATCATTCCCCACTATGGAACCGCTTTAACTGACTAAAGCAGGTATCGAGAGCTATATTTCAAATCAGCCAGGATGATTTGCCCACATTAATTTCAAACCCCAACCAAAACTCCAAACTCACAGAAAAACCTGAAAGTCCTAAGGAAGACAGGTATACTACACTCCCGTGCAAAATCAGAAGCACACAAACATGAAAAGGTGAATAATTATTAAAAACCATAAGACTCGAGCAAATTTGTTGGCTCTGATTTGTTGGTGGGGAGTAGAAGCCGACCAATCAGAGCCAACACACTGGCTACATGGACACATTAATAAATTAATATCATGATTGAGTCAATAGCTACCACACACATTACCGTACCTGGGCCAGATTCTGGATCCATCCCTTCAGCAGGGGTGGGACTACCAGGCAGCAACACTACAGATTCAGTATCAATCAGGTATAAAGTATTAAGTGTTAAGTTTAGTTTAAGGTCTCCCTGAATGTACCAGTTTGACTAGTACTGCAACCTATTTTTCGCAACACCGTATAGTGTTAGTGATAGAATAAAATCAATCAATCAAACAAACCACTTATTCTGTAGGTTTTAATTAGGTCTAAATTTAAATGATAGTCCAGTTTATTATCAAAACTAGTTAAAAGTTGCTTCACAGTGATTAGAGTATAGAGTACTTAATGGAGAGAAAATTAAATTAGCTTATAAATGAGTTTCAAAGCTCTTGTAAGTCTTATGATCTACGTTGATTATTGATAATCCTCTTGTATTTAATAAATAAGTTCCATGCACAGCAGGAAATAAGTTTATTGTAGCTCTGTTTATGAGCCTAGTATATAAGTTCAGTTCCGGACATATATTCATCCTAAAATGTAGGCCCCAAAGTAGTCAATGCAAGTAGTTATGGCATGCTGTGCTCATTGTATCGAAGAGAAGCAAAATGTTGTGTTAGAGGAGGAATCAGACAGCTATTACTGCAAGTGGCAAAGAATTGAAAGTTAGAATTATTGAATTTCCTTTTTTAGTTTTGTTTTGCCATAAAATCAGAAAAAAATTTGCTTGTTGGTATTTGTAGTGCTTATTATGGCTAGATCAGGTTAAAAGTATCCACAAATTTTGGCCATTTTGAGCAGCTCCATGTATTACGCTTTTAATATTTTCATTTATGTCTTGACATCATCATAAAGCCTGTCCAGCATTTGCCCTACTAGAACAAGATTGATTCAATTTTCCAGCAGTCCAGTCATTCCCATTCTCCTGGTGAGCCTGCAGCCGCTAAAACCCCAAATGCAGGCAAATTGGATCATGCTTGATCTAAAAAAGCCCTACTAAATATTTTTGAGCTTGGTCCCTTGTGTAAACCTTGGTATACTGCTGTGATATAACATAACATCACAGATATCTTCATCCTCTCATCCGCTGAACCAATAAATGAATCAATGGGCCAACCATCCACTCATTCAGCCAATCGCTCAGTCAGTCAATCACTACCGGGTACAAAAGTTAAGTATACTGACCATCACCCTCCTGTTCCTCACTACTATCACTGACTACTCCGTCAGCGTCCATATCTCGCATCTCATGTTGCTCTGTGAAGGATAGAGACAAGATAAGGTGAAACAAGACTAATCATGGTATGATAAAAGGGGGAAAAAAGGTGGGAACTAGATATTCTGTGATAAAATTTTAGAACGGAATTTCCTGATGATCAAGTCAGGCGAAAATTGTATTGAAATTGCTAACAGGTGGAGCTACGTAAAGTTAAAAATTTTCAGATTAAACATCTTTACTCTGTATGGGTTTGTAACTAGTCACTAACTAGCCTTAGACGATCTAGATGTGTTTATTACAGGTTATTTCGCTATGAAAATCCATCAATAAGGTTTCGCATATATATGCTTGCTGACGCAAAACAATCCAGCTGTCTCATTCACAATCGGATATCAACACTTTTAAGCAGATACAATGTGGTATGATGACCGCAGTCCTGGTTTGACAGTTTTAACTTGGGTGACCTTTTACAATGATGTGCGGTTGAATTTGTCATTAGTGGACACATTTTTAAACAAAACAAAAGTAGCCATAATTCAAATTTCTTATGACCTGATGAACCTTTTTTGCACCTGACCGACCGTGTTCAAAAGCCAAGCGAGAGAGAAGGGGTGCTGTAGCCCCCTCCCTCAACGAAAAAGGAAGATCGAACGGGAGGCAAAACAACTTTTATGTTTAAAATAACTGTCTTGCAATTACAACTTCAAGCTTGCAGGATATTATTATTGATATATGGGAGGGACAGGATAGGATATCATAATTCAATTTTGCAATGCAACTTATGGTAAGATATAGATCCTCACCCTCGTGTTCTTCACTATCACTAATATTGAGTTATTAGGGATATCTTATGTTAGCCGCGCCCTCCGCTGTGTCAAAACTGCATTGCCACCTCCTGTCAACCTGCATAATGAATTTAATAATATAAACAGTCATCAACACAAGAATCAGGGGCAGTCAAAAATTGCCAGATACCCAGGTTTTGGAGAACTCCATTGATAACAGTGAGTAATACTAGCATTAAATCAGCAGCCCCCACAAATATGGAACAAGGCCAATAATGTAATACTCTACAGTAACCTTCAGTTATACAATTATATTATAATACATTAATCTGAGTCTTAACTCCATATTCACAGCCTATTACTTGCTCATAGCACTCGGCACAGTTTGACCTATTTTTGGATGTCTTCTGCTTCTGCTTTTTAATTGTAGTCGACTGGGTCCTTACAACAATATCCTGTAGCGAGATTTGTCTGTAGTTAATGTCCAGTCGTTATAAATATCAGTGTAGCGATAGCAGAATTTGGCAGATTGCTGCGGTTGTGGCTGAAGTGCGTTGACCGCGTCTCGCATCCAACCGGATTTCAGTCCCGGTGTTCCTAATGATTTGGGATCACTTCGGTAGAGATTAGTACATGTGTATGGGGTGATGTAATAACAGTGCTAACATGGACAGACAAGGGACGATCAAGAAAACAATGTTGACGGGAGAGATGTGAACTTTTCAAGCACACATGACAATGGTAGGTTGAATGCATTGCTGCAATCAATTGGATGAGTGCTACCCACAGCGTATTTTATCAACCTCATTTACGAGGATGATCAATATCATTAACTACCATTAATCAGGCTGAGCCAGTGACGATGGAATGTGTACAAGAGAAGGGCAACACAGGGCACAACAAACAAGCTGTAGCGGTGTGCGGACAAGCTATCAGGCCATGATGATGGGGGTTACTTTACCACCACCAAAGCTCGATCAGCATAACTTTGTGTGATGTGTCACGGCAGGATTGAGGCGTATGTGATGTTTAAAGAATATCAATTAAATAACAATAAACGTAGAAGCGACTGCCTGGCCAAGACGATGTCCACTCAGTCACTCAATCTGCTGCCTGTCTCTTTTTTTCAATTACAATAACATCATTCATATTACCAAGTAGAGTATTACCCATTGAGCCATTGATACTGTACTTACTCCAATGACTCCTGCTTACTAGTAGGCCTACTACTACTACTACCAAAATCTTGGTATTGGCCTGGCAATATTAGATTGGCTCCCCTAGGAGGTGGGGTAGCATTTATATATATTTAGTATATTTTTAATCATGATCATCTGAGCTGATAGTGCTAGATAGATAGGGATAGCCAGTCACTGACTACTAGTAGTCAGTGAGTGACTGTGAGTGACAGCTAGTGGAAACTTGAAAACTAGGAAAACAAAGAAAGGAGTAGTAGGAAAACAGTTTAATTTGGGCTACTGATTGGTTAATACAAGCTCTCTAAGATGCATGTTGCCAGCCACTCTCAATCAGAGATCTGGCTTTCCTATTTATACCGAGCATACCTTACTATGATTCAGAGTCAATGGGGACGTTGAATTACTCCCTTGTTTACTATTTCTTCCTGGCTACCATACATTCACTACTTTGGGTGTACACATTGTCACATGACCATATTTGCCCAATCACATAATATATTTTAGGGCCATTGTTTTAGCGTTACACATTGACTCACCCAGGTTCAGACAAACATTCTGTTGTTGAGGACTAATCAACATATTCCTCATCGATAAAAACATTGGGTGTGGAACTCAGGTAAAAGATTTCACCATCTGCATTTTTTTCTGTTGGCAGTGAACTAGTAAAGACTACTATAGCTATCCTTCATTTAATGGTGCAACAAACACTATTTCACCATTCTCATATAGTGTGTTTCCCTGATCAATCACTCAACAGCAAGACAAAGTCACCCTGATGGAAGGTAAAGCAGCTACCACAGCATGGAAAGGCTGGAATGTCAATACAACCCCAGCAGCCCCTGCAGCAATACTTGAAGATGTTATGAGCCAGGTAGGTACATCATCACATTGAATTGATTGTTATGTTAAATTTGTAAGAATTGTGAGAAAATCATATCCATGGCAAGAACAGTAAATACATTATCCATATCTTGACACAAACAGCTAACCAGCAGTGAGAAAAAAAACAGTGAAGATTAGTTCAAGTTTGATAAAACAATTACAATAGTGGTATAAAATTATAAAAGAAGTTATATGTTACTGCTACCACCTTAGGCTACTTACTTTCACCAGAGAGGGTTGTCCCTGCTTTCATACATTACAAAGAGAAGTGACTCTTCTTTCATCCAGTCAGATTCCACAATGTGGTAGATTGCTAAGGCGTGAACAAAGCGTTGAAAGGAGCTGAATGTCATAATGAGATACTCCATACTCCTCAGTAGATACAGTAGGCTCTCTACCACAGGCGTCCGGACTTACCTTTGTGAACTTTGCTAATGTCCATGATCAACCACCGCCCAACAAATGTTTGTTGGGGGGGGGGGGTGGTTGATTATGGACTTCGGCAAAGTATACATGCTTGTAACTCCAGATGCCTATGCTCTCTACCACTCAAATTTAGCGGTAGGGGTCATAATAATAATACTATACACGTCGCTGGACTGTGATAACCCTTCAAGCATTACATCGTATGGTAGCATCTGTTTATTTTGTGTTTTGTTGGTTGTATATAAATCAAGCTGTTTGATTTATTGTTGGAGCGTGTACATTTATTATGTGACCATTGTGTCAATGACTTATAAAAATGACTGTATATCAACTGTACATCAACTGATTATAATTATGATGGCATGCCTTATTTATACTATTGGCAGCATACTAAATGAGCACGTGACTTAATTAGTGGTCACTGCATATGAGGACACAACATCCCTCTTTTCCTCATTAAACTTGAATGAGTGATTATCTGAAAACTTTACATACAAAAAGCGGCCATAAAATATTACAGCAACATAAATGTCTTATTTATAAAATTTGTCAGCAATAATATATTTTAGTATGTAAATGATATGTCAATGGAATCTCTTTATAGTGTAGAGATGTTCAGAGTCAATTGCGGCCAGCAGCTACCATGCCATCCTTGCCTCAAAAAACCATAATCTATTTATGGGAAAATAGAGAACAAGCACCACTGATATTCGCGTTGTTAGTGGGGGTAGGATTTGCCTTGATTTATTGTTGGAGCGTGTACATTTATTATGTGACCATTGTGTCAATGACTTATAAAAATGACTGTATATCAACTGTACATCAACTGATTATAATTATGATGGCATGCCTTATTTATACTATCGGCAGCATACTAAATGAGCACGTGACTTAATTAGTGGTCACTGCATATGAGGACACAACAGCATCTACGACTGACGTGTCAGAGGAGAATGAACATGAGCTTAGGTAGTTGATTCATCATCATAGGAAGCAAAAGTCCTTTCCTTTTGGGTTTACTGCATGCTAAAATCGTTTGAGGTAGATTTTTTATCTGTTTTAGGCATTGGCAGAATAGATAGAGAGAGAGAGGAATTGGAGAAAATATACGGGAATACAGAGTTTCCTGAGTTAGCTCATCAGGGCTGCAGCTCCGCGCAGGCGTAAATTCAACTTAGAAAATATGGCCTGCACTCGGAATTGCTCCCGCAAAACTGTTGAGTCACTGGCAAAACGTGCCTACAGAAACTTCAAAACCACACTTTATGCTTGCAGCCTATCATTAAGGTCAGGGGAATTCAAAATTCTGGCAACCCAGATCAATCTTGATCAAGATCTGAACCAATCGTCTCCAGTTTATTCACCTGGTGGCTCCATAAATTATACGAATAGTTATCACAATACATCACTATGTAGGCTAACACAATTTGTACTGTTCATAACAAGAGACCACAACACAAGATTTACTTGAGGGCCTTTTAATTAGAATGAGCAATGCTTTACTAAAGAAAATTATCACTATCACATCGCTTAAAATTATCGTTCACTTGGTCATTAAATTAAACATATCCATTCCCAGTCACGCAGTCAGAATACATTGATTGATTGATCGATTTCATATATTTGTCATGAGTATTAAAAAACACTTTGATTTTTGTTCTGGGTGTAAACTGTCCATAAAGTAGTGTAAAAAGTTAAAAACTATATAGACTAAAGCAGATTGTTATAATATATAGCTCCATCAATGAGTGAGCCCTCCAAGCAGGTCTCACTCAGTGAGTGAGCGAACAGATTGCGAATTTGGCTGTTTTTAAGTGAAAGACCCCCCCCCCCCAAGATTATTGAGTCTGCATTTCTAGAAGATTCGATATGTGCGGGGATATCAAATTATGTTATTTGCAATGATTACAGAGTGAATGATATCCCGGCAGAGTTTTTAGTCTGTGAAGCAGACGAAGGAGACACTTCCATTGATCTGCTCATGGCTCAGATGCTGCAGATGGAATTCGATAAAGAGGCCGATAAAATGCTCAAGAGAGAACAGGATAATTATAATAGAAACAGCAAGGTAAGAATATAAGATAAGATAGCGTGTTATTGGTGAACCCGTCAAAGAAAGTTTACAATCGTTTAAAAAGGCTCTGTGTTTGTGATGGCATATCATTTAAAACGTTGATACTGGTAGGTATGAAACTATGTGAAAACCTGAGTGAGCTAGGGAGAACTTAGGAGTTTGAAATATCAATTTTTTTTCTTTGGTCAACCCTTTTTGAGGTGAATACCATCCATGCGTCATTTTGCTATACATAGTGATAGAAATATGATGCTGGTACACAAGAAAAAATATCTTCACATGTTGTCATATTTTTTTTATCTACTGACAGATTTTGCAACCTTGCATGAGTAGGTGGCATGTCCCTCTTTACTTCTTTGCTTCATATCTTATGAGCAATATTGTAACAATTATCAGTCCCCCCCCCCACATATGAAATAGGCCGCCAGGCTTTAACTGAACATCTCTTGCTATGAATCATGTCCGTATAATATTGTTTCCAGCATGACCATATATCAAACATATTTCAAAGTTTTCCGTTCCTGGTCAAAAAAGGAGGAAGGTTAAACCACTAGGTGGCTCAATATTACTTATGCATCACATTATTCTCTGATTCTTCACCTCAGTAATGATATGCTTCTTTAAAAAATTAGTCCACTCTAAGTGCATTATATATCTATCTATCGCAGTAGAGGCCTTCCTAAAAACGCTCGCATAAAATTAACCCTGAAAAGGGTGTGATATTTGATGTCACAGAGCTGTTAGTGCACTGTGTTGATAGAAATTCCTCAACAACTTTAGCTAAATAGGTCACGCATCAACATCTTTGTCGACTACACACAGTATCCTCAAAGATTATAAATACTAAGATATGACACTCCTATCAAACTGCGGTCTTCAGTTGAATAGGCAAGTAGTGGCTGCATGAAAACGAGTGTTACGCTTCAATTATGAGCTTTATGATTAGTGGCTTTCAATAGAATTTCAATAGGAAATTCAAAATTTACACAGGTAGCCTGTTTGTTTTTCATGAAAATTATGTATTTCCAAATTTCACTGAAACTTCAAATAAAAATATTTTAGATCTAGACATTTCAGGCATCTCAATGATGTAAAAATCAAAATCATGTGATGATTACAAACAAGTGATTTTGAGTTTTGAGGATTTTTTTTAGCAATCTTTACAAACTTTAAGATGTTTTGACACACAAGACTTACTCAGATAAACAGTTCTCTTTACATCAAAAACTAGTATTTGCATGTCTTAAAGTAGATCCATGTTACTAAATGTGTTATCTAGTTATTTCAGGCTTCAGGGTGATAAAAAATCCAAATGAATTTGACGGCCTCCTAGAGAGTAGTATTGAAATGTGTTAGCAGTGGGTGACTTGGAGAAGCTTTCTGTTTTGTGGCATCAGATCTTGTTCATTTGTGCACCACAGTTACTCAGCACATCTAAACATGGACTATCAATATTACTGAATAAGTGCAGTCTATGTCAATGCACAGATCAGCTTTTTTTTAAAATGAATTCAAATTTTTGAGTATCGAGTTAGTATGGATCTTACTCGAGAGGATATCGTAGGATCTTATTGCAAGATTTGGTAAAAAACTATAAAGTACACTGTAGGATCAACTAAGTGACATTGGCCTTATCATAGTGTTTGAGGGGAAACATGACTAACGATAGTTTGACTACCAAGGGAAGGTGATATAAATGCAACTGTGGTGATCTTACCACTTACTATTTTGCCAGCGACTAAACGCCTGTAGGTTAACTATATGATAGCTGAGATTATGGGTGGAGTTTCACTGATGTAGTTGAGTACTAGAGTATTGACCTGAGTTTTCATGTTATAACGCTAAGCTCAATCTAAAATAAAGGCCCCATCATTCATGCAGATGGTTGGGTAATTTTTGCTTAGCATATGTATAGAAGAGACATGTCCATATGGCGCTATGAACTGGACACTTTTTGGGCCGTCTCTATAGCCAAATTTACCTCTTAAATTGGAGCAAATTGATTGAGGTGATTGTGGTAATAATGATTATTTTCATGGTTCACAAAAAGATTATGTTGGAGGGGGAGGGAGAAAAGAAGGCTGTTTTTGGGCTGTTTTTATCTAGTTTTCAGCTTGTGAATGACAAATTTCATAAATCTGACACCTTCCTTTGGTCAGCTTAGAATGACTGTTGGTCATAGGAAACTTTGTTTGATGTAAGGGCTATCTAGTATTGTGTGTACCTTGTCTTACTCATCTCACAAAGGAATGTTAGCCACTAAATCAAATATATCTGCAAAATCCATTGACTGACTACATGAATAAATGCCTAGACTGTGGCCCATATGTTCTGGTAACACATGTAAAAAAAACAAGAGAATTGCATGACCCATTCTCAGGCAAATCTGAAATAAGTAAGGCTATATCTGCAGAAAGAAATCATTTCTACATTGTAATCTTATATAAACAGAGCAAGCGAGCACAGCATCCTAAAATGACAAACACTCGTTTTCACGCTTGAATTGCTGTGGACAGGGAACAGCGGGAGTGTCATGTCATAGTCATTGGTATCCTAGCGGATGCGGTTATGTCTACATGGCCAATGTTTTATAATCTTGGTCAAGGCTCTTCCCCCATAAATTATCACATTGCAGTCAAAACAAACATTATTGTGGCTCATAAAAAATTACCTCATCGATGACTGCAAATTATGCTCACAGATATAATGCTTACTCTGTGATATGCTCATCGTATTAACATCCATGACCATAGAATCACAGAGTAAGGATTATATCCTTACTCTGTGATAGAATGATACAAGCCCCAACTCTCAAAGCCAGAGTTAGTTTATTAGCTAAGATCAATTTGTCTAACATTATTCAACACACGTTATTAAATTTACGATCCTTAGTTTTGGGCAAAATATTTTTACGGCAATAGTGTTGTCAGATAACTGATGTTATCTAAGTGACGAATCTGTTGATTCCGAAAATGAAGCTTCTGGGGCCATTCTAGAGGAATGGGGCAGGCAACTGATGGTGAAGGAATATGTTTCTTCACAAGAACTGATCGTGGAGGATATGCATGTAGAAGTAGGCTCGTTTCTGAAGCGGAATGACAATATTATTTCAATGGACATTACAATAATAGATTTTGATTTACATAACCAGCAAAAATTTGTGTCTTCGTTGATGTTTTGTGTCTGGCCATTTTTTACAAAATATCAAGAATCTTTGTCACAGTTAGCCGCAGCGCAGTATTTTCGGATTTACCTCGGCTCGCCATCTACCCAGCACATTATTTAGGATTTTATCATCACATAGAATGTTTGTCTGCTGATAAAGTTTGACCAATTAAAAATCTCCAATTATAAATATACAATGGATGGCAAACAGCAGGTCGTCAGTAAAGTTCACATAATTATGCATAAGGCATACTATAAACTTGTCAGTTTCAAGAATATGAGAACAGTAACACAGTTCATGTCTAAAGCTTTATCTAAAGTCTAAAGCTATAACAAATTTGAATGCTAATGTCTAAAAGTTCTTGATCTCCTTTCAGTCGCCTTATTTTCACTAACTTCGTGCAGCCGATGACCTGATTATTTTGGATTATTTTAGCTGGATTATTTTATTATCTGACCTGCGTCTTAACTCAGTTTATAGTATGTGTCATTTATTCTCAATCGAACACACACACACTGCAGTGCTTTTTGTAGAATAAAATTCCAAGCTTGTTTACTTAGCCAGTGGATTTCAGTAGAGTATTGTATTCAATGGGGACCTTTCATAGAAAACCTTACTACACAATATGGCCTTAGTTTAGTGCTCTGTGTTGACCTATATTTGCAGAAATCACACAAATAAGCTGACTTTTTAGAACATCATATCTCAAATTTGGGGATGGGGATGCCAGTGGCCTTCCATGAGGTTGCAATTGAGATGTGGATGCAAAGGCTCATAGTGGAAGATGAAAATCAGCACCATGGATTTTCTGCTGTATTGAATACAAGATAGCTCTGTTTGTTTTGATTTTACAATAGGCTGATCACTCAAACAGTCTTCTGACTTCACAAAACGTTAGTCTGGCTTGATGTGAGCGTTTTTGGGAAGGCCTCTTCTGCGATAGATATAGAATGCACTAATAGTGGACCAATTTTCTAAAGAAACACATCATTACGGAGCTAAAGAATCAGAGAATAATTTGATGCATGAATAAAATTAATCCACCTAGTTGTTAAACTTTTTTGGTGAGTGACTGGATGGGTTTACTGATAAGATAAAATGGGACTTTAATGGACGAAAATCAGGGGTGGAGAAATTGTGGGAGATATTTTGTCGGGGGGAAGTGAGTTTGTTGTGGATTGTCGGTCTCAAACAGCAATTGGGATAAACTAGAGTTTTATGGAATAATTGGCAAATGCCATAAATAGATCTAGATTGTAAATATATAAAGACTATATTTTTGGATAATACTCATTTGTTGAGAATCTTTTACAGAATACCCAAACAAAAATGACAAGATAAAAATAAAGTCACAAAGATGTTATGCATAATTGATGAGAAATATATTGATATGGATGGACTTGATCTTATGTGAATTGGTAAATAATTAAAAGTGGTAGCTCAAATTGTAAGCTTCATTACAGCAATGAACTCCCTCTTCCTCGGGAGTTCATTGATTACAGCTAAATAGCTTATAGACTATATCACATCACCCCCTTTTTGGTTAGGAATAGGGAGCGCTCCTGTTTTTAGTAAGGGATGATTTAGTTCCACTTTTCATCGCATATTTGATGTGTGCACAAGCAGTCTAGTCCTTTAGATGATAATCTCATCATGTTTTTATACCAAAGGTCAGCCTAAGTCAACAACACACACTATTATGTAGACCAAGAACCTTGAAATTTGTGGTATTAAGTTCGGAGGCTCAACCTAAACCCTCCTGTGATTTAGATGTAGACTGGATAAGACCTTTTGGCAAACACATGATGTGCTGCTAGTCAACACTGGTGTTCCAAATGTAATTCACTTCTGCAAAATTTGTGATTTTTATCAGATTTATTTGAGCAAATTGTCCATTGTTTTGCAGCCCAAAAGAGAGTTAAAAGTTTCAAGGCCCTAGCCAGGAAAATAATCACCCCTTATCCTCTCTTTGGCCATCAAGATCCCAAACAGGAGTTGGTTGTTCACTAAGAGACACATTTGCCTAATGATGAGTAATTAAACACTTTTAGGGTAGCCAATTGATCTTAATTTTCAGCTTACTTTTCTATTGTTTTTATGGACTTTAACCTAATGATTGATTAAAAATAAGGGATACATCCAGTTTATGCTGGTCTAGACATCTAATAGTATTCCATATATTACACCACCAAGTCATGTTGCAAAGACATGCACATGAACAAATCAAGAAGAACTAGTGTAGTGTTGGTATTGTGTAACTTAACTACGTGATTCACTCTAAATTCAGTTGATGTCCTGAAAATTGTAACAAGCTCAGACGAGCGAGCAGTTGTTGAACCTGATATTGTGGCGATTAGCTGCCAAAGGGTTTCATATTGTATGGCAGCTTGACAACAAACCACCACAACATCACCAATATTGACCGTCACACCCTGGCATTCAGACTACGCTATTATCATGTGTATCTCTGATCGGTAGAGTCAAATTAGTAGGAGTACCTAACATGTACCAACTTTTACTAACTAATTTAAACACGGGCCGTTACACCAAATTCCTTGCGATGGTACTTACAGTAAATTATTTGGTTCACTCTCTATTGATCAGAGATATACATGCAATAGTACATCACGCAATCAATGTGCTCCCCGCATGGCCCTAACCTCTTGCTGGCCATGAAACACTGCATTTGACTAACAGCTGTTGTGCATCTATATTATTAATTATGTACTTTGTTCAAGCTGATTCCTGGTTCTCTCAGAGTGCCATATGGTTAAGAAAAGACAATATTATGGTTTCAAAATTTGTTTAGTTAGTTTTGCACAAGACTTGGTGGTCACTAAAGGTTAGAAGTAAGCACAGGTAAAGTCAACATGACTACGGTATCCCTCAGGCAGTGTGTTTACTGAGAACAGCTTCAATTACTCTTTCTGTCCTCTACCCCGCCCTAACACCCGTGAGAAAGACATGTCAAGACTAGAACAACTCTGATCCAATTTGCCTGTATTCCAGTTGCTCCCCTCACACTGGTCATGTGGTCACTGCGGCGAATGCAGGCAAATGGACGAAACTTGGTGTACTCAAGATAAGATTTTACAACCTTTCTTACCTAACCTTATTTGCATGCATATCATACCATATGTGATCACTTTTTACTTGCAGGATCGTCGCGGTGACGGGCAGAGTGCAGAACAGAAGAGGAGACAGCAGATCAAATCTGGATTTGAGTTGTTAGCTGAGCTTATCCCTACTATACCTACAAATACTACGTCTAAAGTAAGTACCGCTGTATCTACAGTAAGTACCGCTGTATCTAAAGTAAGTACCGCTGTATATAAAGTAAGTGCCGCTGTATCTACAGTAAGTACCGCTGTATCTAGAGTAAGTACCGCTGTATATAAAGTAAGTACCGCTCTATCTAAAGTAAGTACCGCTGTATCTAAAGTAGTACCGCTGTATCTAAAGTAAGTACCGCTGTATCTAAAGTAAGTACCGCTGTATCTAAAGTAAGTACCGCTGTATCTAGAGTAAGTACCGCTGTATCTAGAGTAAGTACCGCTGTATCTAGAATACTGACGATGGCCTGGTGCTAAACTTTATCCGCCGGGAGTGATAATGTATTGTAGTAGAAGCTTCTGTTATATAAGCTTTCACACCAATTTAATGAATATACTATATATATATATAAATATATATCATATTACAATATGTGATAAAAAGTGCCTTAGCCGCAATATTTGGGTCAATACTAGCTATGTATATGGTTGTAGTATTTTCACACCAATAAACATACAAATACTTATTTGTGCATGGTAAAGATGTCTATAGCCCTACAGCCCTAAGCTGCTGAATATATTAATAACAGAGGTGAAACATGATAGGCAAGCCATCACCGGCTCCCTAATACTATCCCTGCATTATCACTACCATTTAGTATTTACTATACTTAACCGTTACTTACCTAATTACTTTTCATTACTACCATTCGCACGTACATGTATTAGGACCTCAGCAACATCAGGGATTGGATAGGATCTTTTTGTCTGAAGAACTTACCCTCTATATTTGACAGACAAGTAAGGCCAATGTTTTGGTGAAGACTATCGAGTTTATCACTAAACTTGATGATGAAAAAGTGGAGATGGAAAAAGAAATGGACGTTCTCTCTCAAGAGATAGAGGCACTGAATGATGCTATCACGTAAGTTGTCAAATTGATAATCGGTTAGCATGCCTGCTATCCCAGGCCCGTAGTTGTGGAAATATTGGAAGGGGAGGCGGAAATCATTGAGGGTGTGAAGTAACACCAGGTTGGGTATTGTAAGCTCCTCCTGCGGAGCCTGTGGTTAATCCCCAACCTCCTAGCAATTAGAAGACCCAAATGACCTGATTCTGACAGAACATATTCAACTATAACAGTTTTAGGCCACTCTATTCAACATTCTAGGGGAGGCAGAGCTGCTACGGGCCTGCATTCACTGCCAGGTGCTGTGGATTTGTCTGTTGTAAATAAAGATTTAGCTTTGGAGGGTGCGAATGTCACATATATTGAGTAGTTATCAACTCTCTGAACCAAATGTTCAAAGAGTGGATGACTCCGAATTGCGAACATGTTTTGCAAATAATTTTATTCACCAGACTTTTCACGTTTTAATTGATCCGTACTAATTACAATATTTGCATTCTGATTATTGTCTTTGGTCATTCATCACTTTGTATATTTTTATGCCTTTCTTTTCACAGCCAATGCCAGTCCAAACTGCCAGCCACAGGTTTGCCAGCTGTCTCTCAGCAGAAAGAGCATCTGGATCAGATGTTACAGGTGTACATACAAGATCAGACTGCCAGGGATTGGAGATTTTACGTGTTTAGTAAGCTTGTCTCGCCGTTATTCGAGTCCTACTGTAAAACTGTGTCCACTGCTAATACAGATGAACTGGGCAGGACATCGCAAGCCTGGCTTGATCAACACTGTGATCTGAGTAACCTTAGACCAGGCAAGTTCTGTTTTTACCAACTTTCACACTTTGATGCTTATTTGGGTAGTCCACGTGTTCATGCTTTGATCTATTGGCCAGAAGAGGTAGGAGCAGTCTGCTGGTTGACTGATAGGACTTGGGACCATATGATCCAGGATTGATTCCCGGCTCCGTTAGTTATATCTGACGAGCTTTTAATAAATAAAAATAAATACAAGTCTATTGTGCGTTTGCACAACCAAACGCACAGTATTGTGATCCCACTCTAGCTTACAGATGCTTGCTAAATAGGGTTGTCTAATAAAACTTACCCAACTATTTAACTTTGGAGTGACATTATTTTTTTTTATTAAATTTTTATGCTAACAATGAACCAAGAAAAGATTGCGAAAGTTGATTTACTGAACGTCAAATAAATAACTTGCCTTTTGTAGGCAGTCGAGTCTCTCAATCTTTGTATGACTTTTATCGATGAATTTAATTGTCTATCAACATTCTTTGTTTTATGTTTACACAGTTGTGGTGAAGTCATTACAGCAGCTTTGCTCAGAGACCAGTATCTTAACAGATCCAGCGCTTTTTCCTGAGGAGGCTCAGGGTTCAGCTGCCCCACCCGCATACAACCAGAGACCTAAACCTGAGAAAACCTGGCAATTTGGATGACATTGATCATAAAGTCAATGTGAAGGTGAACAGAAGGAGTGTGAGGGATCGATAGCCGATGTGAAGTTGATAATGATGGAGGGAGCGGGGTTGTGATGATCACTCTCAACCATAACCACCCGAGAATTGACGATGTGAAGGACATTTGTATCACCCTAACACGTCGGAATGAGATACTAGATTTTTTGGATCATAAATGTACATATACTTGATATACTGTTTTCAGATCTTGTTAGCTACATGTGGAGGGGGAGTGGGGGGGGGATTAAATTTCCAATTTAGTCATGATTTGTACTACTAACCATTGTAACATCTATGTTTACGGAATCTTGAATGAGTATCGCAATCTTGGCTGATGGCTTCATCTGAATAAGCCATGTCCAGATTAAAAATACTTTACTTGAAATTAATACCTGCACAAAGCTAATGCATTTGTGGAGTTGTCAATTTTTGATTTTTCAGCCATCTTTATTGTTGCCTGTCTACCAACATTATGTGTAATATTTGACCGGTTGACATATTTTGAATTACTGAAGCGGGCGAAGTGATGCGCCGTTGCAGTAGATCTATGCATTTTTCATCCCAACTCCTATATACAAGCACAATGCAGTTTGTTCACCAGCTTAGCAGTATTAGGATCTAAGGTTAAAAATCAACATCATGGTGCCATTTGTTATGGGTAATAGACTTCAGCTAAAATAATGTTTTGAGGCTGAATTTTAATTCACATGGTTGTTTATATGCATCATACTGTATTTTTGCTTTCCTTTATTACAACATTGTTTTGGATTTATATAAAATGAATTTGACTGTGGAATAAAATAACATCATAACTTTGACAATAACTGTAATTTGCATGCCATAGAAATGATAAAACAGTCTTGTCAATAATAAAAAATCAGTGTATAATTAGCACTAAAATTGAACACATCACGGTGGTAAGGTTCTACCCTGTAAATCAGTAAAATTTGATTGCGAAGAAAATGGTTGTATGGAAGCTCTTCGGAGCCAGTAAAAAATTTTTTTTTTCAAGATTAAGCTAGAATAGCAGTGGTCACCTGTGTATTGACACCACATGTACCGTCGCCTCGCTTGATTTTGAAGTATCCGTCTAATCCCCACTTGGGTCCCCACGAATTCTTTATTAGCCAGTAGGGTGTGGAGCTAAATGTTCCTTTCTCTGTTCCAAAGCCAACCATCAGCACAGCTGCAATTATTCAAGTTTGACGGTAAAATGCACAGCGACAAACATAAGAAGAAATGAAAATTCCATCTAAGCCTTCAATGTAGTCGTATGTCAAGCAAAAGAATTTAGAATTTGGTTATTGTCACCTCTATTGAAATAATGTCCTTCATTGACAAGATTTGGGCAGTTTCTCGACAATATGAGGCCTAAACATCTTTTGAATTGGTGGTTATGCCACTAAATACTTGAAATTCCATCAGCAGAGTTACTTCCCCTGTATGAAGAGAGGACAACCCCTCTGTATTATTCACTTGATTTTGAACGCAAGGCCAAAGTTTAGCAATTCAACTCAGCACAACCACACTGATAGTGATAACAAAATTGATATATTATGTATAGCTCTCATCGATGGATAAATAAGGTAGCCCAGTTCCTCAGGAGGGAAAATGGTCAAAATCTATAATTAGGATTGCAAACAAGTTAGGAATGACTGTACAGACCATAAACATATAAATTTATTTATATGTTTATGGTACAGACAGTTAGTGTACTGCACAATCTGAATCGCAGTAACACACAAACGCTTCCTGTACCAAACTCGAGACAGAGATAGGATAATTATGACTCCCTGCTTATTATACTGAAGATTGAAGATCGGGAGTTTTAAAGTTAAAGAAAGATTCGGTCAGTTTAAATGAAACCTGAAGAGAAGATTTCCCCATATTGAAGAGAAAAGAAAGCAAAGAGAACATCTCCTTCATATACTATTGAACTTTTGCCTAATTAGGTTCAGCTTTATGTCCAGTTAATCGGTTGTTTGGAAGGATTTATTCTGAAGATGACAGATTTGAAATTGAAGATTGCTCTATTTACTCAGAAGAAATTGAAGACAGCATTATTGTGTGCAGGGAGCCCCATGTTTAATATCCAGGATAAGTTCCCTGATCTTATAATCACCATGGTCAAGAGAAGTCTTGCTGCAGATAAAAGGGTTGAAAACTCCCTTGCGATAAAACTGGAGCATCCTTGCATCTAAGGCTATTGAGAGTGGTCCGATCTTCATCAGCTGTTGGGCAATGATGGTCTCATTCTACAATAACAATGCGATAGGAGATGTTCAACAACCAACAATAGCGCTTCAGTGATATCGATATACTATTGCACATTACTGTCGGTTCATGACTTCATTGATTAATATATTGCATTTTTATCATTCTTCACTTAAATCTGGCATGCTTTATCAAGGTGTTTCAAGACTCCCAGGACTGTTTAACTCTTTGGTATTGTCGAGGGTGGGGGCGGGGATAGCAAGGAGGATTGGAAATTTGAATTGCTTCTAATACTGAGGATACCAAGTCTATGATATTAGCTTACTAGGGAGCAATTTGCTCAGAAATATAATGATTTTGTACCCTATTTTGATTTCCGGTGAAAACATACTGGTGATCTCTCTCCATCACTTTCTCTCCTCGAATGGTGTATCAAATCACAGGATAGTCAATACATAAAATGTATCCTATATCTCTATAGTGTGGGGTAATCAACTGGACAATGTTTTGGTTCTGATCTGATTGGCTGTTGGGTTGGTTGCCCCTCCCACCAACAAATCAGGGCCAACACATTGGCTAGCAATCAACTCTTATATCACTTCTAAATTTGAACTATTGTTTGGCCGTAGCAAGCCTTTATGCGTCTTACGGTATCAATAGCAGTCCAACCAGTAACATTCAAGCCTTTTACAAACTTTGATCTATCCAGTTTAACTGGACAGCTTTGCGTCATGTTGCAATAAGGCTCTGGCGGGCCACACAAAGTAGTGTTCCATATACCCATAGGGCATGCAAAGCAGGGATCTTTCCCACCCCCGCAACAATAACTATAGTCGTCCCAGGACTCGATGCCTCCCTGTTTTGTGGTAGAAACAGTCAAACAATCTCAGTAAACATAGTTTAATACATCAAACTAACGCATCATCAATCGATATCAAATCGATAGTGAACTTGTCCTTTGTATGGTTTAAAGATTCATTGGGCATAGTGAAAAGTTTAAAGCATTATCAATGACCCCTCGACTTGGTTTTCTAATCAGTGATTAAGTTTTCATTTGGATGTAGTGATGCGCTCAAACGCTTTCAGTGCAAAGGTTCACCTCTGCATTAAATTCAATCATGTGACAAGCTATCTACTATTTGATATCAACAGATAATGCACGCATCTCACACTTGTACATATGTATGTACAAATATGACACCTGATAACCTTTTACCACAGAGAACAACATCAAACACACCAGGCACCAACTTTCTAAGCTTTCATTTAGTAATGTTACATTGTGCTGTCTTGAAGATCCCATGTACAATAAATATACACTGTTTCTTCATTCATCGACAGCCGTAGATTCAGTTTGAAAATAAATTTTCATTAAAATAGTGCAACAGGTGCATTTCAGTTGGAATTTTGGAGAGTGATTGTTATGAGCTGATCTCTGTGGTAACGATATCAGGGAATACACCGGTATCTGAGATTTCTCATATAGATACCAGCCTATCAAACAAGCAGTAATCATACCGAATCTATGGTCTTCCAGTCTTTAACTGTCAGGCCTTCAATGAACTTAGATTTGTTCAGTCTGTAAGGGCAGCTCTGAGTCATGTTGCAATAAGGCATTGGTGGGCCGCATATAGTTGAGTTCCACGGTCCATTAGGACAGACCTCGCAGGCATCCTTTGTGATGCCCGCACAATATGGGTAATCAGATTCAGATTCAATACCACCCTAAAATCAGATGTAACATCACAATTTATCACAAAGCATCGGTGTGTGATCTTATAAATTGTGTATAAGCTGTATCCAGTTTTGCATGTATGTTTAGGTTTGTCTGGGTCAACCTTGACAAACCGTTAGATAATTCTCTGATTTCAAGGATCATTCAATCTCGAAACCACAGTTCTAAACTTGTAAACACATCTTAGTCATACAATTGATCAATGTTGGCCAGCACCACATAATGATTTCTATGTATCTGATATTCGATTAGACCTCATTTGACTTTCATGACTGAAATTATGAGCCCTTTTTGGGTGAGTTTTCTATGATATAGTGTTATCTGGCATATTCAATAATTTTGAGTTCAGATCGTTGCCGATTTTTCGGTGCCAAAAATGATGTTGGAGAACTCAATTTCGAATAGGCAAAGTAATTTACAGAAGTGGCCCTCATTCAAAATTTCATTATGTGCCAGATGGCACTATAATATAGGGAGGGGACTTAAAAGGCCCAATGTTGAGAAATGATTGCCAGAGGGGCAAATAGCGGTTTGCTGAATATCAGATAGTTATAAATAGGCTCAAAAACCCAAAAACCCTTCCAGTT